>OW052012.1:10000000-11220000 GCA_932526365.1 Lobophora halterata | reverse complement strand
TTCAACTGAAAACCGATAAACTGAAAACTGAAAACTGAAAACTGAAAACTGAAAACTGAAAACTGAAAACTAAAAAACGATTGAAAACTGAAAACTGAAAACTGATAAACTGAAAACTGAAAACTGTTAACACTTAAAACTGTAAACTGTAACTTTTAACTGAAAACTGATAACTGAAAACTGAAAAATAATTGATAACTGAAAACAGTAAATTGTAAACTTTAAACTTTCAACTGAAAACTGAAAACTAAAAACTGAAAACTGAAAACTGAAAACTGAAAACTGAAAAATAATTGATAACTGAAAACAGTAAACTGTAAACGTTAAACTTTCAACTGAAAACTGAAAACTAAAAACTAAAAACTGAAAACTGAAAACTGAAAACTGAAATCTGAAAACTGAAAACTGAAAACCGATAAACTGAAAACTGAAAACTGAAAACTGTAAACTGAAAACTGAAACCTGAAAACTGTTAACTGTTAACTGTTAACTGTAAACTGTAAACTGTAAACTGTAAACTATAAACTGTTAACAGTAAACTGTAAACGTTAAACTTTCAACTGAAAACTGAAAACTAAAAACTAAAAACTGAAACCTGAAAACTGTTAACTGTTAACTGTTAACTGTAAACTGTAAACTGTAAACTATAAACTGTAAACAGTAAACTGTAAACGTTAAACTTTCAACTGAAAACTGAAAACTAAAAACTAAAAACTGAAAACTGAAAACTGAAAACTGAAAACTGAAATCTGAAAACTGAAAACTGAAAACCGATAAACTGAAAACTGAAAACTGAAAACTGAAAACTGAAAACTGAAAACTGAAAACTGAAAACTGAAAACTGAAAACTGAAAACTGAAAACTGAAACCTGAAAACTGTTAACTGTTAACTGTTAACTGTAAACTGTAAACTATAAACTGTAAACTGTAAACTTGTAAACTTTTAACTGAAAACTGAACTCTGAAAACAGAAAACAAATAGAAAACTGTAAACTGTAATCTGTAAGCTGAAAACTGAAAACTGAAAACTGATAACTGAAAAATAGTTGAAAACTGAAAACAGAAAACTGTAAACTGAAAACTGAAAACTGATAACTGAAAAATAGTTGAAAACTGAAAACAGAAAACTGTTAACTGTAAACTTTAAACTGTAAACTGAAAACTGAAAACCGATAAACTGAAAACTGAAAACTGAAAACTGAAAACTAAAAAACGATTGAAAACTGAAAACTGAAAACTGAAAACTGTTTACTGAAAACTGAAAACAGAAAACAGAAAACTGAAAACTGACAACAGAAAACTAAAAAACGATTGAAAACTGAAAACTGAAAACTGAAAACTGAGAACTGAAAACTGAAAACTGAAAACTGAAAAACGATTGAAAACTGAAAACTGAAAACTGAAAACTGTTTACTGAAAACTGAAAACAGAAAACTGACAACAGAAAACTAAAAAACGATTGAAAACTGAAAACTGAAAACTGAAAACTGAGAACTGAAAACTGAAAACTGCAAACTGAAAAACGATTGAAAACTGAAAACTGAAAACTGAAAACTGAAAACTGATAACTGAAAAATAGTTGAAAACAGAAAACTGTTAACTGTAAACTTTAAACTGTAAACTGAAACCGATAAACTGAAAACTGAAAAATGAAAACTGAAAGCTGAAAACTTAAAAACGATTGAAAACTGAAAACTGAAAACTGAAAACTAATAAACTGAAAACCGAAAACAGATAACAGATAACAGTAAACTGAAAACTGAAAACTGAAAACTGTTTACTGAAAACTGAAAACAGAAAACAGAAAACTGAAAACTGACAACTGAAAACTAAAAAACGATTGAAAACTGAAAACTGAAAACTGAAAACTGAGAACTGACAACAGAAAACCGATAACAGAAAACCAAAAACATAAAACTGAATACTGAATACTGAATACTGAAAACTGAAAACTGAAAACTGAAAACCAAAAACTGAAAACAGAAAACAAAACTAAAAACTGAAAAAAAAAAATGAACAAACTGAAAACTCTAAACTGAAAACTGAAAACTGAAAACTGTTAACTGTTAACTGTAAACTGTAAACTATAAACTGTAAACTGTAAACTGTAAACTTTTAACTGAAAACTGAAAACTGAAAACTGAAAACTGAAAACTGAAAACTAAAAAACGATTGAAAACTGAAAACTGAAAACTGAAAACTGAAAACTGATAAACTGAAAACCGAAAACAGATAACAGATAACAGTAAACTGAAAACTGAAAACTGAAAACTGTTTACTGAAAACTGAAAACAGAAAACAGAAAACTGAAAACTGACAACAGAAAACTAAAAAACGATTGAAAACTGAAAACTGAAAACTGAAAACTGAGAACTGAAAACTGAAAACTGAAAACTGGAAACTGAAAAACGATTGAAAACTGAAAACTGAAAACTGATAAACTGAAAACCGAAAACTGATAAACTGAAAACCGAAAACAGATAACAGATAACAGTTAACTGAAAACTGAAAACTGAAAACTGTTTACTGAAAACTGAAAACAGAAAACAGAAAACTGAAAACTGACAACAGAAAACCGATAACAGAAAACCAAAAACATAAAACTGAATACTGAATACTGAATACTGAATACTGAAAACTGAAAACTGAAAACTGAAAACCAAAAACTGAAAACAGAAAACAAAACTAAAAACTGAAAAAAAATATGAACAAACTGAAAACTCTAAACTGAAAACTGAAAACTGAAAACTGTTAACTGTTAACTGTAAACTGTAAACTATAAACTGTAAACTGTAAACTGTAAACTTTTAACTGAATACTGAAAACTGAAAACTGAAAAATAATTGATAACTTTAAACTGAAAACTGTAAACTGAAAACTGTTAACTGAAAACTGAAAACTGTAAACTGAACTCTGAAAACAGAAAACAGATAGAAAACTATAAACTGTAATCTGTAAGCTGAAAACTGAAAACTGAAAACTGATAACTGAAAAATAGTTGAAAACTGAAAACTGAAAACTGAAAACTGATAAACTGAAAACAGATAACAGATAACAGTAAACTGAAAACTGAAAACTGAAAACTGTTTACTGAAAACTGAAAACAGAAAACAGAAAACTGAAAACTGACAACAGAAAACTAAAAAACGATTGAAAACTGAAAACTGAAAACTGAAAACTGAAAACTGAAAACTGATAAACTGAAAACCGAAAACAGATAACAGATAACAGTTAACTGAAAACTGAAAACTGAAAACTGTTTACTGAAAACTGAAAACAGAAAACAGAAAACTGAAAACTGACAACAGAAAACCGATAACAGAAAACCAAAAACATAAAACTGAATACTGAATACTGAATACTGAATACTGAAAACTGAAAACTGAAAACTGAAAACCAAAAACTGAAAACAGAAAACAAAACTAAAAAATGAAAAAAAAAATGAACAAACTGAAAACTCTAAACTGAAAACTGAAAACTGAAAACTGTTAACTGTTAACTGTAAACTGTAAACTATAAACTGTAAACTGTAAACTATAAACTTTTAACTGAATACTGAAAACTGAAAACTGTAAACTGTAAACTTTTAACTGTAAACTGAACTCTGAAAACAGAAAACAGATAGAAAACTATAAACTGTAATCTGTAAGCTGAAAACTGAAAACTGATAACTGAAAAATAGTTGAAAACTGAAAACAGTTAACTGTAAACTTTAAACTTTCAACTGAAAACCGATAAACTGAAAACTGAAAACTGAAAACTGAAAACTGAAAACTAAAAAACGATTGAAAACTGAAAACTGAAAACTGATAAACTGAAAACTGAAAACTGTTAACACTTAAAACTGTAAACTGTAACTTTTAACTGAAAACTGATAACTGAAAACTGAAAAATAATTGATAACTGAAAACAGTTAATTGTAAACTTTAAACTTTCAACTGAAAACTGAAAACTAAAAACTGAAAACTGAAAACTGAAAACTGAAAACTGAAACCTGAAAACTGTTAACTGTTAACTGTTAACTGTAAACTGTAAACTGTAAACTATAAACTGTAAACAGTAAACTGTAAACGTTAAACTTTCAACTGAAAACTGAAAACTAAAAACTAAAAACTGAAAACTGAAAACTGAAAACTGAAAACTGAAAACTGAAAACTGAAAACTGAAAACTGAAAACTGAAATCTGAAAACTGAAAACTGAAAACCGATAAACTGAAAACTGAAAACTGAAAACTGAAAACTGAAAACTGAAAACTGAAAACTGAAACCTGAAAACTGAAAACTGAAAACTGTTTACTGAAAACTGAAAACAGAAAACAGAAAACTGAAAACTGACAACAGAAAACTAAAAAACGATTGAAAACTGAAAACTGAAAACTGAATACTGAGAACTGAAAACTGAAAACTGAAAACTGAAAACTGAAAAACGATTGAAAACTGAAAACTGAAAACTGAAAACTGATAAACTGAAAACTGATAACTGAAAAATAGTTGAAAACTGAAAACAGAAAACTGTAAACTGTAAACTTTAAACTGTAAACTGAAAACCGATAAACTGAAAACTGAAAACTGAAAACTGAAAACTGAAAACTAAAAAACGATTGAAAACTGAAAACTGAAAACTGAAAACTGAAAACTGATAAACTGAAAACCGAAAACAGATAACAGATAACAGTAAACTGAAAACTGAAAACTGAAAACTGTTTACTGAAAACTGAAAACAGAAAACTGAAAACTGACAACAGAAAACTAAAAAACGATTGAAAACTGAAAACTGAAAACTGAAAACTGAAAACTGAGAACTGAAAACTGAAAACTGAAAACTGGAAACTGAAAAACGATTGAAAACTGAAAACTGAAAACTGAAAACTGAAAACTGATAAACTGAAAACCGAAAACAGATAACAGATAACAGTTAACTGAAAACTGAAAACTGAAAACTGTTTACTGAAAACTGAAAACAGAAAACAGAAAACTGAAAACTGACAACAGAAAACCGATAACAGAAAACCAAAAACATAAAACTGAATACTGAATACTGAATACTGAATACTGAAAACTGAAAACTGAAAACTGAAAACCAAAAACTGAAAACAGAAAACAAAACTAAAAACTGAAAAAAAAAAATGAACAAACTGTAAACTCTAAACTGAAAACTGAAAACTGAAAACTGAAAACTGTTAACTGTTAACTGTTAACTGTAAACTGTAAACTATAAACTGTAAACTGTAAACTGTAAACTTTTAACTGAATACTGAAAACTGAAAACTGAAAAATAATTGATAACTTTAAACTGAAAACTGTAAACTGAAAACTGTTAACTGAAAACTGAAAACTGTAAACTGAACTCTGAAAACAGAAAACAGATAGAAAACTATAAACTGTAATCTGTAAGCTGAAAACTGAAAACTGAAAACTGATAACTGAAAAATAGTTGAAAACTGAAAACAGTTAACTGTAAACTTTAAACTTTCAACTGAAAACCGATAAACTGAAAACTGAAAACTGAAAACTGAAAACTGAAAACTGAAAACTGAAAACTAAAAAACGATTGAAAACTGAAAACTGAAAACTGATAAACTGAAAACTGAAAACTGTTAACACTTAAAACTGTAAACTGTAACTTTTAACTGAAAACTGATAACTGAAAACTGAAAAATAATTGATAACTGAAAACAGTAAATTGTAAACTTTAAACTTTCAACTGAAAACTGAAAACTAAAAACTGAAAACTGAAAACTGAAAACTGAAAACTAAAAACTGAAAACTGAAAACTGAAAAATAATTGATAACTGAAAACAGTAAACTGTAAACGTTAAACTTTCAACTGAAAACTGAAAACTAAAAACTAAAAACTAAAAACTGAAAACTGAAAACTGAAAACTGAAAACTGAAAACTGAAAACTGAAATCTGAAAACTGAAAACCGATAAACTGAAAACTGAAAACTGAAAACTGTAAACTGAAAACTGAAACCTGAAAACTGTTAACTGTTAACTGTTAACTGTAAACTGTAAACTGTAAACTATAAACTGTAAACAGTAAACTGTAAACGTTAAACTTTCAACTGAAAACTGAAAACTAAAAACTAAAAACTGAAAACTGAAAACTGAAAACTGAAAACTGAAAACTGAAAACTGAAAACTGAAATCTGAAAACTGAAAACCGATAAACTGAAAACTGAAAACTGAAAACTGAAAACTGAAAACTGAAAACTGAAAACTGAAACCTGAAAACTGTTAACTGTTAACTGTAAACTGTAAACTGTAAACTATAAACTGTAAACTGTAAACTTGTAAACTTTTAACTGAAAACTGAACTCTGAAAACAGAAAACAAATAGAAAACTGTAAACTGTAATCTGTAAGCTGAAAACTGAAAACTGAAAACTGATAACTGAAAAATAGTTGAAAACTGAAAACAGAAAACTGTAAACTGAAAACTGAAAACTGAAAACTGATAACTGAAAAATAGTTGAAAACTGAAAACAGAAAACTGTAAACTGTAAACTTTAAACTGTAAACTGAAAACCGATAAACTGAAAACTGAAAACTGAAAACTGAAAACTGAAAAACGATTGAAAACTGAAAACTGAAAACTGAAAACTGTTTACTGAAAACTGAAAACAGAAAACTAAAAAACGATTGAAAACTGAAAACTGAAAACTGAAAACTGAGAACTGAAAACTGAAAAATAATTGATAACTGAAAACAGTAAACTGTAAACGTTAAACTTTCAACTGAAAACTGAAAACTAAAAACTAAAAACTAAAAACTGAAAACTGAAAACTGAAAACTGATAACTGAAAAATAGTTGAAAACTGAAAACAGAAAACTGTAAACTGAAAACTGAAAACTGAAAACTGATAACTGAAAAATAGTTGAAAACTGAAAACAGAAAACTGTAAACTGTAAACTTTAAACTGTAAACTGAAAACCGATAAACTGAAAACTGAAAACTGAAAACAGAAAACAGAAAACTGAAAACTGACAACTGAAAACTAAAAAACGATTGAAAACTGAAAACTGAAAACTGAAAACTGAGAACTGACAACAGAAAACCGATAACAGAAAACCAAAAACATAAAACTGAATACTGAATACTGAATACTGAAAACTGAAAACTGAAAACTGAAAACCAAAAACTGAAAACAGAAAACAAAACAAAAACTGAAAAAAAAAAATGAACAAACTGAAAACTCTAAACTGAAAACTGAAAACTGAAAACTGTTAACTGTTAACTGTAAACTGTAAACTATAAACTGTAAACTGTAAACTGTAAACTTTTAACTGAATACTGAAAACTGAAAACTGAAAAATAATTGATAACTTTAAACTGAAAACTGTAAACTGAAAACTGTTAACTGAAAACCAAAAACATAAAACTATCAACTATCAACGATAGTATACAGTTTACAGTTAACAGTTTTCAGTTTTTAGTTTTCAGTTTTCTGTATTCAGATTTCAGTTTTCAGTTTTCAGTTTTCAGTTTTTGATTTCAGTTTTCAGTTTTCAGTTTTTAGTTTTCAGTTTTCAGTTGAAAGTATAAAGTTTTCAGTTGAAAGTTTAAAGTTTACAGTTAACTGTTTTCAGTTATCAATTATTTTTCAGTTTTAGGTTTTCAGTTTTCAGTTTTCAGTTTTCAGTATCAGTTAAAAGTTACAGTTTACAGTTTTCAGTATTCAGTTAAAAGTTTACAGTTAACAGTTAACAGTTTACAGTTTACAGTTTATAGTTTACAGTTTACAGTTAACAGTTTACAGTTTTCAGATTTCAGTTTTCAGTTTTCAGTTTTTAGTTTTCAGTTTTCAGTTGAAAGTTTAAAGTTAGAGTTTACAGTTTTATGTATTCAGTTAAAAGTTTACAGTTTACAGTTAACAGTTAACAGTTTTCAGTTTTCAGTTTTCAGTTTTCAGTTTTCTGTTTTCAGATTTCAGTTTTCAGTTTTCAGTTTTCAGTTTTCAGTTTTCAGATTTCAGATTTCAGTTTTCAGTTTTCAGTTTTCAGTTTTCAGTTGAAAGTTTAACGTTTACAGTTTACTGTTTTCAGTTATCAATTATTTCAGTTTTCAGTTTTCAGTATTCAGTTTTCAGTTTTCAGTTTTTAGTTTTCAGTTTTCAGTTGAAAGTTTAAAGTATACAGTTTACTGTTTTCAGTTATCAATTATTTTTCAGTTTTCAGTTTTCAGTTTTCAGTTTTCAGTTTTCAGTTAAAAGTTACAGTTTACAGTGTTAAGTGTTTACAGTTAACTGTTAACTTTAAACTTTCAACTGAAAACTGAAAACTAAAAACTGAAAACTGAAAACTGAAAACTAAAAACTGAAAACTGTAAACTGAAAACTGAAAACTGTAAACTGAAGACTGATAAACTGAAAACCGAAAACAGATAACAGATAACAGTAAACTGAAAACTGAAAACTGAAAACTGTTTACTGAAAACTGAAAACAGAAAACAGAAAACTGAAAACTGACAACAGAAAACTAAAAAACGATTGAAACTGAAAACTCAAAACTGAAAACTGAAAACTGAAAACTGAAAACTGATAAACTGAAAACCGAAAACAGATAACAGATAACAGTTAACTGAAAACTGAAAACTGAAAACTGTTTACTGAAAACTGAAAACAGAAAACAGAAAACTGAAAACTGACAACAGAAAACCGATAACAGAAAACCAAAAACATAAAACTGAATACTGAATACTGAATACTGAATACTGAAAACTGAAAACTGAAAACTGAAAACCAAAAACTGAAAACAGAAAACAAAACTAAAAAATGAAAAAAAAAATGAACAAACTGAAAACTCTAAACTGAAAACTGAAAACTGAAAACTGTTAACTGTTAACTGTAAACTGTAAACTATAAACTGTAAACTGTAAACTATAAACTTTTAACTGAATACTGAAAACTGAAAACTGTAAACTGTAAACTTTTAACTGAAAACTGAACTCTGAAAACAGAAAACAGATAGAAAACTATAAACTGTAATCTGTAAGCTGAAAACTGAAAACTGATAACTGAAAAATAGTTGAAAACTGAAAACAGTTAACTGTAAACTTTAAACTTTCAACTGAAAACCGATAAACTGAAAACTGAAAACTGAAAACTGAAAACTGAAAACTGAAAACTGAAAACTGAAAACTAAAAAACGATTGAAAACTGAAAACTGAAAACTGATAAACTGAAAACTGAAAACTGTTAACACTTAAAACTGTAAACTGTAACTTTTAACTGAAAACTGATAACTGAAAACTGAAAAATAATTGATAACTGAAAACAGTTAATTGTAAACTTTAAACTTTCAACTGAAAACTAAAAACTGAAAACTGAAAACTGAAAACTGAAAACTGAAACCTGAAAACTGTTAACTGTTAACTGTTAACTGTAAACTGTAAACTGTAAACTATAAACTGTAAACAGTAAACTGTAAACGTTAAACTTTCAACTGAAAACTGAAAACTAAAAACTAAAAACTGAAAACTGAAAACTGAAAACTGAAAACTGAAAACTGAAAACTGAAAACTGAAAACTGAAAACTGAAATCTGAAAACTGAAAACTGAAAACCGATAAACTGAAAACTGAAAACTGAAAACTGAAAACTAAAAACTGAAAACTGAAAACTGAAAACTGAAACCTGAAAACTGTTAACTGTTAACTGTTAACTGTAAACTGTAAACTGTAAACTATAAACTGTAAACTGTAAACTTGTAAACTTTTAACTGAAAACTGAACTCTGAAAACAGAAAACAAATAGAAAACTGTAAACTGTAATCTGTAAGCTGAAAACTGAAAACTGAAAACTGATAACTGAAAAATAGTTGAAAACTGAAAACAGAAAACTGTAAACTGAAAACTGAAAACTGAAAACTGATAACTGAAAAATAGTTGAAAACTGAAAACAGAAAACTGTAAACTGTAAACTTTAAACTGTAAACTGAAAACCGATAAACTGAAAACTGAAAACTGAAAACTGAAAACTAAAAAACGATTGAAAACTGAAAACTGAAAACTGAAAACTGATAAACTGAAAACCGAAAACAGATAACAGATAACAGTAAACTGAAAACTGAAAACTGTTTACTGAAAACTGAAAACAGAAAACAAAAAACTGAAAACTGACAACAGAAAACTAAAAAACGATTGAAAACTGAAAACTGAAAACTGAAAACTGAGAACTGAAAACTGAAAACTGAAAACTGGAAACTGAAAAACGATTGAAAACTGAAAACTGAAAACTGATAAACTGAAAACCGAAAACAGATAACAGATAACAGTTAACTGAAAACTGAAAACAGAAAACAGAAAGAAAACTATAAACTGTAATCTGTAAGCTGAAAACTGAAAACTGAAAACTGATAACTGAAAAATAGTTGAAAACTGAAAACAGAAAACTGTAAACTGTAAACTTTAAACTGTAAACTGAAAACCGATAAACTGAAAACTGAAAACTGAAAACTGAAAACTGAAAACTAAAAAACGATTGAAAACTGAAAACTGAAAACTGAAAACTGAAAACTGATAAACTGAAAACCGAAAACAGATAACAGATAACAGTAAACTGAAAACTGAAAACTGAAAACTGTTTACTGAAAACTGAAAACAGAAAACAGAAAACTGAAAACTGACAACAGAAAACTAAAAAACGATTGAAAACTGAAAACTGAAAACTGAGAACTGAAAACTGAAAACTGAAAACTGAAAACTGAAAAACGATTGAAAACTGAAAACTGAAAACTGAAAACTGAAAACTGTTTACTGAAAACTGAAAACAGAAAACAGAAAACTGAAAACTGACAACAGAAAACTAAAAAACGATTGAAAACTGAAAACTGAAAACTGAAAACTGAGAACTGAAAACTGAAAACTGAAAACTGAAAACTGAAAAACGATTGAAAACTGAAAACTGAAAACTGAAAACTGATAAACTGAAAACTGATAACTGAAAAATAGTTGAAAACTGAAAACAGAAAACTGTAAACTGTAAACTTTAAACTGTAAACTGAAAACCGATAAACTGAAAACTGAAAACTGAAAACTGAAAACTAAAAAACGATTGAAAACTGAAAACTGAAAACTGAAAACTGAAAACTGATAAACTGAAAACCGAAAACAGATAACAGTAAACTGAAAACTGAAAACTGAAAACTGTTTACTGAAAACTGAAAACAGAAAACAGAAAACTGAAAACTGACAACAGAAAACTAAAAAACGATTGAAAACTGAAAACTGAAAACTGAAAACTGAAAACTGAAAAACGATTGAAAACTGAAAACTGAAAACTGAAAACTGAAAACTGTTTACTGAAAACTGAAAACAGAAAACAGAAAACTGAAAACTGACAACAGAAAACTAAAAAACGATTGAAAACTGAAAACTGAAAACTGAAAACTGAGAACTGAAAACTGAAAACTGAAAACTGAAAACTGAAAAACGATTGAAAACTGAAAACTGAAAACTGAAAACTGATAAACTGAAAACTGATAACTGAAAAATAGTTGAAAACTGAAAACAGAAAACTGTAAACTGTAAACTTTAAACTGTAAACTGAAAACCGATAAACTGAAAACTGAAAACTGAAAACTGAAAACTGAAAACTAAAAAACGATTGAAAACTGAAAACTGAAAACTGAAAACTGAAAACTGATAAACTGAAAACCGAAAACAGATAACAGATAACAGTAAACTGAAAACTGAAAACTGAAAACTGTTTACTGAAAACTGAAAACAGAAAACTGAAAACTGACAACAGAAAACTAAAAAACGATTGAAAACTGAAAACTGAAAACTGAAAACTGGAAACTGAAAAACGATTGAAAACTGAAAACTGAAAACTGAAAACTGAAAACTGATAAACTGAAAACCGAAAACAGATAACAGATAACAGTTAACTGAAAACTGAAAACTGAAAACTGTTTACTGAAAACTGAAAACAGAAAACAGAAAACTGAAAACTGACAACAGAAAACCGATAACAGAAAACCAAAAACATAAAACTGAATACTGAATACTGAATACTGAATACTGAAAACTGAAAACTGAAAACTGAAAACCAAAAACTGAAAACAGAAAACAAAACTAAAAACTGAAAAAAAAAAATGAACAAACTGTAAACTCTAAACTGAAAACTGAAAACTGAAAACTGAAAACTGTTAACTGTTAACTGTTAACTGTAAACTGTAAACTATAAACTGTAAACTGTAAACTGTAAACTTTTAACTGAATACTGAAAACTGAAAACTGAAAAATAATTGATAACTTTAAACTGAAAACTGTAAACTGAAAACTGTTAACTGAAAACTGAAAACTGTAAACTGTAAACTTTTAACTGAAAACTGAACTCTGAAAACAGAAAACAGATAGAAAACTATAAACTGTAATCTGTAAGCTGAAAACTGAAAACTGAAAACTGATAACTGAAAAATAGTTGAAAACTGAAAACAGTTAACTGTAAACTTTAAACTTTCAACTGAAAACCGATAAACTGAAAACTGAAAACTGAAAACTGAAAACTGAAAACTGAAAACTAAAAAACGATTGAAAACTGAAAACTGAAAACTGATAAACTGAAAACTGAAAACTGTTAACACTTAAAACTGTAAACTGTAACTTTTAACTGAAAACTGATAACTGAAAACTGAAAAATAATTGATAACTGAAAACAGTAAATTGTAAACTTTAAACTTTCAACTGAAAACTGAAAACTAAAAACTGAAAACTGAAAACTGAAAACTGAAAACTGAAAACTGAAAACTGAAAAATAATTGATAACTGAAAACAGTAAACTGTAAACGTTAAACTTTCAACTGAAAACTGAAAACTAAAAACTGAAAACTGAAAACTGAAAACTGAAAACTGAAATCTGAAAACTGAAAACTGAAAACCGATAAACTGAAAACTGAAAACTGAAAACTGTAAACTGAAAACTGAAACCTGAAAACTGTTAACTGTTAACTGTTAACTGTAAACTGTAAACTGTAAACTGTAAACTATAAACTGTAAACAGTAAACTGTAAACGTTAAACTTTCAACTGAAAACTGAAAACTAAAAACTAAAAACTGAAAACTGAAAACTGAAAACTGAAAACTGAAAACTGAAATCTGAAAACTGAAAACTGAAAACCGATAAACTGAAAACTGAAAACTGAAAACTGAAAACTGAAAACTGAAAACTGAAACCTGAAAACTGTTAACTGTTAACTGTTAACTGTAAACTGTAAACTGTAAACTATAAACTGTAAACTGTAAACTTGTAAACTTTTAACTGAAAACTGAACTCTGAAAACAGAAAACAAATAGAAAACTGTAAATTGTAATCTGTAAGCTGAAAACTGAAAACTGATAACTGAAAAATAGTTGAAAACTGAAAACAGAAAACTGTAAACTGAAAACTGAAAACTGAAAACTGATAACTGAAAAATAGTTGAAAACTGAAAACAGAAAACTGTAAACTGTAAACTTTAAACTGTAAACTGAAAACCGATAAACTGAAAACTGAAAACTGAAAACTGAAAACTAAAAAACGATTGAAAACTGAAAACTGAAAACTGAAAACTGATAAACTGAAAACCGAAAACAGATAACAGATAACAGTAAACTGAAAACTGAAAACTGTTTACTGAAAACTGAAAACAGAAAACAAAAAACTGAAAACTGACAACAGAAAACTAAAAAACGATTGAAAACTGAAAACTGAAAACTGAAAACTGAGAACTGAAAACTGAAAACTGAAAACTGGAAACTGAAAAACGATTGAAAACTGAAAACTGAAAACTGATAAACTGAAAACCGAAAACAGATAACAGATAACAGTTAACTGAAAACTGAAAACTGTTTACTGAAAACTGAAAACAGAAAACAGAAAGAAAACTATAAACTGTAATCTGTAAGCTGAAAACTGAAAACTGAAAACTGATAACTGAAAAATAGTTGAAAACTGAAAACAGAAAACTGTAAACTGTAAACTTTAAACTGTAAACTGAAAACCGATAAACTGAAAACTGAAAACTGAAAACTGAAAACTAAAAAACGATTGAAAACTGAAAACTGAAAACTGATAAACTGAAAACCGAAAACAGATAACAGATAACAGTAAACTGAAAACTGAAAACTGTAAACTGAAAACTGAAAACTTAAAACTGAAAACTAAAAACTGTTTACTGAAAACTGAAAACAGAAAACAGAAAACAGAAAACTGAAAAATGAAAACTGAAAACTGACAACAGAAAACCGATAACAGAAAACCAAAAACATAAAACTATCAACTATCAACGATAGTATACAGTTTACAGTTTTCAGTTTTCAGTTTTCAGTTTTCTGTTTTCAGATTTCAGTTTTCAGTTTTCAGTTTTTGATTTCAGTTTTCAGTTTTCAGTTTTTAGTTTTCAGTTTTCAGTTGAAAGTATAAAGTTTTCAGTTGAAAGTTTAAAGTTTACAGTTAACTGTTTTCAGTTATCAATTATTTTTCAGTTTTCAGTTTTCAGTTTTCAGTTTTCAGTATCAGTTAAAAGTTACAGTTTACAGTTTTCAGTATTCAGTTAAAAGTTTACAGTTAACAGTTAACAGTTAACAGTTTACAGTTTACAGTTTATAGTTTACAGTTTACAGTTAACAGTTTACAGTTTTCAGATTTCAGTTTTCAGTTTTCAGTTTTTAGTTTTCAGTTTTCAGTTGAAAGTTTAAAGTTAGAGTTTACAGTTTTAAGTATTCAGTTAAAAGTTTACAGTTTACAGTTAACAGTTAACAGTTTTCAGTTTTCAGTTTTCAGTTTTCTGTTTTCAGATTTCAGTTTTCAGTTTTCAGTTTTCAGTTTTCAGTTTTCAGATTTCAGTTTTCAGTTTTCAGTTTTCAGTTTTCAGTTTTCAGTTGAAAGTTTACAGTTTACTGTTTTCAGTTATCAATTATTTTTCAGTTTTCAGTTTTCAGTTTTCAGTATTCAGTTTTCAGTTTTCAGTTTTTAGTTTTCAGTTGAAAGTTTAAAGTATACAGTTTACTGTTTTCAGTTATCAATTATTTTTCAGTTTTCAGTTTTCAGTTTTCAGTTTTCAGTTAAAAGTTACAGTTTACAGTGTTAAGTGTTTACAGTTAACTGTAAACTTTAAACTTTCAACTGAAAACTGAAAACTAAAAACTGAAAACTGAAAACTGAAATCTGAAAACTGAAAACTGAAATTTGAAAACTGAAATCTGAAAACAGAAAACAGAAAACTGAAAACTGAAAACTTAAGTTTACAGTTAATAGTTTACAGTTTACAGTTAACAGTTAACAGTTAACAGTTTTCAGTTTTCAGTTTTCAGTTTTCAGTTTTCAGTTTTCAGTTTTCAGTTTTCAGTTTCAGTTTTTAGTTTTCAGTTTTCAGTTGAAAGTAAAGTTTACAGTTAACTGTTTTCAGTTATCAATTATTTTTCAGTTTTCAGTTTTCAGTATTCAGTTAAAAGTTACAGTTTACAGTTTTAAGTATTCTGTTTTCAGATTTCAGTTTTCAGTTTTCAGATTTCAGTTTTCAGTTTTCAGTTTTCAGTTTTCTGTTTTCAGTTATCAATTATTTTTCAGTTTTCAGTTTTAAGTTTTCGTTTTTCAGTTTTCAGTTTTCAGATTTCAGAATTGGTTTTCAGTTTTCAGTTGAATGTTTAAAGTTAACAGCTTACAGTTTTCAGTATTCAGTTTTCAGTTTTCAGTTTTCAGTTTTCTCTATTAAACTTAATACCTACTTCTCTAGCTCTATCTAGTAATAACTTTAGGCGTTCATCATGTTCGACCTCATTTGACCCCCAAATGATTATGTCATCGACGAACGAATCTACTCCGTCTAGCCCTTCGAGCAGCTGTTTGACCCTAGAATGAAAGACTTCGGAAGCTGAGTTAATCCCGTACGGTAAGCGTAAATATTGGTACCTACCAAAGGGACTGCCAAAGGTACAGAGATCTGCGCTCTCATCATCAAGAGATATCATCCAGAACCCCGATCTAGCATCTAGTTTACTGAAGTGTGTTGCTCATTTCAGCTGCGTCGCTATTTCCATTAGGTTAGTTTTCAAAGTTTTTTTCAGTTTTTAGTTTTCTGTTTTCAGTTTACAGTTTTCAATTTTCTGTTAACTATAACAGTTAAGTTTTTAGTTTTCTGTTTTCAGTTTACAGTTTTATGTTTTCAGTTTTCAGTTGTCAGTTTACAGTTTATAGTTTACACTTAACACTTTTATAGTATTCAGTTTTCATTTTTCAGTTTTCAGTTTTTAGTATTCAGTTTTTTCAGTTTTCGGTATTCAGTATTCAGTTCTCAGTTTTCAGTTAACATTTTTCAGATTTCAGTTTTCAGTTTTCAGTATTCAGTATTCAGATTACAGATTTCAGTTGTTTACTTTTTTCAGTATTCAGTTTCAGGTTTCAGATTTCAGTTGTTTACATTTTGCAGTTTTCAGTATTCAGTTTTCAGTTTTCAGTTTTAAGTTTTCAGTCTTCAGTATTCAGTTTCAGATTTCAGATTTCAGTTTTTTACATTTTTCAGTATTCAGTTTCAGATTTCAGATTTCAGTAGTTTACATTTTGCAGTTTTCAGTTTTCAGTTTTCAGTTTTCAGTTTTCAGTTTTCAGTATTCAGTATTCAGTTTTAAGTTTTCAGTTTTCTGTTTTCAGTTTTCAGTATTCAGTTTTCAGTTTTCAGTTTTCAGTTTTCAATTTTCAGTTTTCAGTTTTCAGTTTTCAGTATTCAAATTTATTCAGTTTTCAGTTTTCGGTTTTCAGTTTTCCGTTTTCAGTATTCAGTTTTCAGTTTTCAGTTTACATTTTTCAGTTTTCAGTTTACATTTTTCAGTTTTCAGTATTCAGTTTTCAGTTTTCAGTATTCAGTATTCAGTTCTCAGTTTTCAGTTATCAGTATTCAGTTTCAGATTTCAGATTTCAGTTTTTTACATTTTTCAGTATTCAGTTTCAGATTTCAGATTTCAGTAGTTAACATTTTGCAGTTTTCAGTATTCAGTTTTCAGTTTTCAGTTTTCAGTTTTCAGTTTTCAGTTTTCTGTTTTCAGTTTTCAGTTTTCATTTTTCAGTTTTCAGTTTTCAGTTTTCAATTTTCAGTTTTCAGTTTTCAGTTTACATTTTTCAGTTTTCTTTATTCAGTTTTCAGTTTTCAGTATTCAGTATTCAGTTCTCAGTTTTAAGTTTACTTTTTTCAGTTTTCAGTATTCAGTTTTCAGTTTTCTATGTTCAGTTTTCAGTTATCAGTATTCAGTTTCAGATTTCAGATTTCAGTTTTTACATTTTTCAGTATTCAGTTTCAGATTTCAGTTTTCAGTTTTCAGTTTTCAGTATTCATATTTCAGTTTTCAGTTTTCTGTTTTCAGTTTACAGTTTACAGTTTATCAGTATTCAGTATTCAGTTTTGTTTTTTCAGTTTTCAGTTTTCATATTTCAGTTATCAGTTTTCAATATTCAGTTTTCAGTTTTCAGTATTCAGTATTCAGTATTCACTTTTCAGTTTTAAGTATTCAGTTTTCAGTTTTCAGTTTTCAGTTTTCAATTTTCAGTTTTCAGTATTCAAATTTATTCAGTTTTCAGTATTCAGTATTCAGTTCTCAGTTTTAAGTTTCTTTTTTTCAGTTTTTAGTATTCAGTTTTTTTTTTAATTTCCAGTTTTCAGTTTTCAGTTTTGGTTTTCTGTTATCTGTTTTCTGTTGTCAGTTTACAGTTAACAGTTTTCAGTTTTTTTTCTCAGTTTTCAATTTTCAGTTTACAGTTTATAGTTTACACTTTTCAGTTTTCAGTTTTGGTTTTCTGTTATCTGTTTTCTGTTGTCAGTTTACAGTTAACAGTTTTCAGTTTTTTTTCTCAGTTTTCAATTTTCAGTTTACAGTTTTTCAGTTTTGGTTTTCTGTTATCTGTTTCAGTTTTCAGTTTCAGATTTCATATTTCAGTTGTTTACATTTTTCAGTATTTAGTTTCAGATTTCAGATTTCAGTTGTTTACATTTTTCAGTTTTCAGTTTTCAGTTTTCAGTTTTCAGTATTCAGTTTTCAGTTTTCTTTTCAGTTAACTGTTTTCAGCGTTCAGCCTACAGTTTTCAGTTTTCTGTTTTGTGTTTTCAGTTTTCAGTTTTTTTTTTCATTTTTCAGTTTTCAGTTTTCAGTTTTGGTTTTCTGTTATCTGTTTTCTGTTGTCAGTTTACAGTTAACAGTTTTCAGTTTTTTTTCTCAGTTTTCAATTTTCAGTTTACAGTTTATAGTTTACACTTTTCAGTTTTCAGTTTTGGTTTTCTGTTATCTGTTTTCTGTTGTCAGTTTACAGTTAACAGTTTTCAGTTTTTTTCTCAGTTTTCAATTTTCAGTTTACAGTTTATAGTTTACACTTTACAGTTTTCAGTTTTCGGTTTTCTGTTATCAGTTTTCTGTTGTCAGTTTTCAATTTTCAGTTTTCTGTTTTCATTTTTCAGTTTTGTGTTTTCTGTTTTCTGTTTTCTGTTTTCTGTTTTCTGTTTTCAGTTTTCAGTTTACAGTTAACAGTTTTCAGCGTTCAGTCTACAGTTTTCAGTTTTCTGTTATCTGTTATCTGTTTTCGGTTTTCAGTTTTCTGTTATCTGTTTTCAGTATTCAGTATTCAGTTTTCAGTTTTCAGTAGTCAGTATTCAGTTTCAGATTTCAGATTTCAGTTTTCAGTATTCAGTTTTTTAGTTTTCAGTTTTCAGTTTTCAGTTTTCAGTTTTCAGCTTACAGATTACAGTTTACAGTTAACAGTTTAAACTTTACAGTTTTCAGTTTACAGTTTACACTTTACAGTTTTCATTTTTCAGTTTTCGGTTTTTTGTTATCTGTTTTCTGTTGTCAGTTTTTAGTTATCTGTTTTCAGTTTTCAGTGTACAGTATTCAGTTTTCAGTTTTCTTTTCAGTTAACTGTTTTCAGCGTTCAGTCTACAGTTTTCAGTTTTCTGTTTTGTGTTTTCAGTTTTCAGTTTTCAGCATTCAGTTTTCAGTTTTCAGTTTACATTTTTCAGTTTTCAGTATTCAATTTTCAGGTTTCTATTTTCAGTTTTCATATTTCAGTTTTCAGTTATCAGTTTTCAATGTTCAGTTTTCAGTTTTCAGTTTTCAGTTTTCAGTTTTCAGTTTTCAGTTTTCAGTTTTCAGTATTCACTTTTCAGTTTTCAGTTTCAGATTTCAGATTTCAGTTGTTTATATTTTTCAGTATTTAGTTTCAGATTTCAGATTTCAGTTGTTTACATTTTTCAGTTTTCAGTTTTCAGTTTTCAGTTTTCAGTTTTCAGTATTCAGTTTTCAGTTTTCAGTTTTCAGTATTCAGTTTGAGATTTCAGATTTCAGTTTTCAGTATTCAGTTTTTTAGTTTTCAGTTTTCAGTTTTCAGTATTCAGTTTTCAGCTTACAGATTACAGTTTACAGTTAACGGTTTAAACTTTACAGTTTTCAGTTTACAGTTTACACTTTACAGTTTTCATTTTTCAGTTTTCGGTTTTCTGTTATCTGTTTTCTGTTGTCAGTTTTCAGTTTTCTGTTTTCAGTTTTCAGTTTTCAGTTTTCAGTATTCAGTATTCAGTTTTCAGTTTTCTTTTCAGTCAATTGTTTTCAGCGTTCAGCCTACAGTTTTCAGTTTTCTGTTTTGTGTTTTCAGTTTTCAGTTTTTTTTTTCATTTTTCAGTTTTCAGTTTACAGTTAACAGTTTATAGTTTACACTTTACACTTTTCAGTTTTCAGTTTTGGTTTTCTGTTATCTGTTTTCTGTTGTCAGTTTACAGTTAACAGTTTTCAGTTTTTTTTCTCGGTTTTCAATTTTCAGTTTACAGTTTATAGTTTACACTTTACAGTTTTCAGTTTTCGGTTTTCTGTTATCAGTTTTCTGTTGTCAGTTTTCAATTTTCAGTTTTCTGTTTTCATTTTTCAGTTTTTTGTTTTCTGTTTTCTGTTTTCAGTTTTCAGTTAACAGTTTTCAGCGTTCAGTCTACAGTTTTCAGTTTTCTGTTTTCTGTTTTCAGTTTTGTGTTTTCTGTTATCTGTTTTCAGTTTTCAGTTTTAAGTTTTAAGTTTGCAGTTTTCAGTTTACAGTTTACAGTTTAATGTTAACACAGTTTTCAGTTTTCAGTTTTCTGTTATCTGTTATCTGTTATCTGTATTCGGTTTTCAGTTTATCAGTTTTCAGTTTTCTGTTATCTGTTTTCAGTTCAGTGTTCAGTTTTCAGTACTCAGTTAAAAGTTTACAGTTTTGTTGCGAGCGCACCGGTGGCGAGGCAGATCTCTGTATCGGCCTGCGCCTGTGGGAGCTCGGCTTTGCTTCTCACGCGGCGGGGTGGTAGAGGGGCGAAGACGTTTCCACTCACGAAAACGCCGGCTCGGTCTACGCGCTGGTGCCCGCTGCTAATTGGGTGGATTTGCGCTTCCCAGCTCAACCGTGTGGTAGAGGAGATTTGAAGATCACTTGATCGTGCTGTGCTAGTCACTGACCTACTTACAGATCGAGGAGGCTCTATCCGGGTGGAAAAACAAAACCCTGTTCTTCTTGAAAATGCCGGATGGTCACTTTATTACAATCACACTTGACACACTATTTACTATACACTGACGCTTATTATATTCACTGAACAACACTTATTTTACTTTTGCGGCGAATTACTACTTGATCTTTACGCGATGACTTCCATGTAATCACTGATTTTCTCTGCGATCCGCAGTCACTATTTATACGAATCAACCTATCACTAGAATTTTCGAGAAACTACTCGTATCATTATTCTAGACTCTAAACAATTAAAAATGATCCTTATACCTAGTACACTAAAGTTCAAATTACATTGAGAATGTACTAGATTTTTCTCGAAGTTTCCACGAAGTTTTCCTGAAACGTCCATTTGTGGAACTCTGTGGAACCTTTTGGAAGCATCCATTTCCAGAATCTTCTCGTAGCCTCCATCCGTAGATCTTTCTCGAATCTTCTGGTTGTGGAACTTTCTGGAAGCGTCTATTTCCAGTAGCTTCTCGAAGCTTCCATTTGTAGAAACCTCTCGAAGCGCCTCTTTCTGGAACCTTCTCGAAGCTTGTCGAACCTTCTCGAAACTTCCATCCATGGAACTTTCTCGAACTTTCGTGGAATTTTCCCGAAGCGAGTTTTAAAGTATGTACGGACGTTTTTAACCTATTTCCTAACTCCGTGGAGCCGTGGAGCGATACGGTTGGCGCCAACATCCTCCCCCTGATGCGGAGCATGCACTCCTGTCTTGGCGCCTTACTGCTCCCCTGTTGTCTCGTCCGTCGTCGTTGCCGTGGTGGGTAGTACTCGTTATTACGGGACGCTTGAATTCATCCGTCATCAATAGCGCCGCGTCGATACTCCCCCGTAGATCTTGCAGATCTTCCTCGTACTCTACGTCCACCTTGTAGAGTTTTCTACTCTTCTTAAGCGCCTTGCCTTCTTTGCGTATGGTAGATGGCTTGTAGGCTTGTTCTTTCTTCTTTGCCTTTGGAGCTCTCTTCCACGTTGGATTAGCAGCCTTCGCCCATTGTGTGGTGTTCACCTTTTCTTTCTTCCAGCACAAGTCGATGAACTGGGTATATACCTGGGCCATTGTTTTCCATAACTTCCATGGCGTTCCGTAGTCTTCAGAACGAGTCATTGTCGTGACGCATTGTTCTTTCTCTTTCCTGGTAGCTTCTGCCTTGAACGAGCGAGGTTGAAGCCAGAATTCCTCCCCCTGCTGGAAGAAGTCGGGTCTGACGAAGCATCCGTGCTTTCCATCGAAGTCCTTTGGATCAGTCTTGATCCATGACAGCACGGTGCTTGAATCCGTCCAATATGTCTTGCTCGTAGCCTTCATTTCCATATCCTTGTCTACGGAATGAGCCATCCTTGTGCCCAATAGCGCTGCTTGTAGTTCCAACCGTGGGATCGATACTGGTTTCAGCGGGGTCACTCTTGCCTTCCCAGCGAGCAAAGTGACGCAGTATCGGTCTCCTTCTTTCTGTCTCCAATAGATGGCACAAGCGTACGCTACCTCGCTTGCATCCGTGAAAATGTGCAGTTCTCCCCCTTGATACGACTGGGAGATGCACCGTGGTATCCGAAGGCTCACCAGTAGTTGTAAGCTATCCAAGTAAGTCTTCCACGCCGATTCAGATGCAGGGTTGATTTTGTCGTTCCACCCGACGCTGCTTCTCCATATCTCCTGAAGCATCTTCTTCCCCTGAATCAACACTGGTGCTGCCAACTCCTCTCGGGTTGACATGACAGCACTAGTCACTTGGCGTTTCGTCGGAGTCTCCCCCGTGGACACCACCTCTTCAGCTTCATTCTTCCACAGAACACCGGTCTCGAAGCGTCCATCTTCAAGTCTTCGAGTGGTGCGTTCGAGGATTTGCATGGCTTTCCCTTCTGCGTCCGTGCTTGGTCGCCGCAGTTCCACGCCGAGTGACTCGATGGCGAAGTGCTCCTTCATTTGCCGGTTTAGTTTCTCGTCCCATTCCGAGACATGCGCGCAGGTGAGGTAACTCTTTCCGTTACCCGAGCCTCCATCCAGCCCGTGTAGCACCCATCCCAGGTGCGTCAAGGAAGCGACCGGCTGGTCGCGCTTCCCCTTGCGCGTCGTCCTTGAAACTATCAGCTCCCAATTATCCTGCCCGATAAGTAGCTTCGGAGCCTCCTCGTCATAGCAGAGCTTGTTGGTAAGCTTCTGCAAGTGATGACACTCGTCAATCCTCTTCTTGTTTATCAGTTGCGGCGTCAGGTTTAGTCCATCAATCGTTCGTGCCCCGACGATCTTCCGCTTCTGACTTGAATACATCCCTTTAATCTTCGCGTTGACCCGCATCGAATCATCTTTCTTGATGATCTTCCCGCCTACCGTCTCAAGGGTAAGCATTTCTTTGGGTCCTTTCAGGCCGACACTGTTCGCCACGCTTGAATCCATCAGCGTGATAGTCGACCCTTCATCCAGCAGGGCCAAGACCTTGGCCTTTCCCTTAGGCCCGTATACTTCCACGGGCACCATCTTCAGGTACGCTCTGGAACCTTTGGCTGCGTTCACACATCCATCCTGTGATCGCACGTTGTTAGCCACTTCCTTTTGCCTGTCAGAGTTCGGCTGACCCTTATCTTCATCCCTCTCCTCATGCAGGAGACTGTGGTGCCATCGTCCGCACCTCTTGCATGGTGGTCGCCGACAACTCTCCTTTCGATGCTGGCTCCGCAGACACTTGAAGCATACTCTTCCCTTCCTGACTATATCCCATCTGGTCTGTATGGATTCCTGAGTGAACTTCTTGCATTCATCAAGCGTGTGGCTTCCCCCACAATGAGGACACTTCAGCTGTGGTTCTCCACCAACTTCAGCTGCGGCGTGTGTGGCCTGCCTTTGTACTGGCGTCTTCCCTGCCACTTCCTTGCCGGCGTATCGTCCGCATCTATCCGCTTCTTGATTCAGGAATCGCTCCATCAATACCAAGTCAGGGTCTTCGCAGTCTGCTGAGAAGTCATACCACCTGAATCTCATCACGTGTGGTAGTTTCTCCACTATTGCCGTTAGCATCTCAGGCGAATTCAAATATTGTGGCTTTCTTAATCCCTTGATCGTAGCCACCGCGTTGCTGATCGTACTGGCAAACAAGCACACATCCCTGGCATTCTCAGTTGTCTTCGGCAGATTCTTGATCCGTTCCATTTCTGCCAAGACGAGGGCTTCAGGTCTCCCAAAGCGACGACGTAATGCTTCCATAATCTCATCCGGCATACAGTCGCTGTAGAGTCTGCTCCGTATTGCTTCCTTCGCTTGCCCTCTGATTGCCTTCCTCAACCGGGTCAGGTTCTGCTCCGGACTGAATGATTTTGCCGTACTCTCATACACCGATCGGAAAGCGAGCCACTCGTCGCTATTCCCGTCGAAAAAGGGTAGTTCACACAATGTCCCCACCTTTGGAACACTGTTAATTGCCGCGAGTATCGCATGCGCCAGCTCGTTGGATGCCTTGTCTCCACCTTCAGGCTTGACGTTGACTGTGGATGAGGTTGGAAGTTTCATGTGGTCTTCTTTCGAAGGGTCCTCACCTGGTCGCCCCATCCTGGACGTCCCCTCCACCCTCTGCGATTCCTTTCCACCGGGTAATCTATCCACCGTCGTATCAACCCAGGTCTTGACACTCTCCACTCTGTCCTCGGGTTCCTCTTCAGCAGAGTCGTCATCGATCTCGAGTATCTCGAGCTCTGCCTGTGCCAATGCTAAAGCGGCCTCCGCTTCCTTCAGCTTCAGACGAGCTACCTCTGCCTTTGCTCGTAATATGGCCTTTGTAGCTTTGGCGGTCTCTGAATCCCGACGTGGTATGCTAGCGTTCTTCATCGTGATGCAAGTTCCTGCTGTTTCTGACCTTGCGTCTGTTGTGCCAGTTGTGATGCTTGCTCTTGCCGTCGTGAACTCCCTCTTGGTGCTTCCAGAGCTCGTCTCTGTGTTGAAGCCCCCTTCAGTTCCCGACTCGGGTGCTCCGATCGGCGTCGCATCCCGTGAGCCTTTCTGACTCCTTGTGACCGGCATCTTCTCTCTTAGTGATATGACTGTCATCTCCTAGTAGATCCTGGACGGCTCTTGTGCCGTTTCTCTTGTTGCACAGCTACGCGACTATCTCCTCTGGTTGAAGACTCCCTCCCCGGAGTCCTGCGCAGATCCGGCTCGAAGGACCAAACGATGTTGCGAGCGCACCGGTGGCGAGGCAGATCTCTGTATCGGCCTGCGCCTGTGGGAGCTCGGCTTTGCTTCTCACGCGGCGGGGTGGTAGAGGGGCGAAGACGTTACCACTCACGAAAACGCCGGCTCGGTCTACGCGCTGGTGCCCGCTGCTAATTGGGTGGATTTGCGCTTCCCAGCTCAACCGTGTGGTAGAGGAGATTTGAAGATCACTTGATCGTGCTGTGCTAGTCACTGACCTACTTACAGATCGAGGAGGCTCTATCCGGGTGGAAAAACAAAACCCTGTTCTTCTTGAAAATGCCGGATGGTCACTTTATTACAATCACACTTGACACACTATTTACTATACACTGACGCTTATTATATTCACTGAACAACACTTATTTTACTTTTGCGGCGAATTACTACTTGATCTTTACGCGATGACTTCCATGTAATCACTGATTTTCTCTGCGATCCGCAGTCACTATTTATACGAATCAACCTATCACTAGAATTTTCGAGAAACTACTCGTATCATTATTCTAGACTCTAAACAATTAAAAATGATCCTTATACCTAGTACACTAAAGTTCAAATTACATTGAGAATGTACTAGATTTTTCTCGAAGTTTCCACGAAGTTTTCCTGAAACGTCCATTTGTGGAACTCTGTGGAACCTTTTGGAAGCATCCATTTCCAGAATCTTCTCGTAGCCTCCATCCGTAGATCTTTCTCGAATCTTCTGGTTGTGGAACTTTCTGGAAGCGTCTATTTCCAGTAGCTTCTCGAAGCTTCCATTTGTAGAAACCTCTCGAAGCGCCTCTTTCTGGAACCTTCTCGAAGCTTGTCGAACCTTCTCGAAACTTCCATCCATGGAACTTTCTCGAACTTTCGTGGAATTTTCCCGAAGCGAGTTTTAAAGTATGTACGGACGTTTTTAACCTATTTCCTAACTCCGTGGAGCCGTGGAGCGATACGGTTGGCGCCAACAAGTTTACAGTTTACAGTTTTTAGTTTACAGTTAACAGTTTTCTGTTTTCAGTTTTCAGTTTTCAATTTTTTTTTTTTCAGTTTTAGTTTTCTGTTTTCAGTTTACTGTTTACAGTTTTCAGTTTACAGTTTTCAATTTTCTGTTAAATGTTATCGGTTTTCTGTTTTATGTTTACATTTTTCAGTTTTCTGTTTTCTGTTTTCAGTTTTCAGTGTACAGTTTTCAGTTTTCAGTTAACAGTTCACAGTTTTCAGTTTATAGTTTTTAGTATTCAGTTTTCAGTTTTCAGTTTTCAGTTTTCAGTTTTCAGTTTTCTGTTATCTGTTATCTGTTATCTGTTATCTGTTATCTGTTATCTGTTTTCGGTTTTCAGTTTTCTGTTATCTGTTTTCAGAGTTCAGCTTTCAGTTTTCAGTATTCAGTTAAAGGTTTACAGTTTACAGTTAACAGCTTACAGTTTACTGTTAACAGTTTTCTGTTTTCAGTTTTCAGTTTTCAATAATTTTTTTTCTTTTTTCAGTTTTCAGTTTTTAGTTTTCTGTTTTCAGTTTACAGTTTTATGTTTTCAGTTTTCAGTTGTCAGTTTACAGTTTATAGTTTACACTTAACACTTTTCAGTTTTCAGTTTTCGGTTTTCAGTTATCTGTTTTCTGTTGTCAGTTTTCAATTTTCAGTTTTCTGTTTTCATTTTTCAGTTTTGTGTTTTCTGTTTTCTGTTATCAGTTTTCAGTTTACAGTTTACAGTTTTTTGTTTTCAGTTTTCATTTTTTTTTTTCATTTTCAGTTTTCAGTTTTCAGTTATCATTTTTCACTTAACAGTTCACAGTTTTCAGTTTACAGTTTTCTGTTGTCAGTTTTCAGTTAAAAGTCTTCTGTTTTCAGTTTTCAGTTTACAGTTTTCTGTTATCTGTTATCTGTATTCGGTTTTCAGTTTATCAGTTTTCAGTTTTCTGTTATCTGTTTTCAGAGTTCAGTTTTCAGTTTTCAGTATTCAGTTAAAAGTTTACAGTATACAGTTTACAGTTTATAGTTTACAGTTTACAGTTAACAGTTTTCTGTTTTCAGTTTTCAGTTTTCAATTATATTTTTTCAGTTTTTAGTTTTCTGTTTTCTGTTTTCTGTTTTCAGTTTACAATTTACAGTTTTCAGTGTACTGTTTTCATATTTCTGTTCATTGTAATCGGTTTTCTGTTTTATGTTTTCATTTTTCAGTTTTTTGTTTTCTGTTTTCGTTTTCTGTTAACTGTTATCGGTTTTCTGTTTTCAGTTTTAAATTTTCAGTTTTCTGTTATCTGTTATCAGTTTTCAGTTTTCAGTTTTCAGTATTCAGTTAAAAGTTTACAGTTTATAGTTTATAGTTTATAGTTTATAGTTTATAGTTTATAGTTTATAGTTTATAGTTTATTGTTTATAGTTTATAGTTCATAGTTTATAGTTTATAGTTTACAGTTTACAGTTTACAGTTAACAGTTTACTGTTTTCAGTTTTCAGTTTTCAATTATTTTTTTTCAGTTTTTAGTTTTCTGTTTTCTGTTTTCAGTAAACAGTTTTCAGTTTTCAGTTTTCAGTTTTCGGTTTTCTGTTTTCTGTTTTCTGTTTTCTGATTTCTGTTTTCTGTTTTCTGTTTTCTGTTTTCTGTTTTCTGTTTTCTGTTTTCTGTTTTCCGTTTTCCGTTTTCCGTTTTCCGTTTTCCGTTTTTCCGTTTTCCGTTTTCCGTTTTCCGTTTTCCGTTTTCTGTTTTCTGTTTTCTGTTTTCTGTTTTCTGTTTTCTGTTTTCTGTTTTCTGTTTTCTGCTTTCTGCTTTCTGCTTTCTGTTTTCTGTTTTCTGTTTTCTGTTTTCTGCTTTCTGTTTGCAGTTTTCAGCTTACAGATTACAGTTTACCGTTTACACTTTACAGTTTACAGTTTACACTTTACAGTTTTCAGTTTTCGGTTTTCTGTTATCTGTTTTCTGTTGTCAGTTTTCAATTTTCAGTTTTCTGTTTTCATTTTTCAGTTTTCTGTTTTCTGTTTTCTGTTTTCTGTTTTCAGTTTTCAGTTTTCAGTTTACAGTTATCAGTTTTAAGCGTTTGATAGATTATTGTAAACAGTAGGTATTTATTATGAAGTAAGTATTGTAATTTTGATGTTATTAATTGTTCGTTAAAATCCTTTATTTATTGTTGAATTATCATAATAATAAGCTTGGACATTTTAAACAACGCCATCTATCTCCAAACTTGGCAAACATGTTTTATGGGAACAGATAACTGATAGATATTGGAACGGTTTTTCATAATTCTCTTTTACCGTATAATGAAACGTAATGTTGTCTTGGATTGTGTACAACTTCATTTTTTAAATTGGTTTTAGGATAAGTTCAGTCGGTTGTTCATTATAGACTACCTTCATTGTAAATGAGACTGCTTTAAATGCAGCTGTGTGTCCATTATCATTTAAACATTTAATTATTTTTAACATTTTAAAAAATGGATATTGAGACCGAAAAATGGATATAGTCTCAATAGAACAAATTAATTGAGACAGGTTCTTAGTTAAATATTATATCAATTATTAGTAGGAACACTTTTATTTTTGTGATATTTATTTTTAGGAATTTACCCTCGTGTGTAATTTATACTTATTTATACAAAATAAGTAGGTACTTATTTTATTAATTTATATTTTACGCAGGTTACTTCAATCAATCAATCAATCAATCAATATCTTTATTTGCAAAACATGGGTAATTCGGATACAGGTGATGATAGCAATGAAAGTGTCTCCATATTTAGCCTATAGGTGGCGTGCAAATAAATTTTTATACATAATTATGTTAAAATTACTAATTACCATTTTTATCATTTAAGTAGTCACAAATAGAATAATAAGCTTTTTGAATTACATATGTCTTTAACCTATGTTTAAATTGTTGTAAGTTGTCAATAGATTTAATTTCATTTGGAAGCCTATTATAAATCGGAACTCCCATACAAAATACACTCTTACGGTATAAAGCTGTTCTTGCCTGAATTGCGCATAGTTGACTCTTATGTCTTTTACTAGACAGAGTGTCGTAGTTTGCTAGATCATTTTTGACCAATAATGCGGACTCATAGATATATAAAGAAGGTACTGTCATTATATGTAGTGTTTTGAAGTGTGGCTTACATGAGTCGGTTTTCTTTAAATAACAAATAGATCTTATACATTTCTTTTGAGCCTTGAACACAATATCTCGATCTGTAGAGTTTCCCCAGAAAACAATTCCATATTTGAGAATTGACCCAACATACGCATGATAGGCGTTTAAGAGGACGTTTCTACTTACTACCTTTCTTAGCATGTAAAGTGCGTATGAGCATTGACTGATCTTGGCCGATATTTCTGCTATATGCTTATTATTTACTTATTCTAAGTTAATATAAGATGAGTAGTTTTATTTTCATTGGTCGTGCGTATGGGCGTCAGGCAGTGCGGGGGCAGCGGAGGCAGCGGGGGCAGCGGGGGCGAGGCGCGCCCAGTGGCGCGCGCGGTGCGCGTCGAGCGCGGCCTGGCACGACGACGCGCCGCGACGGCCGCAGCGCGCGCGCGCTCGCTCCTCCACCAGCACGCCGCCCTCCTCCGCCCTCACCGACCACCGGATCTCCGTCTCGTCTGCGAACCACGCAAACGCAGGATTGAGTCAATGGCTCTTATAACATTTTATAAAACAGATAAACAGAACATCATTATCATAGCATAGGTACCTAGTATCTGGGAGCCCGGCAGGGCTCCCACCAAGTCGAGCAAAAAAGTGGCACGGCCGTACTATTCTTTTTCTTTTATTCGATGTGGATAAAACTAGAAGCCTGAATTTTCAGTACCCAAGCAGGCATTGTATAAACAAGGTATATTTGAAATTTCATTCAATTTGAACCAGTAGTTTAAGAATTATAACTAGTCAAAATTCTTAATTTTGTCACTGACTGACTGACTGACCGATCATCAAAAGTCTAAGGCACTTCTAGCAGACATAGAAGATTCAAATTTAGAATGCAATTAGTGTTTAGTTTATACATCAAGGAAAAACTAAAATATTTTGTAATATCCGTCCAGATTTCTAGATACACCAACTGCATAAATAACTTTGTAATCCCATATAAATGTATGGGATTACAAAGTTACATTTGCAATCAATGAATTAGCGTACCTGTATATGTATAATTTAATGGAATAATAGGTGTA
The DNA here is from genome assembly GCA_932526365.1 of Lobophora halterata. Taxonomy (NCBI): domain Eukaryota; kingdom Metazoa; phylum Arthropoda; class Insecta; order Lepidoptera; family Geometridae; genus Lobophora; species Lobophora halterata. The sequence continues at coordinate 11,190,159 of OW052012.1, read as the reverse complement.
GATCATCATCATCATCATCATCAACCTATACCGTAAAAGAAAAAGAGGAAGACTACCTACAAAAAGGAATGAGATGCCATCAAAACCAATTTTGTAAAAATTGTAAAAAGTAGGTACCAAGTCTCGCTTACTACCGTAAAAATTTGTCAGATCCATGTAACAAACACCAAGCCGGTTACTTTATTAAGTCCCTACTTAAGGGACCTACTGTCTTTAGTTATTACGTAATTAGCTAACCTAACAACACCTTATAGTGACCATTATGAATATTAAAAATATTTTATGTTTTAAATAAAATAGATTGACTTGGCAAGATTTTTAATATTCATAATGGTCACTATAAGATGTTGTTAGGTTAGCTAATTACGTAATAACTAAAGACAGTAGGTCCCTTAAGTGGGGAATTAATAAAGTAACATGCTTGGTGTTACATGGATCTGACAAATTTTTACGGTAGAAAGCGAGACTTGGTACCTACTTTTTACAATTTTTACAAAATTGGTTTTGATGGCATAGAACATTTTACTGAAAGAAGACATTATTTGAATTTAAAAAACAATTTGAACTGCATTCATATATTTAAACTCACCGATACCTAGGTCCCTAACTGCCCTCAACAACCTCCTAGAAGCCAGTCCACATAGTGACATATTTGCGGATCAATGGAAAGAGCTCACCTCTGATTTCCATTGGTACTGCCAATCAAAATTTTGACATAAATATAATTAATTAAGTGTATTATATATTTGATGACTATTTTAAATTTATAATTTAAGTAATTTGTAATTTAATTTTTAATTTAATTTGTATTTTAATAATTTTATTTTTAATCTTTAAATAATGGAATTGGTTGTTTAACCGTTTTATTTAAAGTAAAATAAATAAATACTAATAAATAAATAAATTTAAATAATTACATGCTTGAATCGGAAATCGAACCCGTTACACGAGAAAAATAATCACCTGTATCTTTATTATACCGATTGAAAGGCTTCATCATGAGGATTATGTTTTGCTAAATAACTCAGGTCATAATATGAGACACTATGTTAAATAAGTAAATAAATAAGTGTTAAGTGAAATGTGGAAGACCATGAATTTGTAGAAGTAAGTAAATCTACCTATATCATTTCTCATATATTTTCCCATACAAAGTCCCTCAAAACCTCATACAATTTTATTTAATTTTATTTTCCATACAAAATCCCTCAGACATCTATTTTTATTTTTTTTCTCTAGAATGACGCATTACCTTTGTTTAAACCAACTATTAGTTTAAACATAATAACCTAATTATTCTAATAACTACAATCTGTACTTTGAACCACATCAAGAGAGCAACAGCATCAGACGTGCAAAATCTCCCAGATTCAGCAAAACAGCGAATACTACATAGATCATCATCGTGTGACTGACAACGTGTTCCGACCCACTTTTAATAAGAAGAACGAATACAGAACCAGGCAGCATCACTACAAACAACCATGAGAAAGAACCCATCGCAATAGCCGAACATTGGATAACAACAACGATGTACGAGTACCAGTACGATCACCAATGGAACTCTAAAAACCGCCTCAACTAGGACAGAATACCAGAACCAACAAGCAAACTGCACCAGCTAAAGCACTGTTTCTGAGAGACGCCAGAATGTTTAAACCAACTATTAGTTTAAACATAATAACCTAATTATTCTAATAACTACAATCTGTACTTTGAACCACATCAAGAGAGCAACAGCATCAGACGTGCAAAATCTCCCAGATTCAGCAAAACAGCGGCACGTAACTTGGTTTACTTCGGCGGCACGTTCAGCATCACACGGATAGCACACTACTATATTATTGTAAATGTGATAATAGAGTAATGTAGTATATAAGATGTAATTTGTATTAAATAAATGTCTTCACTACTACTACAAGCACGAGTCGAGTTTCTCTCCTCCGCCCTGCTGAAGACCCTACGACGACCCAGTGGTTACTGGAGGGGCTGCCCGGAAGATCAACGAGTCCAGTGCCAGCGGCGGGCGGCCCCCGACGTCACGAGGAACCTCTGGCCGAGCCGACCCCGACAGCCGGCCGGGCCCTGACGTCACGAAGATCGCCAGCCCAGTAACCACTGCGGGCCCTCCTAACCAGCTTCCTCTCACTGGGCCAAGACACCTTTAGCCCTCGACTCTGTCAAGCCAGCCTATGAGTCTGTAGGTTGGACAGTGAGAAAAACCCCACTCCTGTGTACATTGCACGCCGTACACATCCCACTTTCCTCCCAACTCTCCGCCTGTTGTCTTAGGTCTCTGGCAACAGGCTTCCCGCACGTATCTATATATTTATCTATTCACACACTTATGGTTAGGCCAGGGCACACAATAGGCACACACCACTCACTAGGGTCACAGCATAGGGTATTTTCACAGACGTCCTGTATAGCCTACGGGGCCTGCAGGCGTTTGTATAACCTTTTTACGGGAGATGCAACTACCAGGGAGTAGGGTATAATTTTATATAAATGTAATCGATTTTGTGGTTTGTGGTCAATGATTCAAGGTCAAACAAGTGAGTGAGGGACTGACCATAGGCGGACGCGAGCAGCGGCAGCGCGGGGCGCGTGCACTGCGCCAGCGTCAGGCTCACGACGTGCTCCCGCGCGCTGCGCTCGTGCGCGCGCACCGCCGCCCGCCCGGCGCAGCGCGCGCCGCAGCCCCAGCGCACAGCGTACCGCCACCGCCACGCGTCGCCGCGCTCCTCCTCCACCTCCCACGACCCGCTGCAACCGACACCACACACCTCACGCTTGACACTCGGGCCCTCGCGCCGCCCGCGCCGCCCGCGCCGCTGCGGGGTCACTCACGGGTCCGCGTCCGGCTCGAGCGGCAGCAGCGAGAAGTCGGCGAGCAGGTGCGCCAGCGTATGCGGCGCCGCGCCGGGGAAGCGCAGGCGCTCGTCGCGGGCGACGGCGGCGGGCGGCGCGAGCGGGCCCCACGCCGCCGCCGCGCACAGCGCCGCCAGCACCACGCAGCCGCAGGCCGCCGCGCGCGCGCCGCGCCCGCGCCGCCGCCACCACACGCGCGCCGACCGCATGCGCATCCCTCGGAGCTCACTCATCCTCAAGTTCTGCGCGGACTCGAATGGCCCGCGCGGAAACCGACCGATAATGATGTGCTCACATGAGTCACCCACAGATAGCACTATCTCACGGAAGCGAGCAGGAACCGTGTTCAGATAGCGCCTCCCATCGGCAGCGGTGTAATGAGCGGTCGCAGCTGAGGCGAGTCTTGTATTTAAATTCAAATTGATGAATGTAACATTATCGATTAGGGTGCCCGCCCTCGGCCTTGGTAGAAAGGCTCGTGCTGCAAACCACTGGCAGAGCGTTGCGTTGCTTCGCTAAACCCTATTACGAAGAAATGTTTTAGTTCTTCGTAGTCTAAACTACGCGTCGCTGTAGGTATGTAGGTATATCGTGTAGTACATACCTGTTATAGGTAGGTAGGTACACACATTAATGGCTGTGGACACCAAAGTTTGTAAAAACTTTCTTAGGAAGTTATGATTGTAAGTAGGTATGTACACAGAACACTATACTCCTAGCGGAGGGTATGTACCTGTGTCGTCAAATTGGTCGGCCCCTCCCCTTAACCACCGCTTCATCCATATTAGGTATTTGTTTGTTCTTCCTTCCCGTGCACACGAAAGTGCAAGACTTATCCCAATTCTTGTAGTTATTAGTTATAATAATAATATATTAAAAATACTAGACATTCGAGATAGGTATATGCAATACGTAGAAAACACCCAGTTTAGGACAAACACAGATGTTCATCACACAAATGATTGTCCTGAAGCGGGAATCGAATTAGCGACACCGGCGCGTGGCAGTCCAACACTCGACCATCCATGTCGTCAAATAATATACCTAATTATTTTAAGTACCTAAGAATATAATAAGCTCTTCTATCTAACACAGGTTTACCCAAACTTAACTAAATCATCCAATCCAATTGTATAAAGGCATTTGTAGTGAATGTACCTACCTCTAACCTACCCACAGCCAGGTACGCTCCGGCACGACGAGCGCAGGATACCTAGTAATACCTACGTCCTATCACACATCTTGACTTTGGATTCTTCGAAACGAGTTCGGGATCGCGTCGAACTGAAGCATAATTTCCTACACGTTCTCTTCACTCTGAGAACTGAGAAGTCTGTGGACCGCCGATTTGCTACGACTGTCGCTGCCGTCTCTTCGAAATTCTTCACCCATTTATTTTATACACGGACTCGGGCAATGATTTCTTCGAAACGAGCTCGGGACCACGTCGAACTGAAGCAAAAAGTGAGCGAACTAAAATTGTTTTACGCAAAAGTCGCCTTGAGACGCATCTATTGCCACTAAATTTCCCTGAAATGAGTTATCTGTTTGACCTCTCCAAGCACCCCGCGCCGCTCGCATTTGCGCAGGAAATCAGATTTAAATGTTAACTAATTCATGGCCCACCTGTATTTAAAGATATTTTTTTCCTTAGCCAATGGTGTAAATAAAATAATTATGACGTTTAGAACGAGATACGAAATAGCGATGAGTTCCCATCGTCGAGTAACAGTGTTACTGGTGTTACTATCATTCAGAAACAGCTTAGTTTACGTATAATTTTTTTCATATCAATTATTTGATAGTTCGGATTATTTTATTCACTTATGTGGATAAAATAATTAATATTTCTATACACCAAAGACCGAACTATTTTTTTTTAAATTATTAACCCCACTTGACTCCTATCAGTTTTTAAGTCCGAGCATTTAGGCCTACCGTCGCAGATTACAGTGTAGCGGCCGCCATGTATGCCATGTATGTATAAACGGCGCGGCGGCGGCGGCGGCACGGGCGGCGTTTTGAACGCTATAGTAATGCGGCTAATGTCACCACTCACGGACGGCACACGAGAGGAATCAAAGTGAATGGCACTCGTACGGCACCACCTCGGCCCGTGCAGGCGGAGCGAGCAGCTTACTTCAAATATAAATCAAATAACTTACTTATTTAAAATTATATTAATTAAAAGAGATCATCATAATATTCAAAAATAATTTAATCACACAGGGTGTCCCTCGCCCTTGCCCGTGTGTTTGAGACAACAAATTTTGCTTTTTTTACCACTGCTAAGAGGACAAGTTGAGCAAGAGAAAATGAAAAAAGTCTAACAATTGTCGAGGAAAATGTCGAGTAAAGACAATCTTCAAAATCTTGTTTTGGACACCCTGTAGATTTACATCAAGTAATGGGCAAAATGATTTCATCCGTAAAACTGAACGAGCACACAGCCGAGTCAACGGATCTCAAGGAATAAGTGTATATGACACAGTCAAAACTCATTGCCATCAAAACCAATATTGACCGCGTAAAGGAATCAAAATCGATATTGACTAAGGGCCTCGGTCAATATCGATTTTGACTGGTATTTCCGGTGGCATCACTGCCTAATGACAGAAACTATCTAAAAGGCTGATAAGAGTTAGAAGAGTTAGGTGACGGTAGGTTATTAGGTTTTTATTTGCGCAGCCTAATGACAGAAAATCATCAAAGGCAATAATAAAAAAGGTATTAATATTTGAACCCAAACAAAATGCACGCGTCGGTGTCGCTCTCATAAGTGCGAATAGCACGTCACGGAACTGTACGATACGGAATTATAATTGTTTATAATTGCGCCTACACGCGAGCGAAGCGAGCGTGCACAGCCTAATGATAGAAAATCAAAGGCAATAAAATAGTATTAATATTTGAACCCATTAAGTTTTAATAAGATTTTTAACCAATAGTTATTCAGTCAAAATCGATGTTGACTAAAGACGTTGGTTAAAACCAATATTGAACGGAAAAACTAGTCAAATTCGATTTCGCTTTTCGCGGTCAATATTGGATTTGACCGGCAATGAGTTTCGACTGTTACATATTATATACAATTATGGCAGGCCCTCATTTTCATAGTCATTATTAAGGTAATTGGTGATTTCAAATTGCACATAAAATAATAGTGGAGTGTTTCGCTCCGGGCGGGGCGCGCCGCTCACACGCAGATCTCACGTCGGCGGAGGTCCGTTCACGCGCGCACCGCTTGAACGGACGCGTAGGTCACAACCGGGCGGGGTGGCGGCGGGGGGCGGGGCGGGGCCGGCCCCCCGCGCGCGGGCTACCGGCGCCGCCGCCCCTTGCGGTAGCCCTTGCCGAACCAGCCGCCGCCGTCGACGGCCCCCTCCCCCTCCCCCTCCCCCTCGCCCTCGCCCTCCCCGCCGGCCCCCTCCTGCGGGCAGCACGCGCACAGGTAGCGGCGCGCGCCCACGCGGCGCCACGCGCGCTCGCACAGCGGCGTGCGCAGCGGCGGCCCGTACCACAGGCAGCGGCGCGCGCCCCACACGCGCAGGCACCACGCGCACTCGCCCCCCGCACCCTCCGCCCGCGCCGCCCCCCCGCCCTCCGCCTTCACCGCGGCGGCGGGCGGCGGCGCGAGGATCGTGTGCAGGCCGGGGTACAGCTCGGCGCGGCACAGCAGCACGGCGCGCGCGAAGATGGCCGCCGCCAGCGAGCTCGGCCCCACCTCCTCGCGGACGCCCTCCGCCGGGCCCAGCTCCAGCAAGCGGCGCAGGCGCGAGTCGCGCGCCCACCCCTCGCCTTCCGATTTCGACCCGCACTCGCGCTTCACTCTCCCCCCGGGAGAGTGTCCGTTGAGCGCGGGCGGCGGCGGCGGCGGCGGCGGCGAGGGCGCGGGCGCGGGCGCGGCGGCGGGGCGATGCCGCACGATGCGCACGCGCCGCAACGCCGCCGTGAGACGGGGAGGGGCCGGGCCGGGCGGGGGCGGCGCGTGTTCGGGCCGCAGCAGGATGGTCGCGTCGCCCCCCTCGAGGCACACCTGCAACCGGGGCGGCGCGTTACCGAGGGGCGCGGGGGAGAGGCGCGCGCACGGCACTCGCAGCGGGTCACTCACCCGAAAGGCGCGGAGCTGAGTGCGGGCGCGGAGGCGATCCGCGAGCCGGCGCAGCGGCACCTCTTCGTCCGAGTCGGAGGCGGAGGGGGAGGCGGAGGGCGAGGAGGAGGAGGACTCGGACTCGGACTCGGAGGTGGCGGAGTCGTGCGGCGCCCGGGGCGCGGCGGTGTGCGCCTCGGGCGGCGCGAGCGGCTCGGCGTGCGCGGGCAGCGGGTCGCGGCGCGCGCGGTACCGCGGCACGCGCAGGCGCAGGCGGCGCGCCACCGCCCGCATGACGGTGTCGCAGCGCGCGTTGATCTTGAGCGCCGCCGCCTTGTCCTTGGGCGTCCACTGCAGGTTGACGATGTAGAGGCGCGGGCGGCGCGCGGGCGGCGCGTGCATGCGCCACAGGCGCGGGTAGCGGCGCAGCACCTTTAGCGAGGAGCCGAGGCACAGTACGACGTCGGCGCGCGCCGCGTGGCGCAGCGCGCCCGCCCAGTTGAGCGGCCAGGCGTGGGCGCCGCGCTCGCCGAAGTGCACGATGGTGTCGCGCAGCTCGGCGCCGCACAGGTGGCACAGGCGGCGCGTGGCGTGGCGGTGGCGCGCGGTGCGGCGCGTCACGTCGGCGGCGCGCAGGTAGAGGCGGCGGCAGGCGGGCGCGGGGCAGCGCTCGGCGTACATGTCGCCGTGCAGCTCGGCCAGCGCGCGGCGCGGCAGGCCGGCGCGCACGTGCAGCCCGTCGCAGTTCTGGGACACCACGAACTTGAGCGCGCCGCGCGCCCACAGCGCCGTCAGCGCCATGTGCGTGAACGTGGGCCGCGCGCGCGCCACGTCCACGCGCGCCACGCGCTCGCCGCGTCGCAGCCGCGTCCACACGCCGCGCGGCCCGCGGTAGTCCGGGATGTCGGCCGCCGTGCTGATGCCGGCGCCCGTGTACACCTGAAGCACACACGGACACCATCACCATCACCATCACCCGACGAAATTATGATCAATACAAAAAAAATCTTCTTTTCTTCTTAGCGTACAATTAATGTGTAAATAACATGCCAGTGGCATTCATTTGTTTATTAGTTAAGTATTGAGTTGCTTTATATTGTTGTTTTCCTTTTCTTTATTTTTATGTAAGAACTAATCTTAAGTTAGTTCACCATTATTTTCTTAATGTTCTTATGTCTATCCATGGTAATTGGCTCTCTAAAGCTAAACTATTGTATACTTAGAAGTATAAAGTTGTTGGTTCTCCAATAAATAAATAAATGCTCAAAGGAGCAGTGCGAATGCGGCGAGCGCTGTAAGCCCAATTTTTTTCGGGATTTAATTAACTAGTATGGCAACCCGACCACAGAGGGTCCTGCCAAAGCGTGCGTCACGCGGTCGGCTTCATCATAGACTATACTACGGCCGTTCAGAGAATGCGTTCCTGAATTAGTTAAAAACGACACCCATATCCCTCGGATAATTGCCTCGCTACGCTCGGGTCGGGAGCTCGCTTCGCTCGCCCCTCCCTAAACACATCTCAATGTTACCCACAAGCAGCTATTATCTGAGGGATATGGGTGTTGTTTTTAAATAATTCAGGAAAGCATTCTCTGAACGGCTGTAGTATAGTGCATGCGTGTGTCTATTGCTTTTCCTTTCACACAGGCGCGCTGTATTTTTCGTCAGTTACTCTTTTGTTTTCAAACACGTTCACTATTCTTTTTGCACAGCACGCATTAACTTATCTAAAACGAAGTGTTTCTGGGCTCTTAGACCCATGTAATTTCATTTCATTCACCTAATAAACAATACCAACAAACTTTTAAAACTTTCTTTCATGAGTTCCCTGAGCTAGCCACCCTCATACTAGGTAAAATTTCTTTATCAGGGCTCAAATCACTCAACTTATGAAGGAAAAGCGCTGTATTAGAATCCGCAAATTTTCACACTAATAGTTAGTCCTAAAAATGACTTGCTATCAGGACCCTTAAATATGCAATAGAACTAATTTTAACGCAGCGAGCTGCAAATTTTCACACCAATAGTTTAGTCCTGAACTTTGAAGTTTTGAACCCCCAAACAACTCCCTCCCCCCCTGTATATGGCCATGTGTACGGTACAGCAACGATTTTGTAACTCATACTGCAAGCAAAATAATTCCAAGGTGATAAAAGTTGACGAACAAAATTAAACAATAACTCCTCTAGCGAATATTTTTTTTAAATTTGCTTGATGCGAGGCCCCTGCAAGAGCGAGGCCCGGACGATTGCCCCGTTCGCCACGCCCTAAGGCTGCCTCAGGGCTATTGGATCTAGGTTGGGTCGAAGTTCTCGCTTGAATAATTTAGTATCACTTCAGCATTGTTCGGTGTGTGTTTCATAGGTATCTCTGTTCTCTATCCAGCCGCAGTTTACGAGGGTTTAGAATAAGTGGGCCGGCTGTCTCACCACGAGATGCTTGGCGTTGCGCAGCGCGCGCGCGAGGCGCCGGCACTTGTCGCGCAGCACGCGCGGCCCGTCCTCTACCTCTCGCGCGCGCTCCGCGGCCCGCGCGCGCCGCGCCGCCGCCGCCGCCACGTCCCGCGCGCCCGCGCTCGCCGCCGCCCCCGACGCCCCCACCGGCACGGGCGCCGGCCGCGCGCTGGAGCGCAGGGGCCGCGAGTGCCGCCGCGCGCCTTCATCGGCGGCGGCGGCCGGTCCGCCCTTAACCGCTATGGTGCCGCGAGATGTCCACTTCACACACGCAACACGCAACCTCGCCGCTTCGCCACCCTCCACTCTCCCCTTCCCGGCCTTCCCGTTCCTACTTCCAAATATTCCTTGACGGTGAACTTGGACTTCTAAGGAATCCAACTGGTAACGCACTTTGAGGTAACTATTATTAAAAATTAAAGCCAAATAGTTATTCGTAGAGTTTTACACACTACGATTTTGTAGCGGTGTGGTGTGGTGCATTATTTATTTATCATTCTCCTCGAGTTCGGAGGATATTATTATTCCTACGCTGTCAGACATCCGGCGACATAACCAAAGAGAATATAACCACTACGTTGAAGAGACGGGACTTCAAACAAAAAAACAACAAAAAAAAACATTGATCATTCTACGTCAAAACGAGGAAGAATCGCCATTACCAACATTCTAACAAAATAATCGTTAGGAGCCTTACCAACATGAAGAAAAAACTAGTGACGTCCTGGCAAAATTATCGATAGCTTACATATCGATGCTTGTCTAATTTAATTGAATCAGTAGAGATTTAAAGTCACACATGTTTATTTGAATATAAAATACCATGTTCATTAAAATGCGAGGTTTCTAACATTTTATTGAACATAATATTTTTTGTTCAAATAATCATTGTAAAATAAATTTCAAATGAAAATAAAAATATATATATATATTTGTAATTTACAGTTTATATATATAATATATATATATATATATATATACATTACATCTCAAATGAACGCATTATTATTATAGGGTCTCCTGCTGCTTCCACAGCCAGTCTAGAGCAACGTCCAAACGTCCCTTTGCATATTTCAACGCGCGCGGTGCTGTATCCTGCAATATACAATATATCAATTGGACTGTTAGCCTCAAAATTCTAGTCATAATTAAATCAAATTGTGTTAACTACAAGTTTCTTGTCAGACTTAGACTATTACTATTACTGTTATTATTATTATTACTATTACTGCAACAAAAGTAATATTAAATTAAAATTTCTCGCATATCGATAAAGTACTTTATGAAGTTACAAGATATATCACCGTATAAAAAAGTATATAACTTACTAGGATCACATGTTGTGATTTCGACAGTATTCTCTATCGGAATTTCATACTCATGGTATATAATTAGCTCCTCGTGAAACATATCTGTAGCATGGGCTAATGAATGTTCTGTAATGTTGTTTAAAAAACAAAATAGCAATATAATTTGATAGCAAGTGTGATAGTAGTCCAATGCAAAACAAATACAAATAAAGAAATCTGACACTTAACAATAAATAGGTACTATTATTTGTCGTAAAGTGGTGGTTTGCAAGGCCTCTTATTTGCAAATCACCCATACAACGAGCCTGGTTCACGTCTAGTTAACACATACCTTCATTTGTTGTACAACTTTTATTTAGGCTCAAACAATCAGAGAAAACATGATATGGGAACTCTGATAGAATCTTGTCTGATAGAGGTTGAGCTGTTAGTCGTAATGAAGGTACAGCAGTATTTTTCAATAGGGTTTTTTTCTTTTTGAAATCCTTGTCGTGGAAATGTTTGCCACATATAAAGTTATTTGCGTATAACTTTTCAATGGGTATATACGCCAAATCTTCTTTCCCTGTCATCTTAACCCACAGCTTGCACCTGTACACATTAGAACAAATATAATTTTATCGATATCGATATTTTAATTTGACGCACTATTTTCCAAATCGACTATTTTACAAATAAAATGTAAATAATATGATGTGGTTTAAACACTGTTTACCATTGTATCATTTTACTTGTGTTGTACTTACCGAGATTCATCATTTCGAGGGAATCTTGCCATGAAATACCTTCTTTTACCATCTTTTCTTTTCGTTATCAAACCACAAATTTCACACTTTCGGTACGTCATAGTAACATTCTACAGTCATAAAACTGAAAGTATTTTGTAACAAAACCACTAATATATGATATAAATCACATAAGAAAATTTAGAAATAAATAAAGCAATGATCGGAATGTCGCGAATGAATGACGTGAGACAGAAGAGCGAGAGGTTGGAGACGTGAGTGAAACGTATATATAGCCACCATTAAAATTTTGCCTCCGTCCATACAAAGTTTTTTTAGCCCGTAGTTTCGACAGCCTGGACATAACATGACATAGGAATCACAGATTAATCAGAGTACTACAAGCTGTCGAAACTACGGACTAGTAAAACTTTGTATGGACCGAGGAAAAATTTTAATGGCAGCTTTATATACATTTCACTCACATCTCCAACCTCTCGCTCTTCTGCCTCACGTCATTCATTCACGCCAATCCGATCACTTCGCATTCTTTGTTTCTAAATTTTCTAAGTGATATATTTTTGGTGGTTTTCTTACAAAATACTTTCAGTTTTACATAATTTTATGACATTATTGATTGTTATGACTGTGGAATGTGACTATGAAGTACCGAGAGTGTGAGATATGTGCTTTCAAATCGGAAAGAAAAGATTGCGAAGGAAGGTACATCATGGCTAGATTCCCTAGAACTGATGAAGCTCGGTAAGTACAACACAAGTAAAATGATAAAATGGTAAACAATGTTTAAACCATATCATATTATTTACATTTTATTCGTGGCATGTTTATTTTAGTTGGAAATAGTGCGTCAAATTAAAATACAGATATATCGATATCGATAAAAAAATATTTATTGTTGTAATGTGCAGGTGCAAGCTACATAAATTGTTACACAACATAATTGTTTACAGGGTTCCAAGTCTGACAAGAAACTTGTAGTTAGCACAATTTGATTTAATTATTACTAGAATTTTGAGGCTAACAGTCCAATTGATATATTTTAAATTGCAGGATACAGCACCGCGCGCGTTGAAATATGCGAAGGGACGTTGAAAACGTGGCCCTGGGCTGGCTGTCGAAACAGCAGGAGAACTTATAATAATAATGCGTTAATTTAAGATGATAAGTATTTATATTTTTAAACTACCTACTGATATATCCGATTTGTTACTGGTTTTATTTTAGTGGTAGATTTCAGACAAAAGTAGAATGTACCTATGAATCGGTAGCAAATCTGATTTAAAGCCACAATGATTAATTTGAACATAAAATATTATGATCAATAAAACGCTAGGAACCTCGCATTTTATTGAGCATGGTATTTTATATTCTAATAAACATGTGTGACTTTATATCGATAGTTCGCTACTGATTCAATTAAATTACAACAGGCATCGATATGAAAGCTATCGATAATTTTGTCAGGACGTCACTAGTTTTTTCTTCATGTTGGTAATGCTCCTAACGATTATTTTGTTAGAATGTTGGTAATGGCGATTTTTCCTCAGTTTGACGTAGACGTCAAATGATCAGTGTTTTTTTTTTGTTGTTTTGTTTGAAGTTCCGTCTCTTAAACGTAGTGGTTATATTCTTTTTGGAGTACTAGATAGGAGTCCACAGACTGACACAGATTGATCAGTAGGAGTCACAGATTACACAATGTTGTTGATGAGTCAGACGAAATAGATAAAAAAGAGATTGGATATACTATAATCAAAGAACTTGTATACTATGTATCTAGAATGCCGACTCATACGAAAACTGCGAGCCGAAAGAGCTAGAACCAGTAAGGAGTGTGTCTCGTTCTGTAGGGCGACCATAATTTTTGAACTTTGAATATTTCATTGAGACATAAACAAGCAACCAAGGGGAAATTCAATCTGCTCAATAAGCTATCAATGTTATATACATACGTTACTTTGCATTATTGTTTTAAAATTATATTATATATAGGTGCATTAAAATATCAACAAAAAAGAGGGCGGTGCGCCGCATTCTAGTGAGGTATATCTGATTCAATGGTTTTAATACTGTTTCTTTCGAACAGTAATTATTATTCTCGGCAGTTAGGTACCTAACCTACATGACAGCGACTGTACTAAACCTTTCAAATGAATCTGAATAACATTTAGAGCAAATCGTCTAATTTCGAAAATTGCCCCCTTATTTCAAAAATTATGGCCATGTTAATTTTTATTGTATGCTGGCAACTGTGTGAACGAGACACACTCCTTAACGATAGGGTCTCTATCAAGCATTAAAATCCTTATATTAAGATTTAATTAAAAAAGAACTTTATTTCCAAGTATAAGGTTCAGAATTCTTAATCCTTAAATAAAACAAAATGGCGTGTTAGCTCTCTAGATACATAGTATAAAAGCTCTTTGACTATAATAGAGGCAATCATAGGAAACTTCATCATCGGTTCCTCCACAGTCCGGTTTTTGACTGACTGCGGGTAAGGGCCTCAAGTGTTAACCCTTCGCCCTGACTTCAACTCTCGGGGACAACAATCCTCGGGTCATTGGGCTTAGTCCTTCGTGCCATCTTGGCTTCGTTGGACATTTCGTCGGCCAGTCTGCGGTTTTTGAGCCGCTTGTGGCTTGACGGTGGTTTGTCCGTCACTGACCTTCTTCAACCTCTCCAGTCGGTGAGGTTGAAGGGTCCAGGAGTTCCCGGGGTAGTGGCCTCCACGGTCCTTGGTGGTCAGGCGGTCTCGTGTGCAGTGGGGCTATTCCGCGAAGATGGTCATGGCGGCAGTTGTCAGCGCGATCATACATCCGGCGGGCCAGTGAGGTAATGAACTCTTTGATGCTCTGAATTTGTACGTCGCGGGCAATTACATCGTTGCGAACGTAGCGTCCAGCTCCAGTACACATTCGGAGTGTGAGGTTTTGTTGAGCTTGGATTTTCTTTTTGTTCGTGTTGGAGCACAGAGCAAACCAGGCAGGTGCAGCATACGTAAGTCTTGTTCGTATATATGTCTTGTATACACCTATCTTGGTTCGCAGCGGTAGTTTTGACTGTAGGACTGGGCGAAGCATCGCTCTAGCAGCTCGTGTTTGTTGCAGAACGTGCTCCACTTGTGGTGTCATCCTCAGTGTCTTGTCGATCGTGACTCCAAGGTAACGGACGGATGTTTGCCACTCGATTTCTTGTTCCCGTAGTTTTAGGGGCTGTAGTGTAATGCGGCGACGAGTTATGAGTATTGCAGCTGTTTTTCCCACGTTTACAGCCATGCGCCACTTGTCCATCCACATCGGGAGGCGGTCCAGTAGGGATTGTCTGATATTGATTGATGTCATGAGGGACTTTTTTTTTTTTTTCTTTCGAAGAACCTAATTTCTTCGGTTTTGGCTTCACATCAAAGGTATATAGCCAGTGTCAAGTAAATGGAGAGATTATTTTGTCATATGTCAGAGTCGATAAGTCAAGTCATGCCCCTGTAAAGGTGGTTGCGACTTTACTAGAGGCTTCTATGGAGTTTTGGAGGCAACACGAAAAGTCACGTTTTACAGCATTACACTATTCACCAACACTCATACACGTTCACGAGCACCTAATGGATAAAAAACCACCGTTTTTACACTTAAACACTCAAAGTTATACATAATTAATTTAATGCCGCCAATGCGCCATTTTTCATGTTCCCGCCAAAACTCCTGGTTCTGTCACTTTCCATCTACATTGACTACGTAGTACTCTTGACTAATCTGTGGGTGACAATGACAAGACGAAGATTGCAGCTTTCCAGTAAATTTAAAAGATGTTTATTTATTTCACTCTTTGTATGTATTTTGATTGGATATTTAGGGTGTGCTTCCAGAGATAGAGCTGTCGACTACGTGCCGAGGCACTTGCAGAAGTTCGTGAGATTCGGCGAGAAGTACTCGAGCAGCGGGGTGGTGTTCCCCTCCCCGGGCGATCTGCGCGACCAGCTGCAGCGCCGCAACGAGCGGCGCGAGGTGCGCAACCTGCGGCGCTTCGGGCCCGTGAGCGGCGACACGCCCGTGCTGGTGGTGCGCGCCGGCCGCGACCCCGAGCGTCTGCAGTACCTCATCGTGTCGCTCGCGCAGGTAGACGCCATCCGCGCCGCGCTGATCGTCTTCTCGCACAGCTTCTACGACGAGGCGGTAGACAGACTCATCCAGAGCGTAGACTTCTGCAAGGTGACGCAAATTTATTTTTTGAACTCCATGCAACTGCACCCGGACTCGTTTCCCGGGCCGGAGGGCGACGATTGCGTCGAGTCGGAGGAGGGTGGCGGTAAGCTGTCGCGGTGCTCACGGCTCGCGGAGGCGAAGCACCACTGGTGGTGGACGGCGCACGTGGTGTTCTCGGAGGAGCGGTGGGCGCGCGCGCTCGG
This sequence comes from Lobophora halterata, assembly GCA_932526365.1. Taxonomy (NCBI): domain Eukaryota; kingdom Metazoa; phylum Arthropoda; class Insecta; order Lepidoptera; family Geometridae; genus Lobophora; species Lobophora halterata. The sequence goes on along the minus strand of OW052012.1, from coordinate 11,174,284 downwards.
CGGCACCGTGCTCTTCCTGGAGGAGAGCAGCTACGTGCTGCCAGACCTGCTGCACGCGCTGCGCCTCGCCGCCGCCGCGCTGCCGCTGGCTCCCGCCGCGCGCCTGCTCGCGCTCGGCCGTCCGCCCGCGCCCGCCCTGCCGCTCGACAGACTGACGGTGGACTAAGGCTTTCATCCCGGGAGTCTCGGTCTCGAAAATTTCGAGAGTCTCGACGATTTTTCGTTATTTTCGAGACTCGAGACTGGATGGTTTCGGTACCGGGAATAACGAGACTTTCGATACTTATAAAAATCTTAACAATATTCAGTGTAGAGTAGACCTTAGTATAATCTAAAACAAGGATAAGACATAGTGGTATAGGTCTTATGACTTTAGCTTACCAAAAAGGGCAAATTTAAAAAAAATATATGTGTGGAATGAATGTAAATGTAAATGGACTCCCTTTTCCGCACTTGGACTTCTTTTGGTCCTTTGTGCGTCGGATTTCCTGACTTATTGTTTAGCCAGCCTAACTCCGCCCAGAAGCACATAAGTTTCCTGGGTTCTTCGCAGGCTTCGCGGAGTGACCTCGGGTTTTTGAGGATTTCCTCTCGTTGCTTTGCCACTCCCACGCATTCCAGGATTACGTGGGTGGGCGTTTCCTCCTCGGTCAAACAGCCTCTACAGAGCTGCTCAAATTGGAAACACAGAGCTGGGCTGTCTGTGTTTCCAATGTTGGGCAGATGTTTGTTAAGCAGGCAATGTCCTGTGATAGTACCCACAATGATTCTTAAATTTGGTCGTTTCAAACTAAGTAAACGTCTAGTTAGACGTGGTGCAAGTTGCGGAAAGGCAATTCTTGATTGTTTGCACTTCTTGGTTTGCAGCCAGCGCTCACTGTGCTGTGTCTTTGTACGTTTGCGTATCCACGCTCGCAATTGAGAAAAGGGTTGTGGTAGGAAGGGAGATGATCCTTCCCTTCCAGTCTCAGATCCTTTTCTAGCCAACTCGTCTGCGGCGTTGTTCCTTAATGAGTTACTGTGCCCCTTAATCCACTGGAGTGTTATTCGGTTGGCTTGGGTTATTCTCTCCAGTGCTCGGTGGCATTCGTTAACGAGCATTGAGTCGCAAGTATTGCTATCTAGTGCTTTTAGTATAGCATAGTATAGCGGTTAGAATTCGTATTTTTTGATTTTCGATTTTCCTCCGAAGTATGGTGTTTGCTGCCTCGGTGATCGCTACACATTCGCATTGGAATATAGCGCTGTGCATATCGAGAGTCATTGATATGTTTAAGTTGTAATCAAATGAAGAGACTCCGGCCCCTGTACCTTCGTTGGTTTGTGTGTGTATGTGTATAATGAGGAACCATTTCGAAGAAAAACGCAAATTTTGATAAATCAGGAACATCGGACATCACCGAACATCATCAAATACTGGATTGTAAAGTTAAACTGTGATGTGTTTGCTAATACGCCATAAAATGCCTAAATGCCATTTCCTATGAGTGTGCCTTTATGTACTATTACATTAGTCTCGAAAGTCTCGTTTTTCCCGGGAATTTCGAGACCGCATCGAGTCTCGATTTCTTTTTCCCGGGACTCAGAAAGTCATCGAGACTGAAAGCCCTACGGTGGACGCGTGGCGCCCGCCCTACGACGACGGCCTCGCCTTCGACGTCTCTCTGTGGCGGACGATCGTGGAGGTGTCGAGGCACTTCTGCGAGTACGACGACGTGAGCTGGAGCCGCTCGCTGCGGCACGCGCTGGACCGCGGGCCGGGCGGTGCAGCGGTGATGGTGGCCCCCGCGGCGCCGCGCGTGCTCCCCACGGGCGGGTTCGCGAGCGGCGCGCGCGCGCTGCGCGGCCTGCGGCGGCTGGCGCGCGGCGCGGGGCTGTTCCCGCCGCGCGCGGAGGCGGTGCAGCTGCGCGGGCGCGGCGGCGCGCTCTACCGCCGGCGCCGCCCGCCGCCCGGCGGCAACGGCGGCTGGGACGACGTGCGCGACATGCTGCTCTGCTTGGATCCGATGGAGTCGATCTACTTGGCTACCGAGGATGACTCGACTACCACTCCACCTATTTTTAAGACACTAAATAATCTGGTAACATGAACCTGGACATTTTAATTTACTACTTACCTAATACCTACATGAAACTCCGAGCTACAAAAAGTGAGGCAGGCATCAAATCATGATAGAACAAGTACCTAACCTACATACGTAAGTAAAGTACCTACTTACCTAAAACTATTCGGTAGCAGACTAGCGTAATTTTGTTGCGCGTAGACGGGCGTTTTGGTACTCGCGAAACTTCAAAAGCGTAGATGTACCTTTATCATATAATATCGTTTTAAATCGATTTACGCGTGTACGTGCATCGATATAATATGTACCTACAGTAGAATATAAGTCGATGTTCAAAAGCGTGTCGCGCGCACGTACATATACATTACCGGACGCGGCGTACGCTCGGTTTCTTTAGCGAGTCTCTCACGTCTCGCGGTTGTTGACTAGACAATTTACACACGAGCACGAGCACGAGTACACGCGCTACAAAAAACAAAACACGAGCGGCGGATCCGCCCCGTTATGTCTGTCCTAACTACCTACTTAGTCTTTTTGAATGAAAGAGTAAGGTACTAGTAAATACACTATAGTATACCGTGCGTAGTGTACCATATACTATAATGTGACGTCTTCTTTCTTCTACACTATGTATTTTATTCGATCTGCGAGTTGTTCGTACGCAACGCTTTTTAGCTGGCGTATGTCGGTCGAGCGAGACGTTTTTTGTGTAACTCTATCCGTATGAATTACTTTACTTCAATTATAATATGAATTACTTTCGACGCCTACGAACTATCCTTCTGATACTAGCATATTTTAGTTATCTTAGGTTATGGAAAATCTAAATGGAGAAAGTGGACCCGGACTAGTTTGTATTTTTTTTTCTGGGCACATGTTGAGCCCCCGACAAGTAGTTAACTATCGGATTACCCATTTTATAATGAGACAGTGAAATGTATAAATGAAATGCTCAGGCTACAATAAAAAACTCTTTCTGTTGTTACATATTTATTTTATCATAGCCTAAAATCACATCACTTAACTTCCTTAACCTGAAGACCTGGAACAAACAAAACAGCATGTTATGTACTTGAGTACACACTCCACTTCTCATGCAGCGTCAGCAGAGGTGGATCCAACCCCCGACTGTGCCGGTGGGCCGGTGTCCTGACTAACCGCACACAGACAATGCACTAGGGCATAGTACCGGGAAATCCCGGAACCGAAAATCCCGGGAAATCCCGGGATTTTCAGCTGTGTCCAGTACCGGGACTAGAAAAATCCAGTCCCGGGATTTTCGGTACTTTCGGGATTACTTAAAATTTTGTGTTTAAGAGGGATTTAATCTTTTAAACCATAGCTAAATAGTGCATTCTGTTAGTACAAAGAAGAAAGGACAGTAACTCCTCTACCCGCTGGATCCTAACCGCCCATATTACTAACTTTCGAAAATGCTGTTGATGTTCAAACTTAGGAAATGTTGCAATATCAACTTATTGTTGGTATCGTCGTCCCAATGCATTTATTTAAAGAATGACATGGGATTTGGGGTTGTTTACTGACGGTCGTTTCCACAACCTAAGCCTTTGAACGTATTATTTTTATTTCTTATTATTATTTTATTATGAGCCTGAATCGTCCCACTGCAAGGCAAAGGCCTCCCTTCCTTCTTTCCACTCTTTTCTGTCTAGGGCAACTGTCTTCCAGTCTTCTAAGAAGGAGTCTAGCTCGTTTCTCCATCTTCTCCGATGTTGTCATCAACAGTCTAATAGCCTAATATTAATAAAAAATAATGATTCCGTGTTCCGCAATGCGACTGTGCTTTATGTTGATTTAAACCAGCTGACTATGGATATACGGATTTATAAGCTTTGTTAATGACATTAGTTCCCTATTACCTCAAACTCCGAGCGTAGCTCGTTTCATAGTGTATTTTGCGTCTTTTATCTAGATATCTAGCAGAACAGTGAGTGTTCACGCCTTGGCTGAGTATTTCATTATGGGTAGGACGACGCACTGGTTAAAAAGCAACGGGTTGTGTCGTAAATTATAAGTGGATACTTCTTTAAGTTTCGTCTTTGACAAACTATTGAACCTGACACATATACTTATCGATGAGTGGATATGACTATGAGTGTGATAAACTACAGAGGAAATTAACAAAATTGGCACTTTCTCATTTTAACATTCCTATGAGGCCGATCATTGACATTGACATGATCATTGAGCATTGAATTGTGAAGATTAATAACAAATAAAGTACGATTAAAAACAATTTTTTTATCAAAAATCAAATCAACCTTCGTTTAAAAGTGTTATTACGCATGTGACGTACTAACTTTTGACTTTAATCCTATACAATCCTGCAAACAAAGAAATACCCTATTTAAAACTTTCGTTATAAGCCATTTATACTTGAAATATAACTTAAAAATTTGGACTGTATTGTTAATGCAATATTCAATTAGTAACGCGAATTTACTCTCTTAAAAATCATGCTTGCAGTAAATTACATAAATTTAAAAATATAACTTTTAGCTTTTCATTATTTTTCACTCGATTTTGCTTTATTTTATCGTTTTCTGACGAGTTTTCGGTTTGACTTAATAATGGGCTACTAATTATTTTCGGGAATACCGAAAATCCCGGTATTCCCGGTTCCGGCCGGGTGCCGGTACCGAAATCCCGGTACTGGAAAAAGGAACCGGTACTGGAGGCCCTACAATGCACAGACCAATAAATCAATCAATTCTACATTCACTTGTGATTATTACAAATGCATACAGGCACTACCATCACATACTTAGATTTTGATAATTCACAACTCAAATGAGTGTCGTCAGCCTATAAATAATATTTTCTCAAACATGCTTGGAAATTCGAACCTTATTTTGACAACCTTTTTAGAGTTACTACCTTGCCGGCCTGGACCTAAATAAATTACTATGAAATTTCATATTGTGTTAGGTTATTTAAAAACGGAACGCTTGTAATCCTCATCCTCCATCCACTGTACTGTAGGTTTTAATTAATAACTAATTTGCTACACCCCAACCCAAAAACTAGTGTACCTATTTGTATACACACAAATACAAGCTACAGTGTGACAAAGTTTCAAGTAATGTTGCAATAACTGTCATTATGGATTGAGTCCTTAACCCTGTGGCCAACCACAGATCAAGCTATTATTTGCAAAAGTACTTGGCCACAGGGTTCTGGATCCAGAACCGTGGGCCAGGTATTTTCGCTGATATCTCAAGAACGGGGCTGTCACAAATCCTGGGAGTCAGACCATTGTTCGTCACTTATCAGTCACTAACTAATGGCATAGGAATGGGCTTGATCTGTGGTTGGCCACAGGGTTAAGGAGTCAATCATTATGGCAGTATGCGGTAGTTCGGGCGCGGGCGGGGTACCTGGGGGCAAGCTCTGCTTGAGCTTCTCGGCCTTCTCCTTGTCGGTGATGACGAGCGTGTAGAGGAAGCGCGAGCATCGCACCTTGAACTTCACGTTCTCAGAGTTCTTCTTTATCTTGACGGCTGGAACCAAACCATTACAATATGATAAGACAAACCATACATTAAAAAAACGGTGATCCTATAGACACCAACATTGCCAGTATTAAACTAATATGGAAGTGGCAAAACATGACGAATTTCTGACACCTGGTCAAAACTATTATGGAAATTACGTTTTCATTCATCCATTCAACAAAAATGAAATATTTTTGTAGTTTTTTTACAATGAAATTCTAATAACCATGAAAGAGCCTAGTAATTTTTAACTAAGTATAATACCAGTGTATAATACCTACTACAAAATTTAGAATCAGACCAAAATGGATTAGCTTGGAGGATTAGAAGCTAGCTAGTTATTTTGGCGCGTTTTCAATGTAAGAACTATAATGTGATTCTAAATTTTATTTTCTCCAACATGATTGGAAATTCGAAACCTATTTTGACAATGTTTGAGATAAATCTACTTTGCCGGCCTAGGCCAAATAAATTACCATGAAATTTCATGTGATAGGACGTATTTAAAAAGGGAACGCACTTTCCCCCCCTTGCACCAACCTCGAAATAGTACATTACTGTGGCCTGCCAGGTGTATATGGACGAACGTGGGAATGTGGGCCGAGGCTCGCATACGTGAGTCCATATTTTGCCCGTGCATGCGCCGCTACAGTAATGTTCTCGATAAATGCAACTAAAGAGGTATGTACAAAGTAAATCTTAGGTACGTACCTCCTTAGTTGCTATACTCTCAAAGAAGAAAAGTGCGTTCCTTTTATAAATATAAATAACCTAACACAATATGAGATTTCATAGTAATTTATTTAGCCTAGGCCGGCAAAGTAGATATAACTTGTAGAAGGTTGTCAAAATAAGGTTCGAATTTCCAAGCATGTTTGAGAAAAACACCTACTTAGTGTACAAAATGTAGTCTTATAATTTTGCAGGTAACAAGTTTTTATACAGCTCTTACTGGTTCTTGAATTTCAGATCAAGGAAAAATATCTCTCTCGCACCTCATATTTCAATGTCTCACACCACGTATTTCAATATCTCACACCAAGTATTTCAATGTCTCACACTTATTTTCTTCACTTGAAATCAACATTTTGTTGAAATAAATCAACAATTAATTTTTTCAAGTACAAACCTTATTTATATAATTTGTCTTGTATGGGCTCTCGCCAGGGGGCAGCAAGACTCCCCCCGAGCCCCCCTCCCCTTTTGTTGCTCTTTTCGTGCTAGACGATACAAAATTTTACAACTCAGCCTATTGTGTGGTTCGGGATAGGGTACATTACTACTTACATTTGGCATCTTTCCTTCGAGCCTTCAACAGGAAGTCTTTGATGTCTTTGATTTCACGTGGCTAAAATAAAAAATGTTAGTTGTAAATAAACAGCAAAGTATTACCCCTCATTTTCACCAAGAATAAGTTAAATTCTAGTTTTTACTTATAGAATACCTACTTATAATGCCATAATTATTTGTTTTAAACATGTATTGAGACTGTCTCAAACCTTTCGTCCACACTGTGTAGTGTGTAGCCAACAAGTATAAACACATTTGCGTTTACACTGAAGTCTGTGACATTTAAGAACTTGTCAGATACATTGATAGCATTCTCACTACAGAATACAGTTGTGGTTTACACTTGTATATTTAATTGCAATTTCGGTATAATACTAATTACAAACAAGTTTTAAACTTAATCCATGCTTGTTGGATAGAGTTTTCAACATACCGGATGCCCGGACGGACATAAGTTGTGTATACCTACATGTTTTATATCCGTATGTGAGAAAGAGAACATTGCATAAAATTTGTAAAATACATGTATTATACCTTGGTGAAAACGAGGGGTTAGCGAAGTATTGTTACACCGCGCTATGGTACTCAGTTTACCAAATAAACCAGGTAAGGTTATACAGCGGCACTTGGCAAATATAAGTCTAAAGCTAAAGATGAATAGGTATATTCTTTGTTTGTACGGAGGAACCTTAGGTATTAAGTAATAAATAGTCAAAAATCCGTAACATAATGACATAGGTACTGACCATGTTGACAATCGAGACAGCTACTATTCTTCTCGCTGAAATACAAATATATAAATTAGTTGAAAATACAATGTCTCACTTTGAAAACACTAAATCGATCGGTCAAATTATGACATAAACACCAAAATAACAAGTATTTGACAGGGATTTCGATAGATTCCTATTTAGTTTTCGAATTAATTTTCAAAATTCAGCCATTCCTCACCTGTCAAAATAGAAAAAGGAAAATAATCATAACATGCCAAAGTTGACATTGACAGATTCAACAGAATGTATGTTCCTTTTTTTTATAAATATTTCGTCGTTTGGGGAGGTAAAGACTTATTACGACCATATTGCCTTGTCATACGTTTATTATTTTTATAGTTATTTATATTTCATACGTGAATTATTATTTATTTTTGTCATCGGTCAGATAGTCGTTAAGTCAAGTCATGCCTTCTATGGAGTTATGGAGGCAGCACGAAAAGTCACGTTTTGCAGCATTACACTATTCAGTATTCACCAACACTCATACACGTTCACGAGAACTTAATGGGTAAAAAAACCACCATTTTTACACTTTATGTCTCAAAGTAACACAGTAGTAGTTTTAGCAATTTTTCTAATGCTGCCATCCTTTCATTTTCTCGTTCCCGCCAAAACTCCAAATTTATGTTCTTGTCAGGGGCGCGGGCGACGAAAGAATGCTCGACGACATGGTAATTATTATTATCCCCCAAATACAAAAAAAAAGGGAGACCTCTAATAGCTCTCCATCAAAGTATGCAAGTGTCACTGTCATGTCAAATAATAAATGGTGTAAGAATAGCAAAGCAGTGCGGTGGTAGTGAGCAGTAGTGAGATTGTAATTATTGAACTAAATATGTATATTTATTTGCAATACCAGAGTGATAGGTAATCGTCGCGCTCAGCTGTAGGTGTCGGCGTGATCGGGAACGGCCGAGGAAGTCGGTACGGCGACAGGATGAGCTCGAGAGATCGAGACTCAAAGTCGCTCCAGGACAAGCTGAAAGTGTTCTTCAAGAAGGCCCCGTCGGGTGAGTGTGTGTCCCGTGCGGGCCGACAGCTGTGCAGCGCGCGGGGAGTGCGGTGGGGTTGACGGCGCGCGTGTGTGTCGCAGGGCCGCCGCCGGCGAGCCACGAGCTGGCGGTGGCGGGCGAGCTGGAGCGAGATCTAGGCTCTGAGGCGGGGCCGGCGCGGCGCTTGCGCGCCATGCGGGACCTCGCCGACCGGGTGCTGCACGTCCAGCTGCAGGAGGTGAGCCTCTGCACATGCACACTACTCACACTGGCACCCCTACCCTCACTTCGCCTACACACCCCACACTCACTCACATACTCATTCTAACATACATACATCTTATAATGCGTGAACCTACTCATGCTCACTAAACAGTAGTTTTGTTATTTTAGACACCAACTACTAACTTAAATTATTTTAATACAATACATAGACATATTTTGAAATAACTTTTTTTTAAAACTGAGAAACTATTAGGTACTGGCAACAGGATAAGTTTAGAAAACTTATATCTATTAATACAAAGTTGTGTTGATTCTATAATGCTCTTCAAACTAGTTATTAAATAATTAAAAGGGAAGGACAATGGACAAAAACTTTTTTTCAACCTGCATGCATGTTTTTTTTGTGACACTGTACTTACAGCATTAATAACTAATGTATGGCATTTATACTTCAAAGCAGCGGGAATGAAAAGTTATTTCCTAAATAAAAATGTACCAATGGCAAAAAAAATGGAAAAACTGATAAATCTAAAGATTTGTCACATAAGAGAGAGATAGATGTCAAGCTATGTATTTAGTCACTTACTTCATTACCTTTGAAACCAAGTCAATTCAGAAACCAAACTGTTAAAGAAATCCTCAAAGTGGAACGAGTGGTTGTGCCTTCAGCCAGATTCTTGATAGTACGGGAGGCGACGATGCTAAATGAGGATTTGCTTGAGCGTCATTGAGACCTATTGGGTTGCAAAGCTTAGATGATAAGAAGAAAAAAATGTTATATAATATATACCTTTTCATCGGTGGGGGAAGCGGCTATAGGCTTTTTAAAATGTAAAAAAAAACTGTTGCATGTATATCGAGCGCGTCAGATATTGATAGCATCATCGTCCTACTTATTTTTAATAATGTAACGTATGTTAATCTGACCGTTTGCATGATGGGGATGGATGTACTGACGGGATGAAAATGAAAAAAAAAATGTATCAAGCGCGTCTGATTTTCTAAGCGGGTGTTAAGTGGACCAAAACAAAAGGTCTTCTTCTTATTCTTATTCTGAGTAGGGGGTACAGCGGTCTGCACTGGCGTCCCGTTGAAGGGTGCATTGTGCATTGCCCCCCGAAAAATGTATTAACCCTGTCCCAGCCATCCCAGCTCCTTGAAGTAACGGAGCAGGATGCTGGGTTGTTGACAGCACCGTTCCAGTAGAGTGCTGGCCGACACATTTGGTGGAGAGGAGTCTAGCAGCCTACGTAAGCCTGTCTTAACCCCTTCTCTCCTCTGTAGCCTGACAGTAGATGATCACATGCTCCCCGGTCTCTTGATTTTGTAAGCAGCCTCTTCAGATGTCGATGTCTGTAGCTCCTGTCTTAACTAGATGGTGGTTGAGATCACAGTGACCTGTGATGACTCCCACCATCAAACGAAGGTCATCGCGTTTTAATTTTAGTAATTTATTTGATAGATTTGTGTCTAATTGAGGAAACATTAGTTTTGTATGTGCACAGTCAGTGCCGCGCTCCCATAACTTTTGGTGTTCTTTTTCCGCCTGTAATTTAAATCTACTCCTAATTTCAGCAGTCGGCGGATTTGAGAGACCTGCGTCATTTGTGATGGGTGTAATTTTTGCCCCTTTTTTTGCTAATGAGTCGGCTTTGTCATTCCCTGCGTCCGTTGCGTGACTCTTAGTCCATTTGATGCTGACCTCTACCTTCTCGGCCAGTTTTTGAAGTGCATTATGACACTCTGCTATTGATCCCGAGGCCGATTGACCTCGTGTCTGGTCTGCGCAGAGCGTTCATCAGGGCTGCACTGTCTGTTGTGAATATCATTTGCATGGGTTCAGTCATGTTCCTTTCGGATTTTATTATCCAGGTCAACATAGCTTCCGACGCGCATCGGAGTCCTACCGTTTCGGCCTGAAAAGCTGTTGTTGTGCTATTGAGTGGCTGTGCCATGGTTAGTCCCGTTTCCGGGCAGTACACACCGCATCCAGCTCTCATTTTCTGGTTGGCTCCGTCTGTGTAGATGTGCACAGTTGAGCTTTCCGGATGGCTTACTGTTGCATCACCCGGAGTCGTCACTACGTATCTTTTGTTCATAAGGTATGTTGTGGCAATTCTGTCCGTGCCTTGTTGGGCTTCGGGTAGAATGCTGATCGCCCTTTCTAAGATTTTACAGTGATTGGTGTTCCTGTTTTGTCCTCTCCAGTTGTTGTTGGATTTGAGCCTGAGTGCTGCCGCCATTGCTTCTTGTTGTATGTGCACATGAAGTGGCGCCAGTCCTAGGACGATGTTTAGCGCTGCTGATGGAGTGGATCTTGAGCATCCACTGATGAGAGAGCATACTAATCTTTGTATCTGTTGCAGTTTGTTGGCCGTTGTGACGAGGTGCGTCCTCGGCCACCATACTACAGCACCATATGTTAGAACTGGTCATACTATGACCGTGTATAGCCATCTGCAAAGTTTGGGTTTTAAGCCCCAGTCCTTGCCCACAGCGCGGGTACATTGCCAGAGAACATTTGTGGCTTTTGTGGTGATATGATCAAGGTGTTTGCCCCAGAGAAGCTTACTGTCCAGCCATATTCCTAGATATTTGACTTCATTGCTGAGTGTTAATTTGGTCCCAAATAAAGTCGGCAGATTTAGATTGGGTATCTTTTTCTTTCGTGTGAATAGTACCATTTCAGTTTTCGTGGGATTCACAGAGAGATTATGGTTTTTGCAACATGTCTCGACTAGCCGAAGTGCCTTTTGCATTTTGTCGCATAAAGTTGTTTCGAATAGTCCCGATATCATGATTGCTAGATCGTCGGCGTATCCAACCGTTACCATGCCGTTTTTGTTAAGTGCCTCTATCAGTTCGTCTGCCACCAGGATCCACAAGAGGGGGGATAGCACACCGCCCTGTGGACATCCTTTTGTGACGACACATCTGGATGCGTCTGAGTTTTCTATTAGTGCTGCTCTGTTTGCAAGCATTTGTCTTATCCAGTCATTTACGTTTTCTTCTACACCGCGTATTCTCATGCCATTTTCCATGCTCTGGAAGGCGGTTTTGTCAAAAGCTCCCTCTATGTCTATAAAGGTTATCAGACATGATTGTTTGTCCTCCAGCGCACCTTCAATCTTATGGACTACATGGTGTAGTGCAGACTCGGTTGATTTTCCAGATTGATAGGCGTGTTGGTTCTTGTTTATTGGGTTTTTTGTAAGTGTACCGCTGCGAATGTGTCTATCACACAGTCTTTCTAGGGTTTTTAGAAGAAACGAGCTAAGACTGATGGGTCTAAACGATTTCAGTTGTGTGTAGTCTGATTTACCGGGTTTGGGAAGGAAGACCACCTTAACTTCCCTCCATTGGTGAGGGATGTACTTCCAGGCTATACAGCTCTTGAATATACAAGTTAGTATGTCTTCGATTCTGTGGTAATTCCACTGCAATAGTGCTGGGAATATTTCGTCAGTCCCCGCAAAAACCAATATTGACCGGAAAAACGACGCCAACGGGCTCAGGCCTAATCCATCAAAAACTCAGTCTTGTGCATTCCACCTGCGCAATCGGCAAGCCGACCGAAAGCTCAACATCACATGGCGAGGGATTGATATTGAACACTGCCCCAATCCCAAGTACCTCGGAGTTCCACTCGACCGGTCACTGAATTTTAAAGGACACTGCCAAAAAACTAAAATGAAGGTTGAAACACGTAACAACCTACTCCGTCGACTAGTCACTACAAAATGGGGTGCTGCGCCAGACGTCCTCCGTACCACAGGCATTTCATTATGCTTTTCTGCTGGTGAATATGCGTGACCAGTATGGCACAGGTCCACGCACGCGAAACTGGTTGATGTTGCGCTTAACGAGACGTGCCGAATTATAACTGGATGTCTTAAGCCCACCCCTCTCAATTTACTCTACCCCTTAGCAGGCATATCACCACCTGTGGTTCGAAGGGAAGTGGCCTGCTCTACGGAAAAAATCAAACAAGAGTCCGATTACAGACACCCCTTATATGGCCATACTATCCCACGAACCTGCCTCAAAAGCCGTAAAAGCTTTCAACGTCACACAGCGGCTATAGGAGATCACCCGTCTAATAATCCGAGCGCGGATGAGCAGGGAGTTCTTCTTTTCTTCTTAGCGTTCAATTAATGTCTAAATAACATGCCAGTGGTATTCATTTATTTATTAGTTAAGTATTGAGTTGCTTTATATTGTTGTTCTCCTTTTCTTTATTCTTATGTAAGCACTAATCTTCAGTTAGTTTACCATAATTTTCTTAATGTTCTAATGTATATCCGTGGGAACCTGTAATTGGCTCTCTAAAGCTAAACTATTGTATACTTAGAAGTTTAAAGCTGTTGGTTCTCCAATAAATAAATAAATAAATAAATAAATAAATAAATAAAGCCCGTCACACACGTAAGGGCGTCCCACGCAGCCCCGGATCTAGGGGGGGGCAGCCAGGGTCCGCGCCCCGGGCGCCAAATTCAGGGGGCGGCAAATCCGAAAGATTTTTTAAGTCCATAGAAGTGATTTTACGAACTAAACTTATGGCGTTAAAAATTAGCGTTATAGTGTCACAAATAAAAGGAAAACCATAAATTTAAACATTTGATGTGAAAAAAAGTCAACGATGACGTTGACGATGTTGATGACGATGGAGGGCGACATCGTCAGGGCGGCGCGGAGAAGGTGTGGCGCCTGACGCGCGACCTGGCGCGCGGCGATTGCGCGGAAGCGCGCCACGCGGCGCTGGCGCTGCTGCGGAGCGTGGCGGAGGGGCAGGCCGACCGCCTGGCACTGCTGCGGCCCGTGCTGTTCCGGCACCTGCGCGATCCCTCGCCGCACGCGCGCGCCGACGCCGCGCCGCGCTTCCGCCTGCTGCACACGCTCACCAACAACGGGAAGGACATCTCCTGCTTCGAGGAGCAGGTACGGTGCGACCCTCTTTGTTAATGGTTTAACATGCTCAGTGTCATGGTCCGTGTCGTACGCAGATGGGCGAGTGCGTGCTGGAGTGGCTGCGCGAGCCGCCGCCGCTGCTGCTGGAGGCGCTGCGGCTGGCCACCAACGTGGTCAAGTTCAACGCCACCTACCTGGACGAGCACATCGTGCACGCCGTGGTCGAGTACGTAGCGGCGCGCGCGCGGCGGGGCGGGGCGGGGGCGGGGCGCAGTGTAACGCGTGTGTGTGTGTGTGCAGCCGCGCGTGCGTGCTGTGCGTGTCGCGCGCGGAGGGCGAGCTGGTGGCGGCGGCACTGGCGCTGCTGGAGGCCGTGGTGTCGTACTCGCTGCTGCCGCGCGCCGCGCTGCGCACGCTGGTGGGCGCGCTGTGCCGCACCGTCAACCTGGAGCCGCACTGCCAGAGCAGCTGGAAGCTGATGCGCGACGTGGTGGGCGGCGACATCGGCCACGCGGCGCTGCACGAGCTGGTGGGGCTGGTGCGCGGCGGCGAGGACGCGGGCACGGTGCGCGGCGCCGTGTTCTACGTCAACATGGCGCTGTGGGGCCCGCGGCGCGTGCCCTCGCTGCGCGTGTCCTTCCTGGCCGTGCTGCCGGCCTTCCTGCGGGCGGTGGACGGCGGGCCGCAGGTGGTCGTGTACGAGGTGCTGGACGGCGTCGACAAGTGCGTGTCGCTCGCGCCGCGCGACCTGTGCGAGCCCGCCTGGGACGTGCTGCTGCAGATCCTGCGCCGCGCCGTGGAGCGGGACCGCGGCTACGACCCCCCCAACGAGAGGATCCACGCGCGGCTGCACGCGCTGCTGTCCGCGCTGGAGGAGCTGGCGGACGGCGGCCGGTTCGGCGGCGAGCCGGACGCGCTGCTCGACCTCATCGACGCCGCCGGCCACGAGCGCCCGGAGGCGTCCGCCATGCGGCTGGTGTCGCTGCGCGCGCGCGCGCCCGCCGGTGGCAGCGCCGAGTGGGCGGCGCGCGCGCTGGCGCTGGCGGAGCGCTACGTGCGCCAGGAGCGGCGGCGTGGCGTGCGCGTGCACGCGCTGCAAGAGCTGATGGGGTTCGTGCAGCGGCACTGCTACGTGTACCCCGAGCTGGTGGAGCAGGTGGGCGCGCCCGTGCTGGCGGCCTGCGCGACGGACGCGGACGCCGCGCTGCGCGCCGCCGCCGCGCGCGCGCTGCCCGCGCTGGCCGCCGGGCCCGCCCTCGACGTGTGCACCGACCTCGTCGACTCGCTGGAGAAGGTGACCCGCCGCCCGCACCACCCCCCCGCCGTCGCCGACGTCACCCGGACGGTTCTGACTCGGCGGTTCGGTTGCAGATCCTGAACCGTCCGTTCGAGATGTACGTGACGGAGGTGCCGATCCCGGCAGACGCGGACACGCAGGACCTGCGGCTCGCCGTGCAGGGGCTGCTGCAGCTGCTGCATGACAAGGTACCCCCCTCGCTCCGCTCGCCGCCCCGCCCCGCCCCGCTGACGCCCGCGTGATGGTTCGCAGCTGCTGTCGTCCCCGGGTGCGCTGTCGCTGCGCTGCTTCCTCGTGCTGCTGGACCACCTGGACAACCACTACAAGCGGCCCGCGCTCTTCCAGCACCACCCGGAGCTGCGCCTCAAGGTATGCGACCTTGTGGTACGCTTACAAGGTATGGAGTGGCGCCGGCGATGACTCGCGTCCGTGCGTCCCGCTTGCCCGCAGATCCTGGAGATGGTGTTCGGGCTGCGCGCCAACGCGTTCAACAGCGTGGGGTTCTGCTACGACGCGGGCGGGGCCGTGGTGCTGGGCGCGGCGTCGCTGCGGCTGCGCGCGCTGTGCTCGCCCTTCCTGGTGGCGGAGGGCATGTGTCCGCGCGGCGCGGCGCGCGAGCCGGCGGCCGGCGCGTGCGTGGTGCCGTGCGGGCGCGCGGCGCTCGTGCTGGTGGAGGCGCTGACGCGCGAGAGGGACTGGGCCGTGCTGGAGGTCGTGCTGCGCGCGCTGCCGGCACTGCTGCAGGCGCGCGCGCCGTGCGTGGGGCGGCGCGCGCAGGAGCTGGACCTGCTGGCGAGCACGCTGTGCGCGATGGTGTCGGACAGCCTGCACTACCTGGAGCGCCTGCGCGTGCAGCAGTCCGACTTCCACGCGCACGCGCTGCCCGCGCTGGCCGCCATGGCGCCCTACCACGCCTACCTGGAGCCGCAGACGCAGCAGCGCATCGTGCGCTGCCTGCTCAAGCACGGCATGGGTGAGTGGGCGTCCGCACGAGCGCCGACCCTGCACGGTACACCCTAGATCACAGTCACTCCCTTGCCGTTGCAGTGCTGCGGATGCCGCAGCAGTTCATCAACGCGCTGACGATCTTCACGCTGGAGATGCGCGACACGATGGTCAGGATGCTGCCCGAGGTGCTGCTGGAGCTGTCTAAGATATCCGACACGAAGGCCATCGCCAGCCCTATGCTCGAGTTCCTGTCCAGTACGTACGACACGCACACGCACCTCTATGACTACGGTGCTTATACACAACGATATCATTTATTTTGGATTTTGATAAAACGTTCGGCTCCATCGTCATAGCCACATTCCTCCCTACGTATATTGCGAGCGTAGCGTTGCATCGTGAGTTGAGTATTAATACATTAAAAATTAATATTTTCATTGGTAGATTGTTCATGCGTATTTTTTATAAATTTCGTTATTAAATTGTGTAGTTTAGTGTTCCGCAAGGCAGCACTCTAGGGCCGCTGCCGTATACCGTATGTCGCACGTCCGCAGCGCTGACGCGGCTGCCGAAGGTGTTCGCGTCGTTCGTGGAGGACCAGTACATGTCGGTGTTCGCGATCCTGCTGCCGTACACGAACCCGTCGCGCTACAACCACTACGTGGTGTCGCTGGCGCACCACGTGATCGCCGCCTGGTTCCTCAAGTGCCGCCTCTCCTACCGCCGCAACTTCGTGCGCTTCATCATCCACGTGAGTGCCGTCCCCCTGAACCCCGTCCCCCTCCCCCCTGCCCTCACCGTACGCCCGCTCACCCAACCCGTGTCGTCCTCCGCAGGGGCTGCACAATTACATCATCATGCCGTTCGAGGAGCAGCTGCACTCGCGCGCGCACTTCGCGGCCGGCCTCAACGAGGACTCCTCCAGCCGGCAGCGCAGCTCCAGCCTCGTGAGTGGGGGGCGCGGGGCGAGGGGCGGGGGGCAGGGGGGCGGGTGCACGGTGTGTGATGGCGCGTGTGTGCGCAGGGCTCGCGCGCGGCGGCGCGGCCGGCGGGCGGCGCGGCGAGCGGTGCGGCGGGCGGCGCCTCGGCCGCCTTCCACGTGGAGCTCACCGAGACGTGCGTGGACCTGCTCGCGCGCTACGCCTCCACGCCCTGCAGCTCCAAGCCCGCCAGGTGACGCCCCGCTCCACGCCACCCCTCCGCATCCCACCGCACCCCACCCCATCCTCACCGCCGCCCCGTGTTCGTGTGCAGGAGCGAGACTGCGCGGTTCCTGTTCGAGGGCGGCCAGTCCATGACGTGGCTGGTGGGGCACAAGCTCATCACCATCACCACCTCCGGCTGCCAGCAGAACTCGCTCAAGCAGGGCCTGTGCGACAGGTGAGCCCCGCATACCGTGCACATGTCGACGAAGTATCGACTCATCGGCGCGAAAATTCACGATCGAGTCGCAGAGCATAGGTGTCTAAATAAAAATGACGTTACAGATGTACGGTGCTGTGCAAACAGCACGCCGAGAGCATATCGAGTCCGCTGCCGCCGCTGCTCGCCGCGCCGCCCGCGCCCCCCGCGCCCCCCGCCGACGCCGACGCGCCGCGGGTAACGGCCCCCGCCCGCGAGCGGCGTGCACGGCGGCGGCCGGCGCCGTGCGGTGCCGGCCGCCGCCGTGCACGCGAGCGGAGTGTCGGTCGGCGATGGCGTGACGAGTGTGATGTTGCTTGCAGCCGGAGCCGCCGACGCGCGACACCGCGCCCCCCGCCGCGCCCCCCGCCACGCCCCCCGCCACGCTCCCCGACCCGCAACAAGTCACACGGTAACTACATTACACCACAACACGTGGGGTCCCCGCGCCTGTGCGCTTGCGTATGTGTCGTGCGGCGGGAGCGCCGGAGGGTGCGGGTGGACATAAGCCCAATACTTGCACGCTATAACATGTCAAAAGTTAGAAGTATGAACGAGGCGAACTTTAGTTGAATAAAGAACCCGTAAAATGTGTACGTTTCCGCGACTATCGTTGACGTGTTCGGTTCAGTAGTACCGCTCGCGTGCGGCAAGAGGCGCCGCTCCAAACCTCATACTGCGAGTATCGCTCGCGGGCCGCGGCCCCCGCCCCCCGCCCCCCGCCCCCCGGCATGTCCCCGTACCTGTTAAACCGTTGGGCCGAACCGAACTCGCTATCTTTTTACGTTCGACACATGTATGTAACCGTAGATTTTTAAATAACTCTCGTCAGACTCGTCCGCAGCGATGGTCATTAAGCTGCGGTCGGTTGTGGGTTGCAGACAAAACTCGTCGGAGAACAGTAAGCCGGACCCGCTGGTGGAGATCCTCAACCACTTCACGCAGCGCTTCGAGCGGATCTCCAGGGAAGTGGTGAGTGCGGCGGCGCGGGCGCGGGCGTGGTGGGGCGCGGGGAGGGCGGGGGCGGCACTCGCCCGTGTGTGGTGTGTTGCAGGACAGCGAGGAGGCGGCGTGGTGGAGCGGCGGCGGCGGCGGCGGCGGCGCGGGCGCGGGCGGCGTGTGCGCGTGCTGGTGCGCGCAGTGGGCCGAGCTGCACGTGCGCGCGCCCACCGGCGACGTCTGCTGGCTGCTGCGCCTGCAGAACCAGGTGCGCAACCCCCTCCCACCCCGCACCCGCAACCGCACCCGCCCCAGCTTACGATGTATGTGTGCGTGCAGATGAACTGGGAGAACCTGATGGAGTCGCCGCTGCAGGACGTGGCGGCGCTGCTGAACCCGGCGGGCTTCGGGGCGGGGGGCGCGCCGCCCTCGCCCCCGCCGCGGGCCCCGGGCGCCCCCGGCGGCGTCGGGGACTCGCGCCGACACGTCAGTATCCATGACTTCGACCCGTGCCTCCGTCTCATCGGTGTACCTCTGTGCCGTCAGTGGTGTCGGTGGTCAGATGCGACATTGTGGTTTGGGGTTACTTTTTGATGGTACCGGTTTTTATCCATGTATATGTAAATATTACATAACTAAATACTTAAACCGAAATTGAGTATACAATTTTATACAAATATAAGCTGAATGTTTTCCTTGTTTCATATGAACATCCCTTATACTTAATCAGCTTTATTTAGAAACAAGGACTAAACTCGAGGTCGTCCCTAACTTTCCCAGTTCTAGACTAGTGTTCCTCTTACAATTAAGAAATTGCACAAGGAGGACTAGCTGGGACGAACCAAACAAGCATCTTTCATCATTCATGATTTACGGAAAAAATCTGCATTTCTCTCAACCTAGTGGTCCCCTAGTTTGGGCAAGGATTTATGGCTTATTTTGACATGTTATCTGACACAACAATGATAGATCCTGGTCGGCGTAAAACTCGTTTCTCAATAAAGCTGAATGTGTAATAAACCACCTGTCCCTTTGACATGCGCCTGCAGGCCGCCGCCCCGAGTACGCGCGCGCCCCCCGCCCCCGTCGCCCCCCGCCCGCAGGAGCTGCACAAGTCCAGGTGAGTCCCCCCCGCGCTCCCCCGCCCCCGCCCCCGCCCCCACTCCGCGCCCCCCGCGCCCCCCGCCCCCGCTCACGCGCCCGGCTCGCATTGCAGCTCCGACACGGTGGTGGCGGCCGCCGCGCGCCCGGCGCACGCGACGTCGTGCACGATGACGCCGATACAATTACGGTATGACCTCTTGTAATACGTGTTTTTTTTTTTTAATCAAGTCACCACTAATTAATATAAGTTCAGACGTGTCTCGTCTCGGCTCATCGAACCCACTGACGCGCGCCCCGTCGGTTGCAGGCTGGGCACGCAGCCCATCAACATCCCGGGCTCGCCGCAGCGGCAGAGCAGCGCCGCCGCCCCCGACGACGACGACATGCTGCTCGTCGTGCCGGAGGTGCGCCCGCCCGCCCCCCGCCCGCCCCCCGCCCGCCCCCGGCCCCGCCCCGCAGCCCGCTACAGTGCCGTGTGGTCCGCAGGGCAAGTCGCGGCACCCGGTGCGCCGCTCCAACTCCTCGCCGGAGATGAGCTCGTCGTGGAAGCGCGCGCCCGACCCCGAGCCGGAGGACATGATCCTGCTACCCGGCTGCGACCCCCTGCCGCTGCCCCCCGCCGCCGCCGCCACGTATGTACCCCCGCCGGATAATATACAGGGCGTCCCGCGGCTATGCCACATGGAGGGAAAGTATCTTGAATATTGTAGATGAAACCATTTACTGAAAGAAGACATTATTTGAATTTAAAAAACAATTTAAACTGCATTCATAGATATTTAAATAATTACATGGTTGAACCGGGAATTGGACAAAAAAAATCCTTTAAAGCCCTTTGAGTATGGTCTTCCTTTTATTTGTGACACTATGTTATTTAGCAAAAAAATAATCCTTATAATGTAGCCTTTCGATCGGTATGATAAAGCTACAGAGTGATTATTTTTCTCGTGTAACGGGTTCGATTCCCGGTTCAACCATGTAATTATTTAAATATTTATGAGTGCAGTTTAAATTGTTTTTTAAATTCAAATAATGTCTTCTTTCAGTAAAAGGTTCCATCTACAATATTCAAGATACTTTCCCTCCATGTGGCATAGCCGTGGGACGCCCTGTATAAAGTATAACGCGAGCGCGTCGCGGCCCGCCCGACGCGACGGCTTCGGCCTTATGATGGCACCATCGTTGTGTATGTATCATCGCGAGGTGAGGGTGTCGTGTTGTCGCGCAGGGTGCACGCGAAGAAGCCGGCCAAGAAGGCGGACATGCGCGTCTCTTGCGAGGCCATCCCCGAGGAGATCTCCGGCACGTCGCCGCTGCCGCCCGCGCCCGCGCCCGCGCCCGCGCCCGCGCCCGCGCCCGCGCCCGCGCACCCGCAGCTCTGCACCTACAACTCGGACCCGGGTGAGTGCTGCGGTCACAACTAGTGTTTCCATTCAGCTCACTTCACAACTACTGTACCCTTAGTACGAGTTTTGATAGTTTACGAAAACTTTATGTAGTTTCGTTTCCTTCCATACATTTGCTTACAGCGCCCCTAGCGAAAACTTTAATAAACTAAAATCGGCAGTATGAGTTGGATCAAAATTCAAAACATAGTATTCGAAAACCAAAAACTTTTCGAGCTGTTTATGGCACTTTGGCAATACGAGTTCTAACTTTGACAAGTCAGCGGTAGTAAACTACTTTGTTTACGAAAACTTTTGTAATATTCCCACTCACTAGATAAAATTCGGTGAGAGCTATGCGAACAAGCTAGTATTTGTAAATATTTATAAATCCTGCCACATTTTATTGCTCTCAGCCTGACATGAGGGCCTTCGGCCGGTTTATATAAGTCACCATTTCTAAAATTATGGATATGGGTAGGGTTATTATACAAATTTCGAGACACATCTTGTAGACTTTTTTCAGAGACAGAAATAATTACCACTCCATGAAATCTATCCATAATTTTAAATTGTGATGGGCTCATTTTTCCTTTAAAAAAACGATGCCTCCATAAAAAATAATAATAAAAGTATGACAAGGCAGTATGGTCATATGACTTTAGCCAACACTAAGCGCAAATTAAAAAAAAAACAAAACGTGGTACAAAGCGCCAAACGTAAAGGATATGTTCGTCTCTTTCTTTTGCCGACGTGTAAAAGAGTTAGAAGTATATACCATGAAGTTCGTTCAATCGAGCTAGTTGATGGTTGATATCGTGTAAACTTAATACGAAAAATTTAGCCCGTACTGCCGATTACAACGTAAACTATTCGATTGAGCGAGCTCACCAAAACTATTGAGTTTTGGAAACTATCAAACTTGTACTAAGGGTACTGTTTAATCGTGAAGGAGGACTCTCATTTCACCTTTCACATTCAGACCTTAAACTAAAGGTAGAACTACATAAATAGAACTAGGTATTAAACACCGACTTATAACGAATACGAATACCGACAGCGACACCAATTCATTTCATTTCATTTATTTATTGTTTCATTTGCATACAGGTTATATAACTTAGGTGTAAGTGGCTTATAGGTACACAATGCACATGAACCCTGTAAGGGCGCAACAATTTTAAGTTAATTTTTTGCTCGGTAGACATCTAATTCACTTATGATTATTTCATAGTCAAATTAATTATGTATTACAAAAATATACACCAATTTATTTAAGCATTAATACCATATATTGCACTTGTGTTTTGGCAAATAAATTATCTTTATCATGCCCCTTGCACCAAACTTTACAAATTCCTAAGTATTATTTTACTCGCTAGGGAGATATTTACGATCCAGGGCCCTGTACAACCAAACTTACAAATTGTAAATTGTAATTGTAGTTTACAAGTTACAATTCTACAAGTTTCTGTTTAACCAAGAATACAACTTACAATTCTACCATGGTGGAAAACTGACAAAATTGTAGCTACAATTCTACATATTTCTGTTCAACCAACATTTTTTTCTTTACAAATGACAATTTAAAAATTTGAAGGGAAAACTGCTTGGTTGAACGCATAATTGTAATTACAATTTTACAATTTTTGTAAATTGTAGTAAATTTCCGACAGGTGGGCTCGCCTTGCGTCAGAAACTTATTTTTACCTCAGTTTATTAAGTGAAAAAAATTGAAGGTTTTATAATTTATATAATGGTTCTAACCACTAATAGTGGAAATAGTGCAACGGCGAGTTTTTTGTAAAAGAATAAACTTTTAATGAGATTTTACATGCAAAAAAATATTTCGGGTCTGCAAAATAATACATTAATAATATTTTATACAATTTTAGGTATAAAATATTTTATTTTAACATTTTGCAAAATATGGTGTCATTGAATGAACTGAAATAAACAATTTAGATTTTTATTGGATTTGAAAACTACTGATTGTCAGAAAAACCTCAATTTAAGAATCTCCAACAAAAAACTTACAATTTATGTAAGTTATATAGATAGATGAAAGAGTTCTAAATTCAAATAGCACACCGTTTCATACAACATTGCCGGCGCGCTCTTCGTTCCAAATTCAAAGAACACGCCGGGAAGTGATTTTAGTTTTTCAGTCTACGTAAATATGATACTTCGCGTGTTCTTTATTTTAAAGTAATAAGAATCTTTCCGCGCATATTTAAGAAAAAATATAATTCGTTTTGTTTATTTTTAGTGCGAGAAAGTTACGTCGAAGTATTATCGGCCTGAGTACTGAGTAGTGATGGCCGCCCGGCCGTGCCGTACGTACCGTACGTACCGTACGTACCGTACGTACCGTACGTACGTACAAAACTTACCTCAATCCGTTGTATGAACTACAACTAAAAATCATCAAAACAATAGTCTCACCGAATATTAAAGACCAATTCCAAAATGATGAATCTGGCCTCTTTAAACACTGTAAAATTCTACCTATCTATTTACAGTTTAAACATATTCTACTTAAGGAACGGTTCTTTGATGAATCTCTAAAAAAAGAAATTAAACACCCTGTGTACAAGCGGGCGGTTGCTCTAAACCGGCTTTGCACTCCGCGCGCTAACAATGCGTACGGAGAGAGGACGGCAGCTTATCTAGTTCCTCGCTTAATAAATGACCTACCTAAAGACTTAACAGATGCTATAACTTGTAATAACGTTAAGTATAAAATTAAACAAGATTTTCTTTGTAACATTATATCTTACACATAACATGTGTAGTGTACTTACCATTGCTCCAGTGTGCCTACCTATACTGTTCTCGCACTTAGCTAGGTTAGCTACCTACTTATCGAGATAACGCTCGAAATGTCAACTCATAGCACTTGCACAAACCTTAGTGGTTTATTAGTGTTAACATAAGCAACCAATGTATTATAAATTGTTTATATTGATAAATAAATAAAAAAAAAAGTAATCATATTATTAAATCATTTATTTTCAGTTAACTTAGATCCATTCATAGAAACTAGCTAGATTAATTAAAATGCATATGAAAAACGCTACGAATGGCGGCGTTAAAGAACGAGTCCGGTTGTGCGTTCGTCGACGAGGACGTCATTATGAACATTTACTAAAATGTACGTCCTGAGGGCCGTCCGAGTGGGCCGCGACTGCGCCCCTCAGCGGCCGCTCCCGTGTTGCCCCGACATAGTACGAGCTAGCGCCCGAGCGGCCGGCGAGGAGTGTGCTGACGTGTGCGCGTTGCAGGCGCGGCGCCGGCGCCGGCGGGGGACGCGCCCCGAGCGCCCCTCGCACCCCTCGCACCCGCACACGACAAGCACCATCAGTTACAAAAGGTAGGATGTATTTTATGTAATTACATTTGACGGTGAGATTTGATTGTATCGTAACGTGTGTGTGTGTGTGTGTGGCAGACTGCGAGCGACGGCACGGTGCCGGAGGGGCGCGCGGGGGGCGCGGGGGGCGCGGGCCGCCTGCTGGACGACCTGCCGCCGCTGGCGCGCTCCAAGCGCTCCAACACCATCTCCGTCATGAGCCCGACGCGCAGGCACCGGTACGTACGCACGCAAGCATTTGCCCACAACCTCAGCTGATGTATGAAGCACGCTTGCCTAGTAACAACTTATTCACTCTTGATTTGAAGACTCCGAGATTATAGTGTGGCGGAAAAACAGACGTCAACAGCGAGTTCCACTCCCTGCTGGTGCGCACCATAAATGTCGATGCGAACCGCCTGGTTCGAGTACGTGGGATGTCTCGAGATAGGGATGGTACCCCCCCCCGTACTCCCCCGTACGCCTGCTAGTTCGGTGGTAAAAGGGAGATTAGTAAATTATGATGAAGATTCAATTTTTAATTCAAGATTCAAGATTCAAGATTTTATTCGCCAGAACATAGTATACATAGTATGTTGTTAAAGAATATTATTAGTGCCTTATGTTCTACCATTTAAGGTGTGCGAGTTACAGTTCCCTTTCCTTCACTGTTCCGTTTGTGGTGTGTCGGCAGGCCGGCGACCAGCCTCGGGCACGGCGCGCCGGCGGCGGGGGCCGGCGGGGGCGGGGGCGGCGGCGGCGGCGGGGGCGGGGGCGGCGTGACGCCCTCGTTCGTGTTCCTGCAGCTGTACCATAACATGAGCACGTACCCCATCACGCCGCCCGTGCCAGGTAGGTGGCGGGGGGCGGGGCGGGGCGCGGGGCGGGGCGGGGACGCGCGCGCGCTGACGGTCGGCCGGTCGGTTGCAGGCGAGGCGCAGAGCATCCTCAACCCGCTGGCGGAGCGGCCGCTGCGCGTGGTGGGCGAGCAGCACGAGCGCACCGTCAAGAACCTGGACCTGCTGCCGCCCGTCGAGACGTATAAGGTGCGTGGCGCGGCGTGGCGTGGCGTGGCGTGGGTAGGTGCGTGCGTGCGTGCAGTACAACGTGTATGTCGCCGGCAGGTGGGCGTGCTGTACGTGGGGCCGGGCCAGCAGGACGACGAGTGCGCGATCCTGCGCAACGAGTACGGCAGCGTGCGGTACGCCGAGTTCCTGCGCGCGCTGGGCACGCTGGTGCCGCTGGGGGGCGCGGGTGGCGCGGGGGGCGCGCTGGCCGGCGAGCCGCTGTTCCTCAACCAGGAGACGGGCGGCAAGGACGGGCGGTACACGTACGTGTGGCACGACGACGCGATGCAGGTGCAGTTCCACGTGGCGACGGCGATGCCCAACCGCGCCTCCGACCCCAGCTGCAACGAGAAGCGCAAGTACATCGGCAACGACTTCGTGTCCATCGTGTACAACGAGTCGGGCGCCGACTTCCACATCCGCACCATCAAGGGGCAGCTCAACCTGTGCGTGGTGGTGGTGGAGGCGGGCGCCCCCGGCTGCAGCGTGGTGCGCATCAAGGCCAGGGAGGGGCGCGTGCCGCCCGAGTTCCTGCCGCACGCCGCGCCCGCCGCCGTGTCCGACCACAACGCGGCGCCGCTGGCGCGCCAGCTCGCGCTGCACTGCGCGCTGGCCTCGCACATCGCGCAGTCGCTGGCGATGGGCGGCGCGCCCTACGCCTCCAACTGGCTGGAGCGCCTGCGCCACATCAAGCGCCTGCGCCGCCGCCTGGAGGACGAGCGCCGGGCGGCGGCCGCGCGCCCCGCGCCGCCCTACGCGCCGCAGCGCCGCGACGCCATCGACGACTTCAACGACTACACCTAGGCCCGCCGTGCTTGCGTTTATATCTATAGAGACGATGTCGTGCCGTGACTCGGTGAGGGCTGTGGCCGGTGGGCGCGCTTGTCCCGGCCCGGCCCGCACGCACGGCCCGCACGCACGGCCCGCACGCACGGCCCGCACGCACGGCCCGCCCGGCTCGTCGTCGCTCATCGGGCGGCGCGAGTCTCGCTACGTATCTAATCACCGGTGAGGTGAGAATGCACTGATACATTAAAATCAAATTGTTTGTGTCTAATTACTCGACTGGAATATGACATAAGCTAAAAAAATCCATTAATACTAAGCATATATGTTTATGAAGTACCTCTGTATACAAAGTATCCGTCGGTACATGCTCATACAAAATGAAATAAGAAGACACCGACGACGCGAAGGTAATTCGGGTGCAGCGTCGATGCGCGTGCGGATCGCGAGCGGGGCTAATAATTCTAAATAATACTAAAATGTTAAGTTATTGCAAAATAAAGCTAGTTCTCTACTCATACGCTTCGCTTGTGATCTCGCGTTTTGGTCCTGTATTAATAATAAAGTAAGAACCTACTTACATAATAGTCCCGCCTGGTTGCAATAGATAGATAGTACGTTAAGTAACCCTAAGTATACAAGTGCCGGCTACACATATGAAATATGCCTAAAATACTCGCGCGTTTTCTATGTAAGTAGGGAGTAAAGGTTCGACATTGCCTTTAATACGAAGTTAGACATACCTACATCTGTGCCTACATCTACTTCTCATTTGTTATTCAGGAAAACTCAGGAAACAAATGAGATTTTTGGAATATCTTTGTTATTTATCAAACTGACGTGATTAACCATTCGCTTCGCAAGAACATGTTTGACATTCAATTGTCTTTTTGTATGAGTGTGGTGTAACTGCACGCCGCCCGCCGCGTGCCGCCCGCCGCGTGCCGGTCGCGCCGCGGACGGCACGCGACCGGCCGGTGCCACTCGCGCCGAGACCACGGCGCGGGTCCGTCGTCTCGCGAGTGGCTTCGAGTAGGTAGTTATAGTTTGTCTCATCCGATGTCGAACTGAACTGAATAAATGTAAAAAATAATGTTAAGTCTGTAAGGTAGCGTCCTCGGTACGAGCTGGGCGGGCGGCGGGCGGGCGCTCGCTCCTATGCAGATGAGGCATTTCTTGTTAAAATATATTTTATGTAGCAAATTTATTTCTTGACGAGACATTTTGTAATCAAATAAATGATGGCTATTTTTTCGTTTGTATTATTTCGCTAGCTACAGTCCATTCAAAAAACTAGTGACACGTAAGTGTACAGTGTTTCCTGTGGCAGCTAGGTGGCAGCAGGGTACCTACATAGTACATACATAGTATACATACTTAGGTGTTACAATCACAACATGAACCCTGTAAGAGCACTACCATGTTCTACACTACCTAAACACTACTATGTTTAGGCTACATCCCATTTGGAAATATTATTTGGGATTTAAATTTAATAGCCAATCTAGTTACGTGCAGTCGGCTCTGTAATTGTCTTTACACCCAGCTTACGTTAGTGTTCTCCTGTGAATAAACACCACAATTGTAGTTTCTATTATGGGTATATCTTAAGTGGTTTAATCACATCGAGCAATACCGAATGTATTTATTGACTCGTACCGTGCGTATACCGTACGAAAGGCTTATTCCCGAAATCCCCACAAATATAGCGAACTATTCGGAAACTGGCCGGCAATCAAAAGCGATGTACCTACTTGATGTCACTGGTTGCCATCAACTGTCACAAGTTCTCCATCTTTTCCAAGGTCAGTCGCCCAAGTGGATAATGTTGTTGAAAGTGATGTGTTTAGTGTTGGCGATGGCGTGCCGAGGGGCGGCGGGGCAGGGGGAGGGCGAGGGTTCCTCGGTGCTGCGGGCGCTGCCGCTGCCGGGCGCGCGCATGCGGCTGTGCCTGGCGGGGGGAGCGGGGGGCGAGTGCGCGGGCGTGCTGTGGCGCCGCCAGTGGGTGGTGGCGCGCGCCGCTTGCCTGCGGAGCCGCCTGCTGCACGAGGTGGTCGCGCTGCGCGCCGCCGAGCCGCTGCGCTGCGACCACCTGCGCCACGGTGAGCGGACCGGTGACCGCCCCACACGCCCACCAGTGGGATCGGGATCGTGTAGCCGGTCGGTTGTGCCTGTGCAGGACCGGAGCCGTACTCGGCGCGCAAGCTGCGCATGTGGTTCACGAGCCCCGCGTGGTGCGCAGACGGCGCGCTGGTGCTGGCGGCGCTGGACCGGCGCTACGACGACGCCGACCTCGAGCCGCTCGCCAACTCGTCCGCCGAGCGCGGCCCGCTCGCCCGGTGAGTCCCGCAGCCCGAGCCTGTGCCCAGCTACGCGTGCAGGCTGTCTGAGACTGTATCAATCGTCAAACAATTCAATTCCATTCTGTAACGACTTGTGCGTTAGGCAAAAAATGGTAGTAATTCTTTTAGAAGCTTAATAATAAATCACTTATTCAGATAAATTTATTAACGTGGCTTGTTTGTACAAAAAATATAGGTTTACAACACCTACACTCAGTGGTTAGACTTGTGTTGTACTTGTCACGATGTTCATTAAATTGTCATAACTAGGTATGGTAGGATGTACTGTCCCGGTGCCAGGGTGGAGCCCTGGATGGAGGCGGTGTACGCGCGCCACCCGCTGGCGGCCGCGGTGTCGTACCGCCACGAGAGCGGCCTGTTCTCGAGCCCGCTGCGCATGTTCCTGACCACGGTGCTGCTGCCCTCGCTCTCCTTCGCGGTGCTGTTCGTGCTGGTGGTGTTCCACACGGGCACCGCCCCCGACCGGGAGCTGCCCTACGAGACCCTCGCCGCCGAGAAGGCGGAGGACAACCCTGTGCCCATAGTCGACTCAGAGGGAGTCTAGTTTAGTCAAGTTCAAATGAATAAATACTTTGATTTGTTAAATCTGGTTTTGCTTCCCATAGTCTGCTACCAGAATACCGGATGTTCAAACACTGCATTACTATTCACACTACTTTATTGTAATAATCACTTAATAATGTACGACGTAGGCTGCCTAGCCTAGGCAGGTGGGTTATGTGTTTTGGTCGGCGGCGGCGTGTCGGCGCCACACCTTGACCTTCCCGCGCAGCTCGCGCAGGCGCCGCATCTCCTCCACGAAGTCGCGGTGCTCGTCGCGGAAGAGGCCGAGCTCGCGCAGGCGGCGCACCAGCCGGCCCGTCTCCACGTGGCGCGGGTAGTAGTGCAGCACGCCGGGGTCGGCCGGCAGCGGCCGCGCCGCCCATACGCTCACCACCTTCAGCGACTTGTCGTTGGTGGCGGTAGCCACCTCGCCGAAGATACGGTTCGACAGCCGGTTCATGCGCTGAGAGTACTTCGTGGAGTTTTTTATTAACTGAGAGTATTTCACGTAATTTGTAGCCATTGTTCGTATGGGTGGCCTGAAATGATATAAAAATAAAACAGCCCGCCTATAAATCAATACCACCAAAGTACATATTATATGTAAATACCTCTAATCAAGGACCATTTAAATATGTAACCTAATAGTAGTTATTAGGTAGCTATAGAATTATGCTGTTTATGCTTATGCAAGTAGGTTTAGTGGAATTTATAAAAATTACGTATTTTCTACAACAAATCAAAACCATATTATAACCTCCATTTAACAGCAGATCATGATAATAGCAAATGCTGTCAGATGTCATGTGAATAAAGACATCATTATGACAGTTTTTTGGCGGGAACGGTTTTAACGGCGGACTTGACTTATCGACTCTGACTGATGACAAAAATAAACGTAATCTTACGTATGAAATATAAAATGATTATATGAAAATAATAAATAACACGAACGTATGACAAGGCGGTATGGTCAAAAAACTTTAGCCTCCCCAATGGGGAAATTAAAAAAAAAAACACCATCATATGACATTAATGATTGATAAAATGAAACACCCAAAATTGACTACAGCAGGTAAAGACCGTCTGAGTGAGGTTCTCAAATTAATTATAATCAATCAATACATATTTAAAGCAAGATACCCGAATTCTTGTACATATGTTTTTTTTACGGAAACGTGTTCAGACGAGTAAAAATAACTTGGCCTATTTTTTTTTTTTTATTGGAAGACTTAGTTTGTTTGTTTGTGTGTGCGTCCATCACGTAAAAACTACTGAACGGATTTTATTGAAACTTTACAATATCATAGCTACTAAGCCTGACATGGTTATAGGCTATAAATTACGGTAAATTCCTTCAGAGGGTAGATTATAGAAAATTTCAGTTTTTATTATTAGTGTTTTAATCTCAAACTTTGGAATTATATTTTGCAAAACAAATAATTAGATACGGTTTTCACCGATTTTCAAAATTAAAGTTAAAATATGTAAGAGTACGGATTGAAGGTGTTTTCAGACCAAGAGTTAAATGATGCTGTCTCCTCAGGTTAACACAATATTTAATTGAAAGTTGCAATTTTATAATCTCCGAAGATAAGTACCGCCATATTTTTCAGTTTTCTACTAAATTCAATATTTGAGTGGTTAAAAAGAGGATTTGAAAATGTGCAAGTTTTTGATTGACTTGCTTAGTACTGACTCTTTTCTATTCTGTGACATTTCTTTCGCGGTGGAACAAAAAACATCGACAATAAACAATTCTTCCACGGGTGACCAAGGGCGGCTTAACCTATTGTGCAGGGTGTGCACTGTGCATTGCACACGGGCGCACGGTCCTAGGGGGCGCCACTCGCCGCGGCCACCCTACCCTAGCCACCGCGGGCGCCCAAGGGCGGCCGCCAAGCGCCACTCGCCGCGAGCGCCCTAGGGCGGCCGCGGACACTCTGGCAACCGCGAGCGCCTAGGGGCGGCCGCTAAGTGCAACTCGCCGCGAGCGCCCTAGGGTGGCCGTATCACTCAGGCAATCGCGAGCGCCCTGGGGCGGCCGCCCAGCGCCACTCGCCCCTGGGGCGGCTACGGACGCCCTGGCGGCGAAGGCGTAAAAAATTTGCCGCGATCAGGTTTATTTAATTGGGTGATTTTAGATCCAGGTAACGCGATTTGTGAAGCGAATTATGCGGCTCACTGTGCTCGCCGCGATCACATACACGCTGTTGTGAGTTTTAGTATCCTAATAGAGTGATTTTCAGGACTAAATTCAAGTCGTATAAAAATTGCGGGTCGCCGCGATCAGATTTTTATTGTTAAGTGATTTTGAACCTGATAAATTTCGAATTTTCTTAGATAGATAACCAAATCACTAGAAAACTTGCGGATCGCTTTGCTCGCCGCAGTCACATGTATATTGTTACGTATTATAGGGTCCTGATAGAGTGATTTCAGGACTAAAGTAAAAGCATCAAAAATTACGACACGCTTCGCTCACAGCGATAAAGTTGTACATAACACTACTAACTCAGAAAAAAAAAATCCAAATTTGATGATTGGATAAAAAGAGGGGTTTGAAAATATGCAATTAGGTATTGATTGACTAAATATACTTTGCTATTCTTTGACATTTCTTCCGCGGGTGGAGCAAACAACATCGACAATAAACAATTCTTCCACGGGTGACGAAGTCGCACGCGGGTACAGCTAGTTAGGTAGGTATATGGCCAGACAACGACACGACTTTTTTGACTTGAAAACCTACGCACATCAAGACATTGTCGTTAGTGTTGCTGTTTAATTTTAATTATTATAATCAACAAACAACTACAATATACCTGCATTTTACTTAATAATTTTATTATAGTACCTACCTATTTATAATACCGTAGATGAAGAAAATCTAACAATAGGTGTCAACTTAAATTACTTATCGTCGGCTATAGAAGCCTTACGTAAAAGACAAATAACAGAGCTAGATAAATATATGCCATAAAATACAATTTATCTATTTTATTTAAAACATAAAAGATTTTTGATATTCATAATGGTCACTATAAGGTGTTGTTAGGTTAGCTAATTACGTAATAACTAGAGACAGTAGGTCCCTAAAGTAGGGATCTCACAAATTTTTACGATAGAAAGCGAGACTTGGTACTTTTCACAAAATTGTTTTTGATGGCATCTCATTTCTTTTTGTAGGTAGTCTTCCTCTTTTTCTTTTACGGTATAGGTTGATGATGATGATGATGATGATCTACACCTATTATTCCATTAAATTATACATATACAGGTACGCTAATTCATTGATTGCAAATGTAACTTTGTAATCCCATACATTTATATGGGATTACAAAGTTATTTATGCAGTTGGTGTATCTAGAAATCTGGACGGATATTACAAAATATTTTAGTTTTTCCTTGATGTATAAACTAAACACTAATTGCATTCTAAATTTGAATCTTCTATGTCTGCTAGAAGTGCCTTAGACTTTTGATGATCGGTCAGTCAGTCAGTCAGTGACAAAATTAAGAATTTTGACTAGTTATAATTCTTAAACTACTGGTTCAAATTGAATGAAATTTCAAATATACCGTGTTTATACAATGCCTGCTTGAGTACTGAAAATTCAGGCTTCTAGTTTTATCTCCACAACGACTGCAACTGCTTCGAGAAAAGGATAGTACGGCCGTGCCACTTTTTTGCTCGACTTGGTGGGGGCCCTACCGGGCCCCCAGATATATACCTATGTTAAAATAACTAGGCTTTTTCAATTTTAATGAAATTTTATTTTATTTTCATCGAAATGTTTGACCTGTTTCACGACTCTATCTTGGTTTGATTTAACGCTAATTAAGTAGTAGGTACCTAGCTTATTTATTTAAACATACCTATTTACACCCTTTGTAGTGTATGTATTCATACTTTTAAGTAAGTAACTAATCCAGTTTGAAATTATAATAAAAACTTTGTCAAAGCTTTATTCGTTTAAGGATTACGACATTTTATCAGTTATTTATTATGCAATTTATTCAGCTATCAAAACGACAAGATATGGTTTTCATATTATTTTAATGCATGTGGCCGCTCGCATCGCATATATATATATATATATATATAAATATATTTGTTCAGTAAAGCTATTTAGATTTATCTCGAAGAAGGTTATCAAAATAATGGTCGAATTTTCATGTTTGAGTAGAATACAAACGGCAAAAAAGCAAGGTCAATCACGGCTACCAAAGCCAAATGATTACCACTATATTATAATTAAGTACCTAGGTACTTATAATATCATAATTAATGCTACTAGCTAAAATCTTAATAAGTTAGCATTCTGATGTTGGCGATCGCAACACACGGCCACGAATTGGTCGGTCGCGCGACTCACTGATGATTAGTTAAGTACTTTCGGATCCTAGCGATCGCCACGCGCGACGGGCATACATATCCGGGTCGCTCGGTTGCGTGACGCGCTCGCTGGTCGCGGTCACCAACATCGGAATGCTACCTTTACGTTGCGCCATCAAACAATACAAAGGTATTTAAAAATAGTTCAAATAGACGATATTTTAGTGGTTTAAGTCACGGCACACTGGAAAATCGTTGTCTTGCTCGAGCACGGCGTCGGGCGCGCATCGCCAGGGGTCCCGCGTGGCTCGCTGCCACTCCTGAAGACGCTCTCGTAAAGTCTCCTCCACTTGCGAGAGAGACGGCTTGCCTGAAAATAACGAAATGTAGAAGTACATTTAAGAAGATTCAATTTATCATATTATAGCACATTAAAAATCTTTCATACTGACACACTTTCTTATTACGCACGCACTTTCAGCTCTTGACGAATACACATCCATAAATTTCAAATCTATCTAGTAGGTACACTAGTTTTTACTGTACCTCGTCTGTCATCCAGGAATAGATAGAAAATACTTATATAAAGATAAAAGGAATTATCTAGGTAAACATAACGACATTATGACTATGTTTGCGGCAGCTGAACCGTGACGCATAGAAAATTTTTTTTTGTTGATGATTATATTGTTGATCTATTTTAAAAACTATGTAAGTATTACAATAGTTCAGTGCATTTTTTTTAATTTGTGTTCAAGACATAGAAAGGGCGGAATAACGTTTTCGTTTTTTTTCACATGAGCGTAGACAGTAGGTACCTAATTCACAGTAAGTAGCCTGTTGAGTGAGTATAAGGCGTTATCCTAATAGAACGCGATCACGCGACCATCGCAAGTTCGCGCGAACGTCGGTCGCGCGAATCCGCGATCAAACATACTAACGTCAAATAGGCGTCCCCAATTGGCATTCGCGCGATCGCGCGACGCGACGCGATGCCAATTGAAAATTCGCGCGAACTTGCGATGGTCGCGAGATCGCGTTCTATTAGGACAACACCTAATAGTGACCATGAAGGTTGCGCGCCTCCGCGGGGTCGGCGCGCAGGTCGTACAGCTCCCACTGCGGCCGGTAGTAGTAGGCGCGCAGCGTCTTGTACCACGGGAGCGGCTGCTTGCTGCGGGTACGGTTCAGGATGTCCTGCATTATCACAATTTTACACATAATTTATTGGATCTCGACACACGACAGTGTGTCAAGCCACGGTCAGGCCCAGCGAATTGGCGAGTAGCACTGTGTGTAAGTTTACACGAATCATTTGGAGCCACTTTTGACCTTGTCATAGCTAAAAACTAATCAATATAAACACACCAAATTTGGTTTATGTATTGAAAACCCGGAGTTAATGAAGTACCTCAAATTTCATAAACACAGCGTATACGGTTATTTAGATATTAATGTTAAAAAATCGTCATTTTTATCACTGATTGACTGACATATAGACGTAAAACCTAACCCACTTCCAGATGACCTAGAAAGTTCAAATTTGTCATCCAGCTAGGTAATTGTGTGTATACAAAGGAAAAAATCAGAAAACAGTACATTTATAAGATTTTTTTTTTTTTTCAAATTATTCGATTTTATGAGGAAAATTTAGCGCCTTGCAAATTATGAGAGCAATTGCCTTGCAAATTTTTGCAGGATATTTCCATTTCCATGATGAAAGGTTGTTTTTATCGTTTTATGTACTTACTTTAATATCAATAATTTAAAATTTCGAAAAAGAGCTCAGATGAACGCAAGCTAGTGGAAATTCAAATTGTCGGAATCAACTTATCTACGCTATTTAGGTAGGTTAGGTACTTAACTTATTGTACTTTTACTTATCTACATACATTGAGGCGATGATGGTGGTGTGTAAGTAAGGAAAAGAAATAGGTAGGTAACTATTATAATTATAGTAGGTACTAGGTACCTAATAGTACCTAACCTATATACCTTTGAACAGTAATAAATTGATTTACAAAAAGCATTGATATCTGAACAAAACCAGATATAATATCTGAAAATGGAAGAGCCACGGTTCGATGGACCGGATTATGATGTCGTTTTCCCCGAAAAAAGACGTGAGATCTACATATATGGATAGCCAAGGTCTACGTTATAAATAAAGTAATACGTTTTTATAAATAAATTTACGAATGTCTATAGTAGACCTTGGCAAGCCATATATGTAGATCTCACGTCTTTTTTCGGGGAAAACGACATCATAATCAGGACCATCGAACCTTGGCTCCTCCATTTTCACATATTATATGTGGTTTTGTTCAGATATGTAGTTACATCTCAGGTCTACGATCTCTAATTTAAATAAAAAGAACCTACAGCAACACAATATTACCTACTTGTTAACTTTTGGT
Organism: Lobophora halterata; assembly: GCA_932526365.1. Classification (NCBI taxonomy): domain Eukaryota; kingdom Metazoa; phylum Arthropoda; class Insecta; order Lepidoptera; family Geometridae; genus Lobophora; species Lobophora halterata. Next base: position 11,138,574 of record OW052012.1, on the reverse strand, counting down.
GTTGCAATTAGCAATATTATCTAATTATACATATTAAAGATACTAGAAGATGTAACCCCAGCAACCGTAAAGGAATAAGTAATGCTAGCTAACCTGGAAGGTGGGAGACACGTAGAGGTCCTGGTCGATGGGGAAGGGCATGCCGTAGTGCAGGTTGTGGATGAGCTTGTAGCGGCGCGTGCGCACGGCGCGCATGGGGTAGTACATCGTGACCTCGTGGTGGCTCTGCGACGCGAACACCGCCTCGTCTTGCGAGGCGGGAGGCTCTGGTACACAAAGTGGACACGATCGTAAGTGTTTGGCTGGACTTTTAATAACAGTAGATTATTTAGTACTACTTAGTAGTAGAGATTGTAAGTACAGACCTTTTTCTAAAATAGGCAGCAGGCTCTTCGGCTTATCCTGCCACACTTCAATCGCGTTACTCTCCTCGACCTTGTTCAACCCGAACCAGTCGAGCACAGTCGGCATTATGTCCAGCAAACTGACCATAGCCCCGGAAGCCTCGTTATGTCTGGCGCTATGCTCCGGAGACGCTATAATGAGAGGCTCTCGTAGTCCAGGGTCGTAAAAATTAGTGCGGCCCGACGGGAAGGGGATGCCGTTGTCTGACGTGTACATGACGAGCGTGTCGTTCAGATGGCCAGCCGCTTCTATCTCTTTCAAAACGAGTGCTACTCCTGTAATCACATCATTCCTCTTAAAGCTGAAAAGGCAAACCTAGCTCTCATATTATGTTGTAGGTAAAATTAATTTTAAAATTACCCTGATCAAGCCTCGACATTGTGGTGTATTGTGCCGCGATGTCTCTCCTGGCAGGTTCTGTATCCTGCAAAACCAGTATCAGTAAGTTTGGCAAATAAAGAATGGCAGTATTGTCAGATGCAGAGTGCAGAAATACTTAGTAATAACGAAAGCTTGAAACCTGAACGTGGAACGGCAGCTGCACCTGGTCCCACTGGTAGTACCAAGGCTGCCAGTCGGGGATGCGGCCCATGCCGGGCTCGCCGGAGCCGAAGCGCTCGCAGAAGGCGCCGTACTGCGACTCCGCGCGCCCGCAGCGATGCGGGTCGTGGAAGCCCACGTACAGTAGGAACTGTCTGAAAAGATGTCACCTCCTACCATCTTTTCTGCCCACTTTCCTCTTTTTAAAATTTCTGACTCGTCTTGATTGCAGGTGCTAACCGTCGTAATGTGCGTAGCTTTAGATTTGTTACAAATTTCAATAATCATATGTGAGTCATAATGAGTGTCTCACACACACACTTATCCATGTTAGTAAGTAAGGTTATAGGTAGTACATGGGTATTACTAACTTGTCCTGATTCTTTGCGTTGGCCAGAAACTGCCTGGTCAGTAGTTTGATGTTCGTTATGTTTCGTCCGACCTGGTTGATGTGGTTGTTCTCCTCTGTCTGCTCAAAGTCAAATCGGAATGCACTTGCCGGTCCTACGTGCTTTTTTCCTATTACACCTGAAACATTTTTTTTACTAGGCAATATCATTTTTTTACATTTAATGTGTTTAACCTAGCTTACACACTAAAAAGTTCTAAAACATGGGTCGAGTGCACGAAAGGAGCCTCTTCGAGGCGCACTTGAAATCCTTTCACCACACTGGTTCGAAGGAACTAGTGACACGATAAGAAGAAGACCTAGCTTACATAAGTAGGTAGGTACTTACAGTTATGCCACGGAGGAAAAAGTTATCTTAGATTGATATGGACGTGGTATTAATTTACTAGTGACACACAGGCAGCTTAAAGCTGATGTGTGTAATTACTAATTAGTTTTATGTTTATCAATGGATTCTACTAGATCTGGCTGACCTGTATATATCCCGTGGTCACGTAAGATGTTAGGAAGGCTACTGATGCCATCGAATGAATTAAAGTGGTGCACGCCGTGGTGCAGTCCATACATGCCATTCTGATGACTTGGCGTACCAGTCAGTATGGCAGCTCGGCTAAGGCAAAATGCAGATTGTTAATAATTATGATAATAATGTAGGTTGGTATTACCTACTTAAATATCTGTTTCGAGAATCCCTACGTACCTAGGTGAACAGCTACTGACTGAGGTGAACGCGTTGTTGAAGAGAAGCCCACGGTGCGATAGCGCGTCTATATTGGGTGTTTGGCATATTTTGTTTGCATAAGCGCCAAGCTCAAACCCGCCATCGTCCGCTAGGTACATAAAATGAGAAAAACATATTTATTATTATTTAATTACTTACGAAAAGTTCGTAAATAAAGCATGCTTCGAAGTTCAAAAATTATTTTGACATTCTTCCAGTAATGGACTGTGCACGTAGGCGTATAGGAGGGTAAAGGGTAAACCGAAATAAGGTATTATACCTATTACAATGCTTGGTGATCGACCTCGTAGCATGGCGGGGCTTTACGGAGCATCTTGCGCGAGCATTCTTATAAATACCTTATTTCCACTGGATATTAAATTAATTATCTGATTAATTTAAAAACCTCCGCTCACCGTTCGCCGATTTGTACCTAGGTACCGCACATAATAATATAGTGCGGTATCGCACTGGTAAAATTTTGTCTTAATATTATTGAGGTAAACGATCCAGTATACCTACACTATCTTCGAAATAATAAGTTTAAAATTATGACCAGTTAAATTCCGTTATATTATCGCATCCGGGCTGGAACCATTTGAGCGCTAAACGGCAACACTCACGTCACGACTATTTAGTCGTGATGTGCGGAGGTTGTCAATACAAAAAATTCGTGTCGTTGTCTTGTCATTGTCTAAACCCCGATTCATATTTTAAGATTTTTTGAGTTTTGGCGGAAACGTGAAATTGTAGCAATGAGCGGCATTAAATTATTTTTTTAAACTTATGTATTTTATTTTAAGTTTTTTACTCCTTAAGTGCTCGACAATGTGTATGAGTGTTGGTGAATAGTGTAATGCTGTCGTAGTACTCTTACATTCACAGATGAATCTGTGGAACATGACATTTCGTGTTGCCTCTTAAACTCCATAAAATCCTCTTAGTAAAGTCGCCACCAACACTACATTACAGTACAGGGGCATGACTTGACTTACGACTTTGACTGATGAAAAAAAAAAAACATTATCTCACGTATGGAATATAAATTATTATTATGAAAATAATAAACGTAAGACATGGCGGTATGGTCAAAAGCCTATAATATCAATGTGAAAAAAAGAAAAACAAGATTTTTTTGTAAATAATGAAATGTGATGTGTCACTGTAAAATAGATAGGTCAGGGTTATAAACAATTTATACCACGGATCACTATTATTAGTAATGGCGCGCGGTTTTGCTTGTGTGTGCGATAGTTACTTAGTTTACCTAAATAATAAGGAAGTTTCCTATTTTTCATTTTTATTTTTTTATAAATGCTATTTTTTTTTCAATTATCTTCACCAATGACGAAGTTCTGAAGCTTTTCCTTCCCATTTTGAAATTGAATGACGCGTCCGGGTCGGGTGATGCGCTGACGTCACAAGTCTCGCTCGGCTCGGGACTGGGCGACTGTTTGCCGCAGTCCGTAGTTCGCACTTGTTCGCTCGACACGACAGCAAGCTTATTATTATGGAAACTAAAACTAAAATACATTAAAAATACTGCATTGTGCCTTAGTGTACAAACACAACTGTAACTGTAATTTAATTTTGTGTGGGTGATATTAATATGAATTAATAGCTTCGTCATTTTTTAATATATTTAAGTATTTTTTTACTATTATTAATGTAATTTTAGTATCTTTAAATTATATATTGTATTTTTGTTTTTATTTGACTGGAAACTTCCTTATTCTTAACCAAACTTATTCAGTTACCTACTTCAGAACACTGAAAAGTAGGTAGAATAGGAAATATAATTTTTGATTTTATAATTCTGATGTATTAATTATAATATGCAAAGGTGCATAGCAGATTCCTAATCATTTGATTAACACCATTGCACACCAGCAAAAAAAAAAATATCACATGTGAGTTCGTAAACGGACAAGAGATGAATAAAATTTACAAACACACGTTTTGGTCAAAATCCAAAAATTGTTTCGAACTTCTGTGATTTACTCCGATGATACCAGTGTCTTAAAATATTTTTCGCTAATATTTCTTCATCGTGTTATAACTTTCATAAAAAAATAAAATAAAATATATTATACAGTACAAAACCATAAATATTTTATTTTCCATTCTATGGACAATGACTAGAAAATGAAACCCTACCATATGTATTTAGGAAAATTGAGTAAACGTCACTTTGATAATTTTTTTTAGTGTGGTCACACCTTTATTTACAAAAAAAATGTTATGTTGTATTTAACTTTAACCATGGATTTTTGGCGGGAACATGAAAAATGGCGCATTGGCGGCATTAAATTAATTGACAAAACTTGTATAACTTTGAGTGTTTAAGTGTAAAAACGGTGGTTTTTTATCCATTAAGTGCTCATGAACGTGTATGAGTGTTGGTGAATAGTGTAATGCTGTAAAACGTGACTTTTCGTGTTGCCTCCAAAACTCCATAGAAGCCTCTAGTAAAGTCGCAACCACCACTACTTTACAGGGGCATGACTTGACTTATCGACTCTGACTTATGACAAAATAATCTCTCCAATTACTTGACACTGGCTATATATACCTTTGATGTGAAGCCAAACTGAAGAACTTAGTTTTTTCGCAAGAAAAAAAAAAAAAAAAAAACTTTAACCATGTAAATAATAAATAAAAAAACGTAATTAAATACAAAATACGATCTGATAGGTTCCTACCAAGCATAATAAGTACATTCCGTGGTTTATTCGCTATCACCGTCTCCGTTGAAAGTAAACACAGTATCAACACGTAAGCTACACCCGGCGCGCTCGCCATCGTCACCGCCGATAGGTACACTGTTAAGTTAGTGTGACGTGTCCGCGGCCCTCCCGCGCCACGCTCGCCGCAGTTGCCGCACTAGTGACGACCGGCTTGCGATCTGCGTGCGCCCCGCGGTCCGCTGCTCTTATTATTGAACTCGTAGGTTGGCTCCAAAATTTGAATTCCTTACACGACGTTTGCACGAAATGACGAGAAGAAACAATGTGTTGTATCTGTTTGATGTGGACGGGACCCTGACCAAACCGCGACAGATAATCTCAGAGGAGCTGAAGAGCTTCCTGTTGGAGGAGGTGAAGGCGCGCGTCGCCATAGGCCTGGTCAGCGGCTCGGATTACGTCAAAATTGCTGAACAAATGGACGGTGAAGAAGTTGCGACTAAGTTCGACTATGTATTTTGTGAAAATGGTGTCGTCCAATATAGAGGTGGTCAACTGGTCACCTCTGAGAGTATCCTCACTCATTTTGGAGAAGAAAAGTTACAAAAAGTAATCAACTTTGCACTAGGATATATGTCAAAACTTGAACTACCAGCTAAGAGAGGAAACTTCATCGAGTTCCGGTCCAGCATGATCAACATCTGTCCCGTGGGGCGATCGTGCAGCCAGGTGGAGCGCGACCAGTTCTCTCAGTACGACACTCAAAACAACATCAGGCAGAAGTTTGTGGATGCACTGCAGGAACAATTCAAAGGATACGGCCTGAAGTTTGCTCTCGGAGGACAAATTAGTGTAGATGTGTTCCCTGAAGGTTGGGACAAGACATTTTGCTTGAATCATGTAGCTGACCAAGAATTTGAGGAGATCCATTTCTTTGGAGACAAGACAGACTCGGGAGGCAATGACCATGAGATCTACAACGACTCGCGAACCATTGGCCATCGGGTCACCTCTCCGCAAGATACACTTCTACAGTTGAAGAAGTGTTTGAACTTATAAAGTTTACTAAAGATATGTGTAGGTACATTGCATTAGTATTAAGTGCACTCCAGGAAACAATTCCAGGAAATCAAAAATAATGATGCAATCAATGGATGGATGTCTATAGCTATATCTTGTTGTTAATACTTTTATTTTAGAACCAAATAATTATCTTGACTTGACCGTTACCTGACATTGTCAGATAAGAATAGGTCTTTAGTATGCAATGCTGATAATAAGTAGTATATTGAAAGCAACTTATCTAATTTTGTAATATCTCAGCCAATGGTTGTGCTGTTCTTGTACATATATTAATACAATGTTGTTGATGGTTAAAAAAAAAAACATGTTATAAAATATGTAACTTGTGTATAATTCATTAAATTATGTATATCTAAGCAACTTATGTACAAAGGTATACATTTTCTAAAATTCATATAAAAATATATTTGTTTAGATCACTATATTTAATCATAATCATAATTGAACAACACCCCATAAACATAGACTCGCTTCTTGTGTTGGAATCTTATTTTAAATAACATGGCATAGTAAGGCATGCCCAGTCATGCCTAATGGCCTTCATAAATTGGTTTCCTTTTTTCCATAAATGAAATCATTCCTTCCTGTCTGTCTTTAGTAGGAATGTTAACCTCATAATACTTGTGTTCCACCTCATAGCCTTCACGGAGCGTGCCCTGGAGGCCCTGGTTGATGGCCTGCTTGGCGCAGCGCAGGGCGATCGGGGCATTTGGAATTATTTCACGCGCTAGCTGCAAGGCTTTCTCATATGCAGCATCATTACTGCTGTTTTGAGGCACAACATGGTTTACAATACCTGTAAACAAAACGAGATACAGAAACGTCACATAACATGTTATTATGATGAGGAACTTGACACATTGAGTGTTCATATCCCCACCTAATTCCTTGGCTTGAGTGCCGCTGACAACCCGCGATGTGAAGATGAGTTCCTTGGCGATGTTGGTGGGCACGGCGCGCGGCAGGCGCTGCGTGCCGCCGGCGCCGGGGATGAGGCCGCGGCCCGTCTCCACCAGGCCGAGGCGCGCGGCCGCCGCCGCCACGCGCAGGTCGCACGCCAGCGCCAGCTCCAGGCCACCGCCCACCGCCACGCCCTCCACCGCCGCTATCGTGGCCATCGGCAGCTCCTCTATCTCTATTAATGTCTCTCGCAAGCCTCGAACAAATTTACTCACTTCTTCATCAGACATTTGGAAACGCTCTTTCAGGTTCGCTCCTGAAATTGGGAAGAGAATTTAGGATTATCCTGCCTCATAGCATCGATGTAAATAGAAGGTATTGCATGTAAGTACCGGCACAAAAGATCCCAGGCACGAGGCTGTGCAGTATGACGACGGACAGCTTCGTGTCCTCGCGCAGGAGCCGGTTGACCTCGCGCATGGCGTCGGTCAGGCGGTGGCCGAGCGCGTTGCGGTCGCGGGGGCTGTTGAGAGCGTACACGGCTATGCCGTGGTCAGCTCCCGTCAGCCGAGTGAACACCACGGGGTTAGCATCCTCTGTTCGCACTTGAGTGGAAGCCAGCCGCTTACTTACATTGTTAAATCTTAATTTATTCAGTAGGTTGAGCCTTCCTATTTGACGTACCATTTTTCAAGCACTGATTTCTATGTAGGTACCTACCTAAGCGTATTCTAAGATGAGCTGAAACGAAGTTTGTAAGTAACACAGATGGATCAGATTATGTACCTAATTATCACATTTAATTTTATTCCATGTAAGATGTGACTGAATAACTTTTGGTGATTATACTATATGGCAAAGAGAATATAACCACTACGTTTGCTATATGGCCTACGCACATACATAGGCGCCTGGCGCACTGAACCAAAGAGAATATAACCACTACGTTTGCTATATGGCTTACGCACATAGGCGCCTGGCGCACTGAACTACTGCCGATACCGCGGCATCGGCAGTAGTTCAGTGCGCCAGGCGTTCAGTGCGGCATGCCGCAGCCACGCAACGGGCGGCGGCAGTATGATGTTTTTTTACCCGACTGCAAAGCAAGGATTGGATTGAATTGTTAAAAAATGCTCTGCCACCGTACCGTGCGCCTATGTGCGCAGGTCATTACTTTGCGATAACACAATGCGATAACTATCATATATTATATCAGGTATATACAGTAAGTAGCGCAGTAGTAGCAAGTACCATTTCGACAATTTGGCCACGACCAAAGATATTATAACCACTACGTTTTACACGACCGCAGCTAGCCACGAGCACGATACATACCTACTACCTACATACTATGTATTACCTACTAATAATGTAGGTACCTAGGTACATTATTATACATTTATGTGTCTTGGCCGAATTATAGAATTGGCCTCTTCTTGATGTGGTGGCTGGCCATTTCAGGAAATCGACCCACAAATATTAACGCCTACAATTAAGTCCAAGAAATTAAACGTAGTGGTTATATTCTCTTTGCTAGAAATCACTTAATCAGGACCCTTTATAACGCAAATGTCTTAAATGTGATAGATATAACATTTTTCAGACATAAAGTTGCTACTAAAAGTAAACAGCTGCAAGTGTTTGTCTTCATAACGTGTCACTGGTTCTTTCAACCAGTGTGGTTTTCAAACGCGCCTTGAAGAGGCTCCTTTTGTGCTCTGTCTGTACTGGTTAAGTGATATTTAGGTACTTCAGGAGCTAAGTAGGTAGGTACATAGGGCCCAGAATCCCCAGTCGCAGCACGGTAATGTTCGGTATGTACGTACAGTCCGCAAATCAACAACCTAGCGACTTTGATTATAATACTCTCTCTCTAGATAGAGTGACGTCCTACAATCACCGCAATAAAAACAACAGGGCTATTTGCTAAGCCGTCATTAGTTCTCGTTATCGAATGGTACGGTCGATAAGACTGGGAAAAAAATGACGTCACCATAGAATTTCTGTCGCTATCGGCTTCGAGAGGTCGGCCATTTTCTGTCAGATTTGACGTACCATTCGATAACGAGAACTAATGACAGCTTAGCAAATAGACCCTGTGCGGGGCTGTTTGCTAAGCTGTCATTAGTTCTCGTTATCGAATTCGATGGTCAAGACTGGGAAAAAATGACGTCATTATCGATTAAAACTCGATAACACAAAGAGCTTCTATACTATGTATCTAGAGAGCTAACACGCCATTTTGTTTTATTTAAGGATTAAGAATTCTGAACCTTATCTTTTGGAAATAAAGTTCTTTTTTAATTAAATCTAAATATAAGGATTTTAATGCTTGATAGAGACCCCCTCGTTAAGGAGTGTGTCTCGTTCACACAGTTGCCAGCATACAATTAAAATTAAAATGGCCATAATTTTTTAAATAAGTGGGACAATTTTCGAAATTAGACGATTTGCTCTAAATGTTATTCAGATTCATTTGAAAGGTAGTACAGTCGCTGTCATGTAGGTTAGGTACCTAACTGCCGAGAAAAATAATTACTGTTCGAAAGAAACAGTATTAAAACCATTGAATCAGATATACCTCACTAGAATGCGGCGCACCGCCCTCTTTTTTGTTGATATTTTAATGCACCTATGTATAATATAATTTTAAAACAATAATGCAAAGTAACGTATGTATATAACATTGATAGCTTATTGAGCAGATTGAATTTTCCCTTGGTTGCTTGGTTAAGTCTCAATGAAATATTCAAAGTTCAAAAATTATGGTCGCCCTACAGAACGAGACACACTCCTTACTGGTTCTAGCTCTTTCGGCTCGCAGTTTTCGTGTGAGTCGGCATTCTAGATACATAGTATACAAGTTCTTTGGAGCTAAACAAGCTAAACCACAGAGTACTCTTTATATACGGTAAACAACTCTGACTAATCTGTGACGGTAAAGCTAAACGTAGTGCAAAGAGAATATAACCACTACGTTAAACGTAGTGGTTACTGGTTATATTCTGTTTGAGAAGAGCTGTTTATAATTAATTATGTAGGTATACATTTGGTTGTTTTGTATGTTATAAACATGGTGCCCGAGCCATACAGCTGCGATCTGGACCCGGATACCGGTATGAAGCTAAAGATGTACCTGTTCAAGAACGTCCAGAACGTGTGCGAAGTCCGCAGCAGCGTGCTGGCGGGCGAGTGGCGCTGCGCCCTCGTCAAGCCGAGCCTGGTACTGGCGCCGCTGCAGGTGGCCGCCGCTGCCAACCGCGCCGCGCTGGCTCTCAAATACAACGCTCTGCTCACTCGAAACATATACTCGGAAATACTATTCAATTTATCTCTGTCCAAGAACATATCGCAAAGCTTGAGTAAGTTCGGCATTGAGGAGGAGCGGGAGATGTTGGTCTGCTTTGTGGAGAGCGAGGGCAGCGGAGGGAGCGAGCAGGTGGTGCTGCGCATCGCCGGGGAGAGCTGCCCCCTATCACAACTCACACTCTTCACTCGACACCAGGAGATCCAAAAAGTGTACAAATTGACTAATGATACCATTTGCAAAGATGGCTTGCTAGATGTAGTTGTAAGCAAGATAGTAACTAAGAACTTGGTATCACATTAAGAATTATTAAAACTAAATATGTTTTCAATCTCATTTTATTTTAACAACAACAGTACTAAATAAAATGTACAATTTAATTACATTATGTGGAAGGGCATAGTTAATCATTAATGAAAGACGCAATAATTACAATATAATTTACAAAAAAATAATTAATCGATAAGCATTCATAGCTAGGTACATAATTGTTCAAAATGTATAGTAAAAAGGAAGTGGAACAGCACAACTTAGGATGAAGACAGGTGTTTGGTGCTGGTTTGACCCAACCACCAGTCCACCAGCCGGTGAACCAATCAAGCTGACATTTGGTAGTCATGGGTGGCATGGGTGCAACTTTCTATCCGCATACCGCCATGCGATCCAGTAATTCGCAGGCAGCAGCTTACATAATAACCTAATTTTAAATCATATTTTGTTCAAAATTAAACCATATCACGAGCTTTACTTTCATAGTAATGTAAGTAGGTAGTATAAATGCTAAATTCACAACTTAAACAAATAAAGCAATGGGTGATTCTCCATTACATACATTATATGTTTAAACTAAACAATCACATGTACACATACTTTTACTTAACATTAATTAGGTGTTAGTTTCATCGGAACACAGGAGGTGCCTTAAATTTATTAATGGAACCTCAAACTAAAATGGCATCTATATTTTAATGTCATAGGAACTTTCTGTAACTTATTAAATCACAAACGAATATATACCTATGTTAAAAAATAAGTAGATACCTACCTAATTTCTGGTACAAACATGAATTTTTATTTTTAAGTACCTACACACAATTAATGTTAGCAGAAAATAATTGAATATGTACCTACCTAATTTTATTGAAATGTAACATTGTAATCAGCAGCAAGCAAGGTCAATGGTAATGTAGGCAAAGTCTGTTTTGCATTGCACAGTGTGTATGTTGTACGAGCACGAGCAGGTAGCACCTCGTTGAGCACTGCGGATAAGACACATCATTCGGCTGCACTACTAACTAAACATAGGTACAGTCCGCAGCACCAATATGTATAAGTCGTGGCTGGATCATTGAATTGGCCATTTTATTAAGTGACTGGCCATTTCATGAAATGGCCTGGCCAGCAATGAATAATGTGAGTTTGATGATATGAACAGCTTAACGCATGGTCATTTTATGAAATGGCCAGACATTATTGACTATTTGTTAAATAATAGTTACAGTATCCACCGTTAGAGGCGCTGATATCGTTTTGTGATGCATGCATCATGGCGGCAATTAAAAAAAAAGTGTGATCATGCAACGAAAATTATTGGATTCCAAAATATGACTTCATACAAATTGCAGATGCAAAGATTTTAATTATTAAAAACAGATTTGCAAGTTATAATCATTATCGGTATTATTATCAGTTGGTACTATCTGCGTTCACATACACAAAACACAACAATACAAAGGCTAGGCATAACCTAGTGTCACGTAGCTTTCTACCTTAGATTATTATTTGTTAGCGTTTTCGCCTTGCCTTCAAGTATAAAATGGCTTGCTTTAGGCACATTAGCCATCTATAGACAAACATGATAATGGGCGGTTTCAGAGATATACGGTATGTACTCGTTTGTGAAAACTTTGACGCTCCGTTTGAACCACTTGGGATACGTTCCTTTCTTAGTACTCACTTTCAGCTCTTGACAAACACATCCTCCAAGTTTCAAGCCTCTACGTTCAGCGGTTCAGCGGACTACAAATCATTTAAAAAGAAATATACAAAGTGGCAGTGATCATTGGAGTATATCTTATGTTGAAAGATACACAATGTGTACATACACAGCTATGGCTGGCTAATGGCTGTACATAGCTCGTGTTGCGTGGCTGGCACAAAACGTTATGTTTAGCGTAAATATTAAGTATGACTGACTATTCACACGTTGCGTGTTGCGTCGCGTCGGTCGCGTCGGTCGGTAGCAACCGATGGTGATCTAATGTTAATCATGTACCTGTTTAGGCGTTGTCCTAATAGAACGCGATCAGGCGACCATCGCAAGTTCGCGCGAATCCTCGATCAAACGTACTAACGTCAAATAGGCGTCCCAATTGGCATTCGCGCGATCGCGCGACGCGACACGATGCCAACTTGCGATGGTCGCGTGATCGCGTTCTATTAGGACAACGCCTTAGAAATAAGTTACACATCTTAAAAATAATTATGCGAATTTGGCTAGATCGTTTGCCACATTAATTGTAAATAAGTAATATCTAACGTATAAAAAATAAAATATTGGTGCGTATGTAAATCAATATAACATTAAATGATAAATAATTTTGGATAAAGCTATGAAACTACATTTATAAATGTCATCATTTGATTCAATTTTGTAACAAACGGAAGTACATAACTCATAATTTTAAGTGATAATTATATAATATAACACCTATAAATGAGCTGTTACTTTGAAAAAAGTAGCAGAATTATAAGAATTGAGGTAGCACCAAACATTCGTATCGGCGCGTGTCCGCGTGCCCGCGTGCCCGCGTGCCCGCGTGCCCCGCCGTGCAGCACGAGCATCCGCCGTCCCGTGCATTTGTCGATGCAGTCGATTGAGCATCGTCGCACAGCACTCGGCGCCTCAACGCAAGCTTGTCGCCGCCACCGTCGCCGCCACCGTCGCCGCCACCGTCGCCGCTCGACCCGTCCGCGTCCGACGATTCCCCTCGAGTCCCAGAGGTTCCTCCACTGAGAATCTTTTTAACGATTTTTACATACAAGCCTATTAACGTAGATGACGCGGCGCCCGGCGACAATGTTAGCGAACGTAACCTGGGGTGGAAGCGTAGGGCGGGGACGGGGGCGGGGGCGGGGGGGCGCGTCACCGGCGCGCCTCGCAGCCGTACACCGACACGCTGGAGTCCTTGGAGCCCACGCCCATCGCCAGCCTGCCGGAGCGACACATCGCATCAGTGACACGACTCACGTACGAAGGCACCGGATCACGCTCGCAGCAACCCATTCCATGTGTATTGTATGCGCAACCGCGGCCGGTTGTAAGTCACATTGTACGCGGTGGGCGGGTGCTGCGGGTGCTGCGGGTGCCGCGCGTCTCACCTGAGTGGGTGGAAGGTGAGGCAGGAGACGGGCCCGATGCGCGCGCCCATGAAACCCTCGTTGTACCGGATCTGGTTGAGCGGCGTGCCTGCCAGGTCGAAGATGTGCACCGACTGGTTCAGCGAGCCGCTGCAACAGGGTGGGCGTGAGTGCGGGGCGGGCGGGGTGGGGCGGGGCGGGGCGGGGGCGCTCACCAGGCTAGCAGGTTGGCGGCGGGGTGCACGTCCACGGCGGCGAGCGGGCCGCCCGCGCGCACGCACACGCGCACCGTCATCGTGCGCGTGTCGTAGATGCGCACCTCACCGGACACGCTGCAACAAACACAACTCTATCGTACCGGGCCACTTACAGCTACATATACAAGATATCGGCACCCACCAGCCGGTGACGAGCGCGTGGTGGTCCGCGCGCGCGGCGGCGGCCAGCACGGGCGCGGCGTGCGCCTGCAGGCGGTACTGCGGCGCGGCGGCGCGCTCGTCCCACGCGCGCACGCCGCCGTCCCCGAACCCGCACACCACCTGCGCGCCCGCGGCGTCGCGCCACAGCGCCGTCACCGCGCTCTCGCTCTCTGCAACACGCACGCCCGCGTTACCACCGCCCGCCCCGCCCCGCCCCGCCCCGCCGCGCCGCACGCACGCACCGGTGGGTATGTCGGCCTGCAGCAGCTCGGCGTGCGCGTCCCACAGGCGCACGGAGGCGGCGTGCCCCGCCACGCACAGCGAGCGGCGGCGCGCGCTCCAGCGCAGCAGCGTGGCGGGCGCGGCGCCGCCGAACGCGCCCGCACCCCCTGCGCCCCCCGCGCCCCCCACTGCAACACCACAAGGCTCAGCAGCACGCCCGCTGCCCGTGAGACTGCTACACATTTACACCATAATGCATGCAATAATGGAAATGACAAACCAATGTGTATGCAATTCTGAAATAAAATTATATTATTAGGTTATTAGTGAACAATTTTATTCATTCATTTATTTACTATTTGAAGACAGCTAGCTTAGAAAATACAAAAAGTAATAGAAAGCATTCACTGAATTACGGATTGAGCATAACATTTCACTTTGATGTAAACCTTGCAAGATTTAATCAAAACCTGGAAAATGTTATTCCATGTAGCCCCATGGTCATTTATTGTAACAAGTAAACCTTACAGTGTGTGGTGTGTGCGTGGGTGCGCGTGTGTGTATAGTGTGTGCGTATGTGTGTGGTGTGTGCGTGTTGTGTGTGTGTGTGTGTGTAGTGTGTGCGCATGTGTGTGGTGTGTGCACGTGGTATGTGTGCGCGGGAGTGTATGTGTCTGCGTTTGTGTGTGTGTGTGTGTGTGTGTGTGTGTGTGGGCGGGTGCGTGCACGTGGTATGTATGGGCAGGTGTGTAGGTGTATGCTTGTGTTTGTGTGGTGCGTGTGTGTTTGTGTGGTGCGTGTGTGTGTGAGTGTTTGTATGACGGTGTGTTTGTGTGGTGTGCGCACTCACGGGCGGCGTGCGGGCGCGGCGCGCGCGGCGGCTCGGGCGCGGCCGCCGCGCCGAACTGCTCCGACACCAGCTGCGCTAGACCTGCGCAGGGCATCGCCACTGTACTGTACTGTACGCCCGAGCCAACCCGCCCCCGCCCCACTCGCGCTACAGCTCGGCGAGACGACACACTCATGTGACTCACAAAACGGTAGTTGCATGTATACACGACTACGTACTGAACAACAGTCGACCGCGTTCCGATGTAGTCAATCATTGCGCAGCCGAGTGGCTTACATCAGGGTTCAACAATTGTTATAAAAATAGTACATTATTGCAAAGGCAGCGAAATAGGCAATTGCAGGTCGAGTATGAGTTTGAAGGCCGAGCCGCAGGCGAGGACTCCAATAATACGAGACAGGCAATTGCCATTTCGGCCGAGGCATATATAGTGCTTTTCTTAAAAAAATGCAAGGAAATAAAAAAGGGCCTTTTAAATAATGTAAAATACCGTTTTTAATATGAACTGTACTTTTCAGCATGGAATAAATCGCTCATAATGTAGATGGCTTTTTAGTTTTAGCAATTTAATTGAAGTATGCCAAAAACACTATATTTTTCTTTAGCTGGAAGCAGGTTTTCCATCGCTAATTTAGCTTCCGATCTTAAATCTGGTGGAGTGCAGTCAATGTCCATTTCGTTTTCACTTTCAGAATCATCGGAACTCATTTTATTTTTATTTTACAGTTTGTGCCAAAGGTTAAACGCATCTGTGGCTATACAGCCATGAATACGCAATGTGTACGATAGATGAAAGAGTTCTAAATTCAAACAGCACACCGTTTCATACAACATTGCCGGCGCGCTCTCGTTCCAAATTTAAAGAACACTTCAGTCTACGTAAATATGATACTTCGCGCGTTCTTTATTTAAAAGTAATGAAAATATTTCCGCGCATGTTTAAGAAAACATTATTAATCTATTGACTAGAATATTACTCGTAGGAAAAATACACGCGTGAGAAGAAGAAACAGAGAAGGTATAGTTGGATGGTTACGATGCCGGTACGTCGTCGGGTGTGTGTGTGTGGGTGTGTGGGCTCACTGTATAGCGGCTGCGCGGGCGGCGGGCGGTAGGCGGGCACGCGCCGCGTGTCCAGCGCGCGCCACGCCGCCAGCAGCTGCGGCTCCGCCGACGCCGACGCCGGCCGGTACACCGCCACGCGACCTGCGGCCCGCACCCAGCGCGTTAGTGACGTGCGGGAGGCGGCGCACCCCCCCCGCCCCTGCGTGGCGGCGCACGTACCCGTGTGCGAGGCGACGCACAGCAGCGCCTCGTCGTGCGCGTTGACGTAGGCGAGCGCGGTGATGCGGCCCCAGCGCGCGCGCCACGACCCCTGCGACAGCTTGGCCGCGCTGCCCCAGTCCCACACCCTGCGACACACCGAGGTCAGTGCCGGGCCGCGGGCGGGCGGCGCACGTGCGGGGCGGCGTACTCACCCGAAGTTGTCCTTGGAGGCGACAGCGAAGTGTTGCTCGTAGGGGTGGAACACGACGACGGCGGGCGGCAGCGCGCAGCGCGCCTGGAACACCTGCGTCTCCAGCTTGGTCACGCGCGCGTCGCGCAGCGCTGACCTCCGCAACACACACCTCATATAATATTCATATAGTTATTAGCCATAAGAACGGTTCATGCATGCAGCTGGCAGTACCGTCTGCCTCCCTGCGCAGGCTGCGGTTCCGCTTGCGGCGCCACAGCCGCTCGTGGTGCGCGCGGCTCTCGCAGTCCCCCTCGCCCCCCTCGCCCGCCGCGCCGCCCGAGAACTTGAGCGACGCCCACTCCACGAACTGCGTGTTCACTATCGGCTTCTTCAAATGTTGACCTGCACACGGGAACACATCGTGAATGCAGGCGTTTCGGGTCGGGATCGGTAGATTCGTTCGTGGTTCATCGTGTCGTACTCACTAGAGATGGACCCGGCGGAGTCCCGCTCCCGCTCCCGCGGCGAGTCCTCCGAGATGGTGTGCGGGATGCCCGCCTTGGCGCGCCGCGGCCCTGCACACACGCACCTTGTAACGACCCTGGCGTCGCGCGCGGCGGGGGTGTGGGAGTAGGGGGAGGGGGACGGTCTCACCGTGCGGCAGCGTGCGCGGCAGGTCGTGCAGCGGCGAGGGCTGCGTGTTGGGGGAGGGGGGCAGGCTACTGCTGCCGCTGCTGCTGCTGCGCACCTCCGCCTCGCGGCACGTCGCCACGTTGTCCACCTGTGACGTGCACTGCATCAGTATGGTGATGGTGCGGATAGGGCGGGGTGCGCAGGGCAGGGGGCGGATCGGCGGACCTGGTTGGCGATGTGGTTGACGATGTCGTCGGCCATGGCGCAGAGCTGGGGGTGCGGCTCGTGCTGCATGAGCACCAGTATGGTCCACAGCTTCATGTAGACGGAGCCGAAGCCGATGGCGGGCAGCTGCAGGGGCGCAGCGCGCGGCGCGGAGGGGGCGCGGGCGCCCGGCGCCAGCGCATCCTGCCCCGGGTCCACGCGCGCGCCGCTGCCCTTGCCCTCCCTGCAAGCAGGCGCATCACGCTCACACACGGGCCCGGAGCTCCCCGCGCGCCGGGCGCACCGCACTGACCTGTCGCTGCGGCGCAGGCGCTCCTGCACGTACACGGCGATGAAGAACTGCTCGAATATCAGCACCAGCCACTGCAGCGCTGCAACAGACACGGTGCGGTGGTGGTGGTGTGGTGGTGTGGTGGGGTGGCGGGGTGTGGTGGCGGGGTGGGGGCGGGCGGTACCTGCCAGTATCTCGGCGCGCACCAGCGCGGAGGCGTCGAGCGCGAGGCGCCTGGCCAGCGTGACGCCCACCTGCTGGTCCAGCGCGTTGGCCTGCTCGGTGCGCGCGCCGCCCGCCGCCGCCGCCACGAAGGTGCCGAGCGCGAAGGCGCAGGCGGCGCGCACCTCGGGGTGCGGGTGCGCCAGCAGCGGGTACAGCTTCTCGTGCGCCAGGTCGCGCACGCCGGCCCAGCGCGCCGCCTCGAAGCCGCGCCACAGCCGGCCCAGCGCGATGCACGCCCACGTCGCCAGCGCGCTGCTGCCCTCGCCCAGCTGCTCCAGGCACACGGAGATCATCGACCCCTGCCACGGCGCGACCGTTGAGACATCGCATCCGGTACCGATACCGACGTCCGCCAGACGTTACCGTGTTTCGCGAGCTGCTTACCTGCAGAGCCGCCTCCTGGCCGGCGGGGTAGTCGTCCACTATGCCGGCCAGCACATACGCCGCCAGAGTCCTGTCTTTGCTCTACGGACAAGGAACACAACTTAGTACAGTGCGACACGAATGGTGCAAGTCGGCAGTGTGCCGCCGCGTACTCACGTCTACGGCGGGGTCCTGCAGCACCGCGAGGAAGTACTTGTGGCCCTTGGCGTTCACCAGATCCACCTGACACGTCTGCAACACGACAGTCTATCACGTTATGTTCCCATGCAACAGTCGGCTGCGGTCGTAGGAGGCCGGGCTCACCGCGTCGACGGCGACGATCCTCGCCCAGATGTAGACCATGGAGGCGCGCAGGTTGGGCGCGGAGGCCTGCAGCAGCTTGAGCATGTACGGGAAGATGCCCACGTTGAGCACGCTGCGCACGGCGGGTGCGCCCAGCGCCAGGAAGCGGCACAGCAGCTGCAGCGCGCGCACGCGGTGCAGCGTGGACAGCAGCACCTGCAGCACCATGGGCAGCTGCGCAGGCGGCGGGCGCGGCACGGCGCCGCCGCCCGCGCCCAGCTCCAGCCACACCTGGAAGGCCGTCAGCTGGTCGCGGAAGAAGGCCGAGTGCTCGTAGGACGGCGGCGCGGCGGCCAGCAGCGCCGGCAGCTGCGCCAGCGCCAGGTCCAGCGTGTGCTCCCACGCCGCCCACAGCGGGTGGCGCGCCAGCGAGGGCAGCGCGGGCGTGCACACGGGCGTGCAGTTGTACGAGCGCATGATGCGGTCCGCCAGCAGGTAGTTGCGGCACAGGCTGGCCGTCAGCAGGTCCGCGCGGAACAGCTGCTGGAACAGCTCCGCCGGCAGCGAGCTCCACGCGATCGTGTCCGTGATCGCCGTGAAGATCCAGTTCAGCTCGCCCAGCATCGTGCGCCGGTCCGTCACCTGCCCGGGGATCCTGCGACGCGCGCCGGTCGCTCGTCAGTGTTCGGGGAGGCGGGGGGAGGGCAGGAGGGGGAGGCGGGGCACCACTCACTTATCGATGAGGTCGTGCACGTCGCGCGGCGCGACGCGGGTGCGCGTGCGCAGCACGAACCACTTCATGGCCATCTTGACGGGCGTGGTGAGGCAGGCGGTGAACAGGTCGGCCGGCAGCTCGGGGTTCATGGGCAGGCTCTGGCCGGCCGCGCACGCCGCCAGCTGGATGCAGTTCTTGTAGGACACGGCCGCCGCCGCCGCCGCGCCTACCGCCCCGCCCGCCCCGCTCTCCTCCGCCTTCAGCTGCGCCTAGCCCAGACAAGACGTGGAAGACATGGAATTTGACACCCTAACGGCAAGTATTTGTACATCGCTTGATTGATTGTTCGCCCGCTCGCTTGTCAGTGTGTATGTATGTGGTGGCGGTGGTACCTCGTACTCCCTCTCGTGCTGGTCGGCGAAGACGCGGAAGTTGTCGAGGATGACGCCGGCGTTGGAGCAGTCATACACGTAGAGCGAGGGCGCGCCCATCCACGTCTGCAGGTCGTACATGGACAGCGGGATGTACTGCGTGTACGCCTGCACGGAACGGTACACGGTTACGAGGGCACGGGCACGGGCGATGGCGGATGCGATGAGCACTGACCCGGTTGAACACCCAGATCTCGCCCTGCGTGGTGGGCTTGGGCACGCCATGGCCGTTGTAGTGGAACAGCACGCGCTCGTCCTTCGCGTTGCGCCGCAGCGAGCAGCACAGCTTCTTCACCTGCACATACATACAGTTACGAGTTTGGTGTGTGGGGTGGGTAGCAGGCAGGTAGGTACCTCGTCACTGGTGGGGTCCAGAGACTGCTTGTAGCGCGCGCGCGGCTGCCAGCGCTCGCACTGCGACTGCTCGATGTTGCTGGGTGTAGGGTGGGTAGCAGGCAGGTAGGTACCTCGTCACTGGTGGGGTCCAGAGACTGCTTGTAGCGCGCGTGCGGCTGCCAGCGCTCGCACTGCGACTGCTCGATGTTGCTGGGTGTAGGGTGGGTAGCAGGCAGGTAGGTACCTCGTCACTGGTGGGGTCCAGAGACTGCTTGTAGCGCGCGTGCGGCTGCCAGCGCTCGCACTGCGACTGCTCGATGTTGCTGGGTGTAGGGTGGGTAGCAGGCAGGTAGGTACCTCGTCACTGGTGGGGTCCAGAGACTGCTTGTAGCGCGCGTGCGGCTGCCAGCGCTCGCACTGCGACTGCTCGATGTTGCTGGGTGTAGGGTGGGTAGCAGGCAGGTAGGTACCTCGTCACTGGTGGGGTCCAGAGACTGCTTGTAGCGCGCGTGCGGCTGCCAGCGCTCGCACTGCGACTGCTCGATGTTGCTGGGTGTAGGGTGGGTAGCAGGCAGGTAGGTACCTCGTCACTGGTGGGGTCCAGAGACTGCTTGTAGCGCGCGCGCGGCTGCCAGCGCTCGCACTGCGACTGCTCGATGTTGCTGGGTGTAGGGTGGGTAGCAGGCAGGTAGGTACCTCGTCACTGGTGGGGTCCAGAGACTGCTTGTAGCGCGCGCGCGGCTGCCAGCGCTCGCACTGCGACTGCTCGATGTTGCTGGGTGTAGGGTGGGTAGCAGGCAGGTAGGTACCTCGTCACTGGTGGGGTCCAGAGACTGCTTGTAGCGCGCGCGCGGCTGCCAGCGCTCGCACTGCGACTGCTCGATGTTGCTGGGTGTAGGGTGGGTAGCAGGCAGGTAGGTAATTCGTCACTGGTGGGGTCCAGAGACTGCTTGTAGCGCGCGCGCGGCTGCCAGCGCTCGCACTGCGACTGCTCGATGTTGCTGGGTGTAGGGTGGGTAGCAGGCAGGTAGGTACCTCGTCACTGGTGGGGTCCAGAGACTGCTTGTAGCGCGCGTGCGGCTGCCAGCGCTCGCACTGCGACTGCTCGATGTTGCTGGGTGTAGGGTGGGTAGCAGGCAGGTAGGTACCTCGTCACTGGTGGGGTCCAGAGACTGCTTGTAGCGCGCGTGCGGCTGCCAGCGCTCGCACTGCGACTGCTCGATGTTGCTGGGTGTAGGGTGGGTAGCAGGCAGGTAGGTACCTCGTCACTGGTGGGGTCCAGAGACTGCTTGTAGCGCGCGTGCGGCTGCCAACGCTCGCACTGCGACTGCTCGATGTTGCTGGGTGTAGGGTGGGTAGCAGGCAGGTAGGTACCTCGTCACTGGTGGGGTCCAGAGACTGCTTGTAGCGCGCGTGCGGCTGCCAGCGCTCGCACTGCGACTGCTCGATGTTGCTGGGTGTAGGGTGGGTAGCAGGCAGGTAGGTACCTCGTCACTGGTGGGGTCCAGAGACTGCTTGTAGCGCGCGCGCGGCTGCCAGCGCTCGCACTGCGACTGCTCGATGTTGCTGGGTGTAGGGTGGGTAGCAGGCAGGTAGGTACCTCGTCACTGGTGGGGTCCAGAGACTGCTTGTAGCGCGCGCGCGGCTGCCAGCGCTCGCACTGCGACTGCTCGATGTTGCTGGGTGTAGGGTGGGTAGCAGGCAGGTAGGTACCTCGTCACTGGTGGGGTCCAGAGACTGCTTGTAGCGCGCGTGCGGCTGCCAGCGCTCGCACTGCGACTGCTCGATGTTGCTGGGTGTAGGGTGGGTAGCAGGCAGGTAGGTAATTCGTCACTGGTGGGGTCCAGAGACTGCTTGTAGCGCGCGTGCGGCTGCCAGCGCTCGCACTGCGACTGCTCGATGTTGCTGGGTGTGGGGTGGGTAGCAGGCAGGTAGGTACCTCGTCACTGGTGGGGTCCAAAGACTGCTTGTAGCGCGCGCGCGGCTGCCAGCGCTCGCACTGCGACTGCTCGATGTTGCTGGGTGTGGGGTGGGTAGCAGGCAGGTAGGTACCTCGTCACTGGTGGGGTCCAGAGACTGCTTGTAGCGCGCGCGCGGCTGCCAGCGCTCGCACTGCGACTGCTCGATGTTGCTGGGTGTAGGGTGGGTAGCAGGCAGGTAGGTACCTCGTCACTGGTGGGGTCCAGAGACTGCTTGTAGCGCGCGTGCGGCTGCCAGCGCTCGCACTGCGACTGCTCGATGTTGCTGGGTGTGGGGTGGGTAGCAGTCAGGTAGGTACCTCGTCGCTGGTGGGGTCCAGAGACTGCTTGTAGCGCGCGCGCGGCTGCCAGCGCTCGCACTGCGACTGCTCGATGTTGCTGGGTGTGGGGTGGGTAGCAGGCAGGTAGGTACCTCGTCACTGGTGGGGTCCAAAGACTGCTTGTAGCGCGCGCGCGGCTACCAGCGCTCGCACTGCGACTGCTCGATGTTGCTGGGTGTGGGGTGGGTAGCAGGCAGGTAGGTACCTCGTCACTGGTGGGGTCCAGAGACTGCTTGTAGCGCGCGCGCGGCTGCCAGCGCTCGTACTGCGACTGCAGCGCGTGCCCGATGTTCTCCAGGGCTTTGCTGGGCGACAGCGATGCTGGATCTGAACATTTCATTTTTTTCCATATTTTTTCTGATTAGACAAGTTATCCGCGGCCGCGCAATTCGTCGTTCGCGGGACCGCGTTTTTTAAAGTTGAACCGGAGTACTTTAGTACTTCTGTATGTAAACACGCGCAGTAACACAACACACTGACATCGCCACTTCACATCGTTCTCGCTAAGGCTTTCATCCCGGGAGTCTCGGTCTCGAAAATTTCGAGTCTCGACGAATTTTCGTTATTTTCGAGACTCGAGACTGGATGGTTTCGGTACCGGGAATAACGAGACTTTCGATACTTATAAAAATCTTAACAATATTTAGTGTAGAGTAGCCCTTAGTATAATCTAAAACAAGGATAAGACATAGTGGTATAGTCTTATGACTTTAGCTTACCAAAAAAGGACAAATTTAAAAAAAAGTAATATGTGTGGAATGAATGTAAATGTAAATACTACTACTACTACATACTCCCTTTTCCGCACTTGGACTCCTGTTGGTCCTTTGTGCGTCGGATTTCCTGACTAATATTTAGCCAGCCTAACTCCACCCAGAAGCACAGAAGTTTCCTGGGGTTCTTCGCAGGCTTCGCGGAGTGACAGTGACCTCGGGTTTTTGAGGATTTCCTCTCGTTGCTTTGCCACTCCCACGCATTCCAGGATTACGTGGGCGGGCGTTTCCTCCTCGGTCAAGTAGCCTCTACAGAGTGGGCTGTTTTGAAATTGTTAAGCAGGCAATGTCCTGTGATAGTACCCACAATGATTCTTAAATCTGGTCGTTTCAAACTAAGTAAACATCTAGTTAGACGTGGTGCAAGTTGCGGAAAGGCCATTCTTGATTGTTTGCACTTCTTGGTTTGCAGCCAGCGCTCACTGTGCTGTGTCTTTGTACGTTTGCGTATCCACGCTCGCAATTGAGAAAAGGGTTGTGGTAGGAAGGGAGAGTGCCCTTCCCTTCCAGTCTCAGATCCTTTTCAAGCCAACTCGTCTGCGGCGTCGTTCTCTAATGAGTTACTGTGCCCTTTAATCCACTGGAGTGTTATTCGGTTGGCTTGGGTTATTCTCTCCAGTGCTTGGTGGCATTCGCTAATGAGCATTGAGTCGCAAGTATTGCTATCTAGTGCTTTTAGTATAGCTATACTATCGGTTAGAATTCGTATATTTTGATTTTCGATTTTCCTCCGAAGTATGGTGTTTGCTGCCTCGGTGATCGCTACACATTTGCATTGGAATATGGAGCTGTGCATACCGAGAGTCATTGATATGTTTATGTTGTAATCAAATGAAAAGATTTCGGCCCCTGTACCTTCGTTGGTTTGTGTGTGTATGTGTGGAATGAGGAACCATTTCGAAGAAAAATGCAAATTTTGATAAATTAGGAACATCGGACATCACCGAACATCATCAAATACTGGATTGTGACGTTAAACTGTGATGTGTTTGCTAATACGCCATAAAATGCCTATGAGTGTGCCTTTATGTACTATTAAATTAGTCTCGAAAGTCTCGTTTTTCCGGGAATTTCGAGACCGCATCAAGTCTCAATTTATTTTTCCCGGGACTAAGAAAGTCATTGAGACTGAAAGCCCTAATTCTCGCGCTCCGCGCTTGTGCCCATGAAGAATTAAGAAAGCTGCTTGTATATAATAAATAATATTAATATAGTTTAAAGTGACACAAAACTATTAAAAAAAAACCAACACTGTGTGATATAGACACATCAGCGGAAGCTGCTCGTCTATCAACAAATAATAATAATAATAATAAATGTGGTAATATCTGGTACTTAAAATTTCAAAATCAAAGTCATTTACTAAAACCTTAAGCTTGTGACATACAAAATAATAGTAACATACCAATCCAGCACTCGAGGCGGGCACACGGCTGAGTTTTGACAACATCTGGAGGGTCCACGCCCACGTTAAGGCACAGCACCAGCGCCACACAGTGCGTCTTGTACTGAACAAATCAAAACAGTTGTTTACCTAAATATGTGCCAATTTACATCAATAACACCCGTAAGACTGAAAAATTTGCACCCATAACACCTCCTTTTTATGGTACCATAAAAAAGGGGTTGGCATGACCATTGACCTCCGATGTTGAAGACTAGGCTAGATCAAAATCTATTATACATATAGAAGCTGAGCGATGGTTATTTTTTTTCTTTTTACGTGCACAAGCGAGCACTACGAGCATGCACAGCTTAATAACAATAATAAGTCCTATTGTCTTAGTGCCCTGTTTGTGACACTGTGACTGTATCTTTAGCTAAACACACAAACTTAGTGAATCGGTGAATCGTTTTTATTAAATAATAAAAAAAAACAAATAGTAATACATGTGGGTTTGTTGTTGTTTTATTGTGGTCAAAATATTATACAAAATCAAAGGCACCTGGGCAGAGGGTCTGAGTGACTTACCTTTTCTTTCACTCTCCACGAGTGTTCCACACGTTCTGCACCTTTAATGGGCTCAAGGTGTCTCGGCCTATCAAAGCTACACGGTAAATCACAGTCTTCTGCGTCGCTTCCAGACTCACTGTCACCTTGACCAATGTTTTTGTCCTCATATTTTGTCGCGAGATAGGGAGGCATGTCTGTCATTTTTACAAAAAACAATTAAACAAACACTTCAATGTACACTCCTCTTCAAACGCGGACACTTTTCGAAATCATTTTCAAAACATTACAAGATCATGTGCGCGTCCATTTCCCAACCTCATGGGAAGTATGGGAACCAAATTTGTTGTGGTTTTTAGGGTACCTTAACCCAATAACTAATAATTAATATTGTTTATTATCTGTGACCAAATAGAAATTTGACGCTTATTATGTCAAGTGCCCATGTTAGATTTCTCCTAACTCTTACTAAAGACTTTACTTAACTTTTTTTGTGGTGAATAAAAATTTGCGGTGTTTACATCAACCATAAAATTTAAGTGAATTCTTCTTACTTAGATATTTGCCATAGGCACTTCTTATATTTATTATGTTAGAATAAGTCTCAACCAGTTTAGAAGGACTAATATGTATGTGTCTACTAAAGCTAATTTATAGGTTATAATATAGGCTATTAAGGCACGGAGAAAAAAAAAGCAAATAAAATTCATTTGAGACTTCTTATGTCGCCTCTTTGACACTGACATTATACCTATATTGATGATGATGGATGATGCTATGACAGCTCTTAAAATCAAATTAACAATAACGGCACAAAGTAATTTTAGCATTCTTTCTATACCGATCATGTAAACATTAAATCATCATGATTATTATCAAATAAAGTACGATTGGTCACGATTAGAAAACATAATTAATTATTAATATCAGAAATCAAATTACCATTTTTCTAAAACGTTTGTCCAGGATGTCACGTACCACTTTTTGAACTTGTAAACACAGAATACTATTTACTTCAAAATTGTCATAAAACGAAGATGTGATGTTTTTTCCATGAGGCTTGGAGTCATTGGAACACTTATTATTATTAGTCCCAATTAAAGTCTGTTGTAGCAATTTGTTTAAAACATTGATTGTTTAAGTAAATGCTTATAACCAAACAAACGCGATTCAGACTCGTTCGTGCCATGCCAGACACATACACAATGGCAGTTTAGGTGTGGAATCCCTGTTGTGCGAGTCCAATTAGCACTTGCCGAATTTTCGTTTATTATTTATTTTTTTAAAGAAAAGAAGACAATATGCTATTATTAGATCTGGCGGCGATCCCTTTAATGTACAACACGATAATGTTCGACACTGGGATGTACAGCATGGGAATCCGCGTCCTAACGGCTTTCTATTCCTGGATTATGCATTATCGTGGCGCCACTGACCTCTATATATTACCACTGAACTGGTGGTTGTCAAAGTGCTCTCGGGCCTATGATAATCGCCATTTTGGCGCTGTACGCGGTAGCGAGAATCCTAAGGTGCTAAAACTAGTGATAACGACTCGCCAGCGAAAGAAGTATCGATAGCTCTTGGTAAAAAGTTTTTACATTAAAAAAACATGATTCAATAAAAAAAAATGAAACATTATCTTAGGCTGATTAGCCGCGTCCACACCGCCGCGTGCGATCTAGGTGATCCAGTTGGAGCGCGCGCTTCTTGCCGCACGCGATTCGTTCTTGGTCGGTTTTTTGGCCTGCCTCAAAGGCGCCTCAGTTGCGTGGAAGATGAATGTCTCACAAAGTCTCAAATTCATATCACTGTACAAAGAATTTAAATGTTTATGGGACCCGAACGACGGGTGTTATACCAATAAGGGTGTAAGAGACGATGCTTGGCGTCAGATCTCAGTAGTTGTTGATGATCGTCAGATGGTGTCTCCATCTCGAGTAAGAGTTCGACTGAATCACGGATCGCCTATGGATCGCTTGGAGCGTAGTTCTGGATCGCAGTTTCAACAAACTGGATCGGCCTAGTACGATCCACGCATCGCGATCCTTGGATCGTGGATCTCGTGGATCGTCTGGTGTGGATCGTCATTAAAAATTCTTTCGGTATGTTATTGAGTCTTTTATTATCTAACATTGTGCCAAATTTCAACTCAATAGGTTGATTAATTAAGAGTGGAGAAGTAACAAACATCCATCCAGGATATTTGTTATTTTTATTTGAGTTGAAATTTGGCACAATGTTAGATAATAAAAGACTCAATAACATACCGAAAGAATTTTTAATGGGTTGGCTTCGAGAAGCCGTGAAATTATGAATTCAATACCTAAAAAAGTCAAAAAGGTAAAATAAAACACGTTTTATATATTTATTTATATTTTTATTTGTGTAAGGTCAGGAAGAAGACTTTAAGATGATACTTACGTTAATGCATTGATGTATAATACGGTTTCAATGATAATCATATTTATTACGAGTCCAGTTAATAATTTTCATATTCTGAATCCAAATTTTACTCTCCTCATAATCCTCTAATATTACTCTCTCCATGTCTTTTGGGAATCTGTGAAAAAATACGTTAAGGAATCTCGTAGCTCTGGTTCTACGTATTCAATTAAGGTTAGACATTTCATAAGTGTTTATATTGATGCAACCGATAAACCGTTTTTTTTCAATCATCGATAAATCGTTTCATCGAATCATCGATGTTTTTATGAGCGATGTTGCATCCCTATACACAAACTGAATTATGTAAATACCACGTAAAAAACGTGTTAAATTAACAAGTGGAGGTAAAGAATGATAAAAATAAGTGAGACATGAAAACATTATCTGTACTTTACATACCTCTAGAATGATATTTCTCTGTCTTTTTTGTAGTGCCGCTTACAATATACACACGACCTCATGTTTTTAAAGGTTTTACCTAATTCTCATACCAAGAATAACACTGAATTTTAACGAAATTAATTTAAAATGCAAAATATTTGAATATTTTTCTCCCTGTCATTTGCAATATACGTCAAAATTAGTTCTCTCTTACAAATGCACTAGACTTTGCATCGCTTCAAATAGGCCCGACACATTAGCTGTCAAATGTATTTTTTTTTTTTCGGATGGACGTTTAATGCAGTTAGCCGCAGATGGCTGTTACTGCGTCACCGGACTCTAAAACATTAGCTGTCAAATGTATGGGCACAGCAAAGAGCTTATATACTATGTATCTAGAGAGCTAAATCACCATTTTGTTTTATTTACGGATTAAGAATTCTGAACCTTATAACTTGGAAATAAAGTTCTTTTTTAATTAAATCTAAATGTAAGGATTCTAATCCTTGATAGAGACCCCCTCGTTAAGGAGTGTGTCTCGTTCACACAGTTGCCAGCATACAATTAAAATTAACATGGCCATAATTTTTGAAATAAGTGGGACAATTTTCGACAATATACGATTTGCTCTAAATATTATTCAGATTCATTTGAAAGGTTTAGTACAGTCGCTGTCATGTAGGTTAGGTACCTAACTGCCGAGAAAAATAATTACTGTTCGAAAGAAACAGTATTAAACCATTGATTCACCTCACTAGAATGCGGCGCTTTTATGTTGGTATTTTAATGTATAATATAATGTTAGAACAATAATGCAAAGTAACGTATGTACCTATATAACATTGCTATCTTATTGAGCAGATTGAATTTTCCTTTGGTTGCATGTTTATGTCTCAATGAAATATTCAAAGTTCAAAAATTATGGTCGCCCTACAGAACGAGACACACTCCTTACTAGTTCTAGCTCTTTCGGCTCGCGGTTTTCGTGTGAGTCGGCATTCTAGATACATAGTATACAATTTCTTTGGGGCACAGCCTATCCATAAAGATCAGTGCGTGGCGCGCATTCCACCCCTGGGAGATGGTAATGCACGAGGAGTTTTGGCGGGAAAGTGAAAATGTAGCAATATGCGGCATTGAATTATTTTTCAAGACTTGTATTATTTTGAGTGTTAAAGTGTAAAAAGGTGTTTTTTTACTCGTTATGTGCTTGACAATGTGTATGTATGTATGTGAGTGTTGGTGAATTTCACTAATGCTGTGAAATATGACTTTTCGTGTTGCCGCCAAAACTCCATAGAAGCCTCTAGAAACCACCAGCGCCACCACTTTACAGGGGCATGACTTGATATAACGACTCTGACTGATGACAAAAAGAAACATTATCTTATCTCACGTATGAAATATAAATTATTATTATGAAAACAATAAACGTACGACAAGGCGGTATGGTCAAAAGACTTAAGCCTAACCAATGACGAAATTAAAAAAAAAAGGTAATGCACGACAGAATGTACACCACGGAATCCAAGACCTAGGCTCAAAACTGCACCCTAAAGGTACAACCTAAGATTGTGCGGGTACCACGCTCTAGCTAGAACGCAATACGTACATACAATACATACTATGTAAGAACCTACTATCTATAGGTAGTTAACATATTCATTGGTAGGTACAATGTAGACCCTTTTTTTCGGATGGACTTTTAATGCAGTTAGTTGCAGATGACTGTTACTGCGTCACCGGACTCTATGTAGTACCGTACATCGTCATCACGAACGAATTTTAGTAGATTTTTGGTCGTGTAAGAAACATCTTTTTTTACCCCACTGCAAAGGTAGTAATTGGGTGGTATTAAAACATTTTAGTAGGTAGGTATTGATAATTTTCATTATTAGGTAGGTATTATTGACATCAAGCTAATAGCTGTGCTTATAGGTAAGTAGGTACATAGGTACAAGGAAAATAAATAAAAATCACTCCATTAAAAGAGCACCAAAGATAATAATACACTATCAGTTAATTGTAATGGCTAACACACATTTAATAATATATTTCCATTTATTGTACAGCCTATCTACAAGTAAATTGAGCTTCAACTCTGTTCACATTCTTACTGCACTGCATACAGTACAATTCTGACACTCCACTCCATCCGGCAGACATTCTATGTGGAATGAATGCCGGCAGTTGTACACCATTAGATCTGACGCTGTGGACAGATCCCTGATGATGATCCTTCCTTGGCAGATGCAGCACAGGAAGTCGTCGGTGACGGAGATGCCTCTCTGCTGGCCCACTATGAGCTTCTCGTGCAAGTCGAAGTAGTTGCGCAGAGTGATCACCTTGCACGCCTCCTGGACAGACAGCTGCAAGTGATAATCGCACATCATCTTCGCGAGAGCCTCCTTCAAGTCCTCTATTTCACAGCCCGCTTGTATGTTTTCTATCAACATTCTGGGATCCACATAGTTTCCTATCCTCTTGAGCAGCAGAGTCACATATTCAGGTTTATCAATGGTCTGTTTTATAAGATCCGTCCACAGTTCTTTGTCGTCGTGTTCCTGGCAGAAGTCAATCGCTCGGTTGATGTCATCCAACTGTTCAATAATGATTTGCAAAGCTTCTCTGGTATTGCCGATGCGTCCGAGCAGGAAAACCATTTCCGGATAGAAGCGGTTGTCGTGGCAGACGTCGAGCGCCTCCTGGATGGGGTAGCTGTCGCTACTGCGCAGGAAGGGCAGCAGGCGAGCGCGCGCGTGCCGCGCGTACAGCCGCACCAGCCGCCCGTGGTAGCGCCCGTGCGGCTCCACCTTGCTATACGCATCCAAGTATTTGAACAGAAACATTTCATTGTCTGCTAGCTGCTTCTCCACAACTTCTACTGGCACTTTGGTTTTGTCGAGCAAAACAGATATAGTCTTATCACAGTCCAGTGTCATCAGATCCAGGATTTTGTCATGGATCTTATTGTACATTTTATGTTGTGTGATCAAATTGAAAACGTCTTTATGCTGCAGTTTTAGATACGTGGTCAGCGCCTTATCATATTCCTTTTGGTAGCAATAGAGTAAAGCTAAGGCTTCCAAGTAAATATTTGCATCGATTTGGGTTGTCAGTAAATGCCCTAAAACTTCTTTCACTATGACGCCGGTTTTGTACAGTGCGGGATTCCAGTCCCTAACTATTTTCAGAAACCCTTGAGGGTCAACTTTTAAGTACTCATAGAAAATCAACTCATATATGTGGGGGCCGAGCGCCTGCTCAGGAGTTTTGGGCACGTAGACACTAATCGCACGCAGTTGATTCACTTCGGCGAATTTGAGTATCTGACTGGTCCACAGCCCTTTGTCGTTCTTGCATATCCTGGCACACAGCACGGCGGCCTCCGCGAACAGGCTCTCGGCCAGCAGGTGGTCGAGGTACCGCTCGCCCACCGCCACCACCGAGTGGCGGCCGCTCTTCCCGCCCACCTCCTCCAGCACGGTGATGGCCTTCTCGAATCTCCCGTGCTCCGTCAGCCAGTCCACTCTGTCGTCGATGTCGTACGGGCTCGCCACCACTATGTCCTTCGGCGACACGATAAAGAATCTATTCTCTTCAATGAGCATGTCCAGAATGTAATCATTGCAGGAGTACTCCTCGTAGCACCTGATGTTGAGCGTGTCGGTGGAGACCTCAGCGAAGTCGGCGTGCTTGTAGTCGGCCACCATGAGCAGCGGGCGCTGCGCGCGGCCCGTGTCGGTGTCGCGCTCCTTGGGCACGGCCAGCAGCACGAGCTGGTCGCCGAGCGGCCCGAGCCCGCTGATGTGGTACTCCGTCTGGAAGGTGTGGACGGGGTCGACGAGGTACTCGGTCACGTCGCGCGTCGCCAGCTCCACCTGGCTGCGCTTGCGTATGAGGCAGATGCGCACGGTGTCCACCCAGCCGATCATGAGCGTGTTGGGAGCCGCCCAGACGAGGTTGCAGCGGTAGTGGTGCAGGTCGGCGCGCTCCCATTGGATGAGGCCGAGCGAGCAGCGCGCGACCACGTCGTACACGCGCACGCCCGCCTCGCTGGCCCAGGCCACCCAGCGCTCGTGCCACGCCATGGCCTGCACGTGCCCCTCGCACGTGCACACCACGCTGCTGCGCACGCGGCTTAGGAACGTCTTCTCGTACAGGGTCAACTTCTGCTCTCCTGGAAACCAACCCATCTCATGTTGTTTTGTGATCCACTGAACATGATGATCATTGCAGGAAACCCGCTAGTTATGAGGGCTGCTACTACAAGCACTTCCATATATTAGAATGAAATATATACCTATATGAGTATTTTTTTACAAAATGTGACTCATCTCATTATTATAATTGAATTTAACATAAACTGAATTTTGAATCAATTTAATAGGAGGCTCGAGCAATGATGAATACACACACACACACACACACAAACAATACAATGAAAATAAATAAGTTTTCCTTGTTTCAGTGGCAACTTTATGAAAACTGATAATCAACTATATATTACAAAAATGTTTGACTAAACAAATAATATTGTATGACAGTCTAGATACCAGACATACAAACATTATGTATGATGTATGTATGTTGAAGACAATCAAACTTTCTCCAACTGCTTATCCTATTTTGCAGGTAGGTAAGTAAGTTTAATTGATTTTGTGAGTTGGTAGATACCCACTCACCTCCATCAATTCAAGAACCTCTAAAGTTATCTGACTTCAGAGGTTCAGAGGTAGAAGGAAGTGGGTAACACCATAGATCTCATTTCACTCGACTCATACCCAATTTTAGCTCAAACAGTAAGAGATTGAGTATCCATCTTCATTATTAGCTATTAGCCTAGATAATTTTGTAATTAGTAGGATAAGTAAGGATGGAGTACAGTGAATATAAATGAACATACCGATAAGGAACCTCTTGCCGGAACCGGGCTTGGAGTAGTAGGGGTCGATGGCTACGGACTTGACGGCCTGCCCCAGCTGCAGCAGGTGAGTGTCTTGCATAGAGTAGAGGCCGTGCACCAGCACCTTGCCGTCGTCGGAGCAGCTGGCCAGGTAGTCGCCGCTGGCGTCCACGGAGATCTGGTTGACGGCCACCGCGTGCGCCGCCAGCTCGCGCTCCTGCCCCTCCGCCGATATGGGCACCCGGTTACCTTCGTGGTCCAGCAGGTGAATCACTCCCCACTGGGTGCCCAAACATATGAACTTCGAGTGCACGCATATACAACTCACTGCGTCTTTCAATAATATATTTTGGACATCGTTTTCCATTCGATCGTACTTCAGTTTTGGCTCCTCGTCAGGAGGCAGGCTGTCGCAGCTCTCTAAATTGACAGCCATAGTTGAGTTTTTCTTCATTGTTACTTGACTTACGATCTATTTCATCACATTCTCGTAATGCGATGCAAGATTGATTCACACAAAAACATTTTCCTTCCTCGATTGTTCATTTTCACAATATTTTTATTTTGGAAGGCCAGGGAGAGTCACAGATTAGACAGACAGTAATGGACGACATGGTATTGATTGGTGACCACAGATATTGGTGACGGCTAAACGTACGTAGTGGTTAGTCCCATTTGAGTGACGGCCGGCAACAACGGCACGGTAATGTGCAGCCATCGATGTTGTGATTGTGAGCTCAAAAAATTACCACACACATGAAATCCTGAATTCATATCCGAGTCATACACATAAATCAATCCTAGGTCCCTATAAACTATTTAAGCCTCGATGTCACAGGGCTCGTTTACAAGCTAAGCTAGAAGCCAGCGAATTCGCTAGTAGCTTCTAACGTAGCCCCGTATCATCGGCTTTTTTACAATCTGCTAGTTGATAATCCTTCCGGACCGCTAACTCACAAGCTTGTAGCTTGTAAACTAACCCTGTGTCATCGAGGCTTAAGGTAAGGAGGCCAAGCGACTCAGAATCGTAAAGCTTGGGCTAGAAATAGTAATACAGGTAGTATTACTATAACTACCTACGCAATGTTTGGACTTTTCACATATCGCCATCCTTTGATTACTATTACTATTATTATTACTCGCTTGGTAGTACATACCAGTGTAAGGACAGGATAGACCAACCCGTGCGAGTGGTGTGTGTGAGTAATCGTCCGTCGCATTCTTACACTTACTTATAGCCCAATGACAAAACTATCGGAACTGAAGCCTCGCTTCTCGTTGCTCGCCAACTCGTTTTGTTCATAGGATGATTGGGTATATTTGGGAATCAGTTACTGATAGATAGAATCTCGAAACACGACAGTGTGTCCAGCCGCGGTCAGGCCAAGTTTACACGAACCATTTGGAGCCACTTTTGACTTTGTCATAGCTAAAAAACTAATCAATATAAACACACCAAATTTTGTTTATGTATTGAAAGTCCAGTAGCAGCTTATACGGCTATTTAGATATGAACGTTCAAAAATCGTCATTTTTATCACTGATTGACTGACATAAAGACGTAAAACCGAACCCACTTCCAGATGACCTAGAAAGTTCAAATTTGGTATCCAGCTAGGTAATTGTGTGTATACAAAGGAAAAAATCAGAAAAAAGTCATTTATAAGATTTGATTTTTTTTCAAATTATTCGATTTTATGAGGTAAATTTAGCGCCTTGCAAATTATGAAAGCAATTGCCTTGCAAATTTTTGCAGGATATTTCCATTTCCATGATAAAAGGTTGTTTTTATCGTTTTATGTACTTACTTTAATATCAATAATTCAAAAATTATTTACAAAAGCCCAGATGAACGCAAGCTAGTGGAAATGCAAATTGTCAGAAAACACTTTAATCTCCCGGCACATAATATGTACTTACTACCTACAAAGGCAGGTACTTACACCACACCTTATTTACGCTATTTAGGTAGGTTAGGTACTTAACTTATTGTACTTTTACCTACCTACCTACATACATTTAGAGGCGACGATGGTGGTGTGTGAGTAAGGAAAACAAATAGGTAGGTAACTATTATAATTATAGTAGGTACCTAACCTATATACCTTTGAATAGTAATAAATTTATTTACAAAAAGTAATGATATCTGAACAAAACACATATAATATGTGAAAATAGAAGCCACGATCGAGAAGTCGTTTTCCCCGAAAAAAGACTTCAGTTCTACATATATGGCTAGCCAAGGTCTACGTTATAAATAAAGTAATACGTTCTTATAAATAAATTTACGAATGTATAAAGTAGACCTTGGCAAGCCATATATGTAGAACTGAAGTCTTTTTTCGGGGGAAAACGACTTCTCGATCGTGGCTTCTATTTTCACATATTATATGTGTTTTGTTCAGATAATTAGTTCTTGGGCCGAGCAATTACCGTATCGTGCATTATATGGTTGCACTATAGAAAGAGACACACCCTAATAATAAGTCTCTTTCAGCTCGCGGTTTTCGTATCAGCTTCTATGGTATCAGTCAGCCTTTTATATACGTAGTTCTTTGTTTAAATAATCTGTGGTCCCGCCACTGTGGTGGTTTTTTATTTTATTTTGGCGGTATTTCTGAACTCTGCCACGAAAAAAACTAGTAGTAGTGCCTTCGGTAAACCTGTAGGTACCTAAATAAACTATAATATTGGCAAAAAAACTGTGCTAAGAACATGCACGAATCTTATCATAATTCTTCAAAAAATAATCCTCGTCGTCCTTGTGAACGGCTTTTATCTACGTTCGGGAGAAAAGTTTTAGTTAATTTGATAGACAAATGGACTGCGGAAGCAGGTAACACTTCGTGAAGTATAATAAAATAACTTACTTCTTCCCCATCAATAAATACCTACGTAATGTTATTTGCTTTACTTTATTATAATACCTATCTATAAAAAAACAGATCAGACCGGAAGCCGAAATAACATCTCTAGTATGCATTCGCGGCCTGATCCGCCCACCCCGCAATGGAGTCAGAGCAAGGTGTTGACGTAAGTAAATGAAGTAGGTACCTAACCTACACTAGGCACAGTCGACTCTATAATGATCTTTACACCCAGCTTACGCCGGTGTTCTGTGATTAAACCACTTACACAAACACATCATGTGCGTGTGTGAGTAAACTACTGATGTGATTGAACCACATAATGTATAAACCCAGAATATAAACCACAAGTGGTGTAATCACAGGAGAGCACCGGCGTAAGTTGGGTGTAAAGACAATTACAAAGCCGATCCTACATCTGCCTAGCTACCCTGTATCTTCCGTGCCTAAGCCAAGGCGCGGTCGGCGGTCGGTCCAGGGCTTTTAGGTACTAACCTATAGCAAAGAATAATTTATATTTATTATACCTATAGGTACAGGTTAGGTTAGGTAGGTACCTAACGTTGCTATCAAATCAAATCAATTTATTTATCAAATGATTAGGTAATACAAATAATATACTAATTAATAGTACATTTAGCGCTATTGGTTATACACATGTAGGATACCATTACAGTAGGTAGGTGACGGTGAGGCCCAAACTAAGCTGAGAGCTTGTATCTTGGGCTTCTGAGTGCTTTTATAAGAAGGTGGTTATCATGGCAGTTATTGAAGCTATAAATGAACTAGCTACGTTATTACTAGGTGAGGTAACCACTACCACTACCACTACCCACTGTATTTATCTTCTGCTGCAGCTTTTTAGGTAAAGATGAGCAACGTTCTCCACGTTTGCAGCAACCTCCTCTAATGAAAGTGATTGACTTTGAAGCCATTGAGAAACACATACCTCCGGTGCCATGCTTTACTGAACTGGTCAAAACTGTTGAAACCACGATGGTAGACCCACTGACCGCAGATCGCAGCGTTGATGACATTCATGTTTCAACTTACGACGTGGTCAGAACAATCGATCCGGTCGTTGAAGGGGGCTCAACTACAAACATGATATTCGATTTTTATAACAGGCCTGATGATGATGATAAGGATATGAATCCAAAGGAAATGTGTAAGAACAAAGAGTTATTTACAGAGACTGTGAAATGGAATGAAATGTTTGACACTGAACTTCTGCCAAATGCCACTACCACAAAGGCTTTGCTTATGATAAAGCAAAACGCAAAGATAGATGAAAATGACCAAGAGAACAAAACAAATAGCGACAAAAAACAAATGAAATCTAAAGAATTTAAACAAAAAGATAATACTATCAAAGCAAAGCGAAAAAATAACTCTAAAATAAGTGAGGCTAATCCCAAGGTAAAAAAAATAAAAGAAACTGTTGAAGCAAAACCTAGTTGTCGAAAACAAAAGTATACCAAGATTGTTAAGAATTGGCTTGATTACGTGGATCCGAATAATGCGGTCGAAGAAGACGAAGTTTCAGACGTAAGAGACAATAGTGGGAAGGAAGTGAATAATATAGAAATACCAAGTATTGAGATAGTCAAAGATAAACCATGTAAAAAGGTAGTTCAGACCCAGCTTGCAAATAAGAATGGCAAAATGAAATTCGGTAAACCTAAGGATAGAGTTGACTATAAACTGGAATCAATCAATCTGGATAATATTAATATAAGCAAGGAGAAGACAAAACCTAAGTTTGTGGCCCCGATCAAATCTAAAGTTCCGGTCAGAGACGTGGAATATGATCTGCTCATAATGGATAACACTATTTGTGAGCACGCCGACAGCCTTCGCCGCACCAAGAGCCGAGACCTCGTGCTTGTCCTTGTTTACAGGTAACCCCTGATCATCGCCCTCTCGCACTCGCCCTCTCGCATCACTCGCCCTCCAGGCACTAGAAATAACATTACAAACGTGCAGTAAAAATAAAATTCAATCAAAACAGTTTTCATGTGTAAAACACACTAACACAGTTGTGCAAGGTTACAGTACCTAGTGATTTTTAAATCTTCAAAAATGTAGGTAAGCGCCAGCGAAAGGGCGGATCAAGGGTAGGTTAGGTACCTACTATTCGCCTGCTAAAGTGACCTGCCCACATCCACATTAGGTACCTGTTATTTCAGCAATGGCTTCTCGCAACTGAACAAGCAGCATACCGAAGACGCCGGCGACCCGGAAGGATTCCTCGTTAACATCGAGCACTACTTCTATTATTTCAAAGGAGATCACCTAAGTTTTAAGTAAGTAGTTATACCAAATTAACTGCTATTTGCTCGATGTGACGCACGTGTTCTTTACCTACATGATGATTTATTTTAATTACAGAGAAATCGTATCATCATTACTCAATAATAATAAAGTTATATGCTACGAAGGGAAGAGCGTGCTAATGTATTTGAAATCGAAATTCGATTTGGAGTTGAGCACCATAAACATGATCGATGTAAAGGTAACTTCTGTACCTATAGTTTAAGATCCCGCTGCAGGATCACTACGTTCATCGAGTAGGCGCTTTGTACATAAATGTATGAGTGGGAGAGTATATTATGTACCAGGGTGTCTATCGAAATTTGGCCGCAAGTATTAGTACCCTGGTAGATAGATATATACCTACTCTCCTATTTATACATTTATGTACAAAATAGGTTTGAAGCGTCTACACGATGAACATAGTGATCCGGCAGTGGGATCTCGTACTATTACAAACATTTCCTCAAAACAATTTGAATTTCCAGTCTTAATTAACTTAACTCTAGTTTAGAATTTTAGTATCTAAATCAAAGCGCCGAAAACAGAAAACCCAAGTCAGAACTCGACTCGGTTTTTTGAATTTCCAGATCGGCGGGAGTCTTTTAGAGCCGGAGAATCCTCCAGAGACTTTCTCGGAGCTCCAAAAGTTGTTGTCGTGCGCGGCGCAGGACACGCTCGCTGCCGGGTGCGCCCTGCAGCACGCCGCCTGGAGCGCCACTCTGTTGCAGGAGTGCGCGGCCAAACTGATCCAGTTGCTCGAAGAACATGACTTGTGGAGTGTGTTCGTGGACATTGAGATGAAACTGGTGCCTATAATTGCTGGTAGATTGGATTCTTAATGTTTTTAGACTTTTCTTTATTTAATGATCGCGAGTGTGTGATATCCGGGCACTTTGGGACAGGAAAATCTCAATACAAGCCCAGGATGCACTAGGGGACATTTTGTCCCGCAACACGTCGCGCAACACTCAATTTACGTGACGCTGCAGCGTTGCATAGCAACATGCTTCACAACATTGTACGTGACGCAGGGTATGTTGCTCGCTCTCGCCTCAAGAGCGAGCGCACGCGTGTCCCGCGTCAGTGTCGCGCCATTTGTCACTGAGTATAGTCGCGTACGTAACGTGCCTCTCAATATGTCCATCCTCGGGCGACATTTCTATAAACACTGACTAGTGTGGCCTGCAAAATGTGCCGGGTCATTTGTCTCGGGACATTCACGTAGTTGACATGTTCCGCAAACATGTCGCTCCGTTTGTCCCCTAGTGTATTCTAAGGCTTTCATTATAAGTTTTCTACAGAAATGGAGCGAACGGGAGTGGCAGTAGACCTGGTAAAACTCAAATCAATGGAGGACATCCTCCTCGCAAGAATGAGGGAGGTGGAACGGGAGTGCTACTCGGCGGCCGGCAAGACCTTCCAGATACACTCGGCCGCGCAGCTCCGCGCCATCCTGTACGACGAGCTGCGCCTCGACGTCGCCGGCGCCCGCGTGCCGCACACCGGCCGCGGGGCCAAGTCCACCTCCGAACCAGTGGTAGGCAACTGCAGAACCAACAGCTTTCTAGGAATTAACGGCTAGTTAACCCTATTGCTGCTGCTAACATATAAAAGTCGAGTTTGTATGTAAAAAGCTATATGGAACTTACGACTAATGATGGTAATGAATGCGGCTTGTAAGGCTGCTGGTAATGCACTGGCTGACGTAGGCACTTGACCTACTTAAACCTTGATGATGCTGCTATATTAATCTAAGTGGTCGATGTATCGAACATACTCCCGAGGGCGAGGTCCGAAATGAGAATGAGATGAGGCGTTACAATGGAGGGGTTAGTATACATCGGTGATATAAATTGCTTAGATATGCTAAGTGTATATTAGAACAATTTTTAATGATGATTGCTGATGATTTACAAACTATGTTGTCCTAATTCTATCTTAAAGACTGATTGTCTGTGCTTGCTGCTGGGCGCAGTTATGTGTTTGGACTGGACCACCGTACGGTCCCACTACTACCCTGCCCTAGCTCGGGCACGGGCTGCTTACGCGCACAAACTACACTTGCACTCGAGGGCGTCTTCCTCGGCGGGAGAGGATCGCGTCTCGGGGTTGGCTCCGCGGGGCGCGCGGACGGCTCGTCGACTTCGCCTCAACAGAAATGCCAGGAATGCTGCGACGCCTGCTGCTAGGACGATGCACGATATTGCATACTGGTGGACATCGTGCGTTGTTAGTGTCACCTCTTTGCTCTGTGCTGCTTCTTCCATCGTGCTGATTTGCTCGCCGAGCTGCTGTAGCGAGGTATTCAGTTTGTGATCTTCACTTGGTGCGGTGAACGATAAGGTGTGCTGCTGGATTGGAGCTATGTTAAAAAGTACTAAATCCGATTTGAGTTCGAGCGTACTTTGTCGTTGATACGAATGGAGAATGACGTCACGACCTTTAGCTGTGCATTGTTTTAATAAGTGAATGAGCCCGGCCTTGCTGACTTGACGGACTCGTGTTTCACGGTCACATATTGAAGTAAGTGAGTAGGTATTGCAAGTGAAATAATAATAAAATGATGGGTCCTTGCTATATACGAGTTCACTAGCTTGCTGATATCTATCTGCGTTGATATTAAGGCCGCGTCGTGTTCCCAATCGTACGCCAAAATGCTGATTGAGCGACAGCTGATTGTAGTACTGTAGCTCGCTGTAATCATGTTTCATGCTATACCTCTAGGTAGACAATCGTGATTTAGAGAGCCAATTACAGGTTCCCACGAATAGAAAAACATTAAGTAAAAATAAATCAAACATTAAAATAACCTATAGTTCCTAGGTACCTACTAAGAAATCGTTAAATTTGTTGTGCCCTTAGGTACAGGATGTATGTATGTTTGAGACTGTCTACATTTTTAAGAACTTAGGTACTGTACAACATATATAAGGCAAATACTGATTGAAATTTAAATTAAGAAAATGAGTATACTTGGGACCAATCTGGAAGTATAAGTATCCTTTAAAAAAAAAAATATATCAAATCGGTTTATAGACAACAAAGTTCTAAGGTAAAAAAATTATAAAAAAAACTTTACCGAATTGATAACCTCCTCCTTTTTTGAAGATTATAAATAAACATTCACACTCACACCACACCCCTGCACTAGGATTCCCTGTGTCGCAGGTGGCATGGACACATACAACACATCACAACATCCAAGACCCGAGAACAAACATTTGTGTTCGTCACACAAATATTCGCCCCGGCCGGGGATTGAACCCAGAACATCAAGCTTCGTAGGCAGGGTCACTACCAAGTAACCCACGGTGCCGTCAAAAAAGAAATAACTACCGTCTGTGCCGGCGGCGGCGTGCGGCGGCGTGCGGCGGCGTGCGGCGGCGTGCGGCGGCGTGTTGTGTAGCGAGGGTGTGTTGCAGCTGCGCGGCCTGGCGTCGGCGCACGCGCTGCCCGCGCTGGTGCTGCAGTACCGGCACCTGCACAAGGCGCACGCCACCTTCCTGGCCGGCGTGGCGCACCACGTGCGGGACGGCGTCGTGCGCCCCACGTGGTGAGCAACAAACTGAACTTCTCGCATATTGCTCTACTCACTAGGGTTTGTCAGTCTCACTATACTACTTTGTACCTTTTTTTTTAACATGGGGAAATCCTTATGGATGCCCACCGCCCTTGGGGAAGGGTGTAGGGGTATGTCGGACTTTAACCGACTGAAACCCCATGGTGGCCGACCTCTGCGCATTAGAGGGACCCCGGGATATCCGAAGAACACGTACCGGTGTCCCTCACGCACGTTGCTGTGAGGCCCATCCCAGGGAAGTCTTGCGCTGACCCCTAGCTCCGCTTGCAGTGCATGCCTCCTCGTGCAACGACTTCTACTTTATACCTTTTTTTTTCTTCAGAGGGGAAATTCATTTACGAATAAACCGGTCGGGGGGACACTAAAACCTCTCCGGTGTTCCTCTCTCGCCATTCTTACAATACATATCTTCTTCCGTGACCCAACTGACGATACAATCCCTCTCATATTGGACGGCGCTTCTCCTTCCACATCTCGTATGCACCGCCTCTTATTCACTCCAATCTCTTCAAAATAAGTAGCACTCTACTTAGTACCTAAGTTAAGTTTGGACTCCGGCTTTATTAGTCGCATGACCTCCCAGGGTGCAGACGGC
Organism: Lobophora halterata; assembly: GCA_932526365.1. Lineage (NCBI taxonomy): Eukaryota > Metazoa > Arthropoda > Insecta > Lepidoptera > Geometridae > Lobophora > Lobophora halterata. Next base: position 11,096,597 of record OW052012.1, on the reverse strand, counting down.
GGCGGCGACCGGGCGCATCGCTTCAAGCAATCCGAACCTGCAAGCCATTCCCAAAGCGCCATTCAATCTCACCTTGTTTCCCAAAGACGGCCACAGTGGTATGTTCACATATAATTAGGCTCACCGGCATAACTGTCCTCGAAGATAATGATTTCCAGCAGAATATTTGCGCTGCGCTGGTATTCTATCTCCTTCAAGTCACTCGGGAGGACGTGGTGGCCGAGTAGATGAGGCCCTTGCCTTGCGATCTGATGGTCGCGGGTTCGAATCACGGTGGCAGTCATGCGTAAATGGGTTTTTACGGTCGAAAAAAATCTATATATGCATTTCACGTTCTCGCAACGGTGAAGGAAAACATCGTGAGGAAACCAGCATGTCGTAAAACCAAAAAGTTAAAAAAAAAAATGTGTCGAGTGCACGAACGGAGCCTCTTCGAGGTGCACTTGAAATTTCACCACACTGGTTCGAAGGAACTAGAAGAAGACTCGGGCCGCGCTGAGGCATCGTGCTGTGCATCTGAACTGAACGCCCATTTTTTAAATTTCCGAGAAACGATATAAGATTTATAGGGAAATTAGTTAAAAATAGTAAAAAACTTACTCAATCCAGACGCTTGCATAAAGAGGCATATCCTAAATCTCAGAAAGTACTATCTCTAGGTTAATCATTTTTATTTCAGACTTTAGTTAAGAATTTCTTAAAAGTTTTATGAAATTCTTAACTAAATTCTGAAAATCGTTTCTCGAAAATTTTAAAATGGGCCCTCAGTTCAGATGCACACGCTGAGGCAGGCCTCGGCGTGGCCGTGTGATCATCCACTACAATGTGGTGGTTGTGGTCGCAAGGCGAGGCGTCGCTGCGCATGCGCGGCGTGTACGTGGCGCGCGCCGGCCACTCGCTGCTGGCGGCCGACTTCCGGCACGTGGAGTGCCGCGTGCTGGCGCACTGCGCGCAGGACGCCGCGCTGCTGGCCGCGCTGGCGCCCGGGACCGACCTCTTCAGGGCGCTGGCTGCCAAGTGGTGAGTCATCGCCGCTCCATACGTCCGGAATTTTCCGGAATGCAGGGGGAATTCTAAACCGTCCGGAATTTCTACAAACAAAGTAAAGAGTGAAATAAACATTTATAAAATCAAAAGTTTTTATTACTTATATATACCTAAATCAAGGTTTTAATCAACATTATAGGTGAAAAATCAGGGAGCATTATTAGAAGTCATTACTTCTGATATTTAATGCTCCCTGAAATATTGTTTAACACTTCCGCATCATTTAAAAGAAAGTCAGGAAATCTCAACAAATGTCCGGCATTTTCTCCGAAATTAAGATTTTATGATCTGGGAACCCTACTCGTGTCCAACGCGCCGGGTGGGGCTGGGGCTGAGGCGCCATCTCCACGAGCGAGAGAATCGCGACGAGTCCGCGCTTCTATCGTCGGGTAATCTCCACGAACGAGCGGTTATGATGCCACAGAATTGGGCTATCTACCCTATCGGCAACAACGCAATAATATCGCCGCGATTCTCTCGCTCGCGGAGATGGCGCCTGACGCGTCCGCTGCCGCAGGTTGCACAAGCCGGAGGGCGCGGTGACGGCGCAGGAGCGCGAGCGCACCAAGCGCGTCGTGTACGCGACCATGTACGGCGCCGGCCGCCGCAAGCTCATGGACACCCTCGGCGTCGGCTACGAGCAGACGCTCGCCATCACCGCCAGCTTCGACAGTACGTTCGCGACACCCGTCGAGATGATTACCATTATCAAGTGTGACACTTTATTCCCATCAAGTAACACCGTTTCTATTATTTTTTAGACGAGTAGGTATCAGTGGTACTCAATGGGGAAAAATATCCCAACGAGTAAACAATGTTACTCGTTTGGTTGTTTCTCGATAGGAACCCATCTGATATGCTATCCCTCGCGTGAGATGACACAACTTCAAACGAACTTCTTGACTTGAAATCGTTTATTGCATGAAGTATGGTAGGTATACAGTTCTTAAATTATAATATTTGGTTTCACATACTCCACTGTGTGACGTGTGACTAATAATTTGGACCGGCACATAATATTCCGATTTCTAGTTTTAAGAGTAGGAATGGATGGTCGCAAAGCCGGTCTTCTTCTTATCGTGTCACTAGTTTCTACGAACCAGTATGTTGAAAGAATTTCAAGTGCGCCTCGAAGAGGCTCCTTTCGTGCACTCGACACATGTTTTCAAACTTTAGGTTCTAAGACATGCCGGTTTCCTCACGATGTTTTCCTTCACCGTTGCGAGAATGAGGGATACATATCTACACAGATTTTTTCGACCGAAAAAACCCATTTACGCATGACTGCCACCAGGATTCAAACCCGCGACCATCAGATCGCAAGGTAAGGTATCGGTGTCCCTTAGGAACGTTTCCGTCGCTGAAGAGGTTCGGGCGGGCGGTGGTGGCGCGGTGCGCGGCGGCGGGCGGGCGGCTGCGCACGCTGGGCGGGCGCGCGCGCCGCTTCGCGCACATCGCGAGCCCCGAGCCGGCGCGGCGCGCGCACGCCGAGCGGCAGGCCGTCAACTACGTCGTGCAAGGTATACCTGTCTTCACGGTTCAATAGCGCTCGGCGAAAGTGGAGGCGAGCTCTGCGCAAGTGATGTGTGGCGAGACGGCGTCGGCGGGAAGGTGGCTAAGCGACCAATAGATGTCGGCGCCCGGCGCCTTCCCCATCGCGTCGCACCCCTCCCGCAAAACACATCTAAAAATGTTTTTCCCATCTGTCACCCTGCTCTATCCGCCTAGGGTGACAGATGGGCCAAGTTATATTTGTCCCCCCGTCAGTAACAGGGGGGGGGACAGACAGAACTCATGTATTCCTGTCTATCCCCAAATAAAAATCGACTTCTGTGTATTCAAGGTCAGCGCTATTGAACCGTGTGGACAGCAACATCGGCGTCGTCGGTGGCGGGTGCAGCTGTCGTGTGGTGTCTGTGCGACGTGCGTTTGTGTGTGCAGGGTCGGCGGCGGACCTGTGCAAGACGGCGATGGGGCAGACGGCGGCCCGGCTCGGGGCGCGCGGCCGCCTGCTGCTGCAGATACACGACGAGCTCGTGTGGGAGGTGCGCGACGAGCACGTGCGCGCCGCGGCAGGTACGCGGGGCGGGGCGGGGCGGGGCGGGGCGGGGCGGCGTAGTGCAGCGCGCGGTGTTGCAGGGGAGGTGCGGGAGGTGATGGAGGGGTGCGGGCGGCGCTGCGGCCTGGCGGTGCTGCCGGTCGCCGTGGCCGTCGGGAAGGCCTGGGGCGAGATGCAGCCCTACGCGCCGCCGCCGCCGCCGCCGCCGCCGCCGCCGCTACAATAAATGCCAACCTGCCCCATTCATGTGTTTTTCATTTCATTAATAACCTTCGAAACTTCTTATATTTACTTAGAATACTAAGATTACATTTTTGAAAATGATCTATCAAGAAAAAAATATAAATAGAAACAGAAGTTTATGTTATATTTTTATTTTATTACCTAAGGTATGCAAACAGAAAATAGCCGAATATAATATAGTTAAAATAATCTAAGGTAGGTTTTGTTCTAGACTACAATCCAAAGCAAGCACACACATAATTATTAACAATTTAAATTAACAGTTACCTGTGAGAACTAATGAAACAAAGTAAATACCTTTCTAACAGTAAGTACTTACTAGAAAAATATAAGAAAAACTAAAAACATACACAAAAATCACTCTCTTAAGAGAGTGACCAAGATGGATTTTTGAATTTTCGTAAATTATCAATAAAAATGTCTACGGAATCATAATGATTATCTAACAAGTTGTTGTACTGACGACACATTCTAACTAATGCATTGAAGAATGACGTGTTGTTCGTATAAACTTGAAGAGCAAAAGTGTTTGAGAATGGTTTACGAATTCTTGGTTTTATATTAATATTAATGTGAGATGTAGAGCCGTAGAGTCGATGTGAGAATGGATGATCTTGAAAAGGTATGTCATATCAAATACTAATCGCCGTGATTCTAGGGATTGAATTTTAAACTTTTTAAGTACATCAGAATGAGAGAAGGTGTGCTCTGTTTTTTTTTTATTTTTATTTTTTTATTATTAGGTTTATAAATCTGGTTGAACACAGTAATAAAAATAGACAAATAAAAACATGAACTATCAGATTAGTGTTACAACCTTCTTGATATGAACACTGCATGCAAATTAATATTATACCTAGCTCTGGAAATTTATACTATTTAATAATAAGCTTATCTAAATATTATAACTTAGAAAAAGACTCTTGATGATTGTCTGTTCCATCCACATCGGTAGCATAATATTCTAAGAAGTTTTTTTCTAAAAAAAATTGCGTTATACAACGTATGTCACCTTGGTAGATATTATATTCTCCTATTCATAAATGTATGTAAAAGATGGGTTTTTAACATGTACTCGATGAACGTAGTGATCCTGCAGCTGGATCTCGTACTATTATTAATTCATTCATCATTAATACCATAGCATAGGTTATTTGCACGCCCAAAGTCTATATCTGTGTCAACCAATATACAGTAAAATTGTATTTTATGAACCCTGCATGGAAACCTACACTACTTACATATATAATTTGATTCATGATACAAATTCAGACATGGATATTGACTGAAGGTTTATAAAAAAATCTAACAAGTAACTCTAAAACTAAATAAATTCAATAAGTACATTATTAGGTACTACTATTATAAGATGTAAAAAAACTGTTGGTTGTCAAATATGATGACACAGGGCTTTTTTACAAACTACAAGCCAGCGAGTTCGCTTGTACCTTGTAAACTCGCCCAGTGTCATCGGCTTTTTTACAATCTACTTGTTGACAATCCTCCCCGAAAGCTAACTTGTTCACTCGCTAGCTTTTAAACTCGCTTGTAGCTTGTTAACTAGCCGTGTGTCATCGACGCTTAAGTTTGTAATTCTCAAACACAAATCATAAATTCGTTGACCAGTGAGTATAACTAGTATCTGAGTACTCTGTGGTAGATATAACAAACTAATGCCGTCTTTTACACCAAAAAGTAGAGGCGTATTACTTCAATGACATACATAACGTAAGCATCTCCTTCACAACACCGTCAAAACCCCGTCCGCTGATGTCTGGCCGAATTATTCCCATTTGTCACCCTGCTCTGGACAGTGCACCCTATCACCTTATTTTGAAATAGTTCTATCATGTCAGTAACAGGGGGGCAGACAGAACTATTTTATTCCTGTCTGTCACCACGTCCACGTTCACAAGCTCAAAGCGTGATGCAACGCAAAGTGACGAGCTGCAGGTCTATAGATGATGGCTACACAGCTATGAATTAAGATAAATAAATATTTTGGACATTTTTACACAACTCCATCTCGCCCCAAACTAATCAAAGCTTGTACTATGGGAACCAGATAACTGATAGAATACTTAAATAGTTTTTTTTTTGTAAATACATACATAGAAAATACCTAGACTCAAGACAATCACCGCTGTTCATCACAGAAATGTTTGTCCTGAGGCAGGAATCGAACCCGCGTCACCGGCAAGGCAGTCCAACATACCTGCCACTCGCCTATCCGTGTCACAATGAGTGTCCATGCATTGATTCCGCGTAACGTATGCCTAGATCACACGTACCAAGTACTCGGCCGAGACAGTTAAAGCTTATGCTTAGAACACACGAACCGATTACAATACGGCCGACGTATCTTGGCGAGTCTGAACATAGGCTATGAGAGACAGTGAAAGCTTCCATAACTCGTTCAGTCGAGCACTCGGCGATATGTTTATACGTACCGAGTACTTGGTACGTTTGATCTAGGCATTAACAAGTGTAGTCTGTCTGCGCCGCCGTCCTGCGCGCGGCGGGGGCGGGTGCGGGGGCGGGGGCGGGGGCGGCCAGCGGGATCATAACTTGACGCCGATCAGGGTGAACAGTCTGTGTTGCTGGACCTGAAAAATCACGATTCTATTAAATCATCTAGCAGAAGTTTTATTTAACCGACTTCAAATAAGGAGGTTAACAATTGGGTTGAATGTTTTTTTTGTGTTTCTTACCTGAGAACTATATTCAATTCAAATCTTTTATTTCGGTATTACACCATATTTTGTTAATATAAAATGTTATATATTGTGTATGAACTGATTATATAATAAAATATTTTTGTTTTAGAGGTCATACTTTCAGATTGGTTTCATAGAAATTGTATCTAAATCAAATCAGAAGTTTAGTTTTTAAATAAAAATAACTGAAAAAAAAGCCATTGAAGTGAACAAAGTTGTTTCGCTCCCCTAGTAATTGTCAGTGGTACCTACGGTTACTAGAACCGTCCAATTGAAGTTGTATGTTTTTGAAAACCTTAATTATTACATAACCCAGGATCTTCATTTTCAGATTGTAACTTTCGACGAACTTTAATAACTGATCTACATAATTTTCATTGGCAGGTGGCTGGTAAGCTTGGAATGTTTAATAGAATGTTTGATTTCGTATTTGAGCTAAATTTGAGCGAATAATGTGAAAAGAAAGTGACGTTAAGGTGCCGGTCGCGACATAACATGACGACGACACGTTTCGTTTGCGTGGGTGGTAGGCAGTGGGTCGGTGGGCAGTAGGCAGTGAGCCGGTGGGCGGTAGACAGTTGGCCGGCGGGCGGTAGGAAGTGGGCCGGTGGGCGGTAGGCAGTGGGCCGATGGGCGGTAGACAGTTGGCCGGCGGGCGGTAGGAAGTGGGCCGGTGGGCGGTAGGCAGTGGGCCGGTGGGCGGTAGACAGTTGGCCGGCGGGCGGTAGGAAGTGGGCCGGTGGGCGGTAGGCAGTGGGCCGGTGGGCGGTAGACAGTTGGCCGGCGGGCGGTAGGAAGTGGGCCGGTGGGCGGTAGGCAGTGGGCCGGTGGGCGGTAGGCAGTGGGCCGGCGGTCACCTCGAGGTGCGAGTAGCGCGCGCTGCGGTAGCCGTCGTCGGCGGTGGGGCGGCGGCTGTTCTCGGCCAGGATGCGGCGGCGCGCCGCGTTGCGCGGCTCCGGCGCGTGCACCAGCATGGAGTAGCGCGACATGCGCACCGGGAACCTGCACACACACACTCACTGACTCTCACCAGCAACGCAAATTACTCTTGCTTTATTTATTACCAACACGTTGGAGTTATGTAGAGTCAACAAATTATATAAATATATTTAGTAATAAATCCGCTTGATTTCTAAACAAAGGTTTTAATTAACTTAACTTTAGTTTAGAACTTTAGTACATATTACTATATTATAAACCAAAGAGTCAACGAACAGAAAACCAAAGTTAAATTAAAAAAGATACGACACGTGTTTCGCCTCTACACGAGGCATCATCAGGAGGTTTAACTTTGGTTTTCTGTTCGTTGACTCTTTGGTTTATAATATAGTAATATGTACTAAAGTTCTAAACTAAAGTTAAGTTAATTAAAACCTTTGTTTAGAAATCAAGCGGATTTATTACTAAATATATTTATATAATTTGTTGATATTTATGGATTTCCGCAAAGTAACGCCTGAATCAATCAATTATGTAGAGTCCTGTCCTGAGTGACGCGAGGGGTTAAAGCTGCCCAAGACGAAAACAGGCTTTATCCCAGAAGAGCATACTTTACTTTTCACACCTGCGAGGCAATACAAAGCCAGGGCTCCAGCAGCGAATTCCGTCTTTGAAGTCGAGCCTTTTTTCTTTTATGAGTGGCCAGTGCCATTTTCGAACAAACCTTTTTACAATTCCATATGGGCGTTCTTTTACTTAGTTTTCCACGAGTTTCCACACGAATTTGACGTTCCAAATTCAAATCACATAACAACCCTTGGGAGTTTCATACAACATTATCTCCCTAGAGAGGAGGAGGTACCTTGATAATAGCATGATAATTTTGTAATTGGATATTGTCAAGCTGGTTGTGTGATTTTTTTTTTATAAATGATCTGAACAATCTAATGCAAGTAGGTGAAGCACGTGTGCATATACGGTCAATTTTTAATCACCAGAAAAAAAACGAATTAAAAATGGATAACTGTTACCGTTACCCTTTATTGATAATAATTTAAGTTTTATCCATCGTTTGGCAAACCCGGGTACCTAGCTCGAGCCAGCTCGCAAAAGCTCGGCTCGGGCACCGCATTTGCGCCGCTGTGACTCTGTCATTTTGTAGAAATTCAAAATTCTGACTGCACAGATACAACTTAGTACGCCGTTTGCATTGCCCATTAAATTATTTTTGGTAATTAAAAATTGGTGGTGTATTTAAGGCTCCCTTCAATAATCGGGTGAGGGTTCGATGCCCGGTCGTGCATCATACCTGGTGAGGGCGAGCGCGTGGCGCGCCAGGCGCCCGGCCAGGTCGTCGTCCTCGCCGCCCCAGCCCTGGAACCGGTTGGAGAAGCCGTTCACCGCCACGTACTGGTCGGCACGGATCGCCAGCACCCCGCCCACCAGGCTCTCGTACGGAAGCACGTATCTGTACACGGACAACCAGATGTCAGCGGGTGGCAGCAGCCGCCAGGTGCGAGGACATCGTAGTGAATGAGGAGCGGTGCATACGACATGTGGAAGGAGAAGCGCCGTCCAATATGAGAGGGATTGTATCGTCAGTTGGGTCGCGGAAGGCTTTTGTTCCCGTGGCCCAGCAAAAAAAATCGAAAAAATGTATATATGCATCCCACGGTCTCGCAACGGTGAAGGAAAACATCGTGAGGAAACCGAAATGTCGTAGAACCTAAAGTTCGAAAACCTCTTCGAGGCGCACTTGAAATCCTTTCACCACACTGGTTCGAAAGAACTAGTGACACGATAAGAAAGAAGCAAGAATGGCGAGAGAGGAACGCCGGAGGGGTTTTAGTGGGTATTCCCTCCTCCCATGAGGGCGGCGAGTCCCACATAACTCCGGGCCCCCGGCCGGTTTATTCGTAAATGAATTTCCCCTCTCAAGACAAAAAAAAGGCAGGTAAACAGTAGCGTAAGTAGTTATTATCCATCCGAGCATTGAACGAACAATACACTCGGTCAATGTTTCATTATACAAGACCCCCTGAAAACCCAAAGAACCACTACACTTGAGCGGCGCAGTAGCCGGTACCGGAACTTGTCGATGCTGGCGCTCATGTGGCGCGGGCGCGCGCTGCAGGCGTACAGCTGCGCGCGCGCCCGCGGCAGCAGGTCCACGTCGTGCAGCACGAGGCACGGGAAGCGGTCGGCGATGGCGCGCCGCGCGCCGATGTTGTACAGCACGCCTTTGTTCCACGGCTTCTCGTCGCGCTGCTCGATCAGGTATATCCTGGTTACACAACGTCGTTCTATCTCATCCGCGTGGTACCACGATAATATTTATCACATGACACAGGAATTCAAGGATAATAAATTAAAAAAAAATGATTCTGTCAGTTCAAAGAAAACACAGGGCTGTGACGAAAAATAGCATATCTTATGTTCTTTTGCCCTTCAGTAGTACAATATGGACTCATAATAATAATAATAAAGTTAGTTTACCAACATTTTCCATAAGTAATCTAACCTTGGGAACCTGTAATTGGCTCTACCTAAAGCTAAACCAATGCCTACCTAGTTGCTGTTGGTTCTCCAATCAATAAATAAATAAAATGTTCCCCCGAGTTTCAAGTTCCTGATGATGAACAATTTTTTAGCCATAGCCTAACCTTTCACCTTTATTTCAGCAGCAACAGACCTTAGTACAGAAATGGTAGGTACTTTACTACTTACTTATAATGTATATTTTGTCTCCTCAAGAAGTTATGCATGTAGGGTAGGAAGATATTGAGCTGTTTCTGCCTGTTCCTGTACGTGACCAGAATGGCGACACTGAACGCGGGGCGGCAGGGCGGTACGTAGCTCCCATTGGCGAGCCCAGTGGACACAAAGTCGTCGAACTGCGTCGGTATGTCCCAGCTGTTCACACTCTCTGTACTCTTCAATACTTCATCGTAGCTGCACTCCGCTCCGCTCTGCACCAAGAGAGGATTGGCCTTGCGATACAGCTCATCAACCAGCCTCTCCTCGGGAATGTGTGTGTACTGATATGTGCCATGAGCTGAGAAGAACTGTACCGCTGCAACCAGGGCTGCTGCACTGAATATGCATGTTATCACTCGCAGTTGCAGGATTCTGAAAATGAAGGTTCCAACTTTTAAGAATCATACCTCCTCAACTGTTTAGCAATAACTACAACCGTTTTGGTTCTGCTCTGGGACAAAACATTATACTCTATCTAACTCAAATACTAACCTGTTTTTTATAGAGCATTTGGGCATTTGGAATGGGCAGGTACTTTGCACGAGGGTCAGAAATACTCTCAATAGCCATTCAATATTATTTTTGTCACATTAACAGCAGAAATCTGAAATAAAATATTCATATTTAAGAAATGAGCTGTGGTATCACAATGGCCAGCTCCAATAGGCGCCTACTATTTGAATGATGTACCATTCTATTCAGGAAAAACCCATGTAAGTCATTCATTATCTGCTGCCCTCATAGCCCCAATAGTTATCAAATCTAGGGCATGTCAGGGTACTACCACAAAATTGGTGGCTAATATGCTTTTTAATGTTTTGTCTGGAAGTATGTCAAGTCCTCTGTGGAGCAAAGTTAATACATACAATATTTTAATGACAGTAATATTGTGTTATCAAGCTGCAACGGATGTGCATTACTGATACCTACTGAGATATCCTTATATTCGAGACTGGTTGTGTTATTTAGTTGTCCCAAGGTTGTCCCTTTGTTTGGTCTAAGTACTGTAGTTTTGTTATCATTCAACACATATTCCTGCAGTCAATAAATGATAACATCCTTTATGTGTGACCTAGCAATCCAGTGCACTCTGCAGCTTTGTTGAATGCAGGGCGGTGGTATAATAATTATTTGTGTTGTTAAAAGTTAAACTTAAAATTCGTATCTTCCGCCATTAATCCGAACCAGCTGTCAAAACAAATCAAATGTCAAGTCAATTGAGAAACGCGAGAAGTAAATAAACGTAAACGAAATCGTTAGCAGTGGAAAACAAGTGTAGAAAGGTATCTTAACGTTATTTATCTAAAACAAATTATGAAGAAGTGAGTTTAGACGTTCAAAAATGAGTGGTCTAAGAAAATCAGTCTGGAAGGAAGAGGAAATAACCTGCGCGCCGCTCGACTCATATGATGATATAAAAAGTTTTTTGGAAAACCCACCACCTTGGAGAACTCTTTGCCGAGATTTAACGCCACATAGTAGATTTATAATAAAAAACAGTGAAATAAATAAACACTTCGACACATCTCTCGAATCACCGGAAACATTCTGTCATTTCGATCCGGATGCAGATGACATTATAAGACATGAGAGTGACTCTTTACCTAAAACATTGGTGTGCCATGATATGGCGAACGGATACCACGATGATAGGTAATCTACTTTCGTTTATTTTAATGTGTATGTAACATTTTAGAGGAGGCTAAAACAGATGTTGTTAACAATTTTAATATACATACTTGTTATGACTTCAAAGTTCGAATGACTTCCTTCCACAGATTAATTAGCTTTCTTATTCCGAATTGATAGCTCATGTATGTCAATGTCCATAGGACTTAAGGTCATAGGCCATCAGAGGTTATTACCGGACTTTATAGAGTCCGGTGCGGTGACGCAGTAACGGCCTTCTGCGGCTAACTCACTGGGCTAACTGCATTAAACGTCCATACGAAAAAAAAACAAAAAAATATGGAAACTTACGCTATTGTAGCATACACTACATAATGTGTTTAATTACTATTTAATAAGCTGTTACTCAATACGTCATTATACTCTAATACTAACTATAAGTCAATCTGTACAGCTCTTGTAAAAGCTCACGATGCTATTCAGTCTCGGTTCAAACGCGATACGGTAAATACATCAATCAGTACCAATTATTCGGTTTTTAATTTATCGAACCTAATTACCTACTTAATCAATTCAATTTAGGGTTTGATCACTACGAAATAAACATAAATCCTAAAGTAGTGACTACGCGAATCCTAAAGTGGTGACCCCAACAACTCTCTTTTTTATAACTTTCCGCGACCTTTTGTAAAAAAGTGACTTTAGTGGTGGTTATTTAAAAAAAATATTACGTGCTGTGACCGTATATTCCATTCATTACGATGGAGCCCGAGACTCACACCACCGCCAGCGCGCATCAACCTCAAACACCAGCGCCCATCCCTGCAACCACCGAATCTGCAGCCAACGCGATAACGGTGAACTCCAGGATCTCCGAGTTCTGGACCACCAAGCCGCGCCTGTGGTTTCATCACTTCGAGGCCATCGTCACACCACAAAAACCAGGTGACCTCCACACATATCAACTAGTTATAGCTAAACTAGGTAGGGATGAGCTAGGGCAGGTTAGCGACATCCTCGAGAATCCGCCCGCGACAAACAAATACGAAGCGATCAAAAATAGACTCATATCTGCATATGAAGAGTCAGAGACCAAACAGCTTCATAAATTACTAAATGACATAGAACTTGGTGATCAGAAACCCTCCCAGCTACTGAGAAAAATGAAGGAGCTAGGGAGAAACAAGATACCTGAAGATACTTTAAAGATTCTATGGATAACCCGGCTTCCGCAAGCCGTACGCGCCGTGATTACTGCGTGCGACATAAAATTAGAAGATACAGCTACTATTGCTGATAAAATTATGGAATCCGTGCGCCCAACTACTGAAATCTATAGCGCAACAAAACCATCAACTAGCTCAATTAATACCGGCATTGAAAATCAGTTACAAAAAATTACGCAAGACATCGCCGCACTCAACAAAAAGTTCAATGAACTCGAAACCACCCGTCGTAACCCAGACCGACAGCCCGCACACTTGAGATCCCGGTCGAGCTCACGCAGCGCTAATCAAGAGCGCTACCGCCGCCAAACAGCTCAGCCCGGTGACGCTAACTTCAAGTGCTACTATCATTATATTTACGGCGAAAATGCATCAAAATGCGGCAATGACAAATGTACGATGTCGGAAAACTAAAATCGGCACCCACGATGGCGAGCGCAGGTGCCAACGCCAACCAAACACATCGCCTTTGTGTCACCGATCTGCAAAGTGGCACACGTTTTTTAATCGATACGGGGGCTGACGTATCGGTTCTCGCATTCAAGGGTCGTAATAAAAAAACATCAGACTATACCCTTTACGCAGCCAACGGGACTACAATTTCAACGTATGGCGTACAAACTATCACACTTGATTTAGGGCTGCGACGCCCATTGAAATGGACTTTCATTTTAGCGGATGTACAAAGATCAATTATCGGTGCTGACTTCTTGGCCAAGAACCAACTAATGGTTGATTTACACGGTAGGAAGTTGGTAGACAAGATCACAAGTTTAGCGAGGATTACGCAAATAACCTCGGATGATCAACACACGCCGATCATTCAAACAATCAACAATACAGATCCGTTCCACAGAATATTAGCACGTTATCCGGATATTACCAAACCGGAATCATTTAAGTCCATTCCGAAGCACAACGTCGTACACCATATTTGCACAAACGGACCACCTGTTTATGAAAAGGCAAGGCCACTCAATCCCGCCAAATATAAAGCGGCCAAACAAGAATTCGAGCGTATGATAGAGCTCGGAATATGCAGACCTTCCACGAGTCCCTGGGCAAACGCTTTGCATCTAGTTAATAAAAAAAATGGCGAATTAAGACCGTGCGGAGATTACCGGCGACTAAACGCCATCACTGAGCCCGATCGATACCCCATTCCAAGACTTTTGGACTTTACTTATATACTAAGGGGGAAAACCGTATTTTCTAAAATTGATATTCGTCGAGCTTATCATCATATACCAATCGCACCGGAGGACATTAAGAAAACTTCCATCGCCACACCTTTTGGAAGTTTTGAATTTGAAAAAATGATGTTTGGATTACGCAACGGTGCGCAAAGCTTCCAAAGATTTATCAATAATGTCATGAAAGGCACCGACAACACTTTCAGCTACTTAGATGACATTTTGATAGCTTCCACAGACATAGATTCCCATAAGAAAGATCTGGAATCAGTATTTCAACGTCTAGATCAATACGGAATCACAATCAATACAAACAAATGTGAATTCGGCAAAAACCAACTCAGGTTTCTCGGATACCAAATCACCTGTGACGGCATCAAACCGGACGAAGAAAAGGTACGAGCCATCACAGAATATCCACAACCAACCACTATCGAGGAACTGCGACGCTTCTTAGGTTTTATAAATTTTTACCGAAGCAGTATACCAAAAGCAGCCGAATCTCAAATTATACTCAACAAATATTTACACAACTCAAAGAAAAAAGACAAAACCAAAGTCGAATGGACAGAAGAAGCGATCCAGGCTTATCAAAAGTGCAAAACAGAAATCAGGGAATGCACATTATTAAATCACCCTGATGAAAATGCGCCACTAATTATGATGACTGATGCATCTGGTACATGCGTCGGAGCAGCATTGCAACAACTCGTCAGCAATCAACTTGAACCATTGGCTTATTATTCAAAAGGCCTGAGCGAAACTCAAAAACGCTACAGTACGTACGATCGCGAGTTACTAGCTATATACATGGCACTGAAGCATTTTCGGTACATGGTCGAAGGGCGCGAACTCACAGTCGTAACGGATCACAAACCACTTACTTTCGCTCTCACCAAGAAAAATTCAACAGCTGACACACCAAGACGTATCCGACAACTAGATTTTATTGCGCAATTTTGCAACAAAATAGAATACATTCAAGGCGAAGAAAATTCAGTAGCAGACGCATTTTCACGAATGAACGAAATCAAAATGCCGAGTCTATTCGACTATCAACAATTAGCCGCCGCTCAAAGCGAAGACAAAGAACTGGAGGAGTTAAAAAATCAAGAAAATTTGTCCTTCAAAATTATCAACATTCCTGGATCGGATCAACTGATAACGTGCGAGACATCGACACCATGCGCGCGACCCTACTTACCTCGACCCTATCGAGAAACGGCTATCAAGTCTATCCATGACGTCAGCCATCCTGGCGTACTCGCTACTAAACGTTTAATCACTAAACGATATTTTTGGTCGCGTATGAATGCAGATATCACTCAATACGTGAAAAACTGTATACAATGCCAAAAGTCAAAGGTAAACAGACACACGATAACCCCGCTTGGAGAATTTGAAAACTCATCAAGATTCGACCACATACATATTGACATCATCGGTCCACTACCACCATCGGAAGACTACAATTACTGCATTACAATTATCGACCGACACACTAGATGGTTAGAAGTCGTTCCAATCAAAGAAATTAGCGCCGAAACGGTAGCGCAAGCTTTTCTAACACAATGGATTTCAAGATACGGCTGTCCATCTACTATAAGTACCGATCAGGGTCGTCAATTCGAATCACGCCTGTTTACCCAAATAACCAAATTACTCGGTATTGAAAAAATCCACACAACAGCTTATAACCCGAAAGCAAACGGAATGGTAGAGCGCAGTCATAGAACACTCAAAAGCGCAATAATGGCCCGATGCAAAGACACAACTCACTGGGCAAGAGAGTT
Source organism: Lobophora halterata (assembly GCA_932526365.1). NCBI lineage: Eukaryota > Metazoa > Arthropoda > Insecta > Lepidoptera > Geometridae > Lobophora > Lobophora halterata. The sequence continues at coordinate 11,080,994 of OW052012.1, read as the reverse complement.
ACCTCTCATATTACTAGGACTTAGGTCAACCATCAAAGAAGACCTAGGTTTCAGCCCCGCTCAACTCGTCTACGGGAAATCATTAGCTCTACCTGGAGATTTTTTCATCGCATCCGAAAAGAAAATCAACGACACCGAGTACACAACGAAGCTCATGGAAACATTATCTACGCTACAGACATCCACACGTAATCAAGCTGATCATCGAAAGATTTTTATGCACAAAGATTTACAGAATTCTGAATACGTTTTCATTAGGCGTGAAGCTAAGAAATCGTTAACCCCGCCTTATGAGGGGCCATTCAAAGTAATTCTCAGAAATTCCAAACACTACACAGTTCGGGTAGGTACTCGGGATGTCGTTATATCGCTCGATAGGCTCAAACCTGCTTATTTTAATGCTATTACTAACTTATCACCGGACGAGGCACCTAAGGTTTCAAACAATCGAATTGTTTCGTCGGACAAAGGACCTATTGCTCCCGAACCATTGACCATTGTACCCAAACAAACCACACTTCAAGGAACAAAGAACTTAACAGCCTCAAATGCAACGACGCCGCCAGTCGTTACGAGATCAGGTCGCACCGTAAAAAAAACAGTGAGATTTGATATATGAGTACCACTTCACACACAATACGTTGCTCATAACACAACGAGTTATTTATCACGCAGCAGAAATCAACCAACGCATTTAGTGACTGTTTAGTAAATAGCCGTCAGATAAATGCGTCAATAGTTTTCCTGCGTCAACTATAATGGTACAATTGATTACACACAATCACCTTCAACGACGCCTGCTACAGCAGCAGCGCGCTATCATCGTGCCAGCAGCGTTAACATCATCGGTCGTGTGTGGCCCAACCATGCACATGCCCACGTCCAACAGTGTACTGTGTAAGTGTAAGTGCAGTGAAGTGCAAAAACAATAAAAAATAAAAACTTGAGTGCGGGTTAAACGAGTGAATAAAATGATATCGTACCATCTAAGGGACTATATTCTAAAAATAGAACTCAAAAATACGCAGACGCGACACACGTCTCCCATCGTATTCCACTTGCGTTAACTCTTATCGCTACTCATTCAAGTACCTTACCTACCTTTTCCCTGTCAAAGAAAGGTCATAAACATTTATATTATTTTATTACTATCTCTACGAGAACTAGCTTACTTGTATGTTAGCATTTTTCAATGAGTTTTATATTTTTAAGTCAATCAATTGTGTCAAATTAATGTTTTTATACAATTTGCATTACATTTACATTAATCAAACTAAATTAATTTACTTTAATGTGTTATTTGAAACTATTTGCTTACTTATTTTAACAAACAAATCATGTATCGTGTTTTTATAATCATTTACTTGTTTAGTTTTCAATTATAATTTACTACTTACACTAATTTACATTTATATTTTTGATTACATTTTGCATCAATGTTTATTATTTTACGAATCGAGATTTACTTAATTTCAATTTTTTTTTTCCAACCCATTCATGTTGGCTACATAATTGTTTTAAAATTTGTATTATTTTACGCTCAACGCCTTTATACTTTCTTTTCAATTGTATTTTTAAAACATTTAATTTTCAATTTTCATGTTGATTTTTTTTTTTTTTAAGGGCGGTGTATATGTAGCATACACTACATAATGTGTTTATTTACTATTTAATAAGCTGTTACTCAATACGTCATTATACTCTAATACTAACTATAAGTCAATCTGTACAGCTCTTGTAAAAGCTCACGATGCTATTCAGTCTCGGTTCAAACGCGATACGGTAAATACATCAATCAGTACCAATTATTCGGTTTTTAATTTATCGAACCTAATTACCTACTTAATCAATTCAATTTAGGGTTTGATCACTACGAAATAAACATAAATCCTAAAGTAGTGACTACGCGAATCCTAAACTATATAGGTTTTTTTAAGTACAGTCCACAGAGTACTCTCTAAATAGGTTTCGTAAATAGGGTAATACAGTCAATATCATATATCTTTTTCCACCACACCAAAATAATCCAAAGCGGCTTTTAAACGTTGACAAAGTGTAATAATCATTGCTCCCATTGTCTGTTAAATGACTATGGAAGAGATCGCTTACGTCGATAAGTCCGCCCCTCGTACTACCTACTTGAAGGCCTTTATATACTTTGTACTTCTGTTTTTGTTCTTGTTGGTTAACAATAAAGTGTTCATCTACCTACCCATCTATATCTTCGCTTGTTGGTCCCGAACAGCTATCTTCATGCTAGAGGACATACTCGCTCTTAATTTCCGTTCCGTAATTTCCTCGTACCTTCACAGCGCTCAACAACAAACTCTTGAGTAACAACAAATTATATAAATATATTTAGTAATAAATCCGCTTGATTTCTAAACAAAGGTTTTAATTAACTTAACTTTAGTTTAGAACTTTTGTGGACGTTTGTGGAGAAACTCTCGTTTCGAACTTCGGCGAGTCCACACCTCCTGATGATGCCTCGTGTAGAGGCGAAACACGTGTCGTATCTTTAAACTTTGGTTTTCTGTTCGTTGACACTTTGGTTTATAATATAGTAATATGTACTAAAGTTCTAAACTAAAGTTAAGTTAATTAAAACCTTTGTTTAGAAATCAAGCGGATTTATTACTAAATATATTTATATAATTTGTTGATATATATGGATTTCCGCAAAGTAACGCCTGAATCAATCAATTATCTTGAGTAACAATCCCACAGAACACTATATAGGTACTTCTAGCGGAGAACAATCCTGACTGCGATATTACAGATGAATGGAAGGAATAATAGCATGTTGCAATAAAAATAATGCTAAAAAAAAGGATGTTATGTCTTGTGAGATCTACCATAGTATATCAATAGTTGTTCCGCTACAAATTAACTATTTTAGGAATAGTTATCGTTCACATAAATTATGTATCTACCTGTATGTGTCAAAGCTATTTAGGTAGGTACCTACCTAATTGACTAACGTGTGCCAATTCAAGAAGTTCTTCCATTCGTTTTAGAGAGTATCGTTGAAAAACTAATATCTTTGCTGTTTGTTTTAGTATCATCGATGGAACTGATAACTACGAAGCATATACGTTTTATAATTGGGCTGGTATCGATATATTTTGCTATTTTAGCCATCATCTGATAACAATCCCTCCGCTGGGCTGGATAAACGTTGGCCATGACCATGGAGTAAAAGTAATCGGTAAGTTCAATCTAGGTATTGTTTTTTTACTAAGCTATTTAAATTAAAGATAAAGATAAGATAAAGATTTTTATTTTGCACGAAACACGGTAGGTTAGATAGTAGGTAACAGAGTATGTTGTAAATACATGTCTCACGAAGAACTGGCATACAAAATATTCGCGTAATTTAATAAGTAATATACCAATTTAATAAAATACATTTAATCTTTCCTTAGGAACAGTGATATCAGAATGGGCTAAAGGTATTTTATTTTGGGATAAAATATTGGAATCGGACAAAAGCTATCAAGATTTCGCCAGTGCTCTGGTTACTATAGCAAAGACTTTGAAATTCGATGGTTGGCTGTTGAACGTCGAAAACAAGGTCAGCGTTAAGATACAGACCCACTGCTACATAAATAGGTACCTACTCTACTCCCATCATCGAAATGCATCGATGCCCTAATTTTTTATTTTATATTACTTATAGATTTCAAATCCTGATAAACTACTGGAGTTTGTAAAACACTTTAACCTTGTTCTTCATCAAGAAATTCCTCATGCGGTGCTTATTTGGTACGACAGCGTCACCACAAACGGCACTCTTAACTGGCAAAACGGACTTAATGAAAAAAACAAGTAAGGAGTTTAACAAAAAGCTGGCAATGTTTCACCGGATTATCGTAAGCGTGTTGTTAACCAAACTCTAAATTGAATTTAAATATCTAGGTACTTACTAAATGTTTTCTGTCAAAGCCCTAGTAGTTATATGAGGTATGAACCTGTTAGGCAAAATATTAATTTCTAATGACAGTTGATTAAGAGAGGTCGATATTCGAAATGTTTTGTCCTGCAAATTTTGAGTCCTTACTGATTCGTTTAGGTACTACCATAGACGAATCCTTTTTACTAGTCTCTGGTCCCTACTGTACTACAATAAAATGTAAAACATTTAAACATATTGAAAACAGGGCATTTTTCGACGCCTGTGACGGTCTCTTCACCAACTACTCGTGGAGCGAGAAAGACGTCGATGAAAGCGCGCTGGCCGCCGGCGACCGCGTCACGGACTTGTACATCGGCATCGACGTGTGGGGCCGCAACTTTTACGGCGGAGGTCAATTCAACACACAGGAGGTTAACATTGACTATTTATATTTTATTTTATTTTATGTATTGGATAACTAACGGCTTATAAATTTACTAACTTAACTTAATTCTATGTAACATAAAGCTAATTACAGGTCTTCACGATTAGCAAGCATAATGAATAATACGTTGGTTTATTCCCGAAATCCCCACTAGCTATCCCCACTAGTGAGTTTCGGGAAAAATTGTCTCGAAATCCCCACTAACACCAACCACCAACCGCAGTAAGGATTTTGGGAATATTTTTGTCTTGAAATCCCCAGTTTTCGTTAAATCACGCCGAAAACTATCTAATAAAATTATTATTATTTGTAGTACTTCTGTCGCCGACTGCACACTGTCCATCTAATCAAATAGGGAGACAGTAATGCACGACATGGTAATGCACAACACGGTAATGCCCGACCCTGAAATGTGAAACTGAATCCAAGTCCTCATTTTCGGCCACCACTCGGTCACACAAAGCTTTACTTTACTCCACCCGCCATCACTTCGTCTGGCCAAGTGTCCTGTCCACTTCCACTTTAGCTCCGTAACCCGATGATTTCAAATACTTACCTACCTACTTTAAATTGCAGTGTACGAAAATAGATGGCGCGGTTTTAATAGGTTTTTGGGTAGGTAAGTTTATGTGCAAGATTCTAAACGTTATTATACCTAGTATTAAACGAGTAATATAGGTTTATTTAAGTAGATACCTAAGCTCGAACCATCCCCCAATGATTTTCAGGCAGTGAAAGTAGCGCATGACCTGGGCTGCTCGCTGGCCATCTTCGCGCCCGCGTGGACGTACGAGGCCATGAGCACTGAGAAATGTGACGTCAACGCTGTGGCCATGGCCGAAGGTATTAGCCGAGGATAATTTATGACAATATAAATCCAAGCTATGATGTTCGGTAGGACTATAAAATGTAATCGTTGGGTCAGATCTGGACGTGTGCCAGCAGTTGATGCTGCGCGACCGCGCGCTGTGGGGCAGCCTGTGGCCCTTCCTCAACACGCGGCTGCCGAGCGCGCTGCCCTTCCGCACCTCCTTCTGCCGCGGGCTGGGCCGCAAGCGCAGGCTGCACGGGGAGGTAATGTGGACCCCCGGCCCGCACAAGGGCGAGGGGCCGAACCGGTCTTCTGCTCTTCTCATCTACGTGTCGCGCGGCGGGACCCCGCAGGCCCGCACTGCGTTCTCTGCCATTATTGGCCAAAGACTCGACTACCTTCTTTACAGTCAGACACAAAGGTTAAGTAAGTACTCAGGTAAGAGTAGGTAGTGTGAAATTGGCTTCTAATTAGTGTAAAGAAAGGTAACGCTCGCCCCGCCCGCGAGGCGGCTGCGAGGCGGCTGCGAGGCGGCTGCGAGGCGGCTGCGAGGTGGGAAGCCTTGGATGTGATAGATGTGAGCGCGCGCAGGTGCTGAGCAACAGCGCGTGGTACAACCTGCGGCACCAGCAGTACCAGCCGAACTCCGCGCACGGACCGCACGGCTACCTGCTGTCCTCGCACGACGCCATCCTGCAGCACTCCAGCCACGCGCTGCGCGCCGGCAAGGGCATCCTGCGCTACCCCGGCTCGTTCCAGGCTTCGCGCGCCGACCTGCTGTGCGTCGCGCGCCACTCGCGCACCGACACCCCGCCCGAGCCCGACACCGCGCAGCAACCGCGTCGGCCCACCCGCACCACCTTCCTCGAGCAGCTGCAGCGGCGGCTCCACCCGCGCAGGGACGGGCCGGACGAGCCGGGGCCCTCGGCGGAGGTGGACGCGGAGGCGGAGGCAGACGCGAACGCGGACGAGGAGCGCGGCTCCGAGTGCGTCCGCGGCAAGTCCATGGTGCAGGTGTCCGTCAACGTGAACCTCAGCCTCAAGGGGCGGCGCCGGCGCTGGGCGCTGGCGCGCGTGCCCGAGGAGCGCGAGTGCCTCGAGCTGTGGCTGGAGGACGCCTTCGTGGGCGGCGCCTGCCTGCGCGTCAACCCGGCCGACGGGCTGTGCGGCGAGCACCGCCTTACGAGGCTGTTCCACTGCGACTTCCGCTGCGAGGAGTCGCTCGTCGTGTGCGTCGTCACCAAGAAGCAGCCCGGCTACGGGGACCAGTACCTGAATGTCAAGCTGGTGGCGAAGACGGCCGGCGCGGAGGACCTGACGGTGGTGCTGATCGGGCACGACGGGCGGCGCGCGGCGGCCGGCGGCGGCGGCGGCGGCGTGCGCTACGAGCTGCCGCTGGAGCCCGCGGGCGCCGCCTTCCGCGACCTGCGCCGCTACCTGCTGCTCAACCACTCCGGCTACTTCGTGCCCGTGCAGAACCCCTACCATTGGGAAGTGAGGTGGGTCCGAATGTCCGCCGAGCCGCGGCCCGCAGCGGTGTGCGCCGACGGTACAGCGTGTGCTCCGCAGGTACTACGAGGTGCGGCTGCCGGGCGCGCAGGTGACGGCCATCAACTGCCGCACCGGCCACGACCGGGGCGCCGTGCTGCTCGGCTACCTCGCCATCTGCCACAGGACCAGCGTGAGCGTCATCGCCAGCGACGTGCTCTCTGACGTGAGCGAGACTAACATTTTATAAAAATATTTCTTTTTCAGGACCCCCAGGAGAGTCAGTGACCATCACAAATACATATCTACCTTTAAATTACTTATTTTTTTGTATCTACTCATTTATTTTTAAGTTTACTGTAACAAATAAAAAATTATAGCAACAAAAGTATCTCATTTCAGAGATAGGGTATTCGCTACTTTGTCCCCCAATAATGGAAGAATCTAATGAGGGTTCCGAAATCTACTTCAATTTTTTATAAAAGCAGCGCTAGGTTACGACATCATGTTACTAATAGACGATCTACGTTAATCCTAAATATTGCTACGGTAGTAGTCAAAACAAAATGAATGTTAACTAGATAGTTTTTTTTAGATTAACCTACCTTAGAAAAACGGGTAATTTCGCATTTGCCACTATGATTTCCCACCGCAAAAAAAGTAGTAGGGATTTGCCACGGCTAGAAATATTTTTAGTTTATTTCGCAGACTTCCAGATTCGTTTTACCACTAAAGTACAGTCAGCAGCACCATCAAAGTGTAGATTCTACGTCCTAAAGGGACCTACTATTTCGACATCTTGGTAGTTATTTCAATTGTTTGGTCTTGAATGAATCTTTTAGGTTTAGTATTTTTTTCCGGTTTTATTTATCTGTTATTAGTTCACGTAAGTATGAAGATCAATAGTAACAGTTATGGCAAACCTGAGTACCTACCCTACAGGTTTCAAAACCTACTGTTAGTTAATTTTTCATTTTTGTAAAAGAAGACAGTGTTGCTCCTTACAATATGATAAACTTGAAATTATTAATAATTTCTAACATTATTGATGCAAGAGTAATTATAATAAAAAATATAAGTAGGTAGGTACTTACATATTTTTTTCAGTGTGTAGATAAACTCTAAGTAGGTAGGTAGGTACTTAATTAATTTAGATTGAGTTCGAATGTTTTGTTAATTATTCAAGTACCAATGGCGAGGGCATTGCCTTTACAGACTTTATCTAAATAATTCAGTGGGTAAGTGAAGTGCACCGCTGTTATATCGTCCATCAGGCGTCAGGTAGCTACAACTGATAAAAATCATTCAAATCGATTTTATCAGAATCTATCTGTTTTCCAGACGCTATTTATAAAATGAATGTAAGATAATTGTGTCATTGTGAGTTTATTTGCTCTGTTGGGTACGAAGCGTATCACCGCGTAGAATAACGTAAGTACATATCAGTTTCAGTTTAACGTTTATTTTTTTTACTTGCTGCCCGCGTGTAGTCGAGTCATTACGTAGCCTATGCCTCCGTGCCTATGCCCCGTTCAGCGATAAACGTAATATTTTCTGCAATATTTCACAAACATGTAGGTAATCTTTAACAAGGCATGTACTTACCTACACAGTTAAGCTTGATTGAGGAGCAAACGTCAAACCCTCGTTCGTTTTAATTTGTTAGTGTTCGTCAGTTTGCTTCGCCATGTGCAGGGCGTTTCAGCAACATTCAACACTCTGCTGTTCCTTCTCAACTCGCTAGCTGATCCTAGGCTTCCAGCAATGGCGCCCGCTGCAGGTGTGTCTCCGTGCGCGGGCGGGGGCGGCGGCGGCGGCGCGGTGGCGGCGGCGGTGGCGGCCGCGCTGCACTTCTTCGCAGCCTCGCAGTGTGCGCTGCGGGAGCCCTGGCCGCGCCAGGCCGACATTGCCAGTGAGCCATAACATCTTTGTTTGTAATCATTTATGGTAGATAGTGGCAGTCAGGCAGGCCGTACGAATCGGTAACTGGTATTATTCTTCAAGTTTTTTTTTTATATTCGACTATTTTTGATTCCAAATTCGAGCAGGAACCAAGAATCTAGTTACATTCACCCAGGATTCGCTATATGTATTGAAAAGTTTGTTATTTATCATTATTATTGATCTTCAAGAGTTTTGATAGACCCTTTTGATTGTCAGATGGATCAAGTTTTGACTTCATAATAGTGGGGGGTGGAACAGCGGGATCCACGCTGGCGGCGAGGCTGGCGGAGGTGCCGAGCTTCACGGTGCTGCTGGTGGAAGCCGGAGCCGATCCTCCGCAGGAGAGCATAGTGAGTGGGTACTAGCGGAGGTGTGCGTCGAGTCTGCAGGCCGCTATGTACACTATCATCATACTACGCTATAGCGGAACCATCTACTTCCAGGTGCCAGCATTCAAAAGTTCGCTTATTGCAAGCTCTTTCGATTGGAACTTCACGACGGTAGACGACGGCAGCTCCAGTCAGGCGCTGGCCGGGGGCAGCCAGAAGCAGCCACGCGGCAAGATGCTCGGCGGCAGCGGCTCCCTCAACGACATGGTGTACGCCCGGGGGTTCCCCGCAGACTACAACGAGTGGGCGGCCGTCGCGGGCCCCGACTGGACCTGGGACAATGTTCTGCCGTTCTTCAAAAAGACTGAACAAATGACAGACGAAAACATAGTGAACGACGACGAGCTGATGAAGTACCACGGCCGCGATGGGGAAATTGAAGTTTCCGGACTTAATAAAACTTCTTTGAACATTGAAAACTTTTTGGAGGCATTTCAAGAAATCGGTTTCAATATGGTGAATGATATGACGAACCCTCATAAAATAGGGGCAGGGAAGTTCTCTCACACGATCAGGGACGGCAAAAGAGACAGCTCGGTGACTGCGTTGCTGAACAAAGCTAAAGGGAATAATATCTTCGTTTTGAAAAATACGATGGTTACTAAAATTATAATAGAGAATAGCACTACTGTCGGTGTGAAAGTTTTGACGAGCGATAACGACGAGTTACAGTTCTACGCTGACGAAGAAGTGATCGTATCGGCTGGCACTTTCAATACGCCAAAACTGTTGATGCTCTCTGGAATCGGCCCCAAACAACATCTGCAAGACCTGGGTATTGAGGTGATTAAGGATTTGCCGGTGGGCGACAACCTCCACGACCACGTAATGTTCCTGACCTACATCGCCGCGGAGAACGGCACCTGCTTCACGAGCGAAGCCGCGCGCCACATGGATACCATCAGGTACCTGTACGACGCGAGCGGCTCGCTGGCGGCTTCCGAGACCATGGGCGCTCTGTTCGCTCTGAAGGGGTCCGACCCCAACATACCAGATTTCGCCTTCTATCCGACCTGCACTCCCCAAAACAGTCAATACTTCGAAGGCTGCATGTCCGTTTTGGGCTTCGATGAGGAAATCTGCGCGCAGTTGGATGCCGAGAACCGGCACCACGAGCTGGTGTCCGTGGCGGTCGTTCTTCTCACACCTAAATCGAGAGGTCAGGTTCGGCTGCGCTCCGCCGACCCTTCGGACAAACCCCTCATATACTCGGGCACGTTCGCCGATCCCGCAGATTTGGAGGGTTTCCCCGAAGCGGTAGACGTCGTGCATTCCCTAGCGGGGACTGAATACTTCAAAGGAAAATCGGCGCATGTAGTGGATATCAAAATTGGCATTTGTGAGGGGCTGTATGGTTCTGAGAAAATAAAATGCGCGGCTCGAATGATGGCGACGTCGGCGTGGCACGCCGTGGGCACGGCCGCGCTGGGCGGCGCGGTGGACGCGGCGCTGCGGGTAGCGGGCGTGGCGCGCCTGCGCGTGGCCGACGCCAGCGTGATGCCGCGCGTGGTGCGCGCCAACACCAACGCGCCGGTCGTCATGATCGCCGAGAAAGCCGCCGCGTTCATTAAAGAGGCTTACGGAGCGGAATGAACGCGCTAATGTGACTAATTTTATCGATAAGACTGGGCTCAGGCTCGCGACGCGAAGAAAGTCTAGGATTTCCGACTGATAGTCTTTGAATACGAATAGTATGATAAAAAATCAAAATGAATTACAATTTTTATGACATTATATGTATACTTGCTTTCAATATTAAATTATATTACTAAGTTTTTTTTAATAAGGTACACATCTTACATCACACCACACTAAAATTTAAATTGCAATAGCAGTAGTAGTAAAGTTGTTTCTTTGTTTTTAGGTAATGTTTGTTACTCAATTACGCTAAAACTACTGAAATATTTATCTTCATGAAGTTCAGTAACTTTAGTGTAGTTGCATCATAATGTAATACTTAAAAAATTCATTACCTAAATCCAGGAAGTGTTGCATATTCAAATGCTACTAAGGAAGGTCTGACTGATTTAAATAATTTCCCCCCTTTTAGGGCCGCGGTCGTAACTACAGGTAACGCAACCGGCGACTAGTTACGTGGCGGGGCGGCTGCGACGTTCGTCTGTCGCGCCATCGCCGGCTCTGATTTGTGACATCTTTGACCACAGAAGCTGCTACTGGAGCCTTTACCTCCAGGAGTTTCAAAGATTTTGTGACTAGGGCAGGGAGAAAGGAATCATGGTCTTTCATCAGATTCAAAAGACTTATTTAATTTAATACTTATTATAAATTTTGTGATCCTTCAATATTCTATAACTATTATGAGCTTATACCCAGGAGGTCCACGAATCCATTGTTGTCAAAAAAACGAGGTTCATACTTAGGAACCGTTAGAAATCGAATGGACTGGTCACAGATGTTAAGCCTCAAATGCTCCATTTTATTTATTCGTTTTTTGACTTCCTGTTTTTTAACCGGAAGTACGGCAGGGGATGCCTTAAACGCATTCAAGCGAATGCAAACGATACTGATCAGCATTTTTTTAAAAGTCTGCCTACTATAACTAAATATTTTTAGTTATCTTCGGCCACAGCCGCCAACCGAACCTGACAGGATCTCCAGCTGTGTCTAAAGGAGTCACAAAGACGTGCTGATAAGGGTTGCATGCGTAGTTTGTGAGTGTGTGGGAATGCGGCTCCGGTATCGTACGAGTAGTGTACCTGCAGCCGAGTCGTCTCGCGAGAGTGCGCTTTCACCTGCGCCCGCGCCGCCGCCGCCGCCGCCGCCGCCGCGCGACGCACGCGCCACCGGGCATCGGAACCCATCACGCATCACATCTCCAGACGGAAGTTGATAACACTTGCCTCGTGATTTATGGACAATAGAGTCTGATCATTTTAAAAGAGGTTCCTCTCCAAAACTCTACTAAGTTTATGAACTTTATAAGATAAGTACTCGTATCGTGTAAAATCTAAACAGGCAATCATAAAAATATTATGTATATTGGTATGTAGCTGCCGAAAATTAGTAAATAAAATTAAAATCGTAAAATTATACGAGAAGCCCATTTACTTTGTAAATGTCTAGCGAAATGTGTAAATCACTCGAAATGTGCATTCACTGGTTCAACTGATGCCATTCTGTGCTTTATGTGCCACTTAACTAACGTAACTACATCGTCAGCAACGAGGAAGTACAACAGAATCGGCTGTAACTGATGTAATGGGCCATCTCTTTGCCTAACATAATAATTACAATCAATTAATAAACAAACCACTCTCTCGGGCACCTGCGCGGCGGCGGCGGGCGTAGCGCGCGCGCACAGTCGAGTCTCGACCGCGGAGCTGGCCGCACGCAGGGATGTGCCATGTCGGACGTTGAGCGCGCCGAGCCGCATATGCCGGACTCCCCGGACACGTACAACACTAGCGCACCCACCGCGACCGTTTCCAGTCTTAAGTCAGAGGACTCAACCGAACATTTAATATGCAAAACCCCTCAAAAGACGAAGAAAATCAAAGATGTGCAAAAAGAACGAAGTGTTACGTCGAAGAGTGTGGAAGCGGGTAGTGAGGCGAGCAGTGGCGGGAGCAGACTAGTGGTGTGGTTGGGGCTGGGGCAGGTGGTGCTGGGCGCGCTGCTGGTGGGCGCGGGCGCGGCGTGCGTGGTGAAGGGCGCCGCCCTGTCGCGCGTGGGAGCCGGCCTGTGGGCGGGCTGCGTCGCCGTCGTTACCGGCGTCGTCGGCGTGCTCGCCGGCATCAACGACTGCTATGGATTGTATGGGGTTGGCAGTAGGTGGGTACTATTGGTTTAACTCCACTTAGCTCGCAAGATTACTCTCGGATAAGGAAGCGTAGCTAAGCTATCTAATAAAGTAAGAGAAATGAAGAAATTTCATTAAAGTTACGAAAGCGGACTCGACTCAGTCAGCAGTATAAAAAAAAACAAACAATAATAGATGAATAGAATGATTATTTCAATCCTAACTGAAACAACTTCGAAATGAAAGAGAATGTTTCAGTTTAATCACTGAAACCAGACGATCTTTAACCATCATACTACCTCATTAACTTAAAACCTCATATATTTTTTTGCAACAACAAAGTACCAGCAATGTGTCATCAGGGAACTTAAAATACTTCATCATAGTTGAACACTTTGGGTCACTTGTCTTGGCCCCAAAACCCATGGTCTATTCTATAATAAGTTCCATTCAAGTCCAGAACCCAACAATAAGAGCCGTCACTCAAAACGGAACTGTTACCGCCACAGACAATCAAGCAGTACCAGCTCGGTAGCCAATAACGGTCACCACAAAAAAGAAGAACCTAGCCGATTATCTGCAAGATAAATGGAGAAAGTCATCTCTTTTATTTTCCCACTATTGGGACTGAGTTATGATTTTTATTGCACATTTTAAACATATTACAACAGTGGTTTATCCCTACTTTCTACTTGAAAATATCAATAACTTACCTCATCTTCAGATATACCTTTAATCAGCACCGGGTTAGTAGGTACCTACCTGCGACCTTTGTATGAGACGAGATGCTTCCGCTGGACGAGCTAGTTCAGAGAAAGTCGTGACGTAACAATGTCGCACTGAAGCCACTTTTACTCAAACACATGAGAAATGGGCGACTTGAATATTCATAGCCACGATACTGCCTTTGCGGAACTCGTACAAATTATAACGGCCATAATGCTATAAAGAGCTAAAAATAACCGCTTAAGTGCCGCTTATGTATCATAAAGCTTGATTTCAGCATTAAAATATTCATAAACTTATTAAACAATCGAATATTTTGGCTAAAAAACGAAAACAAATCGTATTTCTATCAACTGAAAAGTGAATTGGTTTCCTACTCGTGTATCTGTATCTCAAAACGAACCGAGCGCGTTGATGTCTTTTGAACTGCGAAATGCAAGACTTGAGTGCAATAAAAGTTAACCTTTGTAAAATTTACTTCGTATAAAGTAAACCGGTATTACCCGGTTATTATCTTCTTAGTCAGGAACAGTTCTGGCAGCGGAACTTAGCAGCCGTGAAGGAAGCCACAACACACTCCACAGCACAGTGTACATTGTTGATAACGGCTAGCTTTAAATAAGTGCAGTGCACGCACTGAACGAATATGTGATTCTGAAGACTGAAGCCAAATGTAGTATGCAATGAAATCTAAATCAAAAATTACTACGAGGTGGAACTCCAAGTACTTTGGAAATATACTCAGATGCCCCGATACGATCTGTGCGCCCCTGTGCGTACTGTTCACTGCAGTGAGACTGCTGGTAACGATGACCGATGATTCGGATAGTGCTGAATAACCTAATCTGTTCACGTAGCGGTTGGCACAACCTACAAACCTGTATTGGGGAAAACACATCGTATTTGTGCTACTTTGAGATGAAACATATACATAATAAGTAATAACAGTAGATTCTTGAGAACTTAAAAAAAAAAAACCATTAAGGTCACAAAACTCTCTGTAGAAATTTACAAGACTTTTTGTTTACAATAATTTTTGCTAATCCTTGGTTTCCAGGAGTGTCCATTCCTTGGACCCAGTTTGCTTGTAGAGTGGTTCTCGTATGAGGTATATTTCACAAAAAGTTGATATAATTATCTGTTTTACTAGAACTTGTTTTTTGATGATACTCATTATTTTCATTTAACTTATTTATTATGTACAAAATAGAACTAAAAATTTACCAATTCAAATATTCGAGCATAATTTGGGTAGCCGATCAATCACCGGACAAGCCCAATTACAAATATCATTGCATAACCGCGGGGCGGGCGGCGACATAACAAACGAACTCCGTGACAGACAGACGGACGTGACTCCACTAATGAACCGCCAATTTGTGAGTGAGTGAGTTGCGGGTTACACGAACTGGGCTCTCTGAGCAGAATAGGGGTAGGCCAATTTGCTAGCTATGTTCTATGACAGGAAAATATTATGTTTAACAAGGAACTTGGGAGAACCCCAAGTTGAGTGCGGATGGTTAATTAGGTAGCCTATTTTTTCAACTCATAACATATACCGAATTTCACTCACGCAATTGAGCAACTAACATTCCATCCATCGTCACTGGAATTTGATGTGGTTTCTTATTTTGATGAAACAATCTAAATAATAATCGATATCAGAGGAAAACCGAAAAAGCCGATTCGGAAAAACGGGAAAAAATGATGCCTCTGAGGATATACTGCAGCATCCTCCATCCTCCTGTAAATAAACATACTACTTGGTGCCTCGTATATCGTTAAGGAGCTGACGAAAGTTCTCGGCTTTCTCCGCGGCCGCCGCGCGCCGCGTCGGTCACTCAGGCGCATACCGTGTCGTAACATTGCATTGACGGACACATAAGGTGCTCCCCGCGGCTTGTCCTGCGTGCTGTCAAAAGTAACAAAGATTCACGTTTCCATAAAGAATACGCGTCTGGTACTCCATCGGATACTTATAACTTTTTATTTTCTCTGTTGAATTGTAATCAGAATACTGCGCAGTCGCAATTTAATAAAAACAATAATACCCTTCGTATTTGTAGTATTTGTCGACTCTCAAGAAATCTATACCTCAAAAATAAAACGGCATGTCCTGTTGCTTCGGCAAAATTGAAGGGTGGTGCTGCACTCAGACTGTCAGTCACCGGAAATCAATATGCCACGCGAACGAACAAGTCTCGCCTAATTTTCGTTAAATAAAAAACAATTTTATACAAATAAAATCATTATTTTTGATAAATGTTTGTGAAGAAGGATTTTCCTCGCAGTGGACACACGCACCCAGCCGAGGCGCCACGCTCCACGGCTCGCGGCTTCTGTTCCGGAGTCGCGCACCAGCACTGCACTGTGCAGTGTGCAACCAGTGCAGCGTATCGCCAACTACTTCACAAACTATGATACTTACTAGTTAATATCTACTAACCTCGCCTCAAAACTCTTCACATAAAACGCCAAATTCAAAAGGAGATACCCAAGCCCTCCTTTACACACTTACAACTCTCGTGGTCAACTCTACTGCGCCGATTGTGACAGAGTATTTAAAACCAAGTTAGGTTTAGCGAGCCACATCAGGGCTCACGCCAGAAAATTATAAGTCTTTAGTTAGGGTCACCGTCATCGAAATCGATGAGGAGAACTATATAATATCTACTAGATAAAAAATAGATCTTATTTGTGACCCACAACCCAAAAGTGCCAATACTAACGAATCTCTCCCGTGATTGGGAAGTCACATAAAAAAATTGCCCCCGTCAATAACCCATGTCGATTACACCGACAGGCTTAAAAACACTGTTGAAAAGGCCACTGGCTCAAAAACGACCTGAAAACTTGAACATCAGAGCTAACCACTGGCTCATATAACAAGTATACAAGACATACAGTTTTCAACCAACGAAAAAGAAGGAGTAGGTTTAATCTGAACAAAACTCATATAATATGTGAAAATAGTAGAAACGATCGAGAAGTCGTTTTCCCCGAAAAAGACTATAGTTCTACATATATGGCTTGCCAAAGTCTACTACAATAGACATTCGTTTATAAGAACGTATTACTTTATTTATAACGTAGACCTTGGCTAGCCATATATGTAGATCTATAGTCTTTTTTCGGGGAAAACGACTTCTCGATCGTGGCTCCTATTTTCACATATTATATGTGTTTTGTTCAGATATTATTACTTTTTGTAAATAAATTTATTACTATTCAAAGGTATATAGGTTAGGTACCTACTATAATTATAATAGTTACCTACCTATATGTTTTCCTTACTTGCACACCACCATCATCGCCTCTAAATGTATGTAGGTAGGTAAAAGTACACTAAGTTAAGTACCTAACCTACCTAAATAGCGTAAATAAGGTGTGGGTACCTGCTTTTGTAGGTAGTAAGTACATATGTTTTTTTTTTTTTTTTTTTTTTTATTCGGTCCACTAAACTGGACGTTACACTGAGTTACATTAAATGAAATTGTTAGAAGAGAACACGTGTACAACCTACTTGAAGTGAACACAACTTGCATAAAATTATATACTCTCTTATACATTAATACTAAGATACAATAAAAAAGAAAGAAAGAAAAGTAAATTTAGAAGAAATAGATTAATAATTAAATAATTGATTTTACTTATATAGGTGAGGTAGTCTCTTAATAGAAGAGACTGAAGCGCAGAAAATGTCTGTTTCCTGACAAATTCTGTTGTACGATGAACACATACGATATAGTGGTGAATGGTGACCATAATTTGAATGACAACGAGGGAGATTGAATGTTTTCCGGTTCACAAGACGGCTGGATGAACGAGGAACTGCTAATTGAATTTTATCAAGTAGTTGAGGACTATCCACTTTACCATTTAGAATTTTATGCAAATATACAATGTCAGCAATATACCTTCTGTGTTCAAGCGTGGGCATGTTGAAGTGACAGAGTCTGGACTGATAGGATTCAAGACGGCGACACAAGTTGTTAGTATAGGACAGGTGGTATAAAAATTTCTTTTGCAGTCTCTCTATATGTATATGTGCCGGGAGATTAAAGTGTTTTCCGACAATTTGCATTTCCACTAGCTTGCTTTCATCTGGGCTTTTGTAAATATTTTTCAAATTATTGATATTAAAGTAAGTACATAAAACGATAAAAACAACCTTTCATCATGGAAATGGAAATATCCTGCAAAAATTTGCAAGGCAATTGCTCTCATAATTTGCAAGGCGCTAATTTTACTAGATAAAATCGAATAACCTGAAAAAAAAATCTAATTTATAAATTTACTGTTTTCTGATTTTTTTCCTTTGAATACACACAAATACCTAGCTGGATACCAAATTTTAACTTTCTAGATCATCTGGAAGTGGGTTAGGTTTTACGTCTATATGCCAGTCAATCAGTGATAAAAATGTCGATTTTTAAACGTTAATATCTAAATAATCGTTTAAGCTGTGTTTATGAAATTTGAAGTACTTCATTAACTTCGGGTTTTCAATACATAAACCAAATTTGGTGTGTTTATATTGATTAGTTTTTTAGCTATGACAAAAGTGGCTCCAAATGGTTCGTGTAAACTTACATAATATATACACACATTGCTACCCGCCAGTTCGCTGGGCCTGACCGTGGCTGGACACACTGTCGTGTGTCGAGATAGAATAGGAGTGTGTGAAAAGCAATGACAAACGCAGGTAAAAGCGGCCGCCGGAGTGCAACGGTACCGTTCCGACGCTGCCACTTCCTGGCCGCTCTTGCAGGCGTATGGGAACTATGGAAATGCTTCTGTGCACAAATACATTTGTTTCATCATCATTATTATGTATGACTCTATACCTATATTGAGCATTGCGGTATTGCGTGGCTTTCTTTTGAATTATTTTATTCAAATCTGTGACTTATACGTCCAAAATATTCTTTTTGACTCTTTATAATATTGTAAATAGGTGATTACGATAAAATGTAATACCTACTATTTAAAGGACATTTGCGACGTTCTACAGTTAGCGGTTAACTGTTAGCCTAATTATTTCCTTAAGTTTTTATATAATCTGGATAGATGCTACACTTTTCTAATTAAAACTCACTAAGCTCAGTGCAGGGAGGCACTAAGAAAGGAACTTCCGCGCAAACGTAATAACGGGGTTGGAGGTACTTCAGTGTCTGTGTATAATTAACATCTTATAAAAGGACAAAATAATGGTGTGCCTTTTAATGCTCGTAATAAACATTTGAATCAGCCATAAACTCGTATCGTAAGAGACAATTTCCATAAAATGAAATTATGATCATCAATGAGGTTTCTCACTGTTTTGTTTACTTAAGGGTCAATAAAAGGTTTATGATCAATTTACAGTAAACATTAACATTGACCCTCGCACCAATGTTTCGTAAAACAGCGGAATGTGCTTGAAGCCTATTTCAAATTATCTCTTTTATGCTATTTATATTTATGGTATGTATTAGGTGGCCAATTAAATAATAAATAAAAAAAAACTTTGAGCAAAAAAACTAAAAATATTTGTCTTCCTAATTTTTACCTTCAGAAAAAGCTGAATAATCGACTCTGTTTGTGAGTTTCTTGACCTTATCTACATTTATGAGTTGACTGATGGTCGCTGTAGTGGCCAACGATCTTTGCACGGAGTGAGCATATTTATAACGTGTAACTATTACATGATGATCAGAGTATACCGTGTGGAGAGAAAGTCTCGGCGATCAATATAGATTGATTGCGGTGGACAGCGGCTGCGGACAGTTTGTCACACTCGAGATAAATGCCGCATACATGGCCGCCGTAGCTTACCACTAAACATACAGACAAATATATAAAATGGCGAGCAGCTTTCGTGCCCAAGCCCGTATTATTATACACCACAGATTTTTAATAACCAAAAAAACGGTTATCAAATTTATTTTGACCTGAATTTGACTTAATTTTTCAAGATGCCATAAGTATCTGTGTTCAGAAACGTCAACTGATTATGAGTATTTTTTTTTCTGGTGGTTAAAAATTTACAGCCTAGCTTGTGCCCTTAGCGGATAGTAATGGTTGGTTTTGTTGTCAGCAGGAGTCCGCTGCTGACGGCGTTCCTGGCGCTATCGCTGCTGTGCCTGGCCTGCGGGAACAGCGCCGCCGTGCTGGCCGCCAGCGGGCTGCAGCGGGACGCACAGCGCGCCGCGCCCGCGCCGCACGCTAGCTTCGATGTGAGTCCCTCTAGCGACAGCGCGCTGCTGACGGCGCTTCTCATAGCAGAATAATAATAATGTTTGGACATTCCACACAACGCCATCTAGCCCCAAACTAAGTAAGCTTGTATTATGGGAACGAGATAACATGCAATTTTTCTTTTTTTTGTAAATACATACATACAATGCATAGAAAACACCCAGACTCTGGACAAACACCGATATTCATCACACAAATACTTGCCTTGAGCGGGAATCGAACCCGCGACACCAGGCATGGCAGTCTAACACACTTGCCAATCGACCATCCGTGTCGCGTCGTCTTTACAGTTTGTACAGGCAGCCGGTTTATCTTCATATACATACATACATTATATACAAAAACTAGTACTAACATTATATAAAGGTATGCCGCAAACTGTAAACTAAGTCACCCTGAAGACTTCTCCTCCAAATACCCCTTATTAAAATCTGGATGTGGTAAAAGAAAATACATATATGGCGGGCGATTCTAGCAAATTGAACTCAATTTAAAATATACCTCTTATGCATGTTTTATTTAAATGTAATTAACTCTTTAGTCCAATAACTAACAATCCATTGATAGCAATAAACGCTAAATATTGCGACTATCTAGATTTATTCCGCACGTCCAATGAGCATGGTTTGTTAAGCGCTACACTAGCTGCTATGCCAGTGTCTGCGGCCGCGGGCTGCGAGTGAGCTTTTTACACCAGCACTAGTAGGCTCAGCTAATGTTACCTGAATATTTCCATTCACATATTTATTGCCTAGCTAGCTAGTTGAGACTTCTTTTGTTGGCGAGTACCATGAAGGTAATATAACACCCAGTAGCAATTAACGGTTTTCGAATTCAAAAGATCTTTAAACATCAGTTTCTATAGAGTTGACTCCGGGGTTGATTTGTGAAATGAAAACCACTTATTGACCGCAAGGAACAGAGGCATATTTTGTAGGGAAATAGGTGCATAGCATAACTGATATCAAAAAGATAAAAGGTCGGTAACTTTTGCTGAACCAAGGTAGTATTAAACTTACTATAGCTTGGACACAACGTATTGTTATAGCCGGAAACGACAACTTGTCTTTCAGATCACGAAAGTTCAAGCTACGCCACCACTATTTTGTTACGAGTATCCAGAATGTAAGAAGAACCAGATAAGAAGAATATTTTTCTGTTTTTGCTTAAAATCTATTAATATCGGCCCGCCTCTTTTGATTGCAACACCCCAAACGGGTAATATTGTGTAGCTGCTCTTTCTTATAGACAACTCATTAAGACCTGAGATATAACCTTCCTACCTAATATGGCAATAAATGACTGAATACTGAAGTACTCGTTTATTAAAGTTGTAATTAAAAGTAATGTAAGATCATGTTCAGATAATTTCAAAGTTGTTTGTCCATTACGAAACCATGTAAGTGGGTACATACATACATACATACATACAGCGAACGAGGCACTTGTCCAAATATTAGTGGACATGTTGAAGGCAGTCGAAGGCTGTTTGTCTCAACGACTGATCAATGAATTGGTTCTGTCATACCTAACCATTTGATATGGGACAGTACTTAGATTGTGGATAATATACGTAGGTAGGTTACATAATACATTTAAGAGTACATACGAGTGAATGAATGTAATCTATTCTTAATAAAAAGTAAGTATCATATCACTCTCGTTTGTCGAGCGTAGGCTGACTTAAGAATTTCACATTATATAATTTAGGATCGTAGAAACGGAACATTAATTAAATTATCTATCTATCTTTATGTACATGTATTCATATGTATAGAAAAGACTTGCAGCTGACTGACTGACTGACGAAAACGCACAAGCCGAACCGCTGAACGAAGAGACTTGAAATTTGGATGGTGTGTATGCCAAGAGCTGAACGTGCGTACTAAGAAATAAAGTAAATTCGCAACGTTAACGAAGTTGCGGGTGTCAGCTAGTTAAATTATAAAATCATCAGTGGAAACATTTTATAATCATAAAAGAGTAAAAAACAAAATAATCGAATCCAATAAAATAAAAATTTCAATAATCATAATATTGTGGCCAGTTTATAATAATTTCGACAGTGTGGTTCTTCACATGAATGCTGTTATTAGCCAACGAAATGCATTGGGTAATGCCATTTTCTGCAAGTACTTACGTTTCGATGGGAAATTGGCGAGAGGAGTATAGTGCGCGGCGCGTAAATACGCGAGTTAGTATAGCGATGGAAATAACGTTAAAACAACCCACACTTTAAGAACATTTATGCTGACTTGCACCAAACTTTCAAAGTTGCTAAGCAACAACTTTACTCGCCTAACAGTTCTTAACGGTCAGAATCTGTACTGTTAAGAACTACCAAGCGAGTAAAATAATTGCTTAGAGACTTTGACAGTTTGGTGCAAGTAGGCATTAATGTATTGAAAATAAAAAGTTAGCAGTGGAAAATAATTGTGTTAACGTTTTGTTTTCCTAGGTATTTAATCGTTCAATTATTCTACTCATCTTGTCTAAACATGCAGGTCGTTCTTATCCATTACAAAAAATGTTCCTATTTGCATCCGATTCCATTTGAAATGGATTACAAACTAAGATATTTTTCGCAAAGTGAAAACTCTAGGTAAGTTAGCCAGCCACGCATTGTATGTGCGTTATCTTATTCGTGACTGGGACTGGATAAACATCGAGCATGAAGCCTGTAATCGTCTGCAATTGACTCTGCAATGGACAACCTTGACCGGGAACACAGATCACACACAACTTACGAACTCACAGTACTTTGCCATTAACTGCTGTTTACACAATTCCAATTGATGTTATTTATTCTCTACGCAAGATGTACCAACAAGAATAGGCATACATGTGTGTATGTCACTGTTAAAAACTTACTTTATGAAACATATTATTATCTAAGTACCTCACTCGTAAGCGAAGTAAAATAAAATTGAAAAGAGAACATAATGTGAAAAAAGCTTTTAATTTTATTGCATCAAATATTATTCATTAATCTCAAATGTGAATTAATTTCATATTATGATCACAAGCTAGATTGAGCAGCGGAATTCCTTTCCTATCAAATACGAGTATAAATACCAAATTTAATAAGATTTGAATTATTGCTTTTTACTAGTACATGATTTTATAGATACACACGTACAGAGACCTTTAATTTAATGCATTTTAAACTTCGTGGTAAGAATATCGTGATACCTACAAAAGTACTGCATTGACATTTACTAGTAGGTATCTACCTAATACCTTTAATATACAGGGTGTGTCGTAATGAGTGGATAATCCTTCAGGTGCGGGTGGGGGACTTCAGGACTGATCAGAAAATGAAAATATGTACCGAGTAAAAATCCCACGGATTTCGAGTTACTGGACGTTTTCTTCACCCTGTATATGTATGTAAAAAAAATTATAAAAATTCTAAGATTTGTGACCTTGGCAGCAAAAACAATGGATAAAGGTAGAAAAAAAATGGAAGTTTCGAAATCCGTGGGATTTTTACTGGGTACATATTTTCATTTTCTGATCAGTCCTGAAGTCCCCCACCCGCACCTGAAGGATTATCTACTCATTACGACACACCCTGTATATGTATGTACCTAGCATGTGCTATGATTTTTTAAAGGACCTGAAGGCAATAATTTCAATGAAAATTTAATCAACAGAAATAATTTTAATCAATAAATTCAACTAACAGAAGTATTTTCCTAACTTGTTTTGTACATCTAAGAACAAAAGTTAATTACAAAGCATAATGATATGCAATATATCGGAATGAGACGGACTGAATTCACGCGTGAAGTAACGTGTGTATGTGGTATTAGGGGTTTTCAATATGTACGAGTATGTATGTATGTATTTTTGAATAAGGATCTATACTTGCATTTTTTGTTATAACTTACAAATGTATAAATTTTGATTTTATAATTTACTACCAGATTTTCCTTGTTTCGTTCTCGAGTTAGTTGATCTCAGATTGGCTCTGGTTGTCTCTGATTGGCTCTGGTTGTCTCTGGTTGTTTCTGAATGGCGCTGGTTGGCTCTGGTTGCCTCTGGTTGTATCTGGTTGGCTCTGGTGTCGGAGTGCAGTTGTGAAAGGACGTCGCTCGCAATACGTTGAAATCGCCTGAAATAGATCCATTATTCATGATGGAACGCTTCACTGGATAAAAGGAAACTACTTATATCGTTTAAACTACTTAGTACGAGTATTTACAAATCAATTATTTATGCCTATTGCCATTTCTTTGAAAATAATTATCTCTCTAAGTGATTTAAAACTATATTAGGTGGATTAGGTGGTAAGGTAAACTTTTATAAGTGAGTTTTCTTAGGTAAATCGGGACTGGGTAGGTTTCTAAATAAATAAAATATAAATTTCATAATTAAGATTTATACATTTAATACTAGTAATATTGATCGGGTAGAGTGGTAGAGTACGTAGACGCCACATTATGAACAAAATTGAGCCATCTATACACATACTTATAGTAGTAGGCTCCTAATTCCTGTACACATGTTTTTTTTTGTCGAAAACGTATTCAGCCGAGTTTAAATAACATGCCACATTTTTTTTTATTTATAGACTTTGTTTTTACGTTTGTTTGTGTGTGCGTCCATAACGTAAAAACTACTGAACAGATTTAACTGAAAGTTTACAATATCATAGGTAAGAAGCCTGAAAAGGATATAGGCTATATCAAATTACGCTACATCTCTTCAGAGGGTAGAAAATAGCAGTATAAGTATTGATTGACTGGCTTAATACTGACACTGCTATTCTGTGACGTTTCTTCCGCGGGTGCCACCATAAAGTTAGAAACAGCCGAAAGTATCCGAGATCTGTGGGTGCCACAAACAACATCGACAAAAACTTCTTCAACGGGTAACAAAGTCGCACGCAGATCAACTAGTACTCAATAATATCATAATTGTTTCGTAATACATAGTTACTGTTGAATCCGTGAGTTTAATTGATGACGGGTCGTCGCGCGCTGAACGGTAACCTCGCAATAAACTGTATCTTAACGCGCACAACCGTTTGCACACGTGATTTAAACTGCATTTTACGACACCTACGAGATTAAGCTTTACTATACTAGGAAGTTGGTTATTGTTTAGTGAGTAGAGTATACAGGTTAATCGTCGATGACACACTGGTAGTTTAGCACGCTACCAGCCGGCGAGTTTAAAAGCTAGCGAGTTCGCTTTCAGGTAGGATCGCCAACAAGCTGATTGTATGGCGCATTCTATTAGGACAACGCCTAAAAAGCCAATGACACTGGGCGAGTTTATAAACTACAAGCGAACTCGCTGGCTTGAAGCGTTCAAAAAAGCCGTGTTTCATCGACGCTTTACTCACACAGTCGCTATTTTTAAATTGAATAAAACCCAGTGTGGTTTCTTTTCAAAACAATTTTAGTTGTCACAGTACACTCACCCAATCTATTCCTTGCACAGAGATGACTCCTTCCGATGTCCGATGGGCAGGTGGCGAGGTATGAGTGCCTTACCTACACTTATTCACATGAAAATAGTTGTCTTGACGAGATATCTTCAATTCCCAGGACGAGATGCAGGCGTGGTCGCCCGTGCTCACCAACATCGCGCTGCTGATAATCGCGAGTCTGCACTGCCTGGTGTGCGTGGCGACCATCTACCACCTGTCACGGCGCGTGTGCCCCTGCTTCCGGGCGAAGCAGGCGTTCGACCACAACCAGTTCGAGCCCGGGCTGAAGGCGCCGCCGACGATGGCGGTGCGCGCGGAGACGGCGCCGCCAGCCGCCGAGCGCGCGCGCCGCCGCCAGCTGGGCCGAGACCTGGAGGCCAAACTGCAGCCGGACGCGGCCAACAACAAAAAGGTACATTCTTCTTTTAAACCAGGTATTAGCCGTGGCCTCATCGGCGTCGTACGGACGTTTGTCCTTTTCTAGTTCCGAAATTATATCTATGTCGGATATCGCTCAACTTTAGTCAATCCATCCAGTAATAACAGAATCTATCCATCCATCTTCACACACTTTTTCATTCATTGATATGAGACTGATAGTGCATTCAACCCATACAATAGCACTACCACCACTCCATAATACGCAGAGGTTAGCTGGAAGAGAATGTTAACTAGCATTAAGTTCGCCTTTGTACTTGTTTTTTACTTTGTAAAGCATTTTCTATCTATTTAACTATGAACACATTCAATTGCTGGTCAAAGAAACTTTTTGGAAACTCTTACGAAAAAACTATATGAGATACTGCGACGAACACCATTGACCAACCGTTTGTGATATTCAGCAGGATGAGAGTGGCGAGTTCGACAGCGCCAACAGCAAGGAGAAGCTCGTGTCGCGCTGGCTGGGGCGGCACGGCACGGCGACGATGCCGGGCGCGCGCGCTCGGCGCGGCACGGGCGCCGCAGCGGCCGGCGTGCGCAAGGCGCGGCCGCCGCCGCCGCCGCAGGTGGTGCTGCTGCCCGCGCATGCGCGACCACATCCCGCCAGCACGGTCAGTCCTACATCTAGTTTTTCGTAGACTTTCGTGTCGCGACGTTTCGACTGTATTGCAACAGCAATAAATACATAGATAAATACCCGTTACAATCAAATAACCTTAGTCCTATATCTGTTCATAAGAGTTGATCTTCGCGGTCATTCTCACTGCTCTTTACACCGTAAATTTTTAATCACCAGAAAAAAAAAATACGCATAATCAGTTGCCGTTACTGAACATATAATAATATAATTTTAGTAGAAAAAAACGTCGAAGTCGAATTTTCGTCAAAATAAATTTTGATTAAAATTGGATAACTGTTACCGTTAGTAGTTTTCCTATGGATTTGCATCAGGCGGTATCTTTATTGATTTGTGGTGTATAGAAGTTTTCTGTTATTTGCTAGAATCGAGGTTCTGGTGTGTTTCCCGTGAATGTATTGCGTTAACCACTCTAGGAATATCGTAATGCTCCACAACAGCACAGCATGCCCATCATTGACAATAGTCGCCTTACATAAACGCAATTTCGATTTCTTTTCAAACAACATCGGCACCCTGTGTTGCGTGCGTCGTCGGTCGCGTCGGTCACGCTCCGCAGTGACCCCAGGTCAAGAGTCAGTCTCCTCACGATGAACATAACTAACGATTTAACTTTGATTGCATTCAATTTTCTCACAAATAAATCGAGCTGATGGTTTCCGAAATCATAGAGAAAAAAACATTTACCTATTGGCTGGACTCTCCTGAAGTCCGTGGCGTAAGGTTGTTTTTTTGTGTGTGTGAAATGATTGGCCGTGACGGAAATCGATCAAGTAAGTCTAACCAGCAGTCTATGTCCAATTGAAACTGGTCGCAGCTACTGTTTACCACTGGTGAACTTAATACAGAGTTACCCAATCAATCAATCAAGTGTTCTAATTACGTTTTTATTGGATCGATTGCCACTCCCCGAATACCAAAACAAATAGGTACATACCTGTGTAAACACCGACGCGACGATGCGTTATAAGTATGTATAAAGAGGTGATATGTGTTTCGCAAGCTACCTTCCTGTTAAAACAGATACGAGTAGGCATTAAATTTTGTACTCGTAGGTATAAATGGCTTCCTCTTTTATTCGGTGATTGCTGATTTATCACAGTTTTTAATTTATTATTTTTGGGTACTGGTATTATTGCAAGAAGCCCTAATATTTCCTATGGATTGATAGATAGATAGATAGTAACGCTTTATTGTACACCCCGAGGAAATATACATTATAAAAGGAAGCTTAAAAATAAAAAAACCAAAAATAATAGAGGCTACAATGGGCGGTCTTATCGCTAAAAGCGATTTCTTCCAGGTAACCTTTGGATGGAGAGGAGTGATAGTAGTTGGCGTCTGGACGGGTGAG
Source organism: Lobophora halterata (assembly GCA_932526365.1). NCBI lineage: Eukaryota > Metazoa > Arthropoda > Insecta > Lepidoptera > Geometridae > Lobophora > Lobophora halterata. The sequence continues at coordinate 11,053,424 of OW052012.1, read as the reverse complement.
TCGTAATTATTGCTATGGGTGTAAGTAAAAGCCGGGAATGAGCACAAAATATGATATTTGCCAAGTAACAAAAATATCGTGCAATAACACTGCCGTAAGCATAATCAGCCTATAATATTCCAACTTTTGGGACTCAGGCCTACTCTCGACTTAGAGCGAATGAGCCCAAACCCAATTTTTCACGATTTTTTTTATTTTTATTATTGCATTCCATTTCGATTGCTGAATGCAAAAGGAAAGAGGAAAAATACACTAAGCTGAAACCTAAATTCATGTCATGACTAGATTAGGGGGTCAGATAAACAAAACCCTTTTCTAGAGCATCGTCAAGGATGAGTCACGTTTATTTAGCACGGAATATTTCACCAGCTTACAAATCGTATTCCAAAGAGGATCCGCGCATCTTAAATACTTGTGTGTTCGGAATAAATGGTGATTTTGCTCATTTTAGAAGCGACCGAGCCAGGTGAGGCGAAAGTGAATCTGCATGATTTTGAGGTGATAAAAGTGGTTTAGTAGTACATGGAGGTACTTGGCTCAAGTCGTTGGCCTTAGTATGTTATAGCTGGCCTTATTGGCTATGTGACAAGTTCGTGACATCGATGCTGCCTGTGTAGAGCAAGGTAGTAGGTATAGGGGTTACACCTTAACCTTGGGCATGGCAGCTTGTATTTGTATTTGTATTTATTTATTTAAAAAGATAGAAGCTTACAGTTCTTAACCAAAACACTTACTACCTTAAACTAAAACTTAAAAAAACTAATAAATTCTGGATAATATTTCTAATTTTATCATTAAATATATCGACATGCTGGTGCTCGTGGATAAATTCATTAATGAGCGTAAAAATTATTATTAAATTAGTATTAATGTATACGTAAAACTTAAGCACTTGCCATCTTATGTACAAAATCCAGTCAAAATAAATGGATATATACCTACCTACGTGTTATCCGATGAATCGTGACTTGATTGCGATAAAAAACATGAAATGAAATCACCTATTGGCGCAGTAATCTAAGACGACAATGTTGGCAGTGGCCCATAAATACTTATAGTTTAATTTTTTTCTAAACTACTCGTATAACCCGCCTCTACTACGACCATGGCCAAATTAAATACGATTTTTTTATGTATGTATGTATTACTGATGACACCTATATTTATACTTTTTGAACTAGTTTTGTAGATTGCATAAAAAAAAATCTGATCAAACTAGAGGTACAATTTAGTTTCTTAGTGGTCAATAATATAACGAGTAGTTTCTTTGTAACAAATAAATACATCTTCATCAAAGTTACAGTTCGATAGCCTCTAAGCAAGAATAAGGAATATGAGGCTTGCAATGCTCACTAACCCTCCAGTAGAGCCTAGCACTGGTGGTACTGCCGTTCTTCCAGAGCAGAAACTCATCGACAAAAACATTAATCAGTTAGATCTTCTTCTTCTTCTTATCGTCACTAGTTCCAGTGTGGTGAAAGGATTTCAAGTGCGCCTCGAAGAGGCTCCTTTCGTGCCATCAGTTATCTGTTAAATACTAATCCATCAATAAAGTTTTTACTACAGACATTACTGCACAGCACTGAGATTTGTCGCAAGGCAGACGCCGAATCTTCCTGACGTGTGGTTAATTGGAAACTGCATCATGTTAACTAATAAGATAACTCACCGGTAGTCACGGAGAGAAGCAACGAACGTAGCCCAAGTGGAACAGCCAGATCACTTTGCTAAGTGCCTAAACAAGCACCAATCATTTGCGACAAAGTTACAATAATTTCTAAGCCTTACCGCTACTCATAATGTTAAAAGAGAAACTAAGGGGTTTCAATGTTTGAAGAGAAAACGAACGATTAACGTTAGAAGATTGAAGATATTCAACACCAAAAATCTGTCTTTTCGCTACGCTATGTATGTGCTTTTAATTATATTTGAAAGCGATTTACCTCCGTCTGTCCCAGTGCGAGCTACCTGGAAGTGATCTGACTGTACCTTTGATATGCTGGCCGAGTGCAGTGAGTGCTCTATGAGAGCGGAACAAGTAAACTCCGGTAAAAAGCCTAGCGTGTCGCTATGCGCCCGCGCAGCCGCCTAGGAAGCGGTAATCAGCCAATATGGATGAATTTATCAACGATTAGTAATACAACATCTATCTATGAGATCTGTCAAATATAGTAGTTTACAATTTCATCGAACCAATTTGGTGTTTGTCAAGTGCAGAGAAACACGCACCATTGGTAGTGTAAGGTGGACAGACAGGTGAGCAGGGCAGGGCTGGCCCGTGAGCTGCCGCCTGCTGCGGTATGTGTGCCAAGGATGGCTCGTCCGATTCTGCACAATCCCCTGTCACCACTCATTACAGCCTTTTGTCTATTTGTCTATGTCTATAGTCGATTGGTTTTATTGATTCGTGAGAAATTCCATAACATAGTGACGATAATGTGATTTTCAGTTTGGTGATTATGCGATAGAGGCAGCTTGTGCGGGTTTTAACATTTAGAGAGTCTTGTCTGCTTCGCACGGGACAATTGGAAGGTTTCACAATCATGGACATGGCGCAAATAAAAGGAGTGAAACGATTATGAAGTGCAATTGTAGAAGAATCTACAAATCACTCGCAAAATGGCGCTTTCCAGCGAATCCAATGGATGCCGTGAGACAGGTCTGTTTGCGCATTCAGCCCTAAATTCCCCATAATTACCACAATCTCAGTAATTACACTACACATCCGCTATTTTATGAACTTATAATAGAAAACTGGATCATTTAGTTGCGTGCACGCACTACGACTTAGCAACGTGAGAAAAAATGCATTTTGTGTTTTAACGGCGTAAAGACATGGTTGGTTTTGCATCGGTTTGAAATATTAAAATGTTGCTTACTCGTATTGTTTATGGTTGTCCGGTTCTGGAATTGGAGCGAGATGCGACAGGTGATGAAGAACTACCGAGTTTTCATTCATCATTCATTCACAGATTCATTCACAAGTAGGTAACAAATCCATCCGTAGTGCCAAAAACTTACTATCGATTGCGAATTTAAAGAGAAAAAAAAGGTAGTTCTTATTAAAACCCTCCTAGTTGATATTAGCTGAGCTGCTGGGCTAGACGATGTATTGTACATAGTCAATAAACAGCTTCAGGATAATGCTACGATAAACTAATAAAAATAGCTCAGTTTCCACATACTTTCGAATATGATTATTGCAGAAATAAACTGTAATAAACTAAAGGGCTTAATAGGCTTCAGATGTGTGGTATAAGTGATCGCAAGATAGCTCTTTGAGAAAAGGCATTGGATGATCAAACGAGCCGACGAACAAGATGAAAATCAATGTTAGAGAGGGCGAGTATACTCGTACATTATAAAAGGTGGTTAAACATTTGCTTGTTTGAAAACCTTTAATTATATCCTAAAACTTTGATAGTTGATGGGGCGGCAAGAACTGAGGCACAAGCAAATAGCTTTTATGGGTTTTTATGCAATAGAAAGCAAGAGACCATCATTAGTGTATATTTGTGTATATTGAGGTGGGTAACTTGTATTTTGAGGTTTAGCTCCATCTCCATCTCACCGGGCTATTTTTGGATATCAGAACTTCTCACAAGACGTGAATATACGAAGCCGTTATCGTAAAACAAGAACTTATTAACTGAAAACAATAAGTAACTCGATTTGTAGCCGACGGACGCCGCCGATACGACACGCTCTTCGAAAGCGAGTCGGCACCTTCCGGTATCGACTCTTGCGCAACCGTTATTTTGATGGTTAATTTTATTTACAAGCAATTATGAAACTGATTTCTATTACGTAAGGTGTGAGGTAGGAAGGTATTAACTCCCAGTGTCATGGTGTTACTCGTTAGGAAAAAAAATCACAAAGATTAACAGTGTTACTCGGTGGGACCCACCTACTACCACATTGTATTTTAAATACATCATGCAATAGGATTAGGATTCCATACCTTATAGAAAAAAGCTAAAGGGAGATTTCTCATCTGTGTTGCTCCTTTGAATAGTTCTATCTAATTATGAAATATTTTTCTTAATAAAGTTTAGCTGTAAAAAAAAAACGATTACTTTTAACAAAGAAAACGTTTTTTTTTACTTATTTTTGTGTGAAGATTGTAACAATGTTATATCGATTCAAAATCTATGATAATAATGTTTGCCATGACTTAATATAACTGATGGCGAAATATCGGATGACTGACTTCGCTATTGAACCTCGGAATGAATGTTGGCAAACATCGCCTAGAACATAATAAACATTGATGGATATGACCACTGCCTCTCGGGCCACCGGCATAAATCCATACATAGCAGACATTATATGCTTAAAGAATATCGCCATTCCTTTTGTAATTATAATGTTACATCTCTATAGAATAATTGAATGAGTAGAAGTCATGCATTTTACATAGCGCTGCTCTCGTCCATTGTGATGTCTGCCAGATCACCGACAGAGAGACCAGATGATGGGAGAGATTGTACATCAATATCATTTTATTCATTTATTCATCGTTAGCGAAACTAAATAGTCTGTTTGTTAACATTATTCATTTTCTTTGAAATGTTTTCATAGACAAGATTTTAGCTAGCCATCTTTAAAAAATTATAATCTAATGCTGTAGGTTCGTAAGGTATCTTACGCTACGAATGGTTAAAACCTGTTAAAAAAGATCATTAATAATACAAAAAGCAATTCGAATCCCGTTCCATTTCACCACCATACACGTCCATACAACACAAAACCCGGCTCTGCCCGCGGCGCAATCACGACTTTCTCTGCAGTTATGCCGCCCGGTGATGACCAAGAGAAAACTCACAATCAACATAGGAGTGTTCCTAGAACTTACCAATTGCTATTTTGTTACGACATAAGTAGTAACTTACTAATTGTTTAATCATTTATTTCAGATAAAAATCCATAATTCAAATTAAATGCATCCAATTACAATTAAAAAAAAGATAACATTTAAAAAAATAAGGTTAAACAAGTTTAAAGTTTAAAAAACTTAAACCCGACTGTGAAATAATTATACATTCATTGTCAATTAAATTAAAACATATAACTTATAATAATATATTTTTGTAATCTCCTTTAAAAACCCTTCATTTCGATACCCTACTCGATGGTTTCGATGAATCGGTTTGGTAAATAAAAAAATATTAATGACTAACTATTTATTTTTTATTTCCAAACATCCGCCAATTTTTTTTATACAAAACAAATATTTTAAAACTGCACAGTAGTCAGTACCCAATAATATTTTCATCCATTTGTTTTGGATGGGGCAGCCCAGTCAATCATCTATGTATAGGATGCTGTTGCTGCTGGCTCGCGCACGCTGAAGTTGGCACTAATGATGTTAATTATTTTAATAACGTTTTATATTCTTCTAATTATTACAATAAAATATGTCAAATGCAATCCGTAACTCACAAACTTTATGAAACAACCGACTCAAACTTAATGAGGCATCATGTAGATAATAAAAACTGGAACTCGGAAATCACTACCTATAAACATGTTATATACCAAACGGGAATGGTTCGTGCAGATGCGTGCAGATGCGTGCAGACAATGGCGTGCACTAATCAAACAAAACAATATAAATAAACACGATAAAAACAAACAACAATCAATAATAGGTAGGTTGGGGGCGACGGCCGCTGCTGGTGGGAATGAGAAAGCTACATAGCTTCGTCATTACTCCGAGAGGATTCCATCCAGAGATTTGCACACAGCATCTCCTTGGATCCACCTAGATCATGATTGTGAATCCAGACGGAAGAAAGGCGAGCTAAAAGTGGGTTGAGATTGGGAAGGAAGAAGTGCCATGTAGTTTCGTATCGTATTGTAGATAACAGAACATATGCATATTTTCATGTAACACGACCTTCGAGAATCTAGCCAGAGGAGACGTTATACGTCAGAATCTGCAAACATAAATTTCTGGCATTTTTACGGGGGACGAGGTAAACACGCATTGCACACGCGCCTAACAAAACCTTATTCATGTAAACGTAAGTATGCACACAGTAACTAGTATAGTATTATATTATCTGTGACAGAGTTATCAAATACAGCGTATAGTTTTTAACGTGGCCCATGGCCAAGAAGGTTATATAGCCAATAGCAGGGTACGCCTTGTATTAATATTTCCTTTGGCTAGATTCTCGAAGAACAAGAAGGCAACAACAAGGTTGTCTTTGCAGGCACATTCTTATTTGAAATATTGCTAAATGTTATTTGCCATACACGAAGAATTAATGCAATAAGCAGGGATAAAGAGCGCATTTTATTTTTTATGTTCAGTAAATCTAAATGTACCAGACATGTTTAGACTTTTGAGGCAGGTAAGTGCCTAGGTAATAAGTGCATATAATTTAGCTTTGGAAGTAACACACACCTATAAAATAATGAGTTACATTTTAAACAACTTGTTATTGGGTAATGTTATGGTATTTCGAAGCGCCGCCGGCAAAAAGGCTGCGTAATATTTGTTTTAGTATGTGGCCACTTATTTCTGATGCAATATTTATACTGCGCCATGTCGATGATGCGCCATGTCGGCGAATCATAGTGACCAGCTCAATCGAATTCGGTTTATTTTATGAAAAAACTTTAAAAAAAGAGGTTTAAAATTTGGTTGTGTATTTTTTTTAATGTTTGTTACCAAAAATAATAACTTCGTCATTTATCAACTTGATTAGAAAATATTTTTTAAAGGTTATATACCTGTATATAAATAAATACCTAAATATATTTTTTTAACAAAATTTTGATTTAAAAAACAGAATACTGTATACATAGATAGTTTGATTTTTAAATCAAAGTAAATAAAAAAATATGTCATCCCAGTAACGAAACTGCGTATTTTGTTTTCCTTACCCTTTTAAGTGGTGTTTACGATCACTAGAAGGCCAGTCACAAACGAGCCACCAACTAAATCGACTGGGTAGCCGGCGACAATCAGTCAACATCTATATGACGACATATATATATTGACGACACCGTGGCTTAGTTGGTAGTGACCCTGCCTACGAAGCTTGGTGTTCCGGGTTCGATCCCCGGCCGGGGCAAATATTTGTGACGCACACAAATGTTTGTTCTCGGGTCTTGGATGTTGTGATGTGTTGTATGTGTCCATGCCACCTGCGACACAGGGAATCTTAGTGCAGGGGTGTGAGTGTGTGAATGTTTATGTTTTTATGTTTATGTTTATGTTGTTATTGTAGCGGTTACGCGATAAATAATTCTGACCGAATCAAAGAGATTGGATATACCTACCTTTACTTTATTCTTCTAAGAACCGAATAGTCCCAATAGAAGTAGGATGTCATGTTTTTGTAAAAAGGTATTGTCTTGTGATTGTAGTTGTACCTAGGACGAGAAATTAAATACATACGAGTATAACCCGCGAGTTATCAAATAAATAGCAAATTCATCCAGCAAACTCATTATTAGCTTCGTGCCGTCCGCATTTACGTAAATTGAAACAATGCCGCTGTATTGTTTCAGAGCAAGATGCTCAGATTATATTGTCTGCTCTACTTACCGTTAGCGATGTCATTTAGATATGGTATGTATATGCATTGATACACATTTGCATAATAATGACCCTTCCGAGGTGCGGTAAGAGGATAGTATTTATAAATTTTTGCCTTACTTTGCATACTAAATCGTCATATTACTCTCATCAATAATATGTTTTACCGCAGAAGCAAGTGAAATAAATCGGAACATAAGCAAATATGGGGTACTTGTAACTCGCCGGTGCGGTGCGGTGTCCCGCCGCAGCGCTTTCGGTTTCACCGCGCAGGGGTGACCGCAGACCTGCCGGTCGCGTCAATCACTAGAAATCGCACCGACGTGGTTTTCATCAGGAAAGTATGCTACAATTTCTCTAAATGGACGTATGAAAACATCGTAGGCTTCGCGGAATAAAAGTGTCTCGCGGAAGTTTGTGATTGGTTTTGTTGAAACGAGTCGTTGATATGTGTTTTATTATAATGTTGGCGCTGGCTAAGTTTAGCCAGTGTTTCTACTGTTATCTACAATTTTGTAAGATGTCAAAGCATGGCTGTCGTTATCAAGCAGTTCTTCTCTATAATGCTCTACCTAATGAGATGAAAACAATTAACAGTCCAAACGTGTTTAAAAATAAACTGAGAAAACTTTTGTTGGAGGGGTGCTTCTATACAATTGACGAGTTTATGACAAGATAGGTTTAGTGACATAGGATGGTATGTAGTTAGTAGGTTTGCTGCTGTTAGGTAGTAGTTTAGGTAGTAATTTTGAAATTGTATTCTTTTTTTTTCTGTATTTTTATTTAATTTTTATTTTTGCTTTGTGTTTACTATAGAGACATTCATATACGATTGTGAAATTGTGATTGAAATAAATGAAATGAAATGTCCCTAAAATTATTTTGGGTCACAACTGACGTGCTGCTATGGGGTGTATTGTGCATTGATCCCTTGTTTCACTAACTTTACCTCAAGATGCCCAACTCCCCAAAATAGCAGAGTAGGAGCCTGGGTTGATGGATGGATAAATGTCCTTATTTAACAAGTAATTTTTACTGTTACCCAATTGCACCTGACGTTTTATATTTTAGAATTTTCCATCTTACCATGGGTTTAGAACCCTTTTATCTTGACTTTATTTTCAAATGTTCTAGAATGCCCAGTTAAAAAGTAGGCAGTTTTGAAATAAAACATGCGCAATGCGACCGCAGCGCAGATCGTTGCGCCTGCGCTGCGGTCGCCGGCTCCAGTTGCGCAATGGGCCGCTGCGGTGCGCCACGTGGTGCCATCTTGGTCTTCACGCATCAGCTATACCAATAGATATACTTTTTTTTAAGGAAGTTAAAATGAAAAATGAAGCCAAAGAAGACAGATTATGAGAGATAGAAAAGCGAACTCGTCTAAGCATCGATATGTTACCATGAACTTAGCTGGAATTGAGCTCTACCGATGCTTCAAAGATAATATGATCAGTAAAGATTCTTCAATATGAATTGGAAATGACAGCAAACACGTTGCATCAACTAGAGTCGAACGGCGTTGCGCCAGGCATTGTTGCATTCGGATGCAGAGCGCAATGACACGATGCACAAAAACGCTGTGAACCTGGCAAAGGCGTAAGCCTGCAAGTTATCGATTGCAGGAAACATATGTACAAATTGTAACAAGAACATTTATAGCCATACCATTCTATGTGTATTCTATGAACAAGCTCCAATAATATTGTACCATTCTTCAATTATCTAATTTATTCAATATTGGCAAATCATGAAAGGTGTTTCAAAATATTTGTCAGGAGCGCGTATTTACACAGGACTACGAGTACTTAGTGAGGTGAGGTCCGGCGATTAGGGACCATTAGTGGCCATTGCGGGCGCTTTGAACTTTACCTGCTTGCGCAAACCAGACGCAGTGCAGGCTTCAATGACCGCATCTGATAATAGCTTAAACCACTGAGTAATATACTTTGGCCACATTACCTACTTTCAAAGAACAATGTTTAAAACATATTCCAAAATACTAATACTTGCAGCACTAAACTGTCAAAATTCCTAAGCAATTACTTCACTTTATGGTGCATGTCACCTGTAGTTGTAAAAATCCTTTGGCATTAATTTTAAAATGTGAAGAATTTTTAGCAAACCTTTGAGCTATCATCTATCAACTTTTATAATTGTTTGATGAAGACCATGAAATATAGAGAAACGTGTTTTTATTAAAAGTTAGAAAATTTTAGATTCTACTGAGGTTCATTTAAATTTAAAATGAATACCTGAATTCTTCATTTATGCGGACATGAAAAAGGTTTTCATTACCTACTGTAATGTTGAGTCTCGCTAATTCAGCTTCAAGTACCGTTGCTTATATTTATTCGTGTAAAAGCTGTTTAGAACGCGTGTTTGGTCGGAACGCGGAAACTATCGCTGCGATTGCTCAGTCTCGTTGCCATTGTTTAATTAAACACTCACGTATTGTAGTTGCTTAAACAGCGCTTAGGCTTAGCACAGAAACCTAGAATTGCTATCTTGAAGTTGGCATTTAGGTAGGTATATAAGTAAAGCGAAACGGGACAGGCACGGTCTTAGCCGTAATAAAATAAATAGATTGCAAACAGACTCTTATACCGAGTTGCACAAAACTTTTAAAGTTCCTAAGCAATTACTTCACGCGCTTGGCAGTTCCTAATGGTCAGAATCTGAACTGTTAAGAACTGCCAAGCGAGTAAAGTAATTGCTTAGGAACTTTGAAAGTTTGGTGCAAGTCGGCATTAATAACCGATTATTATTAAAGCAATACGCGTAGAGTGGGTTGTGGTAAGTAGGTCATTCATAAAGGAATTTTAAAGCCGAGATACCTAAATCAGTAAATATTATTTGTATGTTTCCTAACAAGTACGTTATTGAGCGTGTAGTAAAATAAGTGTCCAATCGTAGGGCCGTCCCTTTCACCTGCCCGAGCCTGACGCCAGCCCACATTCTAGCACGACCTAGACGTACTTGGATCTAAACCTAGGTGCTCGTCGCTCCTACTGCACTATTTGAAATTTTGCATCACACAGATTTTGATGTGGAAAAGCTAAGCTTAAAAAAAGTGCCATGTTGTTTGTCCGAGGACGTGGTGACCGAGTGGATGAGGCCCTTGCCTTGCGATCTGGTGGTCGCGGGTTCGAATCCCGGTGGCAGTTGTACTTGATAGGTTTTTTCGGTCGAAAAAATCTATGTATGCACCCCACGTTCACGCAACGGTGAAGGAAAACATCGTGAGGAAACCGGCATGACACAGGACAGAAAAAAAAATGTTCTATGGCATGTGACATCCACCAATCCGCATTGGGTCCGCGTGGTGGATTAAGACCTATTCGCTCTCCTGCCGAGAGTAGGCCTGAGTCCCAGCAGTGGGAACATTATAAGCTGATTATGAATGAATGTTGTTTGTCCGTTAAACGATCCTCAAATTCGGATAGTCTAGTGAAACGGTGACTTGAGTTTAGTCGCTAAAACCACACACCTAATTGCCAGAACAGGTTGTCGGCAATTAGCCCACATTCGCTACGTCTAGCACACGAGGCAGGGCGATTACAAACTACCATTGCCCGAATATTGACCGCTTACTCAGCTAATTGATTTGCGCAATTTTAAAGTCATTAAACACTTTGGCCTTACTCGTAGTCCAGCAGGATTTTAATCACTTAAATTATAGTAAACATAGATGAATAACGATGTTCCTATAGAACAAGATCGACAGTATCAAACCAAAAAGGAATCGTGAGACAGGACCAAACCAATTTTAGACACCTTGTCAATAAAAATGAAATACATATCAATTTTCAAATAATGTTTGTAATTTTTTTACGATGTAATTAATTAACAATGAAATAGCCTAGTAGTTTTAAAATATAATATTATAAAAATCTTTTTTTTGAAAATTTGTTTCGGACCTAAATGTACTAGAAGTCAAAGTAGCTCCCTTTTACTGGGCATATTTTCAATGTACTACATTGTGTTTCTATACTCATTTGAGTCCTAAATTGACTCTACCGAAAATATGAACCGCCTCCTCTGCCTGAGGGTTTTTGCGGCAGGACTGCGTCTTCTCACATCACAATGGCGAAGAAATGTGGAAGACTAGATTGAACTTTTTGTCTGCTCATTGTCTAGATTTTCCGCATTTCATTTTAACAGTTAATTCTCAGAAATTTGACGTTGCTTCGGTGACGGCTGGCGACCCATAGTACTAAGCATGTCTAAGTTTGTATTATATTGTTTGAACATGTATCTCCATTATCAGAGAAGGCACTAAACCACCGAGCAAAGCAAGATACTTCAATGCGGGTCTGAACAACCACGAAAAAATCGCCTATTGTTTCAATATTCTCATCACTATTTGAAAACAATAAAAGACATTGAAAACTCCAATGGAAATATTGATATGTGTGAAATGCAGCGAATGAACCATACAATATTGTGTAGGTAGCTATAGCTAGGTAGTGGTGTGTACAGAGGGGCGCAGTACGCGATAGTGCTGCGTGCTGCGGCTGCGCCCGCGGCTCATTCAGTTATTTCTCACGCGAACTTTAAAGGTAAGGTTGGTAAAGAAATAACACTTAGTAAATAATTAAAATTGTTGTACTTTCTCCCACTACGAGAGTTACTAAGTTATCGTGACATTTTATATTTTTTTTTTTAATTTTCTACTTCAACTCAAGACGTACACAATAACGTGGACGTAAATATTAAAGCTAATATAAAAATATTAAATGATTATTGCATAAAGTACATGATCCCAAACCAAGTAAGTTATTTCATACTCACTGTATAAAAAGTAAATTAGTCACTGTGAGATTTTTCTGTCAACTGTACCTACTCCCATTCCGCGATTGCAATGTTTGTTTGGAAACAATCGGCGCGCTGATAGCAAAGGTCGCCGACTCGCCTGAGCCGAGAACTGACGCTGTTCCACCCGCTGTCCCATCCGCTGTTCCACCCACTCGGGGAGTGTACACTCTTACCTACTGCCATTTGTAAACAAAAAAGCTGATGCTCGTGGCTTCGGTCACATTACATCGACCTAGAGACTAGCATAATTATGCCTTTTGTGCAGCTTATGAACTATAATTTTCAGCTAAATCGGTTACGTAGTTTTGGCGTGTTTGAAAGGCCCATTTATCTACAAACACTTTCGCAAACTTCTATTATATAGGTAATAATCAAGGTTTTACAACAACATAGACAACAGACTTCAATTGGATTGTTTTAGTGACAGTAAGCACCACTGAAAAGTCACAGGGAAGCAATATTTTTCAGTTATTTGGATATAAAAACTAAACTACTGAATCGATTTTGATGATATTTGTATGGGACCAATCTGAAAGTATATACTCTCAAACAAAAAAAATATTTTCAAATCAGTCTATAAACATCAAAGTTGTGAGGTAACAAACATAAAAAAAACAACCGAATTGATAACCTCCTCCTTTTTGAAGTCAGTTGAAAAGTGGGAGGCCTTCGTAGTCTACTCAAACTCACCAGTCTTATTGATTAATGTTAACATTTTTTACAGGCGACTCACTAATTAGCTTGTGGCACTAATTTGGTACACCCTGTTCTTTAAGTTTCTGCAAAGCCATTTCTGAATCGAGGTAACGCAATCAATCACAATAAAAACACGCGAAATCGATCAAAATAATATAGAAACAGTATAAATAAAATTAACTTTCACCGCAACCACAGAATTAACACGAAACAGAATGGACAATTTGACACAAAATGTTTTCCAAGATTTTACAACCTTTATAAGCGACTACAGTCCCTGAAAAATATTAATTTATTAAGTGAGTTGTACAATTGTCTCAAATTAACCTAGTTTTCTTAATTTATTTTGAGCCGTTATTTTATTTTTTTCAGTTGGTAGGTATATGATTTACAAAACCTAGTGCAAACTTAACTTTCTTTTTTTTTTTTCTGGAACTTTATAACTAAACTTAGGAAGTCAGGGCGGATATCTTAGAGATATCACACACACGCCCTGATTTCTTCGGCCAAAAAAGATCTGTGTAAACCAAGAGAACCACTAATATATATATTTTTTATTTATTATATAAGAATTAGTATGTACAAGGATAACCCAAAAGATCTAAAAAGTCACGAATGGTTTTACAAAAACACAAAAAAAGTGCAAAAAAAAAAAAGAGTCTCGAATATACTAAAGGTGTACCTGTCTACAAATTATCTATACCGTTTATCAACAACTCCCACTACGCAGTGGACCACATCAAAACATACCTACTGATGCCACAGATTGTGCAACACTCACTACGGACACTTTTACATGCTACAAGCCAGCGAGTTCGCTTGTAGCGTGTTAACTCGCCCAGTGTCATAGGCTTTTTTACAATCTGCTTGGTGACAATCCTTCCCAAAAGCTAACTCGCTCACACGCTAGCTTTTAAACTCACCAACAATCACCTTGTATACTTAGCATCTTACTAATTCGTATCTAAAGGCCTGGATAGCAGTACTATAGCTACATTAGTACTTTACATACATGAAGATGGAGAGGCAAATAAATTCAGGTTTTGCGAAACAAAGCATACATAACAAAGTCTGCCCAAAAAATTCCACTTGGCCTAAGTTACTTCAGAACAAAACTTCAAAAACCCTGTATAAAATAAGTTATTGACATCGACATTGGCTGACCCAGAATGTGAACCCGCGACCGACCGTAACCCCAGTGACCTGCGATGCCAAGTTATAATTACGCACTGAAATTTCTCTACACTGTATGCATAATTTATTAATTAAATACCAAAGGCTAGTTCTTCAATCAAGTAATTATTTTTTAATTTGATGTTAAAGAAATGAAATGAAATCTTTTATTGCACGAAGTATGGTGTACCTACAGTTCTTAATTATAATATTTGGTTTCACATACTCCACCGTATGACAGCGTGCAAAATTTATCATGCATTATATCTAAAATTTATCACGCATTATTTCTAAATATTAAATGTAAATACTTACTAAAATATTTAATGTAAATGAGTACAGAGATGACGGCTGATAGAGACGAATGGAAGAAGAAGACATGTTGTGCCGACCCCACCTAAGTGTGGGATAAGGACAGTAAGATGATGATGACTTACTAAAATGTTTGTTTGTTATGCAAGTAAATTAATAGCTACCTAGCAATCCTACTTAACACGTCATATCTCACTGATAAGAAAATAAGAAAAGAATAAAGGATGGATGAAAAGATGCATTTTTCACGCAAAATCTCATCATCATCATCATCATCATCAACCTATAGCAGTCCACTGCTGGACGTAGGTCTCTCCCAAGGCGCGCCAGTGAGCCCGATCTTCGGCTCTTCTCATCCACTTTCTGCCAGCTATAGCGCGCAGATCATCGCTCCATCTGGCCAAAGGTCGCAAAATCTACTTGTACTATCTTTATTTTTACCCCCACCCAGCCAAAACCACAGGCGGCACAGTAGCTTGTCTAACAAATATCTAGAATCCACTTTCAGATTTTATGAGCCAGATCAACAAAAACTGCAGAGAATTGTACAACATTAGAGACACTGAAAAGACGCTAAACTGCCTCACGCCGCGTCAAATGCCGAAACGGGTTATTGAGTTATTTTAAACATAATTCGTGATGCAACCTAATGCATGCAGTAATCATGTCCGTCAGTTCGTACGTACGTTATAGATAGTGTTGCGTCACTTCCGGTTTGCTCTCACACCGTGTTAGATAACCTAGAAATGTAAAGAAAGTTGATATATAACGAAATAGTATTCAAATAAAACCCTTTTTGTTTTTGCACGTATTTTCTTTCTTGTTTCGTATCAAATCTATAAAATCGTATTATAAGAGAAAAAAATATAAGCATTTTTGTAAGAAAAGACTTCAACGCGCTCGCTGTTACTTGCATATTTAACAAAATAGTTACTTTGGTATTTATTGAATCTCGTTCAACATTGATATTTTCCTTTGTTATCGAAGAGTTTGATAAATAAACCATACCTATAGTTAATTTACAAAATTATAGAATTCGATTGCCTATTCAAGATATAAATAATATAAGTAATATTAAAATAAATAACTAATTACTAGAGGGCTGGCAGCTATCTCGGCCAAAGAATAAGCCTTGCAATACAAAGAGGCAATGCAGCCAGTATCCTCGGCACGCTGCCATCGGGTATCGAGTTGGAGCAGTTGAGCTACCTTAGATCGTTTGCAACGGTCTATGGGTGGCCCAATTGTTTCCTTTTGTAGTATCGTAGTTAGCTTATGCTGTAATAAATATAATACTAGATGGTCATGAATAGGTATTGAAGGTACGAAGATGGTCCAGCGCAGACGCAGGTGCGCAGGTGCCAAATTGCGCAAACCTGCGACCGGGCGACCTTAGCGCAACATTCGCAGGCCGAGGAATGCGCGATTCGTAACTACTTACCTACCTTAATTACATCGATTCGGTTGAGAAATACATAACATAACGTAAGTTATGTGAAAGGTTTGCGAATTGTGGGAAATAAGAGACAAGAAGACAAGACAAGACAAGACGCACAAGTAGTTAAACTAAATTATTTAAATATTTTACAAAGTTATTTTTTTCTTCTTATCGTGTCACTAGTTCTTTCGAACCAGTGTGGTGAAATGATTTGAAGTGCGCCTCGAACTTTTTAAGTTTGTGACATTTTCTCCGGGTCCATCACCGTTAAGCAAGTGTTATAATTGAAAATTATTCACTATCATCTTATATTTATTCAGTTTATATTATTTATGAAAAGATAACTGTTTTGCACATTGCATTGAAGAGTTTTCTATCAGTCCTGACATTATATTCATATTAGTTCCCCATGAATGAGGAAGTGCAATGAATCAAGCGCGCGCGCATCGCCCGCCCAGCCCCGCCCAGGGCTGGCACACAGCCGGTGGGCCCGGCCCGTTAGCCCGCCGCGCCAGGGCCGCCGCCGGCCGCAGAGACGGGACGAGACGTGACAACGTGATGATGATGATCGTTATAGCACAGGAAGGTTTTTGTAAAGATCGAATGTGCGTGCGAATGTGAATCAAGACAAAATGTCTTGATTCACATTCGCTGTTCACATTGTTTCAATTTTTATTAACAATGGAGCCTCAGAGCGATGGCCTAAAAATTAAACTCCTAAAACCTGTAACTCCTAGAATCTTATAATTTTCTATTCTTATTGCGTAAATAATAATTGATATCGTTGTAAAATGAAGTCTTCTTCTTATCGTGTCACTAGTTCCTTCGAACCAGTGTGGTGAAAGGATTTCAAGTGCGCCTCGAAGAGGCTCCTTTCGTGCACTCGACACAGGTTTAAGAACTTTTAGGTTCTACGACATGCCGGTTTCCTCACGATGTTAAGTGACCAATTAGAAATTATAAAAACTTCCGCACCAATTTTCGCAATAATTAAGTAAATAATAACACTATGTACCAGTCGGGTGATTCACAACTTTTCCTTATAATTTCACTTTGATCGTTCAAAAGTTGAACAATCGTCCAAAATTCGACTCTACATGGCGATGTTGTAGTGTCGTATCGCTTGGTTGATTTATATGGGAAAATTAAAATACAGTGAATGTGTTGACGCAAGGTCAGATAATATCTTTGATAAATGGCTTTAGTTTTTGGAACTAGGTTATTTCACTTTTATATTATAAAAGGTACAAGTAAATGTTGTTGTTTTCAAAATGAACTGCACTTGGAACCACAATGATTATTAATACTAGAGTCGAGTCGAATTCAATTACAGCTCTATTACATAACAGTAAATTGAGCAAATCAGTGGCATTTATCATTTGTGTCCTGCTGTATCCCAGTAAAAATAATAAGGTACCTTCTACTTACTAGTTCCCTGACTTGTTTCTAAGTATATCGTAGTATCTTTGAAAAAGAGATATTTAATTTTATTAAGATTATAAACATATGTAATGGATTCTGCAGATGATTTAGAAAAGCGACTGCACGATATTCTGAAACCTGTTTCAAATACCACTGGTTTGTTCAAGATAATGTATTTTATACTTACCTAATTCTGACGTGATGTCTACCTAGCATTATGCCCACTTATTAACATGGGGCGATAAGAAGGCGCTCCGTTAGTGAGTTACCCTGTTAAAAAGAGAAGTTGTTTTTCCAAAGGGTAAGAATGTGAAATAAATATCTATAAAAGGCTTATGCCTACTTGCACCAAACTGTCAAAGCTCCTAAGCAATTACTTTTCTTGCTTGCCAGTCAAGCGAGTTAAGTAATTGCTTAGGAACTTTGATAGTTTGGTGCAAGTCGGATTTAGTCTTGACTAAATGACTGACAGACAAAGCACAAGATAATATATATACCACTGGACGTATGTAGATACTTGATATATTATCTACATATTGATAACGACTTCGAGGATACGTTCGTCAAGATCTACACATTTACTGTAAAACGTACCTACTAAAAAAGGAATTTTGATAATACGCAACGCAAACAAAGTTGTGGGTGTCACCTAGTTATTTATAAGACTGTGTGTAATTAATGACACTAATGCTTAGTCCACAAACAGTCACTAACATGATAAGTGCACGAGCCCTCAGAACACAGAGCGCGAAGCAAACCTCCTTGATAAAGTAAGACCTGAGGAACCTGTCTCTCTCTTTGTTTCATTCGGCCGATGGAATTTGAAACTGCGTATTAGAATGTTGTCTGATGATTTATAAGTTAGCTTCAGCCTACCGGGAAGAATTAATGAAGGCTTTACTGTAAATAATTAATTTAAAAATATATAAGTCCCAAGCGATTGAAAAAATGCCAAGAGCATTTGCATCTGTCTTGTTTACAAGTATTCCCAGCTAAATTAATTTAAAAATATCATCCTAACTGTCTCATTCTAATATCGCAGCAAAATGTGTCGCACTACGATATTTAATGGTAACCCAAAAATTAGAATTCACTCCATTCTCTCGATTCAATCCAATGATTTTTTAGATAAACAAACATTAAACCCCAACGGGTCGAGTTGATGTGACAAATAGTTATTTCTCGATCAGTGTGCGCAATCACAACAAGTGGAATCCTGGCGCCGCAGCCTTGGACAGGTGCGGCTGTGAACGGCCGCATCCAGCGCCCACGCCGATACTGCTCATATTCAATTGTCTATTGCGCTATGCTGTTACTTGTCGATTTCTTATCAATAGAGTGCGGATTACTTAGGAATAGACGACACGGATGGTCGAATGGAAAGTGTATTGGACTGCCACGCCCGGTGTCGCGGTTTCGATTCCCGCTTCAGAACAAACATTTGTGTGATAAACATCAGTGGTTGTCCGAGTGGGGGCTCTGGCCGCACTATACTCGAACCTGGGACGGCTGCAGTGCACGGGGAGGCATGCACTGCAAGCGGAGCTTAGAGTCGGCGCAAATTTTCCCTGGGATGGGCCTCACAGCAACGTGCGTGAGGGACACAAGTACGACTTCTTCGGATATCCCGAGAGTCCCTCTAATGCGCAGAGGTCGGCCACCATGGGGTTTTAGTCGGTTAGAGTCCGACATAAAAAAAAGGTGCTCCCCTGATGTTAAAAGATAACGCCTGTCCATAACTAGAAAAGTGCTGCACAGGACTTTGATTCACATAGGCCGATGCAACACCTGCTATACCGCCCTTCCACTTTGAGATATATTGTTTTCTCAGTAATTTCGCTAGATCGGTGCTCTTTACACCAGAGTGCTCCTAACTACGGTATATTTGTAGAGGTGTAGAGTTCTGATATCAATAGGTACGGCGATGTTCGATGGTGCAAGTCATATGGCAGAGTAATTAATTTTGACGTTTCGTTGGTTTATAATGCAGCAGAAAGACCTCACTTGGAATCACACAAATCAATAATTACCTTTATGGTATAAGAACTGCGAGACCGCTTATTTCAATAGAACAATGCATACCTACAAATGGTTTTTAGAACCGAATACTCGTAGATCTGAAGGCCGATGACTTGGATTAACCGATGAGATAGTAAACTATAGTTTTTGCAATAAATACATAACTGAGGTCGACTACATGCCGCTCCCGTGAAAGGAATGCGGAGAAAAACATTAGGCGGTATCTGTTAATACTGACGATACCATAATTATTACTTATAATAATGCTACATGGAATTGTATCGAACTTATAAAGGTATTAATATAATTAAAAGGAGTAATAATGCCTAACAATAGGACAATACAGGTTAAAAAAACTTGCTTGAGCACCGTTGCTAGGCCGAAGATAGAAAATCATACATAGAAGATCTCTACGAAAAATTGTTTTGCATTTTGCAACCTAATCTTTTTAAGATCTAGGCAAATAGTGCGTGTGCGACCTTAACCAACCTTTGTTCTTACGACGACGACGTGAGATGTATTAATTATTACAAAACAAGTATGTCACCGGTTGGGAGCGGCGCGGCGGCGGCGCGGGCGTCTGCGCGGTGGCAGCGGTGGTAGGAAGTAGATCTCGAGCCTACATTCCAGTGTCTGAATACTGATCAGGGCTCAGTCAGTTATCCTGAGTGAGATCAGCCAGGCGAGGTCAGGGCTTGTTTTGCGCGTGACGTATTCATTTATTTTGATCTACGCTGACGAAGGCCGACGACATATTTTAACCACATGAGGAGTATCAGTTATTGATCTGAGATTAAGTTTGCATAGATGAGGAGCAAATACTCGCTAACAAAACTCTAGAAACTACTCATAAAAGTACTTAATTATTTCGTTCTTTACTTTTCATGAGTTGCATTTAAAAATAACTGATGTTGGATCACCCACTGCTGTTCTGCCTTTTAATGCAGATGGCCGCAGATGGCCCTAAAGGTGCTGCCACACTGCTGTTAAAAAATGTTTGCAAACATTTTCTTACACTAAAACATGTTACATTCTGTAAAGAATTGTTACATTCTACAAGAATGTTGCAATTCCTAACAGAATGTAACAATTCCTTACATTTGTAAGTATACCTATGTTTTAGTGTTAGAAAATGTTTGTAAACATTTTTTACAGCAGTGTGGCAGCACCTTTACAGTGCACGACAGGAGCCTCCTTGAGGCGCACTTGAAATCCTTTCACTACACTGGTTCGAAGAACTAGTGACACGATAAGAAGAAGAGTGCGTCACCGGACTCTGCTGTTCTGCCAGAGGCTCTCCTGTCGCGCTAATACTCGTAGTGTAACGCTGGTGTGCTCCACAGCTGGGCAGAGTGGGCGCGACGTGCGTGCTGGTGCCGCCGCGGTACGCGACGCTGCCCCCGCCGCCGCCGGCCCCACTGTACTACCCCTACCACGATCATGTGAGTTCTAATCATACCTTTATAGGGTACGTAGGTACCTACTATTTAAAGTCAGACTCGAGCGAATGAACATGACACCTGGCTCGAATAACGTTTGTGCAAATATTTTTTTTTTTATGTCTACGTACTAGGCTACTCACTAACGTATGTTGTACGTGCTTTCGTTTTATTTTTGGCGCAGTCGGTAAGGATCATGATGAGCAATCATGATCCTTACCGACTGCGCCAAAAATACGTTACCAGCTTTTACTTTATTATTTGTGTTGTTCAATTCAGTAATGTGTTGTTTGTCGGCAGAGAGTCCGCCGCCGGCGGTCGCCGCGGTCGCACGGCGAGCGACGGCGCCGCGAACATGCTCGCGAGCGGGACTCACAGCTCGCGCGCTCGCTCGAGCGCATCCACCGCAAGCGGCGGGTGGAACGCGAGGGTCTCACTGACGCCGAGCTCAAGCGGACTTACACGGGACTAGACAGGTGCAGATCACATTGCGTCAGCCCCCATTAAAGCCACTCTAGGTTATCTTGGATGACTTCGTCAATCTGTCTCCTTAAAGACAGTTTTAAGGCCTATCCGCACACAACGGTGCCGACACGTTCCATACATCAGTGTTGACATCACTGACACTGACCAGTTCGAATGGTGTCTTATGAAATGTATGAAACAATATTAATTTTCAATTATACTGTACGGTACGGGACTTCTCGGCACGTGCCGGCTCGTGTTGTGTGCGGATAGGCCCTTAAAGGGCGAATATAATCGAAAAATATTGTTCTTCCACTCCTTAATAAAGAAGAAAAAGCCATGTTTTTACCTGTTCTTGTTTATTCTACCTTGTTTATTTTTCTAAAACAGACATGATGACACACGTAGCTCACAGATTCTACGCTGTTTGAACTCCATCCAAAAATTTGTGCGGACACTTCACAGCCCCACGACTTATGCTCACCCGGTGGTTGCAGGGCATACGCGGAGCAGTTCATAGCGGTGATCGACGAGAGCCGGATGGCGGCTGAGCACCACGACTCGCTGGCCAGCACTGCTACCAGCGACTCCACCAACTCACAGGCCTCGGCAACACTCGGCTAGCTCCAACATATATACAGCTAAGGATGCAACGTGTAACTGTCACACAGCTGTCAGCGCTGATCGACGAGAGCACGCATCAGGACTCGCCGGCCAGCACTGCCACCAGCGACTCCACCAACTCACAGGGCTCGGCAACACTCAGGTAGCTCCGACATGCACGCCACTAAGGATCACTCCTGGCTCCAATGTGTAACTGTCACACAGCCGTCAGCGCTGATCGATTAGAGTACGCATCAGTACTCGCTGGCCAGCACCGCCACCAGCGACCCCACCAACTCACAGGGCTCGGCAACACTCGGCTAGCTCCAACATGTATACAGCTAAGGATGCAACGTGTAACTGTCACACAGCCGTCAGGACGAGAGCAAGCACCACGACTCTCTGGTCAGCACTGCCACCAGCGACTCTCAGGGAACACTCTCCTAGACATCACCATATATTTGTCTATCTGTCCGATACAACTAGCGCTTTATCCATCTTGAACCGCCATCAAGCTCTCAAACACCTCTAAGAGAAAATCGTCACCATAGGCGGACAGATGGGAATAATTGAAGGAAACCATTTGTGCACTGGGTTCCGAGTCCTGATGCTATACTTGACAGCCAGCATGGTTTAGGATTTGAATTCTACGTCGCTTCGAATCCACAAGATGTTGTTGTAGATCTTCTATTTTTGAGATTTTAAAGCTTTATCGTGCAATTTACTATTATTATGATACAGTTCTGTAAATTCTTGTTGTTTCTTATATTGTTGTAAAATATTTAATTAAGTACTTAAGCAATTTGTATTTGTATTTGTATTTATTTATTTTACTTTAATTAAAACGGCAGCAGCCAATTATATTAATTAAAGAGCGAATTACTAGGGTAATAAATAACATATGATTAAAACAGATAAATTAAAATCTAAGGAAAATGGAATATAAAATTAAGTAAAATTGATAACAATAATTTAGGAAAATTAAAAAATGAATTAAATAAAACTGAATAAATTAATAATTAACATTCATACATCTCGCTCACAAAACCTCAAACATTCCGACAAAATCTTCGTCCAAGTATCCGCAAAGAGGTCTAAACCAGGGTTGTAGTCCAGGAGAGCGTTGAGAGCAATACATTTCTTATATTTTTTGTATAATCTAGTTCTTAATTAGTATACTTGAGAATGTCATAATAGCTAACTTAGATCATCATCTACACATAAAACATATCGAATTGTATGTAGCTGTAAGTTATCTCTAACAATACAATAAAACTTGCTTCAATAACAGAATAACCGCGTAAGTACTCACACTCTACACTATATATACTCAATTCTTACCTAGAAACACAAAAATCCTACCACTCGACTACAGATACTGTAGATATCTGTAGTAAAAACAAGTTTACAAGTTACTGCACAGCAGCAATATTCTGCGTAAGGCACTGTTTTTTTTTCAAAGAGAATTAGGCACATACCTCTTGATATGCAATAAAATGATATGAGGAAAGTCGGGATGTTGGGATAGTTGGGTAGAATTATGTCTTAGCTGCGTTTTGGAGGCCCGAACCTGCGTCCTGCGTCCTGCGTGCCTAAGGTGCGGGTCACGCTACAAGCCAGCGAGTTCGCTTGAAACTTGTAAACTCGCCCTGTGTCATCGGCTTTTTTTACAATATGATCATTGACAATACTTCCCGAAAGCTAACTCGCTCACTCGCTAGCTTTCTAGCCGTGTGTCATCGACGCTTTAGAATAGAATGCACCTTACTAACATGTAACTAACAACTTATTAACATACAACTTTGTATATTACGTATAATCGTCAAATATCTGTGTTATATTCTACACCTAAGTTTACCTAGTTCTAGTTTAAACCAAAACTAGTTTCATTTGAGAGTTTTTGTAAAAGTTTTAAAATTGAGGAATCAGAGGAAGTTGGTTTTGGTAACTTATAGATTGTTTTAAGTTTTTGTAAATATACGAAATAGTCCTATGTATGTACCTAAGTGGTGCCAAATAAAGTAGATCTGAGATAATAATTGGTCGTGTACATTACAAAATTGCTCAATTTGGCTTCGTGTAAGTTATTTCTTTGTTAGATATTAATGTAAAAATAGATCTAACTTTGATAGTTAGTGACCTAATTCTTACTATAACATAGGTCATTATAATCAACCGATTATGTAGGTATAGCAAGATTCTAGGATATATTCATTGTAATACATACCTATGTAGGTACTAACCTACGTTATCATTTCATCTTACCCACTTACCCCAATTAGAATAGAGAATTTATTTCAATCAAAGAAAATCTGTGCACACGATAATCTTTATCTTACTTTATTATAAATTGAGACCTTACAATACTCATAATAAATATCTATAATTTAAAATCGTTGAAAGTTTGATTGTTGTCTGATGTGGCGATGCTCTATGAATCAGAATAAATCAAGAATTTCCTCGTTTACTTTACAATACTTTAAATTAATAGAAAAGATAAGTGCCTACCCACATAATATAATTATTTTTAATGTACATATCTAATTTGTTATTTATTGAATCAGCGATAATATTAAAATTTAAGTCGCATATAAAATAAGAATAAAATTATATTTGATTAAATCTCGTTCGTTTAATTAATTTGCAAATATCCTATAATATAATATAATCCTGTTGTCCCTCCCTGGAAACCTCGGGACCAACGGTGGTTGTTCACAGCTGTCCAGTCGATAGAAAAACATCGAGATCTTCAATTCTGCCCAACACCGGATTACTCAGCCACCTCAGTTGAGTAACGTTTCCAATACCGCAGTCCAGTACCGCAGTTGCAGTCATTTTGTAAAACGCGAAACGTTGAAACGTAGCTGTTTCACACTAGCCGCCGCGCTCTCCCCGTGTGGGCGCTTTATGCCTATGCAGTATTTTTTGAAGTACCTACAACGCTAATCTGCCACGAAAGGCATAAGCAATTTCGCGAATTTTTATATACCCATCCTTATCACGCGCTGTTTTTAGGAATTTAGAGGAAAATAGTACATGGAATTGTCATTGTGTAGGATGTGCTTAGCGAATTCCGGGAATTAAAGAGTTGATTTTGTCCAGCTAGCTTCTTCATCTGGACGCATCACCGTGCACCGTGCCCGCCGCACGCCTGGCAGTTGCACTATGCAGCCTGCCGCCGCCCGCTTTGTACAGCTGCTAGGCGTTTTGTAAAGAGGCTAAATTATATTCATAACGGTCACACTGATTGGTCTCAGTTTAGATTTTAGTGATGTTGACTATCTTACGTGGTGCGGTTAGAACTCGTTGTCGCTGAGCGCGGAGAGGCGGCCGGGCGCGGCGCTGGGGCGCGCGCTCGTCAGCCGCAGCTCGCTCTCCGACGACGAGCCCAGCGACTCCTCCCCGCCCCCTCCCTCCACGCCTGCAACGGTTACAAACTCTGACACCAGAACCACCCTCCGGTTCACACGAAGAAGTGCACATATGATATAAGTCTTGGCATGGGGTGTGTAGCGTAGTGTACCTTCGATGAGGTCGTTGTACTCGTCATCGGCGGCAGGCGCCAGCGTGCGTGTGGCGGGGCGCGGCCGGCCCCAGTGCCCCGAGCGCGCGCCCCCTGCGACTCCCGCGCCCCCAACGCCTGCTGCTGCAGCTGCACACATACACCCTCATAACTTACACACCCACTACCCAATTCACACGGTACAAACACGGCCGTCAAGGTTTGCAACTTGATTAGGGCTGCTGAATGTGTCTTGTAGCTACCTTAGTCCCTAAGCAAGTTTTGACAGCGTCGCTGTAAAGTGCATATAAGTGGAGGGGAGCTCTGCGCAAGTGAGGTGAGGCGAGACGACGCCTATTGGTTTCGCCGCGGCGGGAAGGTGGCTAAGCGACCAATAGACGCCGGCGCCGGGCCGGGGCGGCCCTCCCGCCAAACACATCTAAAAATCGACTTCTGCGCAAGGTCAGCGCTATTAAACCGTGAGGATACCTGTATATTACTGCACAGGCCAAATCTACCTCAGGGAGTTCTATACAGATTATTTTTAGAAGACTCACAATTAAATTCAAACAAAGCACGGATCTACTGGGTTAGTTTTTGTTTTTGCGAAAGCTAAAACCCTTTTTTTTTTCTTTTTTATTTGTGTTGCTTCGTTGTCCTACCTTTTTCATGGCGATCCTACTCCTGCGCTAAATTACTCAACTAAAACTAACCGTATGTATACAGTTAGTTTTTGTTTATGAAATCTGAGCTCGGTTTATTTTATTTTCTTTTCTAGTCACGAAAAAAAACATTTCTTTTTTTGAGATATTTTCCAAAATTTAACAGGGGTTAATTTATATTTTTTTGAACTTGGTTATCGATTCTGAGCAAACTAATTTCAGGTTTCGCATAAACAAAAACTAACCCAGTTTATTCAAGTTGTGATATTCTAGTACCGTGGTTAATGGCACCACGGTGCTGGTAGTGGTGTTCCTCACCGAATATCTGCGTGTCGGAGAGGTCGGAGTCGGTGCGCGAGTCGTCCTCGTCGCGGATGTCGTCGAGCGAGTCGCGCGCGGCGGCCATGCTGCCGAACGCGCGCCGCGACTCCGCGCCACCACCTGCAGCAGGAAACCCCGATCAGTTAACAGACTTGGCAAGAGTGTTTGAGCAACAACGAGCAACAAGCACAAAATTACACAGTTCCGGTCCAAACGTAATGGCAGTAAAAATATACAACAAAATCCCTGAACAATTAAAAGACGAAGAGAAAGAAGTCAATTTTGAAAGAAAACTGAAAGACATTCTTTTTAAAAAAAGTTATTACAGTATACAAGAATTTTTTAACGACAAATTTGAGATTTAATACTTGAAAAATTATATAATTAGGTATGTAAAATTGATTTGTGATTCGGTCCGCTCCTGCTCTAATGTTGCCATGCCCTATTTTAGGGTTCAATATGTTCTATGAGTATGTTCTGTGTAACTTTGTAAACAATTAAAACTAAGACTTATTGACTGCAATAAAAATACTGAATACTGAACATAGATCCATTCGAGGCAAACCTAACCCAATCTCACGGGGGGGCGGGTTATCTCAGCAAATCTCACGTAATTTTATTTTAATGCTGTGTAAAATTCAGTTAAAAATGTTTTGCCAGTACTCAAAAATAGACGACGCTTCTAAAATGCCTTCTCGGCATTCGAAATGCTTCGGTAACGAAATATCCGGTTATGGGCTGGGACCATGAGTGCCGCTGAACTATTTCACCTTATAGGTACATACAACGGAAAATAACTCTATGTACAGTGGACACTTGGCTAGTTGAATGAGCACTTGAAGGAATATTCGGATGGGGGGGGGGGGGGAGCGCCGTTCCGTATCCGCACTGTACCTGCAGTCTTGATCCGGAGGCGCGTCTTGGGGCGCGTGCTGGGGCGCGGCTGCTTCGCTTCGCTGCCGTCCTTGTCGTCCTCACTCGACTCCATTTCCTCTGCAACCAACATCATTATCAGCACAAGAGACGGTACAGAGTTTTGACGGCAGATTTAGTTTTGACCGTATTTTGGACCGTTCCCTGTGTTTTGAAGATACCCTGAGGTTTTGACGATTCCCTAGGTTTTGACAGTACCCTGAACATTAATGTAAACCGGAGTTTTGACAGTTCCCTAACTTATTCGGTTGTATCGGTACCTGAGTCGCTGAGCTTTCCCAGCACATCCTCGGCCTCGTACTTATGGATCAGCTGCATGATGGCCGCCTGCTGCTCTTCTGCTTCCTGCCAAGATAAGCACAGTTCAATAGATATCTTAAAAATAATGAGACAGGATATTCCTATGTCTAGCAACAAAATGTCACGCCGACCTCTACCTGGTGCAGTACATACCTCAGCCTGTGCGGTACATGTTGGAAATTGTGTAGAGTAATCCTTACACCATTTATTATGACAGGCAACAATGTTGTTAATGTCACTGTCTTGACCAACCACTGCATGATCCACGCGGACCTCCCAACAGTACATACCTCGGCTTGGTGCGGTACATACCTCGGCCTGTGCAGTACATACCTCGGCTTGGTGCGGTACATACCTCGGCCTGATGCGGTACATACCTCGGCCTGTGCGGTCTCGAGCACGCTGAGCTGGTGTTTGAGTGCCTCCACGCAGCGGTAGCGCAGCACGTACTGGTCCCACAGCTGCTCCAACTCACTCTCCAGCGCGGTCAGCTCGCCCTGGTACGCTGGTCTGGGGCGACACAACACAGACTGTGACTCGATAGACACGGGAGACGAGAGAAATGTGGAAACCAACAAGCGTTGAACTGAAGCTTGACGCTTGCAGCCAAACATTCAATAACCACCGGCGCTCATTTATACTCGTAGCAATTAATATGCCTTAAAGTCAAGCAATAGTAATTTACATTATTCTGTTATACTCCTCAGGTTATGGCATAATATTATATCCAGAAGGTCAAGCAGTGTCTACAACACAAGTATATAAGTTTGTTTCTTCTGTAAAATAAAAAAAAAATTGAAATTGAAGCGTCAAGTTTCATCTGTCTCGTTTTAGCAACGGGGGACAGATATAATTTTTTTGTCCCAACTGTCCTTCTAGCGCTACAGAACAGGGTGACATATGGGAATAATTCGACAGTAGCTGCTATGATAACGACACCTGCAGCTCCCGGCTACTCACTTGATCTTCTGCACGGTGTGCAGCCTCTTTTCAGCCCGTAGCAGCTCTGCACGCCTCCGTTCGAGCTTGGCGTCGAGCGCGGCCTCGCTGGCGGCCACGCTGTCGATGCGGTCCCGGCCGGCGGACACACGCGCGCTGACGGCATCCAGCGCACGGCGTAGGCAGGATTCCATCACCGCCATGTCGAGGGGACGAGATAGAGCTAGCTCGCGGATCTCCTACAAACACAACAAGTTGTGTCCTAACGTTGGAACTTAAAGATAACTTGTAAACAGTTAGGTACGCCAAAACGTTCGAAGCTTAATTGAGTCATTAAAGCAAAACCATTTATATTATAATTTTTTATTGGAGGACAGGTAAGAATATACTTCTTTTAGAACTTTTAAAATTAATAAAGGTTCTATCTGTCCCCCTAGGAGGACAGAGTAGGGTGGCAGATGGGAACATTTCAATGCTTCAATGGCCTGTAGTAGGCATGTACATTTCTCTACTTTAGGGGTTCATTGGAACTAAGAAAAACTGCCACTTTCTGCATGAACTGACCTTGTTTTCGGCTTCTTTTGCCAACAAATCATAGAGAAACGCCCCTTGCGCCGTGATCTCCGTGGCGAGGGATCGCGCTTGTTTTATTTCTCCAAGCTGAAATTATTTAAATCGAGATTATTAGACAGCGAAAATAATAAAATGACAAGGCCACCTTCAGCACAGCTTGTACAGTCTGCTGCAGGGTCGAAGAGACTCACCCGGGTGCTGACGTCATAGCTGAGAGCACCCTCGTCCCGGAATTCGGGGGGTGGAGGGACGTGCAGAGCTGCGCGTAGGAACGAGGCCACTTTCAGCAACTCTCGCACCGCCCACCCATCAGCTCCGTACAATTTCTTGCCATTCAACTTCAGGTTCGCTCGCGAATGCTGGCAAAGAAGCAGGAATAGTGATAAACCATAGATGAATAACGGTGTTCCTATAGAACACGAATATAGACAGTATCAAACCAAAATGGAGTCGTAAGACACCTTGTCAATAAAAAATAAATATCTCCATTTTCAAATAATGATTGTTACTTTTTACGATGTAGGTAGTTTTATTAACAATGAAAAAGCCTAGTAGTTTTAACATAATAAAATTTATCTAGCCCTGTTACCTTCTCTTTTTCGAAAATACTACTAAGTATACTAGAAGTTGTGGCTTCTTTTTTTTGTCGCATTTTCGATGTAGGTACTACATTGTGATTCTATACTTCTGTGTGATAAACCTGTTTACTCTCTAACTAACTCGTCCTCAGGAGGTGACGGTTAAATTACAAAGAGCGCGATAGCCTGCGAGACGAGCGCCACGCGCTGCTCCAGGCCGGCGGCGGCGGCGCGCGGCAGCGTGGCGTCCGGCTCCACGCGCGCCGCCAGCCATCGCAGACATTCCTCCATCAGCTCCCAGTTCGGGATGCGGAAGCTCTCCAGAGAAATCGCCTTCGGGAAGCCCAGTACTCGCATAGCTTCGCTGAAATCTTAAAAAACATAGAACGGTACATTTACGTGGATTTATTATAAGTACGTACAATACAAGTTCTACCTAGACCTAGACCTAGAGGCAGACCATCCGATGGTCGCATGACATCATGGAAACCAGAGATGAGTGGATCTGACTCGCCCAGGACCGCAAAAAGTGGCGTACTGAAGATGAGGCCTATACCCAACAGTTGGTGTAAGAGTCTGGATAGATAGAATACAAGTTCTGATGAAATCACAACACACACAAAATATTGCTCTGATAAATATATAGGCTTCTGGTACTCACTTCTCAAATCTCTGTACGACATTTTCGAGGGTTGCGAAAGTCGATTTATTCAGGATTTATCACAATTTTCACAAAACAACACGCAACTCACTCAAAAACACTTCAATGACAGTGATTTGTTTGTTTGAAATATAGCAACGTGTCGTCATGGTAACCACAGCATACAAGAAGACGAATGAGTTGCGTTGTGAATGTCTTTTAAAAATAAATAAAAAACGTTAAGCCAAGCGTTAAGCTACACCAAGAAATATATGCTTTCTTGTACAAGCCAGTTACTGGTTCAGGTGTCGGAGTTATGACAAACCTTAAGCTCTTTATTATGTATATCAAATCAAAACAAATATACCTCCACTTCTTTTAAATGGTTAGTAGGTCGTGGTTAGATTGTTTGTAGGTAGGTACCTATTTAAAAACAAATGCTAGTTCATTTTGCATAAATTTTATTGTTCGTGACTTAAATTGGATTACAAACGAAATCCTATATTCTAAAATGCTACGACTACCTACAAATCCTACTATACAATAGTTTCTTACTGAGCTATGTATCATTAGTTTAAGAGCATATTAAATTGGGCATACTATGTATTTGTGATAAAACATTCACAAATACTTTAATTTACTTGTTTTGATAGATCGATTCTTACGATTATTTTGAGTACCTATTCTACAATGCTCCTTATATTTTCTAATCAGCAAATGCAAGTTATTATGACTATGCTAAATTGCAATGATTATTTCTAAAGGCGATTTGCCACATTTAGGTCACACATCACACATTCATATTTTTTTTTAAATTCAATGAAATTACGATTCATATAACTAACAATAATTTTAATAATGACACTTATCTTTCAAAACAAGTAAACGATACAAGCCTTAAGACCGACAATGCTGTTAATTCGTTTTATAATGTCTGATTCACTTCTGACTGAAATGGTTTTTTAAGTAAGGTATCACACCAAATCTAATGAATGTCATAACAAATCCTGGACAACGAACAGCCATTACTACAGCTGTTTACAGTTGAAGCCATTGATAACGCAGACATCTTTAGTCGTTACTCAGACAATATAAAGATCATGAGCAATCATTGAATCAGAACCGGACAGTCCTTGGGTACATTTAACCAGGGATTGCAACAGCAAGGCGTCGGTCGCCGGCCACAGTATCTCGCAGGCCCAATTTAATAGAAGAATCATAAGTCGAGGACGGGCGCCTGCCGCTGCGCGCGCTTCAGCGAGTCTTCGCGTTTGACGGCCACGCGCAGGCGAGACGCTTTCAGGTGCCTGGAAGATAATGACCAATGAGACGAAATAGGAGTAGGCAAAGCGGTTTAACATCAATGAATATATATAAAAGGCTTGGACCTGACTGACTGACGGACAACGTAAGTCAAACCACTGAACGTAGAGACTTGAAACTTGAAGGATATGTTCGCTTATTAATAAAAGTGAGTACTAAGAAAGGTATTTTGAAAATACGCAACGCAAAGAAGTTGCAGGCTAGTTATTGTATAAGATTAGAGTGCTAGGACTGGCAGTTTTATGTATTTACATATTATATTGGACACAGGCCTTGCCCGTACAATTCCAATAGGAGCCTTGAACCAACTTGATAGACTGATGCTCTGCAACACTACACGTGTCTTTGGTCCATCTTGTGGGGCCTATATTTTTTGTTTGAGACAATATACTTTCAGATTGGTCCCATACAAATTTCATCAAAATCGGTTCAGTAGTTTAGTTTTTATACAAAAATAACTAAAAAAAATATGTCATCAAAGTAAACGAATTTGCGTATTTTTTTCCCTGTGACTTTTCAGTGGTTTTTGCGGTGACTAAAACAGTCCAATTAAAGTTGGTTGTACTATTTATTAAACTGAAAGATTTCTAACAATGGACCTGATTTTGTCATACCAGTTGCGAATGATAGCAAGTGCTGCTCGAAATCACATACAATTTAGTATCATATGCTTGACAAATAGTGTGTATAGCTTTGTTATAGGCTTTCTGGTACTACACCAGCAATGGCAAGATCAGAAGCCAGCTACCCGCAGCGTACCTCTGCCGGATCCGCTCCTGCGTCTCGGGCGCGGGCTCGCAGCGCACGTGCGCGGCGTGGCGCAGCATGGCACGTAGCTTGCGCATGCAGTCCGCCAGGTTCAGTTGTTGGGAGCGTGTAGCGTCCGACCGCACGATCAGGTATCCTTCTTTGGAGAGCTTGCTGTTGTGCTGCAAATGAGGATGTACTTTCAAAACCTGAAGTTTTGTTTTTTACAGATTTAAACAGTTTACAGAAGAAATAAATCATTCTTTAGAAAAATACTTGAAATTTTACCACTGATTTATAGATAAAAATGGATGTTTGTTGATTGTAGGGGCTAAAAGTTTTAAATACAGTTGGACCTGAAAGGAGACAAAAGTGTGTTTTTGGTTTTGTATTACCACCAATGCTGCTTTGTATTGGTGTTAATTTAAAACTTGTTGGTTTTAAATGAACCCTATTAAAGGCTGTAGCACTAAGAAGAAAATAATCCTTTAAAACAAATAAAACCCGCACAACCGTTGTTTCTTATAGTAGGTAATTAAAATAAATATTTGTTTTCAGTGGGTTTTTTTTTATTTAAAATTGTAATCCTAATTCTGCCACCGGACCCCCATTACAAAGCAGCATGCATGCAGCTTAAATTTTATAATAAGGAAGTATATAAATATCAATGTGTAACTTACCAACTCAATCATCTTTTCCTTGACTTCAGGGTGTAGCCAGTCCGCCTCGCTCAGTTTAAACCTGAGATCTACTTTGGTGTGAACCTGTACAAATATCCACACTTAGTTACCAAAGAACAAATCAAAACATTATGTGTGTCTATGTTAATATGGTATTTATTGGTAAGAGACCCAAATAAATACCATATTTGCTTAGACAAACTTTACTAAAAGTTAATCAGGCAAACTTTGCCAGGCAAAGCACTTCATATAATATATGTGTAATATAGATACCTTGTTAACATTTTGTCCTCCGGGCCCAGAGCTGGCACTGTAGGTTATATCTAGTTTGTTGATCGGAATGAAGCCAGAAAACTTTTCATTGGAGTCGGTGTTCTGAAAAGTTTTACTTTTGTCAATATAAGAGTCAAGGTAAATTATGATAAAACAATAAAAATTACAAATAATATGTTAACACTTTATATGCATACTTGCTGGATGAAGCTGTATCAGAGAAGATTTTATTAATTTACAATAATAAACGAACCTTATGAAATTACGTAGGTACTTACAATAGTAGGTGTTGTGAGTTTTAAAGTGCTGTTAGGGTATAAAGTTTCCAAGGAAATGGAGCTTTTGTAAGCCATAGGCCTCTTCAGCAGGGTAGTGAAGGAGGCACTTTGGACCACTTTCTGAAAGAAACCTACACGCAATGAAGCGAGCGCCATTATTGACAGGTTAAGATCTACTTATGTGC
The DNA here is from genome assembly GCA_932526365.1 of Lobophora halterata. NCBI lineage: Eukaryota > Metazoa > Arthropoda > Insecta > Lepidoptera > Geometridae > Lobophora > Lobophora halterata. The sequence goes on along the minus strand of OW052012.1, from coordinate 11,019,556 downwards.
ATTCAGCAGAGCAAAGTTTCGTTTCAAACACCTCAAAAACTAAAAGTAATTCAGTACGTTCTATGTTTTTATGCAGAACATAACCTATAAAGAAAAACAATCTTAATTTTTGACACTGACATAACGAGCAAAAAAGACATTAAACTAAACTGACATACTTGGAGCTTGGGAATTGAGCTCTACATTTGAGGCCCTAAATCGTAGAAATATAATTCTGGTAGAGCAAGAATGGCGCGCTAACATTTGAAATATTAAAGTAGGTAGAGTTAGTGTTTAGAAAAACTGATAACCCGACTACCTGTATTGAGACATCCATGACCAAGACGAATCTCTTAATATCAACCTAATTACTAGAAATTCCTCAAGTTTTAATAGTTTTTGTTGCACAGAAGTAATAATTTTGTGTTAAAATTGTGCGAACCAAGCATGTTTGCTGCCTTGAGTAGGTATTTCTTCGCCAATGTTTGCTATTTGCTATGCAATAGAATAACAATTATTTATCTCATGTATGAGTAGGTACCTTACATTGGATTATAGGAGTTGAGTAAAATAAGCAAGTGTTGTTTGCTCAATAAACAATCGAACCTCTATTGTTCATCATAGAGGAAGAAGTCAGTATGGAAAGTAGAAAACTGGAAAGCTTACAGCATTTAACAATCTGTAAAATCTCGCTAATTATGCAGTCTTATTAGTAATTTTAATGCTGTACCAGCACCAACAAAATTGCTGGTTTAAATTCACATCCAGAAAAACACGAACATAAAGTGCGCGCGCGCATTCACGCTCTACATAATTTAATTAGGATCACGTTCCGCTCTGCGGGACCCTCTCACGTTTCTACAACACTATTTAGACAACAATTATAATTCTCTCTAACTATTTTGACTGCATTCTTCCTCTGAAGCATAAAAAATAAGTGATTTCAAATCACACTAAGTAAGAGAGGGTGGCAGGAGTGGTAGCATAGTGCCTGCCTATTGCCTACACACTACACTGTAGGTTTAGGTAAAAGTCAGTCAAGTAAATGGGAAACAAGAAATGTACTTATATAAAATATTTACAAAAAAGTCTTTATGTTTTTACTCTAGTTTTATGGTTTTAAAATGCATTGATATCAAATGAGCCTTTCAGCCGAATAGCTTATCATCAATAATGCAAGATTCCACACGGAACGACAGACAGACAAACAAGAAAGTGACTTAATAATAATTTAAAGTGGTAAAATGACATCCATTATTTCTACCCAATCCTACTTATTACATATATGTATACGTACCTATATGTATATAATCAGGCTCTCTATTACGCCGCTTTTCATTAGAATTGTAAGAAACCTGTAGTTACTTAATCTGAATTTGATTTTCCCAAATGAGGTATTTGAATATTTCAAAAAATCCTTTTCGATAAAGGCTTTTCTAACTTCCTTGTTAGATTCTTGAAGAGTACCAATAATCTCATATATCATAAAATAACGGAAAGTGAGTAAGACGTGAGCCTTTCTGCTTCAAGCGATTTCATTAGCATAACCGCTAGACGGTATCTTAATAATCTTATTAAAATCTCTTGTACGGCAAACTCACGCATGCATGTCAAGAAATGGCGAATGTAGTTAGTCAAATTATTAGCCTTTCGAGGTTGACTGCCGAATATCTCAAAGAAGACGAGCGCTATCTACCTACATCATTAATGTTATTTTATTCTAAAATTTTATTTTGTTTCATTACTGGAAACTTATCATGGTGCTGCTGACTGTACTTCAGTGGTACGATAAACAGTGGTGGCGAATCCCTACTAAAAATATTGAAATATTTTCAGCGGTGGCAAATCCCTACAACCTTTTTTTGCGGTGTGGCGAATCCCTACAATCCGAACTAAGTAACCTAAATAAAACAGTGAGCCTTTGTAATTCAAAGTACCTACTTACTTATTTTATGTAGGTATTGTACAGTATGACTTTTTAGTTCATGGGAAGACGTGATCTTTTAGGTAGGTACCATCGGAAAGGCGCCATGCGTTTCTCGTCACTTTCTTACACAACAAAAGCAACAATCGGTTAGCAGCTCTTCAGATCTATCATGTATGTTCGTTCATGAATTTATGTAATTTTGCTACAATGCATTTCACGCGGTTATGCTTGATTGGTTTATCAGACAAGACAGCCATTTTCTTGATTGATGATAACTTTGTTAAAAACTGCATATTTATGTTGTATTATCACAATGGTAGGTATATGGTCGAGGACATAAGAATATTCCCTAGAAATCAAAATTCAATTCAATTCCATTCATTTATTTGGGTCATTAACAAAATTTACATGGTGTCGTGCATTTCTTATTTAACTCTATAGTAACTAAGTTGCATGCAATTTCAATTATAAATGACCACATCGTGCATAAAACGTATGGTACACAAACTATACCTAGCCAAAACAGTAGGACCTAATAATTTAAACACTTTACTTTAAAAAAAACGAATCAGCCTTAATCTTAAATTTATCATGCACATAAAATATGTTACAAAATGACAATGAAACAGCCCCGCCGAATAAACACACAACCTATTTTTGAATGCAAAGTGCATAAATCTACAGCTTCCACTTGAAAACCACAGCTTTATCATACCAGAAATACAAATTTAAAAGTTCCCCTGTTGCTGAAAGACGGACAAATAGAACTTTTTTGGCCCTTCTGTCACCCTAGGTGGACAGAGCAGGGTGACAGATGGGAATCATTCATATTGTATGTACAGTAGGCGTCACGGATAAGTATCTTCTCAAATAACTAAAGTTTACCTCAGCCGTCCTCGGCGAACAGTATGATAGAAATTCTTGCAATCATAAATTAAATGCAAAAACTTTACTGCCGTGAGGACTCGAACACAGGACCGTCATGCATCACAACATGACTGACCGCTTATTCATTCATTCGGCTATCTTGGTAGTTAACAGTAACGTTGAATCTTTAAATCACTAGCGTCAAATAACCCGTTCTTGTCTAGCAGACAAATGCAAAGCTTATTTATTATTTTAAAGATGTGGGTAAGGGTAAAAAAAACGAATGATTGTCATTATCTGACTTGACTTATTTCGTGCGGTTTACTTTGTGTGTATCCTCGATAGCTTTTGAGTGTTGATAAATTGATTTGAATAATTTTGTGAGAACGAAAATTGTTGTTCTTCACAAACTAGTGGTTTATTGGTCTATTCTAACGGTAAGTGTAACCTTAATGCTAATGCTTTTGTTTCATTTCGTATTATAGTAGATAATTATATAATACGTAACATAGGTAGGTAATGTTTTATTTTTTTTTATTTTTAGAGTTATAACAGTATGGCTATGGGTTAAAAGATAGTCAATGACTGGCGATGAGAAACTCAAGCATGCAAGTGGCAGAATCGAAAGGATCATCTTCGAGGCGCACTTGAAATCCTTTCACCACACTGGTTCGAAAGAACAAGTAACACGATATGAAGAAGAAACAGGCAGAATAACTTTAGGTAAGTAAACGATTTATTTTGATTATATTGTGGCCAATTTGTCTTATCCATTAAAATATGTGACCTATTTTATTACTTGCTAAATTGCATAACTACTAAGTCAGTTTTGTTTTCAATCATATATTAAAGTAAGTAGGTATTAATAATGTGTTATATTTTTAGGTTATTGGGAGTGGATGTGATCCATGGGTCTAGAGGAACTTGTGGAAGTCCACGGGCGCATGAATGGACAGCAATATCTGTGCGCGTTGTATATCCAGAAGGACAAATTTATTTTTTGCATGATAATTGATAACTGTGCGGTTCATCGAGAAACGAATGTCTGTCTTCTCAGTCTGTTGTAACAGTCATCACATCGCCATCTAAAAGCCCGGATTTAAATCCAACATAGAATATGTGGGGTCAAATAGTTCTTAATGGGACTCCAGTGATGTTAATAATAATAAATACTTACCTAATTAGATTACTTACCTGCTGGGTATTTTTTGACTTTTTACTCAACCAATATAATCATATAAACTATACAATATATAAACTATATGTGTATATTATATATAATATAAATATTATAAACTATATATACTATAAATAGTATATATAGTATATAATATAAACATATAGGATACATTTGACCCCACATTATTAAAAACGCGTAAATAATAGTTTATATTCACGAGAGATCTAAATTGTTAATAACTATTAACATGTTTGTTCATCGGTGAAATATAAGAGATTATTATTTACCAGACCTAAAATGATTTGGTTACATAAATGGCAATAATATTTTTGTTTAAAATTTTATAGGATTTTATAAAAACTTAATCTATCTTGTAATGTTGTATGCTTATTAATAATTAACGAGCTATTTCTTAATAACAAAGAGGTTTTATTTTGAAAATTATTTGAATAAAATACAATAATGCAAGTAGTAAGTTTTTAAGTATTAATTTAGTGCAGACTTGTTATCTATGTTTGAAAAATAATAGCAAAAAATAAACCCGCGTTGAGAAGCGAACACGGTATTCTCGGAGTGGGAATCTAAGTATGAGACCAATGTTCCAATACTACTTCTAATGATAGAACGAATTATTGGTTAGCCTTACATGGTTATAAAAATATGATTTATTTTTTAATGCAAAACTTTTTCGTAGGCCCGCCGCGCAGCAGCGGCGTTTTGAAGGGATTTGAACCCGGGTCTTGTGCAGAAAGTTACTTATCCATGACGCGGTGTGTACCTATACCTAAATTTAGATCCCATTGAATTGAAACGTGCGATATCGTGCGGATATCTGATAGGTACTGACACTATACTAGTAATAAACCCAATAATATACCCCACCCACAGGACTAGGAATTACCAAAAACAAAATTAAATAATATCAAGAATTTTTCTTTTGTTCATAATTTGTTTAAATAAGGAACTTGCTTGACTGAAAACGGCACGCTGGTACTCTGCAATTCTGTAACCATTGTCCGCGCTGCTTTCATCAATTATGATGATGAGTGTCTGCGCACACGCGACGACGGCTTTCCGAATTCCGCTGCGCCTGCGCACCAGGCGGGGGTACATCGACAAATCCGCGCATACTCGCGTGATTCGCGAATCTCGTGATCTTCTCTATCATCGGGATTGCGTTAGCTTAATTTAATTAGTTTTTTGCGGATATCAATTTGCTGTATAGATACAATTAATTTCTAATCAATGCAATTGGGATATTTTACTAGGAACCTACTTATTTTCATAGATCATGGCCGATAGTGCGATACTATAGGTACATATACCTACCATGATTGTTGCTTTGGCACTTTTATATATAAAATTTTAGGGAAATTAAGGAGACAGGTTCGGGTAGATAAAAGACGTGATACTTTATGTATGAACTAATGCTATGCCTCAAATGTTAAAGTACTTAGTACTAATTCGTCAATTTGGTCCCAGCTGTAGTTTTAGGGTAAAATAAGGCAATAGGAACTTATCTTTGAAGTAGTTCTATAATATGCGTAATTTTGCCTTAGAGAAAAGCGTTAAATGTACTTACCTACTTTCATAATCGTTTAATTTCTAGACTTTAGCTGTAGACTAGATAGATGTTAGTCTGCTCAAATTAACAGACTATAACTTTACTCCTCAATCTTGAACGTTTTCTACCACCATACTCTGAAATACTTCGCCCCTTTCAGATCTATTCAAACTAATAGACAGCGGAGCTTCTGATGTCTTCATCAGGGGTCTGCTTATTTTGGTCTTGCGGGATAACAAGAGCATGACGACATTTTGGTATGCGAGATTTTGTTATCATTATAATTATTTACGCGCTTTCACTAGCTTTAGGTTGTTAATTTACTTGTCTCTGGGCACTAAACCGCAACCTACATAAGTTTCAAAATTCGCAAAGGCTGGCAGCTGGTATAGAAGTTCCATTAGTAGAGCGTTATCGCCTAAAATTCGTATACTTATTTACTCATACTTGCATGCTAAATAACGCAAAAAACAAAATTAATATAAAATAATATCATACGTTAAATACTTTGACACTTCATTGGATATTTATTTTCAGATCATTAAGCATGAAATAATTATTTATTGAAAAAACATTAAATAAGTAAGTAAGTAAGTAAATCTTTCTTCTCCCGGCCGGATTCAGGCAGCGTTTCTCTGCATGCTAGCGCCTTCAGCACCACTCCCATAAATCAGCTCGTCAGAACTCATCAATCCTTGAGCCGTATTTATGGAGTTACGGTCTGTAGAGCTGCAATAACGCTGCTAGTTTAGATAAAGATACCTATCTTGATTTGAATTGTAGCCAGGAGCATCATTGTTCTATGCCTTATCCACAATTTTACTTTTTTCATACGATACTTGGTGGATGACTAGCTGGTAGGTAGGTAAGTGTTTTTGCTAAGCCGGGTAGGTAAGCTGATTTCCCACATTTCTACTAGAGAAATTTTTGATAAGACGTTTAGATCGCGATAAGCGGAAGTTTCGCTGCGAGCAGCGGAAAGATAGCGGACACGCATCACACCCCTGCGTGAGAGTTAGTTCTTTGCCTCTACCGTAGTATATTATTATTCTGTGTCTTCCAAGGAAGCGAGCGAGGCTGGCAGAGGGGGCTGTCCTGATTTAATGTATAACTGAAAATTAAAATAAAACTTTTTATGACAAGTGTTTCCAAAAACAAAATTAAAGGATACCGATTTAAAAAAAATAGAATTTTGACGCTAAATAGTAAGTCGTTAAAATTATTTTTATACCAAACCTATCAAGTAGGATATCAAAATAAAGGTACTTAATTAATAGGAGATTAAAAAGATGTCATATGTTTAAATTTAATAAGGAATAATTAATTGGCAATCAAATTTTTTATTTTGGCAGTCAGGTTTTCAGTTTTTATAAACTTTAGGGTTGTTTAAAAATAATGTAATAGTCAAGCTAAGCCATCGCTGTACGGTACGCTACGTTATTCTCTAGCTAGGCCATCAGCTCTTCGCACTATTATATTAAGTACCTACCATACCCAGGTTTTATTTCCTTTTAAAAGGAAATAAAATCTAGACTGAATCAACATTCAGTACAAGAACACCAAAAATTTTGGACCAAAAGAACGGACTGCAAGCACACAAAGATGCTTCTACCGAATATTGATAAGAAACTGACAAACACACTCATGAATATGAGAAGAGAAGAACTACGTACAATGGTAGGAATTATAACCGGCCACTGCGATCTGAATCACCATCTGTTTAAGATGGGTGCGACGGACAGCGTGATCTGCCGCGGTTGCTTCGCAGAGGAGGAAACCGTAGAACACGTAGTTGTGCACTGCACAGCTACAGAAGAGGCCAGAAAGAAGACTGGGCTGAGGAAAATCCTGGATACGGGTCCAGATGACCCTACCGGGAAACTGGAACACACCATCCATCAACCCAGGGTCCTGATCCGCTATTTTGGGGAGCTGGGCTGGCTGGGGTAGAGTTAGTACAAAAAGGGGTCAATGCATAATACACCCCACAGCGGGACGTCAGTGCAGACCACATGCAACCCCTTACCCAAATTAGAATTAGAATACCCAGGTTTGCGTCAAATTCCAAGCATGCAAATATCAACAATTATCCGACGAACAATAACCGGTGAAAATCTACAATTACGCAATTCGTTATTGTTTCCCTGGTCCGCCGATCTGATGATCTGATGCGATATACTACCAATAATGAGATAATTATGTGCCCCGACTCATTGATGGCGAACGGTTCCTGGTGGACTGTAATGAGCTGCAACCTGGGAGTTTTTGCAGTCAAACCTCATTGGCTTCCGCTATTTCATTTAAATATCTTAGTTATAGATTTTGAAGGCCAAAATGCAAATATTTAATTTTCACCTAATTAATAGGACCTACTTTGACGCGGCAAGTGAATCGAGTCGCAAAATACATGTAAATAATGGTTCAGGAAATTCAGTTTTATTGAAATATTTAGATCTAATCCTCAATGCCTGTCATCCATATTTTTAAGTCAGTGATTTTCGGATAAACCAAATTTTTAATTTTATTTTACAGAATGCAGTTGGTAAAAGCACAGGGTAAAGAATAATGTATGTTAGTAGTACCTACCTATTATAAGACCTATCTAACTAAAAATAATCGAGCAGAACGGAGTCTCGTGATCTCGTGCCGTACGCAAATTAGAATCATGCTTTATCTCGCAAGCTGTCGTAGCCAATTTTACATTCCATTCCTCTGATACAGTTATGATCAGAGTGTAAATAAGTGCAGCATGAAATCCTATGAGTTAAATAGATAACTGACAGACTGGTAGGAATTTACCATGGGAATTTACCCGTGAAATTGTTTAAGTACAGTCTTGTCTGACGTAAAAGGACATAAAATGAAAAAAAAAATCCAGCCTTTACGAAAGTAACTTGCCATTTAAGTAAGATGGATCTTTGTTGGTTAGTGAGTAGCATTAGAAAGTAAGCAGGTACTGGCTGGTGTCCGAGTGTTCGTAAAATGGCTTTACGCTTCGCTGGCTATTGACAACAGATTCAGTGCGATTGCATTCCGAGATAATTACTACGATAAAATTGCACTAGGTACCTACATTCTGATTTGCGCGACCGGCTCATTACACGTAAGAAGCACACTGAGACGGCACAAACGAAAAATATGAGATAATAGAAACCACATATTTTTCCCACTCTACCACACTGACGGACACGTACTCTACTTATTCTTCACATGAATATTGACATTACTTTTATTTATTATTAGGTACCTACTCATACAGATTTTAAAGTATGCTGTCTGTAGTATGTATATTCCTTCGAATTGTTTTATCTACATAAATAATCTAAAATGACAAAAGCCCAAATTAAACTTTCACGCGCACAGAATCACCGCGATTGCTTCAATGGATTTGATATTCTATTGGCCGATGAAGTTTGCAAACAGCATCTATTGGTGAAACAGCTAACGGGTCTAATGCGGCTACGTTCACTCACGTCATCCCCGGCGCTTCAACAGCGCCATCTTCATCCCGCTCAGTCTGCCGCGAACCTCCGTGGGGTTAACGTTGTTATCGCAACGTTATCTGAAAATAAATCTAACGAAACTCACCCGGCATATACATTCTAAGACATAAACTAGCAATTATTTGCATTTAATTGAGTGATAATTTAATTAGTTGAGTTGTGGAGACTAAGCTGGTCGCTATTTGGTACTGTAGTGCATCAGTGATTTGATCTCGCGATCTACGTGACTGCATTTCTTCGGTGTGAGCTTGTTCGAGTGTAAAAAGGTAAGTTTTTGTATCGTTTCGCTAGAATGTGTCGGGTGGTCGGCCGAGGCGAGTCCGCGGCGGCCGTGGGGGAGCTCCGGACTCCCACGAATCGATTGTCCCGACTTGGGATGGGATGGGTAGCTAGGTAGGTACATACACCTTACATAGCTGCTAGGGTTCCACACCCTCGCTCCCTCGTCCCTACAGTTGTACCTATTTGTTGTTTCATTTACCGGTGATCTTGAACCTGCGCTGCTTTTGTTTGTTACATTCTACATGAATATTAGGTACTGACAGAGGTTTATCCTACCTAATTGTACAACAAGTTGGCATGTAAAAAAAGCTTTTTTATTTCTGAGATAAAATGATCTGGATACTATATACGCACGAATGAAACGTTCGACACCAATACCTACCTTAATTATTCTCTCAAAAAAAAAACTACCTTACAATTAATTTCACGGATGCACAGTAGTAGGTTGTACATATAATAGTTACTACAGACAGATAATATTAATTGAGCCAAAAAAAATTAAAAAGGTAGCTTTTTATGACACTTCAAGCGGCATTGCTCGGAGGATTATCGAGAGCGAGGCGTGAAAGTAAAATCTTGTGATTTACTGCGATTTTCGAAGGAGCTAGTCCTCATTATAGCTCATTATGTAAAAAAATGTAAATGATGTTGAAAGTCCAAAAACGAAAAGTTGGAATGTGCATCTTGCGGTGTTATGCAACTGGATGGACTCCTCATGGTAGGCTTAAATACAAACAAAATAAATTAATACAAAATAATAATAATATCATATAAATAAAATAAAATATTATCTTATTAATTATTTTAGGTATAAATAATTTTCTTAGAACCCTATCCAAAAAATTAAAATAATTCTCATAATTTGTTTTTTTCTACATATTGAAACTAAGTACACGGCACGCGACGCGCCTCGTTCCATGGTCAAATGGTCATACATACCTATCTGTCCTCTGGTGTCAGATTCCTTCTTCACACCTGCCTAGATATGCCTATAATAGGTGCAAACAGCTTCACACTTGACTAGACAACAAATTATCCCTTTGATTAAATATTAAAGGCCCTCCCAAGTTTACTGAAATACCTCACAATTCGAAATGTGGCTTTGTTCAAAAATCACTTTTTAGTAATTACATAAAAGCCTAATCAATCATATGCCTACTTAACCTAAAAAGTTGAAAACTACCTGCGCATTACGTCGCGACGGTCAAGATGATTTCAAACTGGTAGGTATGTGCTGCTGTGCTTGCAAATCAGTCATCTATGAGAAAACCAATCGGTGAAAGGCTGTATTTATTTGTGACTATTCATTATAAGTAACTTTCATACTCTCCACTCTCACTGATCAGTGATCGCAATCCATAAAGAATACTATTTAATCTCAAGTTGATTGAATGTTAAATCTTGATCTTCACAAATCACAAATGGGGCATAAACTTTTGTAGCTAAACGCCCGCGACCAATCGTAATCGGGTGAATTTTAACTTTACGGGCGTACCAAACCCGTAAAGTGAACTGTGCATTGATTGGTCCATTTCTATTCATAGCAGATTTTCGTGGTGCTTACAATATGTCGAAAGTAAATTACAACTTAACGGTTCTGATAAGTTGGTAAAATTCTTCTTCTAACTTCCTTACAATAAATGAGTAAATATGATCTATGATGAAGATATCGAACTATCCCATAATAAAATTCATTCAGGCCGAATTTAATTATTGTGCTTTTAATATTATATCAAGTTATATCATAAACATAATCATAGCTTGTAATACCTACCTAAGGCCTGTGTATTCTTGTTCTATTCATCGATGGTTCTATTGTTTTACTCTGTTTTGTTCTTGTTGGTGTACCTACAATGCAATAAAGTGTTCATCTATCTATCTATCATAGCCATGGAAATATTGGACATGTAATGCGAAGGGAAGAATGTCTTGTGAATAGAAGAGTGCTGAATATGAAAGTAGATATATAAAGAAGTAAGAGGAAGGCCTAAGAAAAGATGGATGGACTGTGTGAAAGATGATAATGAATAAAACAGGTGTTAGTACAGAGATGACGGCTGATAGAGACGAATGGAAGAAGACATGTGCCGACCCCACGTAAGTGGTAACAGGACAAGAAAATGATGATAAAGGCATTGCAATTCACAAGGATATGATGGTATAGCCACGGGCTATGATTCCATTTCACATCGATGATTGACATATCGCGCGCGATCTCCGATATGTTTGATAGCGCTATCTGTCGTGAGTTATGGGGCTATTACGCTTTATTAGCGCGACATTTCTAGAGGGCCTTATATAAAATGAAATATAAAATATTTGGGGATATACGGCGTTATCTGCCTGGTAATTACACAGTAATTTAGATTTTATTGAGGTATCAATAAAAGCTTTTCTAGTGTCATGGTTATTATACATATTTATGTATTATTTTATCACGACTGTATGCGCTTTTTTAGAATTTAACTAAGTAATGTATGTAGTTTTATTAATTACTAGGCCAGTGATTAATTTATGCTGCTAAGTATTACTTTTTCAGGAAAATCATTTTGAAGTTCTATCACCAATGAGTTTATGTTCCTATTCTTCCTGCCGCAATATAAGGAAGGGCCTACATCAATTAATTAACTTATAGTTTCTACTGATGTAGTCTAGAATTTTCATATTATTTATGGTTTCACTGGAACACCATATAAATGATAAATAACACTAATATTCATATACTAGGTACTTAAGTAGGTTCCTATTGGTACAAACGTTCGAATTGTGATTATTGTAGACATAATGTACGTACGTACATCCGTCCATTGTTGTGTAGTGCATGTCACGCGCATACATATGCGAGTATGTGAGGCGGGCGTGACTCATCATGAAGAAAGGCTGCAAGTCGGGATATCACAGATTTAAGGCATAATTTATTATTGATTCCTCACACAATGATATAATACATACTGTATATTAGTACAACGAACATGTGCAATGTAAATTTTTGCGTTGCTTTTCTGCTCTGCTTATGAATGAATTTCACTATTACTTACTTATTTAGTACTTTAGTACGTTCCTTACCATGTAAATAAGTTGTATTAATTTAGGTTTATAGTACTGCACTTATTTATGATAGGCAAAGTATTAAATTATGCATAGATAATAATAGATAGGTTCTAGGTTGACCTTCTCAACTCTTCAAAGCGTTAAAAATGGCACTTGTACAAATAAATATATACGTATTAAAGTAAACATTACACGATATTCTAAATACATTGTAAAAAAGGTAAAACGTGCCAATTTTGCGATTTACGATAGGTACATAACATCCAAAGTGGATGCAAAATGAATCTTAAGCTCTTTGAAAGATTCCAGTTGCACTTTTATTTCATTTAACTGTGCTTTCAGGAATGTAAACGGCTGCAAAAAGTGCATTACTTTGCTCGGCACCCCTGATGCAAAACACGTTCTATATTTAACACGGAGACATGTCCTTTTGCCTTTCTTGGTCGTCTCGCCTTGTTTACACACATTTAACATCGCAATAATAGGTTCTCATCTAGTTAAATAGCGGTACAATTTAATTTAATTTTATTATCTTACCACATCTTTCTTTCTGTAACAAAAAAAAACTAGAACATTAAAATACCATAAATGAATAACGTTGTTCCTATCCTATACATAGACAGCATCAAACCAAAATGGAGTCGTAAGGCAGGACCACAAAATTTCAGACACCTTGTCAATAAATATGAAATATCTCCATTTTCAAATAATGTTTGTTACTTTTTACGACGTAGTTTTATTAACAATGAAAAAGCCTAGTAGTTTTAATATATAAAATATATCTAGCCCTGTTACTTCACTTTTTCAAAAATTTGCATTGGACCAAAATGTACTAGAAGGTAGCCAAAGTGACTCCCTTTTAGTGGTCGCATTTTCAATGTACTACATTGTGTTTATATACTTTAATACTTCTGTGTAAAATACCAAAGCTCGGATGATGAATAGTGTAAATGAGTGTCAAATACATACAATACGTCTCAGCGCGACCCGTCTGCATACCCGGGCTGGCGCGAGCGGCTCGGCTCTGGAGCCAAACCCGAGCTGAATGGCTCATTGTGATGCAGCCTGCATCCGGGGCGCGGGACCCGAGACCCGAGACCCGAGGGACCATGTTGACAGTGTCGGAATAATTACTTTGCATTTTGATCCAGCATGTTAATAAATAAATAAATAAATGTTGCCTTGAAAATACAATGAATGAGAGACGGAATTCAGATTTTGAGATCCTAAACAAGTTTTTAGTAGTAGCCTATCTATATTAATTCAATTCATTGTAGAACCTAGGTATTATACACAAATTGTGCCCCTGAAAACACGACAACTTTAAATCAGTGTAAGTTACACTAAAAAAAAAAACAATGTGAGACAGAAGTGAAAACTTCATTACCATAGTCAAGTCGAGACTTTACCTAACATTAATAAGTCTGACAGCTCATCAGTCCCATTTAGGGCTTGCATTATCCGTTGATTTTTGGTATCCGGATAATTCGGATAGTAGTGAATCCTATTATTCGGATATCAGGATATTTCGGATAATTCGGATAGTGTTAAAAAACCTTAATAATACCAATTAAATCACAAAAGACGGATAATTATACGTTTAATTATGTGTTGGATCACTTTCTGAGTACTAACGACTAAAATTAGATAAAATATTTTAAACAAAAAGAAAATTTTAAACAACTAAAAACAATTATAAAAAAATCGAAAAAAATATATTTTGAATCTGTATTCTTAACTGTCCCTGAATAGCAATAATGACGTTTATAATTTACGGACGGACAAACGAACTTGGCGAAACTTAAAGTTTTTTTGTCGGACTGAAAAACAGTGTTTTAAATAAAACTTACTGTAAACGTGTACGTATTGCACACAATGCTAAAGTAAATGTTTTTAACAGTTTCAACCATATTAAAATAGAGTTTTTTATTTCTTTTTACTATCCGTTTCATCCAAATTATCCGGATACTGTTGCACAGTGTGTAATATGCCCATAGAATCGGACATTCTGATTGAAGCTCAGCATTCGATGCGTCTTATTATTCTATAAGCTAGAGTAGAACTCCCAGAAGCCAATTCTGTATAGTTATTGAGGAATAATTTTTCAAAGTGTAGCTACTTTGGAGGTATAAAAAGTACAAAAACCCGATTTTCTCGAAAATTAAATATTTAACTGTGAATTGTCTTTCAGAAATGCAGTAAAGCTTGACAAATACTGTTACACATGATTAATTATATTACGCTTTCACATTCACAGTCAAATATTGAATTTTCGAGCAAATCGGGTTTTTGTACTTTATATTCCTCCAAAGTAGCTACACTTTGAAAAATTATTCCGCAATAACTACACAGAACTGGCTTCTAGGAGTTCTACTCTAGCATATAGAATAATAAGACGCATCGAATGCTGAACTTCAATCAGAATGTCCGATTCTATGGGCATATTACACACTGTGTGTTGCCCTCATTATTCGGATATTAAAATGGGGCGGATATCTGGATATTTCGGATAATTCGGATATCCGGATATCCGAATTGCAAGCCCTAGTCCCATTCAATACCCACAAAATAAAATGGCTAAGCGCCCTAGAAGTTTTCACTTCAAAAGTCGCAACCTGCAAGTTCTTTAGGATAGAGTCACAACTTGAAAGTTTATTATCAATAGAGTCACAACTCGAAATGCGCCATGGTATGCCCTTATGCCATATTCGACCTAGCGACAGTGTCAAGGTCATGGCAGGGCGTTGTGCCGTGGCGGCGGGCGCGGGGCGCGGGGCGTACATAAGTGCTCTTTATTTTTTTTCTGTGCTGGCAGCTGCAGTGTTTTTACAAGTATCTACTTAGTAAGTATAGGTAGGTTCTTGGTAGGTAATTATTTAATTTTGATACATTTATACATTATTTGATATAAGCTGACGTAACTTCGTTTGCGTTGCGAATTTTTAAAATTCCTTTTTAGCATTCGCTTTCAGCTCGTGACGAAACATCCTCCAAGTTTCAAGTCTCTACGTTCAGTTGTTTGGTCTGTACGGAGTCTTCACGCCAATTGTCAAGTCTCTAGAATGAAACGGGGGGTCAAACTTTCCTTCCTTCCTTTTCACTTTCAGCTCTCGATGATTGCATCCTCCAAGTCCACAAGTTTCAAGTCTCTACGTTCAGTTGTTTGGTCTGTACGGAGTCTTCACGCCAATTGTCAAGTCTCTAGAATGAAACGGGGGGTCAAACTTTCCTTCCTTCCTTTTCACTTTCAGCTCTCGATGATTGCATCCTCCAAGTCCACAAGTTTCAAGTCTCTACGTTCAGTTGTTTGGTCTGTACGGAGTCTTCACGCCAATTGTCAAGTCTCTAGAATGAAACGGGGGGTCAAACTTTCCTTCCTTCCTTTTCACTTTCAGCTCTCGATGATTGCATCATCCAAGTCCACAAGTTTCAAGTCTCTGTGTGCAGCAGTTTGGCCAGTATGTTGTCTGTCAGTCAGTCGGTCAGTCAGTCAGGTCCAAGGCTTTTAATAATATTGATTGATTGTACTTATGCTGTTTGCCGCCATATAACGTTTCCGAGTTCGTCAAGGAAATCTTTTACGAGTAGTGTCGCTATGTCTGTCTGTCAGAAAACTGACTACACAGCTGCTCACGAATGATAATACAGGAATAGAAATAGGACGACACACACCACATCTAGATAATGTATCAAATGCGCTGGAATCTGACTGACGCTGAGCACCGGGCCGGGTGACAAGGTATGTAGGCTAAATGCACTATTAGGCGGAGCGACGCCGATGCTAGGTTATGGATGAGGCTGCAGTGTCATCTCGACTGAAAAAGTGGCTCTTAGAACATGTGTTCTATGATATTAATACATTTTATAACTTGCCTCTTATACCATAAGTTAGGGCACAATTCATTTATTGAATTGTATAAATTAATTATCTATATAAATAATAATTTATTTTTATGACTTGTAACGATGGTGTTGCCAATAAATGATTTATATTTGTAAAAACAGGGACTAGAATTAAACGAGTTATTTCAAATGTAAAAAAAATAAAGGCTACTATTACTATTACTTTTAGATAATAATTACCAATTTTTTGGTATTTTAACTACCCATCACATATAAAAAGGAATATTAGCATATTTTAGCACCGTCTGAGTTATACTTTAAGACGACTTGTATAACAGGTTCTTGTAGACCATGCATTTTTATATCTTCTACACCCTGTATCATAAAAAATACTGTCACTCTTCCATTCAAACTGTTTACTATACATATTCCATATTGTATTTTAGGAGAAAACTAATTTGTCGACATTGACTATTAAAACTTTATTTAATTTTATTTATTTATTTTTTAGTTAAGAAATTGTTATTTTTAAGACTGACCTAGTTATTGTGAATATTGTCTAACTATTTTTTGTGTTCTAACTATAAATAATTGTGTTAATTTTGTAAATATGATTTGTAACTAACATTTTGCTCAAAGTTTTATATAATTTGTAATATTAATTTTATTTCACTAAGTTACTCGCTCAATTACCTCTTGCATGTCGTCTTCACCTATAATTGCAGTGGCACTTGGCCTGAGCTATGTATCATGTAACCAAAAAAATGTATTAGTGTATACTGTGTTGGTGATCAATAAATAAAATAAAATAAAATAAAACTATCGAAGCTCACCCGCCAGCTGCTTCTATTAGTTTTAAGTTAATTATAAATAGACTGTTGTGTTGTTTCAAAATGGTATCATGTGAGTTTACATTTGGGGATTTAAAAGGCCTTGTCCATTATTCAGAATGTTAAAAAACGGAATTCACAAGGAACGGAAGTTCTTTGTGAATTGGATTTTGGTGTGAATAAACACTCCAGTGAGTTTGAATGTCATAAACAACAGTGACTGTGATGACCAAGAGCAATTAAAAGTGGACGGATTACTCACCAACAACTTAATGTACCTGTTCAGTCAGGATTACCTTAACACGACTAACAAATAAAAAATACTGCATTAAATACTCGTATTAGGTACTCATACCTGCCACACCAAAGTCACGCACGATGGTTGTATTTAATAAACAATTCTTATGTATCATATCATGCCTAGTTTTGTTGTCTATTACTTAAGATTCCCTCCGGCAACGATTGCATATTCGTTATAACTAGCTGGCACCCGCAACTTCGTTTGTGTAGCGATTTTTTAAAATTCATTTCTTTGTACTACTTACTTTCAGCTCTTGACAAACACATTCTCCGAGTTTCAAGTCTTTACATTCAGCGATTTGACCTGTACTTTGTTCAAAGCAAATCCTTAGAAAAGTCTGTAATTCTGATGTTTGGTCAAAAATTGACCCCCTTCCGTTTTGAAAAAAAAATGAGTCTACATGCTAAATTTCAAGCTTCTACAATGAGTGGTTTCAGAGATATACCTACGGCATTTATGTTAAAACTTTGACTCCCCGTTTGGACGACTTAGGGAGCGAATATTTAAAATTCCTGTCTTAGTACTGACCTCTAAGTTTCAAGTTTGTACGTTCGGCGGTTTGGTCTATAGGTTATTTGTCAGTCAGTCAGATCCAAGCCTTATATTAATATTGATGATAACCTAGACAAGACAAGAATAGTGCTAGCTCACTAGTGCCGCTGCTCAAAGAGGCGAGACGGCATCTGCTGACACGCTCCGGTACCTCCATCCATTGGCCACTTTAACCAGCTTCGAGTCTGAAGCTAAATGTTATATTTTTAAAGGAAGTGCAAAGTTGTAATAAAAGTTTGTGCCAATTGCTCGTTTATCACGCTAACCGACGAAGATGATTATTTTAGTAACTTATAAAAAAAAGTATAACTAGTTTATTTTTTACTTAAAGTTTATAAATCTTAAAACCCGACTTTTTATTTTCCGATTCATTATTCCAAATTAAATTTAAACAGATCGTTTTCAACTATTTCAACGGTCTATGGGTGGCCGAATTGTTTCCTTTTGTAAATTTTGTAATTTATAGATCGTAGTAGTTAGCTTATGCTATAATAAATATTTTAAAAACATTTAAACATATGATAAATATATTTTTGTGATCTCCTTCTAATTTCCTTCATTTTGATACACTACTGGATAGGTTTGGTTAACAAAAAATTATAAATGACTTATGTAGTTTTCTATTTTGCGGCAAAAATCCACCATTTTGGTAATTTATTATCAAAACCCATCTAAGGACACTTGGATTATTGAGACGAATCTAGCGATACCTCAACTGTCAGAATCCTTCCAGCCGTTTGGAAGATATGATATAACAAAGAAAAATAGATACAAGATACGCGAGAAAAACATATAATAACCCTTCCTTGGCAGGCGGGTAAAGAATGTAGTTAAAAAACTGTTCTAAATATGACTACACTTATTGCAATTAAGATAAGCTACCACTTCTAGTTTATGTAGTCAAGAGCCAGTCAACCTTTCCTAACAAGCGAGAGGCAGAAGAGCATCTCAAGATCGCGCTATACCACTCAGCGAGAGGAAGTCGTTGACCCTGCCTAACGGAGGTTCGTATTCGCGTGTGGTGCTGGTCACATAACACTGGTGACTGGGAGGTGCACAGGATCAGTGGTTGGTGGCTAACATTTATACACGGTCAATTTTTAATCACCAGAAAAAATACGCCTGCAAAACGGCAAATAACTAAACGGTTAGTTGCCGTTACTGAACAATACTGAATATGGCAAAAAAACTTTAAAAAAGTAAGTAGATTTTATTTATTTTTTTTTATAAAAATGGATAACTGTTACCATTAGTCGTTTTCCTATGGATTTGCATCAGGCGGTACCCTTTATTAATAATAATTTAAGTTTTATTTATCGTTTGGCAAACCCGGGTACCTAGCTCGAGCCAGCTCACAAAATCTCGGCTCGGGCGCCGCACTCGTGCCGCTGTCACTCCGTCATTTTGAACTAATTCAAAATTCTGACTGCACAGACACAACGTAGTACCCCGTATGCATTGCCCATTAATTTTTTTTGTAATAAAAATTGGTGGTGTATGTTATCTATTAAAACTAACCAAAATTTTATCATTTTTATTGACGAGGTGTCTGAATTTTTATTGCCCCGTTCCGAGTACATCTTGGTTTGATACAGACCACATACAGTCTATCTTAGAGTTCATTAGGAATACCGTTTTGTCAGTGGTCACTGGTGTGGTGACAGGGAGGTGTACAGGGACAGTGGTTGGTGACTTACACCTATTATAATATATAGAGAAAAAGTAACAAAAAATATTTGGAAATGTAGATATTTCATTTTTATTGACGAGATGTCTGAAATTTTTTTGCCCCGTTTTCCAACTCCATCTTGGTTTGATACAGTCTATCTTAGTGTTCATTAGGAACACCGTTATACATCTATGACTATAGTACATTTGGTTTACCTCCGTGATTTGGTGTAGGCTGGCACGTGTAGGTAAATTTTAACAGTCGCAACGCAAGTCAATGTCTTGGTAATAGCTAAAGTAAGTACTTAAGTAGGTATGAGAAGCTACTCTTGTGAGTTGCAGTTGAGTAAAGTGATAGTATACATCATTCACATTTAATTCATGGACTTATCAAAACTCGATAACTATATTATTTGTGACTCGCCAGAGCTATGTAAGGTAATATTATGGTGAATACCTAAATCATTAAAGCTTACACGTGAAATATACAACATAGCCTGATTGAGAGAAATACGGTCAATGGTCATACATACATAACAAAGTAGACTAGACTATATTATTTTCAAATCAAATCAAATCAAATAATTTATTTCAGACAATGTCCATAAAAACTTAGAAATATTAGGTACAAAAAAAAACAATGAGAGAACACACAAAAAATAAATAAAAAAATAACATAATATTTATATGAAAATTAAAATATATATATATAAATAAAAATAAAACACACATTATGCAACATAGCAGAAGAAACATAACAGAAGCCTGACTAAATTACCAAGTATCAACCCGGTCTGCCACGACGCGATTTTCGATGAGCGGTGGAATATTGTTCCAACTAAAGTCTCAATTCATCAGACCATTAAAATAAATAACATATAGGCAGTAATAAATGGCACAGTTTGAATGACCAAGCTAGTAGGTTAATTCGTCCCATCATCTCTCGGTACATTAACAGTTAGAGCGCAATAGTGGCCATAGTTACAAAGATTTCAATGCGTCTTTCACTTTTTGTTTACACATCCATCACTATAGCACATTTCACTAATAACCATGTAACTGGGTCTGCGTTTGGACTATACCGTTGTGATACGGTACGGTTATGGCCCAGCTTTGTCTGATATCCCGGGGTTCCTCTAATGCGAGAGGTCGGCGAAGGGTTTAGTTAGTGAGAGGCTGACAACCTCTCTACTTCCCCCAGGATGCGGGAGGCATCCATAAGGATTACCTTATATAAAAAAAAAGGTAAGTATACACAGTAAAACACGTAACCATAACTTTAAATAACCTGACCACATCAATCATATATTGAGATCAGTTCAAGATAAATAATTGAAACAGTTAGTTTTATGATGTATCTGCCAATAATTAACTAAAATAATAGAATAATGAGCCTCTCGCATAAATTATTTATGTAAATACCATTAAAAGTTTTCCATAATAATAACGAGCTACGGTACATAACGGAAAAAAATAAAACAGTGCCGTGAAAATAACGCATATTGGAGCGAAGCCACACTGCCCCGTTGCGTTGCGTCGCAGTTGTATAGTATATGTTTGTGTTGGTCACTGAATGCGTACAAAAATGCCGGTACAAAACTGCAACGCAACGCAACGCAATGGAGCAGTGTGGCTTCGCTCTTAGCGGAAATAAAGCGCCATGTTCATACAAAACGATGGGTAGGTTTGTGCGCCAACAACAACAATAGGTAGACGTTCGAATCGGAATTTGTAACGGTAGGTAGGTATGTAAAGTGTAGTATGTAAAGTGGGGCACGCAGTTTGTCCAATTTTCAAAAGTAGTCTAAACTAGAAACGACCTTCGACGATTCGATAGCGTTGTAAAATTAAATGGTCAACAGTTCAAGATGAGTGCCGGATGGTGCCGGATTTAAAGACTTATGGCTTCAACTATACTAAAATAATTATAATTTACCTTAACAAAAAACTTGGGCCGAATGTGGAGCTATAAGTAGGACGAAATAAGAATTAAAATATACTATGGGCTAAAAACGGCATTATAATGCGGGACGAAGCAAATTTTATAAACGGGCAGAACTTCCTCGGGACGAATATGGCATAAATCGATGCATTTGAAGTAAATTCTATATTTTTAACTTTTTTTCGTTTTCGAAACAGCAGGTAGGAACAATGGGGATTTTTTTCCCCGATTGTACCTAGTAAGATCGTAGCTAAGAACAATCGGGAAATAAATCCCGATTGTTCCTAGTAGGGACGCTAGGGGTGGACAATCGGGAATAGACTGTTTTTGTAACATTTTTTTTCCTCCTTTAAAAATATGATATATTTTTCAGAATGGGTTTAGAGCACTATCGGAATTATTCGGAATGGTTGATATGTAATCTGGTAACATGTAGGCTAGACCATGGGTTTAAGCTAAGCACTCTTGCCGCCAGTATGTTTGAGGTTGTAGCTGCATTGTTGCACTTATTGAAATGAGATATTCTGACCATAACTCCACGTTCTTTCCGAAGACCTAGCCGGGTTCGGTTGGCCAGGTGTTACTTGCAACCTTGTCAATGTCATTGACCCGCACTGTCGCACTTTGTTACGAATTGAAATCATCATTAGGATATCCGAAATTCAACGCCAATTTCTGATTGTAATATTTTTATTTTATTTATAATAATAGGCACGTACCTAGGTACATATAAAAAAATCTACTTAAATAAAACTCGTAATTATATGTATATACCTACATACAAATAAATAAAAAATAGGTAGTAAAAAACTCAAAACGCAAAAGTTCATGTGGCCTAGTGCCAAGAATACTGGCTGCATTCCCGCGCTGTACCGCCAAAGACAGTCTTTGCGCGAAGAACGAGCCAGATTCAACTGATTTAAATATAATTAATTATATGAGCTTTTACGGCAAGTTCATGAACCTTGTTACCAAAATTAGCAGTTTGTTTATAAAAGGTTAGAAATAATAAAACCGTCTGTGCGATGAGGCCAAAGCCCTCGAACTTGCAGTACCTAGATTGATAAAGTATGTATTTATAGCTGCCTTGCTATATATGCTATATGCATGGCTCACTATTTATTGATAAGCGGTCGTGGTCAACAACTTTATGTTTCTTTGACTTTGTATAAGTTGGTAACTGGGAATTACATACTATGTATATTTTAAAGAAAATAGTTATATGCACAAGTTACCTTAGCTACTAATTAATTATGTACACCTATTGCACTTTCTTGTAAGGACTAATAAGATGAGAATTATGCCTACTTGCACCAAACAACTCCTAAGCAATTACTTTTCTTGCTTGCCAGTTCTTAACGGTCCAACGGTAAATTCAGACTGTTAAGAACTGTCAAGTGAGTTAAGTAATTGGTTAGGATCTATGATAGTTTGGTGCAAGTCGGCATTAGAGTTCTTAGTAATTAATCATTTGGTTATGAAGTCTGATCTAACTTTAACTTGGGTAAGCCGCACCAGATGGGTGAAAACTCTAAAAATAAAGTAGCGCAATAATCTATCTAAATAATTTTGAAATACTGTTTTTTTTGCGTAAGCTTTGCAGCTGGCAGTGTTTTGACACAACCTCCTGCAAAGATTAGCACATGTGCATTTTATGTTTTATTTATCTGGTTCATCCACGAACGTTAACATGTTTTGTAATTTTAAAAAGCCACTTTTCTTGTTACTTTTTACGGCCGTATGCCCAAAAACCGTATTTATTAAAATTCTACTCACATAATAAAAAAAAAAAATATTCCACTCATGTCTCCACAAGACCTTCCCAGAACATGTACACCTTAGTATAGCTACCCAGTTAGATATATCTGAACAAAACACATATAATATGTGAAAATAGAAGCCACGATCGAGAAGTCGATTTCCCCGAAAAAAGACATATAATACATATATGGCTTGCCAAGGTCTACTATAGACATTCGTTAATTTATTTATAAGAACGTATTACTTTATTTATAACGTAGACCTTGGCTAGCCATATATGTATTATATGTCTTTTTTCGGGGAAATCGACTTCTCGATCGTGGCTTCTATTTTCACATATTATATGTGTTTTGTTCAGATATCATTTCTTTTTGTAAATAAATTTATTACTATTCAAAGGTATATAGGTTAGGTACCTACTATAATTATAATAGTTACCTACCTATTTGTTTTCCTTACTTACACACCACCATCATCGCCTCTAAATGTATGTAGGTAGGTAAAAGTACAATAAGTTAAGTACCTAACCTACCTTATAGCGTAAATAAGGAGTGGGTACCTGCCTTTGTAGGTAGTACATATGTGCTGGGAGATTAAATTGTTTTCCGACAATTTGCATTTCCACTAGCTTGCGTTCATCTGGGCTCTTGTAAAAATTTTTTAAATTATTGATGTTAAAGTATGTACATAAAACGATAAAAACAACCTTTCATCATGGAAATGGAAATATCCTGCAAAAATTTGCAAGGCAATTGCTCTCTTAATTTGCAAGGCGCTAAATTTACCTTATAAAATCGAATAATTTGAAAATAAAATCAAATCTTATAAATTTACGGTTTTCTGATTTTTTCCTTTGTATACACACAATTACCTAGCTGGATGCCAAATTTGAACTTTCTAGGTCATCTGGAAGTGAGTTAGGTTTTACGTCTATATGTCAGTCAATCAGTGATAAAAATGACGATTTTTGAACGTTAATATCTAAATAACCGTTTAAGCTGTGTTTATGAAATTTGAGGTACTTCATTAACTCTGGACTTTCAATACATAAACCAAATTTGGTGTGTTTATATTGATTAGGTTTTTAGCTATGACAAAGTCAAAAGTGCCTCCAAATGGTTCGTGTAAACTTACACACAGTGCTACCCGCCAGTTCTGGGCCTGACCGTGGCTGGACACACTGTCGTGTGTCGAGATACCTAACATACCTATATAGTTACCCGTACTCTAGGAGCCGAGACATATCCAGTATCAAGCTCTGATAACGTGACTATAATCCATGACTCATGAAGACATGAGTCACTGTGCCCGAAAAGGTAAAAAGCTATGTTCGATAAAACATTACAGCCATTTAGAGCGTACATTTCCTTCCGCCGTAATGAGACTCCGCGCCTATACAGTATTGTAATGGTGCTCCATGGTCGCATGCCTTGCCTATCCCGTGTGGTGTGGCCTAGACACTCCTTGACCTAGCCCTCATCATCTATTATCGAACCAATAGCTAAATAAATCGCGGTTTGATTCATGTTATTTTGGTCGCATGCTCCATGGATGTCGAAAATAGAAGCAGTTATTATGGACACGCTCCTTATAATAGATTTCTATTCAGTTGTAATAATAGTTCAGAATTTTATTAGGTAGGTAAGGTAGGCCCATGAGAACCGATAAGGTTTTTCAGCAATGTGATCAGTTGTTAAGTACCCGATTGTTAACTGCTTTTAAGTTACTGTTACAATTGAAACCAAACGGAGAAAAAAATCTCGTTATAGTTACTAAAATTCTGTTTGAATTTGTGACAGCGATAATAATTTAGTAACGATTACAATATTATAGTTCTAGCTAACAAAAGTTATTTAATGGTACAAGAAAATATACGATTCTTAACTAACTATAACGAGATTTTTGTTATAGGTTACTATTTTGTCTTGCTATCCCATTTTTTATTCTAAGTGTACACGAACGCACAGAGGAAAGAGGTAAACAGATGACACACGTAGTAACTATAAGCGGAATGGATGAACTTACCTTGCCTACTCTATCCTGTACTTTTGTCCTATCTAAGTTTATGTAACCCTATACAATGAGTGACATTGACCTACGCACACGACCTTGCTCGATGCTTGCCACCCGTGACGAATGCGCGAGCGCAATGCTTGCCGGGAAGTTGAGGGTTAATGGTTCTGATGTACATCTGCTGGATCAAGATAGATCGGAAGTATTTGGTGGGCCTGGGCTCCTGCACACAACATATTGATTACGGAATCCAAGCAAAGCAAAGCGTTTTGGAAAATGTTTGGAAAACGACCGTTTTCCAACCATTAAAATTAATAAAGCCATCTATCTTGGCCAAAGAATAAGCCTTGCAATACAAAGAGGCAATCATCTAAGGCTGACATCGGGTATCGAGTTGGAGCAGTTGAGCTACCTATATATTGTTTGCAGCGGTCTATTATGGGTGGCCCAATTGTTATCTTTTGTAAATTTTGTAATATAGATTGTAGTATTTATCACTTCAATTGAGAAAAAAAATATAAAGCCCATAACCCCTACACTGTATCTTATGCCCATAACTTTAGTTTTTCTCATTATATCTGATTCGTTCGTTCTCTACTTATTAATAAATATAAATATACTTTGTTATAAGATGTCTGGATATAAGATCATCTGTGCTATCATCAAACTCACCCAATTTTAGGTGGAAAAATCCAAAATAAATTAAAAGATACTGTATTCTACAGTGAAGTATGTGACTCTACTTTATACATTCATAAGACCCGTGTAACTAACCATACTTGTGGCAAATAAATCATTAATCATTTAAAAAAATAATATATTATAGCATTGTTCATTCGTATCTTTGCCGTAGTTGACTAAGAACAATTTTGTTTCCACAGAACATCTGTGAATCTGTGATTACTCAGCCACGAGCGGGCACAGCTCGCAGGACTCCCTAATGAGGCGGAGCAGAGCTATTGTTCCACCACTATTCCTGATGCTGACAAATGAACCGAGCAGTCTTTTATTTTCTATTTCGATCTCAGCTGAACAAATGGAGTGTTTTCTCATAATTTCACGGCTGTCTGAACGAACTGATTCAAGTTGTCGAAATGAAAGAGAAGCATTGAATGCGCTTTTTTCCCCGTAGTCGTGATATCTACTACAAAAAGATTAAGTGAGTATTTGAATAACGAGTAGCCAGTTGCTATGCTACTATGCTGAGTGAGAATGATTGATGATGCGTGTCATGATGTTAATTTAACAAATTTACCATGCCGAAGATGGAGTCTGTTTTCGAAATGGTTACCGTTTATTTCCAATTTTATAGTAATTAGGAAAGCTGTGACGCTGACGAAAGAGGTTTCTTGTAAGCTTTAAAAAGTTAAAAAACAAAAAATACTAGCGGCTGCCGGCTTCGCCCTATATCAGCCAAACCAAGTTCAGTAGTTGGTTTGACTGAACATCCATTTATCCCTCTTCACAAACATTCACCTCTGTAACGTTTGTTTGATAACATATCCTTACTTTTATCAACCGACTACAAAAAGGAGGAGGTTATCAATTCGGTTATGTTTTTTTTCTTTATTGTTTGTTACATTAGAACTTTGTTTTTTTATAAACCGATTTGAAAACACTGAGTTATATCCAACTCAGTGTTTGAAAATAATCTTTTTTGTTTGAGAGAATATACTTTTAGATTGGCCCCATAGAAATTTCATCAAAATCGGTTCAGTAGTTTAGTTTATATATCAAAATAACAGAAAAAATACGTCGTCGAAGTAAACGAAATTGCGTATTTTGCTTCCCGTGACTTTTCATTGGTGTTTACGGTCACTAAAACAGTCCAATTGAAGTCGGTTGTCTATGCTTTTGTAAAACCTTGATTATTGACGTGTCGTGTTGTTTCGTAGATCACAATGAACGGTCTGAACGGGCACTCGAATGGCGAGGCGGGCGGCGCGAGGGGTGCCGGAGACATCATCACGCAGAACCAGCAGCGCGGCTGGTGGACCATCGGGCTCATCAACTCGCGACACCGCTACCTCACCGCCGAGACCTTCGGCTTCAAGATCAACGCCAACGGAGCCAGCCTCAAGAAGAAGCAGATTTGGACGCTGGAGCCCGCCTCGGGCCAGGCCAATGACAGTAAGTGGACTGAACTAATGCCTTGATCACACGTACCGAGCAAACGGCCGAGACAGTGCTCTCGGCCGAGTACTCGGTACGTACAAACATAGCGCCGAGGGCTCGGTTGAGCGAGTGAAGCTGTCTCGGCCAAGAAACAATTTATTGTCTCGACCGTTTGCTCGGTACGTGTGACCTTGGCATAAGTTTGTTTTGCTTCATGTAACTTTGTGGTTATAAGTTCTTGCATGGCTGCGTTGTTTTGGTCATGGGGTGCGTTTTCAACCGACTTCAAAATAGAAGGAGGTTCTCAATTCGGTTTTTATGTTTGTTACCTCAGAACTTTGTTGTTTATAAACCGATTTAAAAAAAAAACTTATTTTTTTCTTATGAGTAGAATAAAATAGCGAGTTTTAATTTTTTTTTTTAATTTAGCTGTTTCGATTCCCGGTTCAGGTAAAATTGTCATGAAATCTGTGAATGCAGTTTTGTTTATTTTTATTGAAAATAAAGGAATGTTTCCTTTAAGTAAAATAATGTAAGTATCTTAATGATTTAAAGGGGTTTCCCTCCAGGGCCCATTGATTTTTTCCACCCTGTATATTGATCAGATTCAAACGGTAGCAGGCCGACCCATTGGCAAACGAACCCCTTTCAGTCTAATTGAGGCAAAAACCTACCCCAATCTAAACTCGAGTCGAACAAAACCCTCAATCACACCACGTTGCTATGCTACGCGATCTAAGGAGTACCTATTTTGTAACGATCAGAAATAAACTAAACAATTACTTGTTTTAAAATATTTGTAAATGCACCACAGCATTCATTAAGTAATTGTTTCGTTAATTTTTTCTTCACAAATATAATTCATAATATATTGTGTTCTATAATCAACAGTGGTATAATATGTACAAGGAAAACTCTTATAATACATTTGGTTTGTCATACATAACAGTAACAAGCACTCAACCTCATTGTATGCCATAGTGGTAAAAGAAGACTATTATTGTTATTGAGTTAACTCTATCCAATTTTTTTCAATTATTTTGCTACCAAATCAAAAAATCCATCAATCATATTTGTGAATGCGATAACATTCAAGAGACACACCACCCGTCCTGTCAGCCACAGTGAGTAGCGCGCTGCTAGATAATCAGCCTCACAGTGAGCAGCGCGTCTGACGCGTAGCCCATTGATGTAAATTTTAAAAGACTTCCTTTCCCAAGCGCTATCTCTCGCATGCTGTGTATCAGTCTCGCCCCTTGCTAGTTGTTACTCAGCTTCCAATGGACCAACTAATAGCTGCTTTTTTAGTTCGATAAAATCGAACATAAATCTTTATTTTATAAACAAAATGCTTATTTGTATTATCTGCATAACGTGAAATAATAATAATCATCATCATCAACCTATGGCAGTCCACTGCAGTAGGTCGCACCTAAGGCGGGGCCACTGAGCCTGAGCTTCGGCTTTTCTCGTCCACCTTCTGCCAGCTATCATCGCACAAAACATCGATCTATCTAGCCTACACTACGCTTGACTATACGCGGTCTCCACTAAAGTGAAATACCATACTCTAATTTAAAATAAGTTTATTCCCACTATCTACATCGTCCCTAAATTCAACGTTACGGTGGTAGCGTATGCTGGGCCTGGTCGTGACTACTCGAGAAAAAAATATAAATTAAAATTAACTTTTTTTTATTACAGTACAATTTATGAAATCCTTCGAAAATTTACAACCCTTATGATACTTACCATGAGCCCATTTCTTCAAATAATACTGAATTGTTTTTGTATCGGCAACCTAAACAGTACTGTTGTCCACCACAACCCTTAAAAATACCAGAATGACAAAAAAATATATTATACTGTAATAAAAAAATAAAATAAAAACTTTATTTTCTGGAGTGGTCACGACCAGACCCACCACCCACTACCCGCTTATCGTTGAATTTAGGGACAGCCTGTATACATACACCTGAGAGTGTGATGCCGGAACCGTCCGGAAGGGTCTCCCTCCACTCCTGTCATGTGGCAGTGTTGATAGCAACTGTCGTGTATTCCGTGTCGGGGGTGGTCCCCCAAGGTCCCGAGTCCCGACTCCGCACAGCTGCGGGGGATCGATAGTCGCGGACAGGTGCTTTTGTATGGGGAGCTGGAGTGGGGTGTTTGACACGTGCCATTTTGGTGGTAGACTATAACGACTCTATTTTGATACCACCCTATACTTCTCATACTGCGAATACGGCTTGCTACCGAAGAATTGGTACCGATAGTGGTACCTGAAATTTCTAATATGCTAAGCTGTTGCGTAGCACAAATAATATATTTACTAGAGTAAATATTGAGGAGGCCTATACCAACAGTGGGTCGATGCGGGCTGATATAATAATAATAGAGTCAAAGTGGTTTTAGTTTAGACCACGTGAAAGATGAATCGTAATTTTATTGTATTTCATTTTAAATTACTTTTCTTTTACATAGCGTTTGCATAATTTATTTATACAACGAAACTAACTACAAACTTAATGATAAAATATAATAAAATTAAAATTATTTTGTTTGAATTCTTTAAAATGGTCAACAAGGGTTAAAAGTATGTATACGAAGCGCAAAATTTGTATCTAGGTACTTGCATACTTTCTATGTTATTTAAATATTCTATGTAAAACTTCAACGACGCTAGTAACACAGGCTCGGTTCGATATCTAAACGACGAGCTTCGTATAATTAAACAAACATGGTCTATGATTTGATTTATTCACATAAAGATAGATTTATTAGATAGAGAGAATATCAAGCGAGGTAAGTTAGTTTATATTGGAAACTAGCTTCGTAAATGAGTTTCATCTTCGCTAATAAACTTGGTAGTGTTTTTTCTGTTCATCATAATACATTCACTGATCATTTATCATCATAACTACAGTCAGCAATAAACTATAACTAAAGTTATTTATAATTAGTATTCGTTCTAGCGTCTATGATTAATTGATTACCGAGTACCGACTTTGAATTATATTACTTCCAGACCACACTTGAAAATTAACTACGTTCAGGCAGCTTTTATAAATTTTGCTTTTGTTGTATAAAACCTAGGTTTTGTCATAAACCGAAGCTTACCAAAGCACTGATCTCATGGTAACTGGTTTAAAATTCTGGGAGAAAAATTACGCCCCTCGAATTGTCTACTACCTAATAATTATCTTTATCTCAGCCAGCATGCTTCCAGAGCCTGTTTCTTTTGCCTTTTCCAGTTTCCATTAATTTGTATTAACTATTGCTTAGTAATTACGTAATTAGTATCCAGTATTTTTGCATCCATGTCATCATTGTGCGTCTCATATCCTGAAGTACCCGTTACTAGTACTACTACTTATCATCAGTACCTCAAACAACCTGCTACTTGCACAGTCCTCAAGATGCCTTTGTTCCAGGTATGATCTACCTGCGCTCACACCTGGATAAATACCTGGCGGTGGATTCCTTCGGGAACGTTACCTGCGAGTCCGAGGAGAAGGAGCCTGGCAGCAAGTTCCAGATCAGGTAACTTTATCATACCTAATCTTTTGCCATGACCTTTTTTAGGTCCTGAACTATCTTTTACAGCTCGCTAGATCCCAATGTTGAGCAAAAGCCTTCTGAACTATGCCTATACCTAAGTTTAGCTCGATAGTAGTTTTGCCGTAAGCAGCACCATGAATCATGATGTATACATATAAAAAGCCAGTATTATTTTTCTAATTTATAATATGTAAAATATACTTTTACCGAAATTATTTTGTATTCTTTGCCAAAATTAATGATATTATATCGATATAAAAAGCCTGTATTCTTTTCTAATTTATAATAAAATATAC
The DNA here is from genome assembly GCA_932526365.1 of Lobophora halterata. NCBI lineage: Eukaryota > Metazoa > Arthropoda > Insecta > Lepidoptera > Geometridae > Lobophora > Lobophora halterata. The sequence goes on along the minus strand of OW052012.1, from coordinate 10,988,324 downwards.
TTTTACCGAAATTATTCTTTATTCGTTGCCAACAAGCTTATGCTTCGTCGTTTCAGTGATGTGATAAGTGTTTAGTTTATTCCCAAAAAGTTCTTCTTTTCAGCAGCATAAAATATTGTCCGTTATGCTCCACTGCAGGGTAAATTCTTTCCTAAATATTCTGTTAGGTATTCATTTTTAATTCTCGCACTAATATACTCAAATGCGAAAGTTCTTGAGAATGGATAGTTGCATGAGGTAACGCCAAAGAATGAGGTAACGCTGGTCTTATTGGTTCGCATAACATAAGCCTTGTTGGCCGAGTGAGAGGTGCCTCGACTTTTGATCCTAAGGTTGTTAGTTCGAACCCGGTCGTCAACCAATGGATTTTTCTATTCAAAAAATCTATGTGTGCTATTAAACACGTGCTTAGCGGGAAGGAAAACATTGTGAGGAAACCAGTATGTTAAGAAACTAAAAGTTCTAAAACATGTGTCAAGTGCACGGAAGGAGCCTCTTTGTGGCGCACTTGAAATCCTTTCACCACACTGGGTCGAAAGAACTAGTGACACGATAAGAAGAAGATTGAGTCGCCTGATACGCCGCGAAAGACCACATTTATTTGTTTCATTTATTTATTGTTTCATTTGCATACAGGTTATAAGGTGGCTTATTGGTACACAATGCACATGAACCCTGTAACGGCTAAGGGCGCAACAACTTTAAGTTAATTTTTGCTCGGTAGGCATCTAATTTATTTATATTTATTTCATAATCAAATTATGTAGTTATGTATTACTAAAATATTGACTAATAAAAATATTGACATGCTGGCTTCACTATCACTCGTTATCGTCCCAATGCTCTGCCAATGATACGTCCGATAAGCGTGTTCTCACGAGCGCCGGATACTGCCGGAGTCAAAGACCAGCGTCTCGCGCCGCATACTAATCTCGTACCGCGGCTCCGTGTGCGTTGTGACTCACCGGAAGATACATTATTTATTTCGCGTTATGCAGGAGACGTTTATTGCATTTTTTTGATTTATTTGACAGGGCTTCTGTTTTTTTAATGTTTTTTAAAAGATGTTTCTTTTTTAATTAGAGATCGGAGTAGGTAGAATGATTTTTCGTACTTGCATCATTTTATCATAACATGGACATGCCTTTTATTCGGAAAGTTCCGATATACCGGCTTGAGTTAAATATGATAATTAAAGTAGCAGTAACTACATTTTAATTTAAAGGAAGCGATTGTTAACCATTTACGTACATATAGATTAAATTGATTTTTAGTAACCTGTCTAATAACAATAAATTATATTTTTTTTTGTTTCTTTCGCCGCATGCGTTTCCATAAAATTGATCCAATTGAAAAATCTCTAATTATAAATTATAATTTGAGATTTTTTAGGCCGACAGAATGAATTACTCCCATCATCTCTACAATACTTAAATTTAGTAAGACTGAATTGAGAAAAAAATACTTACTGATCTGAATGTATACCTTAAAGACTCACTTAAAGATTTAAAGACGCATTCTGTTTGGTTATTGTTCTTTACCAAAAACAATACACCGTGTTTGCATTTACATTTCGCATTGTTTTAGCAGTATCTACGTAAATTGACCGAAACGTTAGTACTTTTGTAAACATCTCTGATCGATAAATCTTGTGAGTCATCAGGAGGGATGAGATGACGCAGCATTTTATTGACTCACCACCGACTCAAACTTGAACAAGCACTCGCAAATAACTTGAACTTACTGAACTTTCACTTTACAGTCACAACATTTGATTTTTAAGAGCGTCCTATTTTTGCCACTTGAGAGATATATTTTGGGGAGAGTCCAAAATTATGTTCAAATCGTATTGTGCTGTAGAAAATGAAAGCGCTGTCCTTATTCTTCCATTTCCTCTTGAGAGTTCTCATTAAAAACGGCCATTGAACCTCATTGACCTTCCTTTATAAACATACAACCCCATAATATTGATCCAGATCCGAGAGAAGGGTGGCGGTAGTAGAGAGTAGGTACCACTAAATCTTAGTCAAGTATTTGTGGAAAATAGTGCATATTTCTGGGGTCGAGAGCTGATTTTAGTTTGTGGAAAAGCTCATGCAGGGACAATATTTTAATGAGCTCGTGCCTGAACTGCAAATGATGAGTTTCAAGTCATTCGCATCGTTAGGGGCATAATTGTTTTAGAATTTGGTCGTGGCGCCCCGGAATCGGAATCGTTATCTCTATAAGGGTGCGTGTAGCTTAGCATTTAAAATATTACTGTTAGTAATCATACCAGTAAAAAAATAAGGCGAAAGTACAATGTAGGAACATTTATGCATAGATCTCTGTTAAAATAAAATAACATGCAAATCTGTGTCACCATAGACAGTGGTGGATTTACCAATAGGCTGAGAAGGTTGGAGCCTAGGGCGGCGGATTTAAGGGGGCGGCAAATTTGGGGCAATTTTTTTTCTGTCCAGAAATTAAGATTCGTATAAATTTTAGTAAGTAAGTACCTACCTAAATGTAAATCCACATTATCGGTGTACTGAAATGTAGAGGTCGGTAGGGACGTCAAAATTAGAATAGCCTACAGGCGGCGCATTTGAAAATCCGCCACTGACCATAGATAGGGAATTTATATTAGCAACTGTTATTGGTTCGCAGAATCTGAACACAACACTGTTTGTGATTCCTTCTCAATTCGAAATTCATGCCAGAGACGTATCAAAGACAAAGACCACTCAATAAGAAAGATTCGATCCCGTGCAACGCAGTCGTGACGGCCGAGTCGTAACTCGGTTTAAGACCTTTGCCTGCTTGTTGCTTGAGTTATCGAGGAGTAAAGACCCCATAAACCTGGGGACTAAATGCCATCTACGATAGGGAATATAGTACTAGCCTATTCCACTCGGCTATAATGCCACTTCGTAGCGTAACGTCACTTTAATGCCGCGTTTACACTGAGAAAGTAACTTGGCTGGTAGTTCAACAGATAAAGCTAGATTTTGTAAAAGGTAGAGTAATTATGAATGATGGCTGTTCAGGTGGAGTAAGCGCTAGTTTTGCAATATTTATATGAAAATAAGAACGCTTAGAGTTAGCCATTAATTTGTACGAGGCACTTACATTATTATGATTCAGATAGTCAAAAGGTATATTATACCTTTCACTGGATTGCTGTGAACTATTTTAGGATTTACTACTTACCATCAAGGACTGTCGTCGCGTTTACCATTTGCTATCGCCCCTTGATATTTAAATTGTATCCCTAAGTGGCACTTCGTTTGAGAAATGGCAAAAATTGCCAGTTATCGTAAAAGTTATCTGCAAGAACCGAACCCGGATAGGAAGCAAAACAAAAAGCACCTACCAACAAACTAAGCCATCTACTTTTTAAAGTTCAATTTGGAGCCACCGTCTACCAAGATTCCATTGAGGACTGGGGGTAGAAATCTTACGAGTGTCTCACCCCACGAGGTGCATTCTAATTAACCACTCGGGGCGAGGGTTGGGGCTCGTTGTTGTTTTAGCAATTTGCGTGAATGCCTGTTGGCTGTCGGGGCTGATCTTTCAAGGATATATTTTTGATGACTGGAGAAGTCATATTTTACAGGAGACAACAAGGTTTTACAAAAACATACAACAACGGAGTTCAATCGGACTGTTCTAGTGATCATAGCACCACTGAATAGTCACAGGGAAGCAAAATACGCAAAGTTCACTTCAACGACTTTTTTTTTAGTTATTATGATTTAAAAACTAAACTTCTGAACCGATTTGGATAAAAAAATTATGGGACCAATCTGAAAAGAAAGCCTCAATTAAACCTAAAGAATTTTTCAAATCGGTTCATAAACCACAAAGTTCTGAGGTAACAAATAGTAAAAAAAAACGAATTAAGTAACTCCTCATTTTTTGAAGTCAGTTGAATAGATTATTTACTGCTAAAATTTGCGTTGAGATTTCTTATTGTTTTCGAGAACTGCAAAGAACCTTGCAAAAGTTAAAATGTTTACTGCTCACTGGAGAGTAAGTTTTAGTCTAGCGAACTTGGATCAAGAGTCGTGTTTCTGTGTTTCATTCACCACATAAAAAGTTTACCACCACGAGACGTTATCGTCAAATCGTATTTTTAGCCAACTTCAAAAATGAGGAGGTTCTCAATAAGGTTGTTTTTTTATGTTTGTTACCTCAGAACTATATTGTTTAAAATCCGATTTGAAAAATTCGATTATATTAAAATCGATTCAGTAGTTTAATTTTTAAATCAAAATAACTGGAAAAAAAGGTCGTTGAAATTAACAAAATTGCGTATTTTGCTTCCCTGTGACTTGTCAGTGGTGCCAACGGACACTAGAACAGTCCGATTGAAGTCTTATCTGTTGAATGTTTTTGTAAAAAATGTGGAGTTTTAAAAAATAATATGTAGTGTTTTATTACCTTGTATAACACTAACAAGTCCATTTTGTTTTGAACTTTTCCTTATTTTAGGCGTAATGGCTGTGTAGTAATAATAAAGTAAATACCTACAAGTTGCGCTTAATTAAATAATTGCAGTCGGTCGCGAGTTTTTGCGAGCTTCCGGAGCTACCGGCTACCGGGCAATCAGCATTGTATTGATATGAACACCAACAAAACAAGCCTGACCAGTGTTTTGTTCGATAAATATTGAGTCATGCTCTATAATTGTGCAGCTTTTAAAGCAATAATTATCGGGAATTTTTATTGATCAATTAAGTTTTTGATGCTTTTTATAGCCCGTACAGAACCACGATTCGTTACATGTTAATTAGGATTGAGATCGTCAGTCCATTGATGAGTGAATGAATATATGAGCAGCAACTTGTCTACTAGGTATACTATACCTACTTTCCTAAACTAGCTTTGAAGCCGTTTTCCATTCTTCAAAACAGGAGGAGGTTATCAAATCGGTGAATATGTTTGTTACCTCTGAACTGTGTTGTTTATAAATAGATTTGAAACATTCTTTTTTTATTAGTTGCTCCCATTTACGTTTCATGAAAGTCGGTTCAGTATGTACTTTGATTTTGAAATGAAAATAACTAAAAATTGAAATATCCTAGTAAACTAAATTGCGTATTTTTTCCCTGTGACTATTCAGTGGTGTTTACGGTCACTAAAACTGTCCGATTATGTATGTATATATTTATAGTATGTTTTTTAAAACCTTGATTATATGATAGGAAATCTTCAGCCTACTTTAGTTTACTACTCTTATAAATTTGAGGCTCTGCCATCATAATATTTGTCTTTGGCTGGAGCCAATGATTTGTTACGAATTACCATATCTCTGCTTTGGTAACTAAATTTTCTCCTATGCAGTGTGTCAGATGACAACAGCGGTCGCTGGGCGTTGAAGAACGTGGAACGCGGCTACTTCCTTGGCTCCAGCTCCGATAAGCTGACCTGCACAGCCAAGGTGCCCGGAGACTCCGAGCTGTGGCACGTGCATCTCGCAGCGCGCCCGCAGGTAAGTGACCACTCATTTGGACGAGGATGGGATAGGGTAGGGGACAAGACTGGGAGCCCGGGACGGCTGCAGTGCACGGGGAGGCACTGCAAGCGGAGCTCGGGGTCGGCGCAAGCCTTCCCTGGGATGGGCCTCACAGCAACGTGCGTGAGGGACACCGGGATCTAATGCGCAGAGGTCGGCCATCATGGGGTTTAGTCGGTTAAAGTCTGACATACCCCTCCGCCCTCCCCCAAGGGCTGTGGGCATTCATGAAGATTTACCCATATAAAAAAAAAGGGGACAAGATAGGATGAAGTGAATGCGGTAGGCTGTCCCCACCGGCCCACCACCACCAAAGATACACAGGTAGGATAAGGATAGGGCTAAATGATGAGGTCTATTAGTAAGGAAGGGAAAGACGTGTCAAATACGTAACTGAGTAGCTTTCTGTAATAATAGAAGGTGAAAGAAAAAAAAAGTGTTTATATGGCATAGGTAGAGAAATTATAAAATAACATAAATCTCGTTAAACCTAGAATTATATTTATAGTAATTACTATAGACCAAAAAGGCGTATCTACAGCTCAGCATTTGTTGGACTTCCTCAGCCACCCAACGCTGATTTTCAGTTATTAAACTCTGGCATAAACGCCAAAACTCAAAATAATACTCATTAAAATCTTGTCAAAGGAAGAGTCAGTCATCGAAACATTCGTATCAACATAAAATGCATCAACATGATCAAGGTCTTGATAACGCCCGTTATGGATGGCTGTCATAACATTCTCCAGACTCCAGATAAGGGGCCGTTCGACCGGCAGCACTCGTTTATCTGAATAACGTAATGGCATGGAACTGTTATAGTAAAGATGCGTCGTAATTAATGAAGAACCCGTAGATAGAAATGGTTTCTCTATTAAGATGCACATTGCGCAGTAATCTTCAGATAATAGAATTCCTCTATGATTTTGTGCCGGCTACTAAATTCGAAAGTTATTTTGATGTAAGCAACTGGTTTATCACGTTGACTGTTGATGGATTTTAAATATTAAAAAATATTGTTATTTTCAACCGACTTCAAAAAAGGAAGAGGTTATCAATTCGGTTGAATGTTTTTTTTAATTCTTGATATCTCAGAACTTTGTTGTTTATAGCCGATTATTTTTTTGTTTGAGAGGTTATACTTTCAGATCCATAGAAATTTTATCAAAATCGGTTCAGAGTTTAGATTTTAAATCAAGAAAACTGAAAAAAAAGAAGTGCACTAAATTGCGTATTTTCCTTACCTGTGACTTTTCAGTGGTGCCTACGGTCACTAAAACAGTCCGATTGAATTGTAAAACCTTGATTATATCCATGATATTTCGCTGACACCTATCGAAGAAGATGAAATAAGATACGCTGAAGGTTCTAGGTTCCTTATAGGCACGTTCTTACTACATCGATGTTCCTTCCTTCTTGCATCCGATGTAAGTATTCAAGTCATTGTACCCATCTTACGATTGGTCGCCGCATGCGCCGGCGCCGATAGCAGATAGTCACGACATGATGAACGACATCTGCGCCGTTTATGTTTGTCATGCGGTCTGATTACAACCAGGGCTTGGCATCAGACCGACACAAAACGCCCTATTGTTTGTTTTATTACTATAACTGTTCCTTTGATTTATGGATATGATAGAATTACTCCCGTCTGATAATAAGGCTGCGGAATACTGCGAAGGCTCTTCGTAAGTGACGAACGTGTGGTTTTGTCGTACATCGTCATCATTATCATCATCAGCCCACTTTTGTCCACTGCTGCTGGACGTAGGCCTCTCCAGTAACGCGCCACTGAGCCCGGTCTTCGGCTCTTCGCATCCACTTTTTACCGGCTGCCTTACGTAGGTCGTCGCTCCACCTGGCCAGAGGGCGCCGCTACGTTTGCCGATACGCGGTCTCCACTCAAGAACCGCCTGTTACAAGCCAGTGAATTCGCTTGTAGCTTGTAAACTCGCCCAGTCAGCCATCGGTCCACATTTATACAATCTACTTGTTGACAATCCTTTCCGAAAGCTACCTCGCTCACTCGCTAGCTTTTAAACTCGCCGGCTTGTAGCGTGTAAAAAAGCCGTATGTCATCGATGCTTAAGGACATGTTATTTGATGAGTGTGTCTGATGCAATGTGTCTTTGTCCAGGTGAACCTTCGCTCGATCGGTCGCAAGCGCTTCGCCCACCTGTCCGAGTCCCTGGACGAGATCCACGTGGATGCCAACGTTCCTTGGGGCGAGGATACACTCTTCACGCTGGAGTTCCGCGCGGACGAGGGCGGCAAGTACGCGCTGCACACCTGCAACAACAAGTACCTGAGCGCGTGCGGCAAGGTGAGCCGTGTGTACTCACGATAAGGGCGAGGGTCGCGTGACAACGTGCTGTGGTGCCTTTACTTACTATGAATTCTTACACGCTTTTCTTTTTGTCAGCTGTGGCGGTCCACATTCTTGTTCCATAGTTCGCAGTTGCCCCTTAATCAGGTCTACATAACTTATTATAGTTTGAAAAGAGTTCTACGAGCTTCCAGCATTCTTCACAGTGTAGCAGGTGTAGGCAACCTGTAACTACTGTTGGCCTCTTTTGATATGATTATAACTTTAATTACCTACTAACATACTAACTTTATTTCTTTGAATCGTCCTCTTCATCAGCACTGCTCAGCAGTAAGCTGAACGAGACTTGGCCAGTTACCATAGGGTTACCAGACACCATGCATCTATCCAATCACTCGCGTTTTAAACTATGATCTTAAAAAGTAGCTTATAAATGGTCTTGGGCACTATGTCCAATTAGATGCCTGCCTTTTTTTCGGATGGACGTTTAATGCAGTTGGCCGCAGATGGCCGTTACTGCGACACCAGACTCTCGGTGCGCGCTGAGGGCGCTCAACTTTAAGATATGTCTTAGATGTCTGCTTCAATAAAATTCAGTATTTATGCAGAGACAGATCAAAATATATAGGTAAATAATATCTTGTAGCAGTAGTGTAGGTAATGTAGGCAAGTTGTATGGGAATAAGGAATGTGTTGCTCTTTCCAGTCCTGAGAATGCATAAACATAGATACGATCTGATTGAATAAACCTCAATGCACGCAAATTGCTTGAGAATGCATTATTGATCCAACATTGTCGTTCGGTTTCTTCGCATGCATGTTATATTTGTCCCACGGCAAGTAATGTAAACAAGGCTATGAACATGTGTTTAGATGTGTCGACAGACGGCGAACAATGATTATTTGTCGTCGAAAGTAACGCACGGCGCAAACAATGGCGTGAGGAGAGAGACTGGAGTCATGGAACACCTGTTTTGTTGTTTATCGATTGCTGATTCCGATATCAAGAAAGAATAATGAAACTGGGCTGTAGAAATAAAAATCAAACTGTAACAGGAGCAGAGAACAGTAACGTAGTGGGTCTCAAGTAAAGATAAACATACAGGTCATTTATTTGTAAGGGACATTTATCCAACGCACAAAGATCGATAAGAAAGAGTGCAACTGCGGAAAAGGGTGTCTTAATTTTTACCTTTTCTTACTTAATTAGGTACACACTCATTAGGTACAGGAGAGCAGGCCCGGATTATTTATTAAATAAGATCAATCTTCCCCCTAAACCACTTCTTATTCTTTGCATTCAAAAAGGACGTAATTCCGTAGTAGCAAAAAAAAAGTTAAAATTTCAAGGAGTTGTGGGGTATCTGGCTTGAACTATTTTGGATTAGCTGGTGACGTGCTACCACCATAAGCCTGATGAATGATGAAGTTGAGGAGGTGAACAAAATTGCGTATTTTGCTACCTAGTGACTTTTGAGTGGTGCCTGCCTACGGTCACTGGAACAGTCCGATTGAAGTCGGTTACTGATTGTTTTTGTAAAACCTTGTTCTATTCTAAACGACCGTTGAAAGAAGAAACGGCTTCAAGAACATAATCAAAAATCAATTCAATCAAAAACGTTGCCAATCTCCTACAACGGGACGACCCACCACATAACAATAAACTCAGAACTTCCGCTCTGAAGTTTACTGTCAAGTCTTTACAAGTCGTCGATTTGTGTACCGTCTGCATACATTGGCTCGGCATCAATTTGTGCGATCGTGGGAAGTTTGTATTGTCGCGAATGAGGGTGCTCGTGAGACCCACCACTGAACTGTTATGACTTTGAATGCGCGATTGTTGGGTTCAAAACTTTATTGTAAAGGAAAATATATTTTATTTCAATGGCTTTAATAGTTTCTTCTCTTCTCAATGCCCATTCTCAAAAATCCATTCAGGAAAAAGTTGTGAGGATAACATTCATAGACCTAAAAAGGTTCGAAAACATGTGTCAAGTGCACGAAAGCAGCCTTTTCGAGGTGCATTTGAAATCCTTTCACCACACTGGTTCGAAAGAACTAGTGACACGATAAGAAGAAGATACGTTCTGGTTTTACACAATAGTACAAATACTTGTTTAAATATGTATAGTCATCATAATTATTCGCCGATTGTGAAAACACAACAGAAAGTAGATTGGGTCGACCTTTGACCTCGATCTGACGCAAAGTACCGCTCTCCAGTAAACGGTACGGTAAGATGATGATTATGGTCAACTGCAATTTGACTTCACTTCACCATAATGGTACGATTCTATGCTATTTCCTGCCCCTCGCTGTCGCCTCTAGTGCTTTAAGCTCGATGTACAGTTAAAGCCACAACCATGTTAATTGTACGAGACTCTACCACAAGCATTCTCAAGTACTGTTTCTGCATGGTAACGTTAAAAGCTCTTTGAAAACATGGATAGATGGTTTGCTCCGAGTCACGTACTAACCGCTATCGGAATAGTTTATTGTATATATCTCGGAATCTCTCTTCTAAATAGATGCTGCGTGCTTTGCCTGCGTGGTGACCAGTTCATAAACTTTTTCAATAGCAGTTATAACGTGACTGGGAGCAAACTATCTAACCATTAACCATGTATTCAAAGATCTTCTATCGTTACCATGTGGAAACACCTATCTATGAGTGGGTTGGATGTCAAATCATCCAGGCCCTGACCATTACTTTTGGCACTTAGTCCGCTTTCGAATTAAGTCTCTTGTTCACGAGCGCCATAGGGAATCAAGAGAGCCTATGACTTGGGTGTCTTTAAAGATCGCATCAACAAGCATCTTCTAGGTAAGCGTGTTTTAATAGGCCTCGACATCGCTTCCCATCAGGTGAGACGTGGTTAAACGTTAGCCTATATTTTTTTTTAAATAAAAAAAAGAGCGGATACTTCCCTTCCAGCGCGACCTTCAATTACCTTCGTTATTAAACGACACCAGAGACAGGGCGAATTATTTTTAATTTAAAAAAAAAACGCATACTCCTTTTTAGCGCGACCCTATACTATTATAACCCCTAGATCCGTCTCTCCACTTAGTTCAGCTAAAGCTATAACCAATACACCTCCACAGCTGCAGGAGGCGTGCACGGCCAACTGCCTGTTCAGCGCGGAGTACCACTCGGGCTCGCTGGCGCTGCGCGATGGCGCGGGCGCCTACCTCGCGCCCATCGGCTCCAAGGCCGTGCTCAAGACGCGCTCCACCGCCGTCACGCGCGACGAGCTCTTCTCGCTCGAGGACAGCCTGCCGCAGGCCGCCTTCGTCGCCTCGCTCAACGACAAATACGTCTCCGTCAAGCAAGGTTAGTGACGATACCGTCGCCGCGTCGTCCGTCACATCCACATATCTCGGATACTTTCGGCTGTTGCCCCTAATTTTATGGTCACATCACATCGAGCTGTCGCCTTCGTTTCGTCGCATAGTTTAGAAACGTGACATGTACAGTCAGCTGCAACAACATGTATATACACTCTCAAGCTTTCATATTTATTTTCAACTTTAATTATCCAAAGATCTTGTCATCTTGTATCTTGTCAGAAGAAGAATTCTTTCAAAATGCTTGCGTGCAATTTTCTTAAGTGGCGAAACACGTTTCGTATCTTTAAACTTTGGTTTTCTGTTCGTTGACTCTTTGGTTTATAATATAGTAATATGTACTAAAGTTCTAAACTAAAGTTAAGTTAATTAAAACCTTTGTTTAGAAATCAAGCGGATTTATTACTAAATATATTTATATAATTTGTTGATATTTATGGATTTCCGCAAAGTAACGCCTGAATCAATCAATTATCTTAATATAATTGTGAAAGCTTGGGAGTGTATACATGTTTGTGCAGCTGACTGTACATGTCATGTTTCTAAACTATGACAGTGCAGGTACTGTGAAAATAATAAGAAGATCACACTAATCGAAAATTTGTGACTCACTTTTGTTACGTTCCGTCAAAATTACAGAATAGATTGAGCTGCAAGGTGAGTGAGAACTCAACCAAAATAAGTACTTCTCTCTAGCAGTGTAGACTAGCAGATAGCAAGCAGAGCCGTAAGTTTCAGCTAAGTTGCGAAATAAATTCAGGCGTCAGCTTTTTTTCTGTTGGCCGGTTTGCGGTCAAAGCTTCATATACAGTTTACGTTTCAAACAAAGTAAACTTTTAAGGGTACATATAACATTGCTAACAACAGCTCGGGGATATGGAACGTGGCATGCGCCTTGTAATTGCAATCACGCACGACACCCGATCCCCATTGACAGTACAATTGCTGCACACGGACAGACAGACAGTGAAAGTTAATAATAGGGAGGCAGGAGTACGGATGCGAGGCAATCACGATGCTTCCTGACTTGTCTTTGCGGTGTTTTTGTAGAGAACCGTGATTCGCGAGAATATACATAGACATACATTCCAATTAATGGAGTAAATTGAAAACTAGAAAAACTTCAACTTCCGATGTAGGTATACTTAGTAGGTAGATAGTTCGTCTCTATCTACTGAGTGAAATTATGTTGTTTGTTATATGCAAAAAATCTCTCTTAGTTTGAAGAAACAGTGTTTGATCTTGCTGGTGTGTGGAAATCCGTAATTTCTCTGACGCATGCAGATTCGCAATGTGAATTTGCGATTGTTCAGTTCCAAGAACGCCCCGAACGCTATTGTTTGATTAAATGAAAAGCAATAACAAAATCTCTTAAAAAACTTTCAAAAGAAACGCGGATAAGACTAAAGCATGTTAGTAAGTTTACGGATTTGTCATGAGGTACTAGGCTGGCAGGAAACGGGAGGAGCTGTAAAGGCTTAACCGCGCCGACCTCACGTAGATGCGCGGGTATTATCAACGGATTGCGATCAGACGCGGCGACCTGCCGGGGGATAACGGGGCACTGGTCTTTTGACTCTCCACTGGTGATTTGGAGGTCGCATCTAACTAATCCGAGCTCTAGGATAACTCTCGAAAGCCCAGTAATTTCACTAGCTACACCCCTTTGAACCTGAACACAGTAATGCTTTGCGCTAGAATATCTGGCAATGTTTTGGTCGCCTAGACAGAATCCTGCAGGGACGACTCTTAACAGTAGATTATAAATTAAGATCTAAATCCGTGCTGTAGGATCGCGCTGACATTGCAACGACCACATCGGATCGTCCATTAAGATAAATAAATGTAATGTAGGACTAAACCTATTAAAGCAGAATGTTCATTCCGGAATTGTAGGTACTTAGATTTTCAGTTAGAATGTAGCCATTATTACTAGAGCAGTTTTAGAATGACTATGATTAGCCGGATGAAGAGTTAGTAGACAGTTATCTGAACAATTCGTAGAATAAGTTCTGCAAATGATCTAGTATGACTGTACCACATTGATTTCAACCAAAATAAAAGAAATCTTAACACCTAGAGCTAGGTCTACAATTTAGGATGAAGAGCTAGGTAGATGACCTGAAGAGATAGGTAGTCTTGAGTCGAGAGGCGGTAGAGTAATGCGAAGTCACGCTTAGCTGTGCTCAAGAGTAAGGCAGCGCGTCGCGTTGTGAGAGCAAGTTCAGAAGTACATGTCACATAATTTAAAGAGCTACGTTCCTTTACATATACTTAGTATCCGCTTTTATTATTGAATCATTTTATTTCAGATAAAAATCCATAATTCACAATATAATTCAAATATTTACAAATTCAAATTCACAAAACATTAAAAATAATATAAAAATACCTACAATTGAATTAATAATTTCAAAACTGCACTGTACCCAATCATAGGTTCATCCATTTTTTTTGGATGGGGCAGTCCAGTCTTGAGACAATCATCTGTTGGATGCTGTTGCTGCTGGCTCGCGCACGCTTGCACGCTTATTATGACTGGTACGTAAGTAAACAAAGCCAAGCGGATACTAGACTAGAATAAAAAAAATCGATTTTTGGAAGAAGCAAATTTCGAAGAATTTCTGTCCTATGATCTCGATTGCCGGCTTTCGTTGGGTGCTTTAATAAACTAGACTTGGCCTCCGTTATCTGTTCAAATCGCTACTTGTATATCTGAAGACATTCCCTATAATTTCCGGCGATCGTCACGACTGAGAGGATTAGCGAGAGCACTAGACAGTCACGAACAGTGTAGTTTAAAACTTCTTATGCTGTTTTCAATTTACAGTGGCACGTTGATGTTTATAGCTTTAGCTCATTAATTCTCTGTTCGTAATCATCATCATTTAATCACTGTACATTTGAGATACACATACTCGTAAAAATTCATACAATAGTGGAGATAAATTATGAAATTTCTATTCCGTAAATCTCTTTTTCAACATTCTAGCAATTAAATTTACAGTCTTGGTTTCTAGGCGGGCATTAACCTTAATTAACAGTTTATGTACTGTGAAAATGAAACGCGCAAATTATAAGAGATTGGAATGTGGAGGCAACTAGCCAGGAGGATGTTGGATGAGGTGAGATTCGCATTACGGAAGTACCAGAGTAGCTTATGGATATTGTTCAAGAATATACGGGGCGGATGGAAGGTTAGCATTTTTACCTTGGAAAGAAAATAAATGTATTGACAATTGAGTATTGAATGACCATCGTTAATCGTAAAAGGTTTTTTTTAAAGTAAAGGTTTTAAGCTGAATGAAAATTCTGGAGTGGCGACTGTCGAAAATATGAACTGAAGTAAATAGATACGAATTGAGAGTAAATTTTGATAATCATAGGTTAGGTAGAAGTGTTCTATTATTTATATTGCACTCTATTAATTTATACTACTTATCCATGTCTTAAGTAAGACTTTTTTTAATAATAATAGTCAAGCGTTTGACCACCACTTCACCTGATGGAAAGTGACGGCGTGATCGAGGATGGAGCACGATTGAGTAAGGAAACTGATTAACTCTGGACTTGAAGACTCCGAGATTGTATTCGTAGCAGTTTAGGAAAACAGTCTTACTCTAAATGTTGAAGTCTCTTTCTTTAATTTATCACTAAGAAGCTTTTGATAAATTGTCTAAGTAAGTGAAGGTTGGCAGCCCCCCCAGCGCGCAACCATCCGCGCAAAAACACGGGAGCGCGCGCGCATGCTTTCTACTGTTTCACGGCACGCGGGCTGTGCGCCGGCTGCCGGCTGTGGCATTCGGTATTCTGCAATTAGGCTCATCGTTATCTTTGGCCATTCAGCTGGGGGCGTAACTACGACGTAGTATCGCTCAATGTCAGGGCAGTTTAGAATCCAGAAAAATCATTAACTTATTTCGTATATCGAAGCGCACTCCTTAACTGGTCCTTCGGCTTATTTTTATCGAATTTTTTCCCGTGCGAAGATCTGCTCCATCTAGCTGGAGCTCCTACATAATGAATTGCAAATCAACATGCGATTTATTAACTTTGTGTGATGTCGTGTCGTGTTGGAAACGATAGGCTATCTGCATAATTGCGCGTTTCTATGCGCGTCCGTCTGTGTGATATGCTAATAACTGGGCTGCTGGCGCTACACAAGCTAGGTACTATATTGTGGGACTACTCAGTCTGACTCATTAATTTCTGCCGGCCGTTCATCTCAATCTCAGCACTTTTTGGTCTAATATGTTGCGTATATAAATCATTCGCTCCCATTTGTGCAACTGCTTGTAACTCCAACTTTTTCTCAAACTCTACATTATGTCAGTAAATCTTCTCTGTGATCCAAGTATTGAAAGAATTCTCATTTGAATTTGCCCCAGATTTAACCATTATATGAATAACCGTACGATAGGCCGTGGTGATTTACCGTTTCAGTGTTTATAATGTATTTATGAGGAAGGTAAAAATGATAAAACCACAGTTTTACCTGATACAACTCACGACCTAATAACTGGATTGTAGTATGTCGCGACTGAAAACAATTCAAACAGATGACTCGTCAGTTTTTAAGGTAATGTTGATGCTGCTCGCAAGAAAGTGTGCCGTTAGTCAATATTACTGTATCGGCAAATATCGGCGACTGCTACAGCCGTGCGTAGCGGGACTCGGAGTCGACGCCCGCGCCCGCTGGGATAGCGATCACACAACAACCACTGAAGAACGTGCTATGAAATTCGACGAAAATGCATCCTGAAGCATCGTTTAGGTCGAAACAATGCCGAAGCCATAATGACCCAGCGTTTTCACACAACTGCTGGACTGATAAATATCTTCAGGCCACGTGATTCTACCGCATGGTTCGATCAATTACGTGAACTTTTTTTCCAGTAAATAGAGCTCAAATTTCATCACGCCTAGATAACTTATGTATCATTTTAAATTGGAGTTAATCCATTCTAAGAACCTAATGAAGTTTTCTAAATACATCGCAAAAAGTTACAATCTCGGCGATGGAAACTCCCTTGCCCTGCGGTCGCGGTCGACTGCGCGGCAGATCTATGAGTCTAGCCGCAATCCGCATCCTTTGTTCTCTGACAAGTTTATAGGCTCATAGTGGAAATCGTGGGCATGCAGCCATTTATGGGGTCTTGAGTTTTGCCCAGTCTTTAAGTAAGATAAATAACATTTTAAGTAAAACAAGCCCAGAAATATAATGCGAGCGCTCTTGCTCGAGGTACAAATACTTACTTAGATATTTTTCGGTTCTTCTATAGCCTGATTTAGGTTCATTAACTGACTTCAAAAAAGGAGGAGGATATCAATTCGGTTGAATGTTGTTTTTTTATTTTATGTTTGTTACCTCTGAACTTTGTTGTTTATTAAGTATCAACCGATGTGAATAAATCTTTTTTTGTATAATGACTTTGAAGTAAACAAAATTGCGTATCTTGCTTCCCTGTGACTTGTAAGTGGTGCCTACGGTCACTTGAACCATCCGATTAAAGGCGGTTGTTGTATGTTTTTGTAAAACCTTGATTATTTATAACTCAGGTCCTCATGTGTTTGGGCTTGGCTAGGCAGGTAACAGTCGACTCTCTACTAAAGCTTGTTAATTTATATGTAGTAGCTAATGGTAAGAACTACGAGTAGTCCTATTTACACAGCCTTGCATTCGGTCTCAAGTGCACGGCTAATAGAAAACGGTGCAGTAATGGGATTTCGAGTGCTTCGGTCTTTAAGTACAGTTCGTGGAGACATTCTAACAGTTTTGTAAAGACATTTTGAATCCTAGTACCAGTGAAACCAGATACATTTATGTACCTTGTCTGTGGAACTTAGATATTAGCCATAGCGATTCCTTTCAAGCTTTCAAGCTAGTTACTTTAGTCTCTACAAATAGTAGAGACTAGAGATGGAACAGATATCCGGTAGTAACTATTCAGTATCCGGACTATCCGGCCGAATATTCCATGATATCCGGCCGAATACCGAATAGCATAAAATTAATGGTTGAATGAAAATGGTTGTAAACTTGTTGTCGAAGTATCGCCAAATATTGAATCTTCTTTGTACAGAAGTCATTTTAATGCAAAAAATAACAATTAACATAACAAATTACGTAACGATGAACGCGTGACAAGTGCCGAGTAATGCGGACAAAATACACTTTTCGCTATCCCCACTCTCTTCGCGATCACAAGACCCACACCCGCCCCATCTAGAGGTCATAACTTGAATTGAGTTACGCGGGATCACAACAGTAACTCCTTGATGTATTTTTGCACTGTTTCATGAGCACCATAATATTTAACACAAAATTAACCTACTCACTGTTTCCCTCGTTCGTTCCAGGAGTAGACGTGACCGCGAACCAGGATGAGATCTCATCGCATGAGACCTTCCAGCTAGAGTTCGACTGGGCCACGCGGCGCTGGTACATCCGCACCATGCAGGACCGGTACTGGACCCTGGAGACCGGCGGCGGCATCCAGGCCAGCGGGGATAACAAGTAAGTCCTACACATCTTCAGTATCCATCGACAAACTAAGTTTGTGGTCTTCGGGGACTTGATAACTCCTACGCAGGTCATTGGTTTGTAGGAGAAATATTAGTCCACAGTCAGCTGTAGGGTAGGTGTCAGATTATCTCATCCACTTCTGGTCGACCTACTTTTGAGAGCAATAACTGGGCTCTACACTGAGCACCAGAATGTCTCAAAGTTGACGAGCGCTGAAGCAGATAGATAGATGAACACTTTATTGCACACCAAGAAGAACAAAACAGAGTAAAACAATAGAACAAGAAAACAAAAGCCTTAAGGTAGGTAGTACAAGGGGCGGCCTTATCGCTGTAAGCGATCTCTTCCAGGCAACCCGGCAGTGTAGCTCACACCGGTGTGATTCAAAGTCATGCTTTCGTCATAGCTCCTTTCTTATTTCTTTACAAAATAATCTGTAGTAGTTTTTATTATTCAAGAAAAACTTTTATATTGTATTTTTCGTTATTGGCTCCACTAACCAGTGTCAAGTAATTTATTGCAATTGTGGTCAAGTTATTTCATGCTCCTGTAAAAAAGTAGTGGAGACTTTATTATAGACTTCTATGGAGTTTTGGAGGCAACACGAAAGTCACGTTTCACAGCATTATCCTATTCACCAACACTCATACACATTCACGAGCACTTAACGGGCAAGAAACCAACATTTTTACACTTTAAACCGTCGATGACACACGGCTAGTTTACATGCTACAAGTCGGCGAGTTTAAAGGATTCAACAAGCAGATTGTAAAAAAGCCGATGAACTCGCTGGCTTGTAGCTTCTAAAAAAAACCCTGTGTCATCGACGCTTTAGGCCCAAATTAACTCAAGTTCTGGAAAAAATAATACCTACCTACATAGTCACTACATGATCTTTTCACGTTCCCACAGAAAGAACGACTTTAACTGTACATTGGTTAAAGCTCATAGACCCATTGGGAAATAAGATACAACCGAATTATGGACCTCTGGGAATAAGCCTTATAGAAAGAAACAAAGAAAGAATTATAATTTATTCCAACATATACGGCAACACACATTTAGAAAATACTAATTATAAAAAAACAGAACTCTTAAAATAAAATATAAAAATAACTATAACATGTACAATCTACCTACCTACAAACACAGCAAATTATTTAAATATTTGAAGCAATTAGGATGGTAGAAGGTACACACAGCTGCCGGGTTTACTGCGTTGTCGGAAACGGTCTGTGCATAATGTTGAGGATTCGTATCCACAAGCACAAACCGGTGATGTGACTCTTTCGAATAGTTGCAGTAGTTGCAGTGCAATGATGATGTTTATGATGTCCGCTGCAGGTCGTCGAACGCGCTGTTCGAGCTGGAGTGGCAGGGCGACGGCAGCGTGGCCTTCCGCGCCAACAGCGGCAAGTACCTGATGACCAAGCGCTCCGGCCACCTCTACGCCAGCGCCGACGCCGTCGACCTCAACTGCAAATACTACTTCTACCTCATCAACAGGTGACCCACCACGCCCAATCTCTGCTATGCCTTATCCTTTATCATCATCAATCAATATACACCACAAGTTTGTAACCTTCTGCATTGCCCATTTAAGATTTTTGGTAATTAAAAACGTGTAGTAAGTATATACAGGGTCAGCCAAAGAGTGACGTCAAAATTTTTTTTTTAGATTCCTCACACCTGGATGTATCCGAAAATACCCCATGTATGTTCCGCGATTTTTAGTAGTTTAGAAGTTATGATTTTTTTAATGTGTATTTTCGAATTTACTTCCGGAGCACTTTAAAAAAATCATAACTTAATTAATAGTAAGATTTTTTTTTATATTTTTTCTCAAACATGATTGTCTTGAATTACTTTTTCATATGTTATAATAAACTACACAACATTCTTCATAAAAAGTTACCGAAAAAAGGGTCGAAAGTGAAAATTTTAGGTTTGAGTTGAACGGAGTAAAATTTTCAAAATTTTCTCAACAGTACAAAATTGTTGTATCATAGGTTCAAACTACTTTTAAAAACTTTAGCACTTTGTCAGCTTGTCAAATAATAAAAAAAATGTTGCTCTTAACTGGCAATTTTACGATGAATTTGGCACCGAACTTAGTTAGGTGAGCATGCGTAAAGAAAAAAATTGTCCGAAAAAAAAGTTTTACCTTATTTATTTAATTTTTATGGTCTACATCATTTGTAAGGCATCATCCAAAGTAGTCTAATAATCTCAAATTAAACAATCAGTGATACATTAAAAAACAGTTTACTAAAAAAATGTTTGGTTTATTATACATTAATACGGATATTAATATGACTGTAACTTTATGCAAAACATATCAGTTATTAATTGAGATAGGCACTATCATTTCCCGTCATATTAGCAATAATACAACATAACTTCCTGTCTTTAGTCTTAATTTCTAGCTAACTTCCGGTCTTTCAATTCACCACCAGACAGCAGCCATTTTGTGTCATTGGCGTTTTGTTTCCCGTCGAGTGCGGTTGTCTGAGCCATACGCTCTATCAACCATATAAAAAATATATTTTATTTTACCTACATTTTAAAAAAAGTCGTGTCATACGATTTACTTTAAGGATTTATATCCACAGTGCAATGTTTTATTGCATATCAAAGTAGAAAATGTCTGCAGTAGCTGCTGTACGTAAGTTTTTCATAATCTTTTAATTTATTTATTTTTTCAACGTTGTTGAAAATACCTAATGTAGTACTTTGATGTTCTCGTGGTGTTACATTATTACCTACCTACGTAGCAAGGCTGGTTTTTAAAAGCTAGCCAAGCGAATTTACGGGTTCGAGTCCCGCGGTAGATTAAATTTACATCGAGCCAGTTTTTTGTTCGTAAGACAAACCGTTTTTCCACATGGTTAAAACTTACTGGCCAGAGAAATATTTTGATTTATAACGGTTTTTGCCGTTCGATATGTTTTATGTTGGAGATATACTTTCTGTCTATAAAGTGAAACTGTTGTAAAATACGTGATATTAGCTTGTCATGTCCCTTCCTCAAGATTTAGCGATGTTGTGTCGACTTTCTTCTGCATCATAGTGATTCAAGAATAGAAAGTTTCTGCGAAACATAATAACTGCTATGTAAATGAGAAGATAAGATGAAGACATCGTCGGTGAGTACCTACATTTTACCATAAAAATTCCATGTAAATTGCTTAAAGCAAAGTATCCGTTTCAGTGAAATTATTTATTTTATACTAAGATTGATTAATTACTTGTAAAGTTCTTTATCACATGGAATTTTTGGTGAAAATTTTCAGGTTATGATTATTGGATGAGTTCAATAAAGGTATTCTAAAAGTCCTACCTCGCAGGTGGTTGACGCAAACATTCAGACGTTTCTCCTCGCAGGAGTGCGCATATAAGTCCTACCTCGCAGGTAGTAGACGTACATATTCAGACGTGTTTCCTCGCAGGAGCACGCACATCAGTCCTACCCCGCAAGTAGTAGACGAACATTCAGACGTGTCTCATCGTAAGAGTTCACACGCACAATAGTCCTACCACACAGGTAGGTTATACATTCAGACGAGTCTCCACGCAGAAGTTCGCACACCAGTCCTACTAGCAGTTAACAGACTAACATTCAGACGTGTCTCATCGTAAGAGTTCACACGCATGATAGTCCTACCTCACAGGTAGTTTACACACATACAGACGTATCTCCTCGTAGGAGTACGCACATGTCCTACTAGCAAGTAACAGACTAACATTCAGACGTGTCTCATCGTAAGAGTTCACACGCACGATAGTCCTACCACACAGGTAGTTAACCCACATTCAGACGTGTCTCCTCGCAGGGGTACGCACATCAGTCCTATTCTCAAGTAGCAAACTAACATTTAGACGTGTCTCACCGTAAGAGTTCACACGCACAATAGTCCTAACACACAGGTAGTTTTTCACACAATCAGACATGTCTATTCGCAAGAGTATGCACAGCTAATTCTATCCCACAGAGAGATAAGGAGATATAGGTATGGAAATACGTGGAGCGGAAAGTACACTACAACGTTAAGTATTCAAGAGGTGATAATATCTAAATGATTTGCGTCGCACGCAAACCGGTAATAAAGACTTGCATTTAAGCGAGCTTGGATGTTAAAAATCCAATAAGCCTACCCCACGCAAATATTCGTGGGTAGGTGTACAATCCCTGAGTCTTCTCACAAGTGTGGAAACTTAAGGGAATCTAATTTAAACAAAGATTTGCAGTTGTGAATTTGCCTGCTGGGGGAAAAAATCTATATTGAGGGTAGTTCAAAAAGTTTTGCATCGCTTGTTCTGTGAGTGCACGTAAAACGCCTTGCAAAATATGGGAGCTTGGATGTACAAAATCCAAAGTCTTACTTCACGTAAACATGCGTAGATTGTGAATCATCCTTGAGTCTCCTCATGAATAAAGGAACTTAAAGGAAACAGGAAAGCTATTCAAAATGTTTTGTGTCAAACTCTCTACGACAAAAGACTTGCTTTTTGCGAGCTGGATAATCAAAATCATATATTCCTGCCTCACGCAACATGCGTAGGTAGTGATTTGTCCTTGAGTCTCCTCACAAACGTAGGAACTTTCAGGAAACAATATAGTAATTTAAACAAAAATACCTATAGTGTCGTACTCACTACGAACAAATACTTGCAGTTGCGAGCTTGGATATTCAAATCCAATATTCCTTCTTAACGAAAATATGCATAGTCATACACGAAATTATGGTAGTTGAGCAGTCGCTAAGTCTTTTCATAAACGTAAAAACTCCAGAGAGCGTGGATAAAATGAGGACATGTCTTTGCAAAAAGTTGCTGAAAAATTTATTGTATTGCGTCGTATACACTTTCAGGTGCACGCACAAAGACTCGCAGGGTGTGAGCTTGGATATTAAAATCCTATAAAATCTACCGCGCGTGGCTTTCGCGGGTAGTAGGGAAAAGTCCTCGATTTTAGTTTTTCGAACGTAAATAATACGATATTGGAAGAAGTTATTCTATACAAACAAAGAATTGCAGTTATGACCTTATTTCAAGTAATGGTGTAAAGTTGAAAGTTTTTAGGAGTAACCAAGCCCAATACGATATTGGCTGCCGGAGTGCTGGATAACTAGTTCTTGCAAAAGTCTAGTAAGCTTGTTTTTGATTATGAGTTAATCTCTGCCTGCGCAGTAAACAGCGAGTTGTATTTCAGAAAATACTAAATTATCCTGTTTATAAAGTGTTATTGATAAGGGTGTCATCGCTGTTGCGTGATTCCCTAGTATCGGCTTGGATAGTGTTTTCGGTATTGCTTACAATCCTGCAGGCGCGGGTCATATCCTAGAGGTACTAGGTTCCTAGAAGGTTACAACGGCCTAATGCGTGTAGATAAAATACCTATTATACCTACCCGATGACAACCGAGTCGGATGTGTTTTTGCCTACTTCATTGTTCAATGAACCCAAAATATTCTTTTGGAATTTTTCGTTTATTCCTTTTTCGGTCATACAACTTAATTAACGAACTATTAGTCCTAAACAAACACAAAAATAAACGACAAAATTTTCATAACGCCTCTTAACGTATTCCGTAAGGGTGTTTCAACGAGTACCTAGCAGTTGTCTAACATACCGAGCGTGTTAATACCACAGCGTTTCGAAAATGAAATAACTGTACAACGTACTTATTCGAAATAAGGCATATTAGTTCATAATTAAGATCCATTGATCTTTTCCATCGATCCTTTTTGTAAAGCCTTTTTAACAGTGCCTACTTATGTGAATTTTCAGCTATTTATTTAGCAAATGTAGATAAATCACGTGGTTCTTAAGTTCATATTTTCTATATGCTCATCATAAATTCATATTTTGAATTTTCTTTCTTGCTCACCGTTACCTATATCGATGCATCAATGTGGACCCAACATTTTTATCATAAAAAGATGTTTGTGTTTTAGGTTGAATAGGTTAAAGCATTACCATCCCTACGAACGGAGTTATACAAATGCTTATAGAATATTGACACACACAGTACAGAGTGAAAACAGAGTGCACCGTGGGGTATACTATTATAACCCTGGTTGTACCTATCTTTTGTTTTTCAGTAATGAAGAAAATCTTCTTTCTTGGTATACAGAATCCATGAGGTGGGCAGGTACATATGAGTATGTACCTACCTATGTAATGTGCAATATCGTCTCTCGAATGAAGTTGTAATGTGGCTGATGGTAGGTAGTCGGTTTTTTACATGGATTTATGTGTTTGTACTTACGTCTCATAGATGTTTACGATGTTTACATAAATCGTTCTGCCAGATTCCTTTGCGGATAAGATCGATTCATTGTCTATAGATACATACAATGTTACCGATTTTGGAATTGCAAGTTTTTTGACTTTAACCTGAACGATGTTTAAAAATTTAATTTTAATTTAAGCTATTCAAGGTCAGGACTTAAGTTTCTACCTGTAACAAACATTTGAAAAGAAAGGAACTCCATCTCTTTCAAAACTGGTTAATAAATAAAGCTTCTTATTGTTAAACGTATCGTGCTTCCTTGCTTAAATAATGTTGAAAATTAAACTTGCATCTGTGGTGGTAGCCACGTCCATGACTATCAATTTAGTACTTATTACCTACGCGGAAAATGCGTATTAGTTTGGCTTTCACAGAAGTCTTAGCAGATAAAAATAGTCTAATTTTCCTACCCCTGAGTAGAAACTACAGCCTCAGAGTAACTACAGGTACTTGGCGTGCTGTGAACTTTTATAATACTTGTCTCTACTATGTAACAAGTATTGTGTTTTTTGCGCTATTTAAATTATTTCTCATGAAAATGCTATTATTATAGGTAGCAAGTATCTAATAGTAAAGGCGAAGAAGGGGTTATTTCTGTTCTGAGTACATTGTATGTACGCTGAGACAGATGAACACGTTTTGTGCTTAATGCCTCAAGGTATTCTTTGTAAGTAAATAATTATTCTACATTTACACGATGAAATAAAGTTTTTTATAAGTTAGTTGGCTGCAATCA
The DNA here is from genome assembly GCA_932526365.1 of Lobophora halterata. Classification (NCBI taxonomy): domain Eukaryota; kingdom Metazoa; phylum Arthropoda; class Insecta; order Lepidoptera; family Geometridae; genus Lobophora; species Lobophora halterata. The sequence continues at coordinate 10,963,593 of OW052012.1, read as the reverse complement.
ATCATGTTCCGCTCTTAGCGCGAAATATAATACGTTATCTTATTAGTTAATAACATCAGGTGATTGTTACTTGTCTGATCCTAAGAAAATAATAAATACAGAATTGCGTTGATTCATAACACTCATTCTGTCCAGTTCATATCTGCTTCTACCAGCAGGTTACCTTCTAAAATTTGTCTCAATTCATACTAAGACAACTTATTAGCCTTAGAACGATTTTACTGTTACTATCGTTCATCAGTTTTTGGATATCTTCTATGTCCATAAAGTATAATTGTTTTTGTTCCATCGGCTTTTTAGCCGTCACATTGGCGTGCGTGTCTCTCCTAACCACCACCAGGCGATAACAAACAAGTCTCAATTAATAACTGATATGTTTTGCATAAAGTTACAGTCATATTAATAGAAACGTTTTACCTACCAATAAAACGTATATTAATATACTTACCTTTATGCAAAACATACACTTTCAGTTCTGCCTAGTGTTCTCAAAACTCAATGACACAAAATGGCTGCTGTCTGGTGGTGAATTGAAAGACCGGAAGTTAGCTAGAAATTAAGACTAAAGACAGGAAGTTATGTTGTATTATTGCTAATATGACGGGAAATGATAGTGCCTATCTCAATTAATAACTGATATGTTTTGCATAAAGGTAAGTATATTAATATACGTTTTATTGGTAGGTAAAACGTTTCTATTTTGCTTTGTTTTAGTATCAATAAACAATAACACACAAATTAAGTTACATTACTTTTTTTAATTTTCAAAATGAGCCTTTCAACTTCGATACACAGTCGGCAACCTCTTAAAAAAATATCTTAGTCTACGGAAACCACTTGAATTTTCTTTGACTATCACAGCTGGACAATTGGAAACCCACATCTTGCAAGAGCATCAAATTTCCAACATCGATAGAGCGTAGACTAAAAGATATTTTTTTAAGACGTTGCCGACTGTGTATCGAAGTTGAAAGGCTCATTTTGAAAATTAAATAAAATATAGTAACTTAATTTGTGTGTTATTGTATATTGATACTAAAACAAAGCAAAATATCCGTATTAATGTATAATAAACCAAACTTTTTTAGTGTAAACTGTTTTTTAATGTACACCCAGGTGTGAGGAATCTAAAAAAAAATTTTTGACGTCACTTTTTGGCTGACCCTGTATAAAACTTAGACCTGACAGACAACGTACAAACCAAACCACTGAACGTGAAGTCAAGTCTTCAACTTGGAGGATGTGCTCATCAAGAGTTGAAAGTGAGTATAGTCAGCATCAAAAGTCAATGATCACATTGAGATTAAAAAAAACACACACTGTACAACTCGGGCAAATTAACTTGACACCTGGCTCGAATAAAGTTTGTGCAAAGTATAGTGTCGAATTGGATAATCTTGGTAGAGAAGAAGACGTGGAGTGGAATACTTGGTGATAATAAGGCTTCGCAATAAGAGGACGAATCAAAACGGAGGGCGCCGCGCGAGGCAGCGGAGGAAGCATTGGGTTCGAACTTCGAAGCCAGGTGTCATGTTAATTCACCCGAGTTATACTAGTGATGAGCATAGACTAGACACCTGTTGATTTGAAATATATTTTCAATGGCCCTTTCCTCATGTGTGTGTGTGTGTGTGTGTGTGTGTGTGCAGGCCCATCCTGGTGCTGAAGTGTGAGCAAGGGTTCGTGGGGCCGAAGGGCGTGCGGCTGGAGTGCAACAAGGCCAACTACGAGACCATACAGGTCGTGCGCGGACCCAAGGGCGCCGTCTACTTCAAAGGTACGGCACATACCTACACTAGCTGACGGCTTTGAATAACACTACCAAGTTAGCTCTTCGCTACACACACTTGACGCGAATATGGTCGGGTGGCAAGTGCAACAATGAGTGTCGCGGGTTCGATTCCCACTTCCGGACAAACATTTGTGCAATGAAAATCGTTGTGAAAATGAGTCTGAGTATTATATTATTATTAACTTTTAAATTACCAATTTACTTATCTTAGAGGACATTACATTTTATCTCCAAAATTTTAAGTTATTATTTTCAAACAATATATTTTTTTAATAAATTGTGGTAGTGTGAGTAGATGTAAATTTTGTGTTTAGTTTTGGTTCGAAGAATATTTGTAATTTGTATGTATAAATTAATTTGAAATTTAGAATAATATATAATTGAAAAAAATATTTGCATGCCAGGAAGGAAAATGTGCTGAAAGATGTTATTTGTGTAAACACCTTACTATAAGTACCACATTGAAGCAAATAAATAAATGTCTATGTCTGGGAGGGAATGCTGCGCCTATAACCTTGCCCGCGTCCGTTTTGCAGGTCAGAACGGCAAGTACTGGCACGCGGACGGCGAGAGCGTGACGTGCGACGCGGAGGGGCCGCAGGGCTTCCACCTGGAGCTGCGCGAGCCCACGCGCCTCGCCATCCGCAGCGCCGCCTCGCGCGACTACCTCGCCGCCGCCAAGAACGGCAACTTCCACCTCAACGGCGCCGACATCGCCAAGGCCACGCACTGGGAGTACTAGCCGAACACCCCCACACCCACACCCACACACCCACACACCCACACGTCAACACCAGCTCCGTTCTCAAATCTCACTACTATTATAGGTACCTCTTTTTGATTGAGGCTACAATTGATAATTATCTGGAGAATTCTAGCCTTTTATCATAGCTCCCTTAGCTATGATAAAAAGGCTAGAATTCTCCTAAGCAAAACGTTTTGATTGAGGCTACAATTGATAGTGATCTGGAGAATTCTAGCCTTTTATCATAGCTCCCTTAGCTATGATAAAAAGGCTAGAATTCTCCTAAGCAAAACGTTTTGATTGAGGCTACAATTGATAATTATCTGGAGAATTCTAGCCTTTTATCATAGCTCCCTTAGCTATGATAAAAAAGGTTGGAATTCTGCTAAGCAAAACGTTTTGATTTAGGCTACAATTGATAATTATCTGGAGAATTCTAGCCTTTTATCATAGCTCCCTTAGCTATGATAAAAAGGCTAGAATTCTCCTAAGCTAAACGTTTTGATTGAGGCTACAATTGATAGTGATCTGGAGAATTCTAGCCTTTAATCATAGCTAAGGGTAACGTTTTGTTTGAGGCTAGAGTCTAATGCCAGCCACACACCTTATGATATACAGTCAGCTGCACAGCCATCTCTTCACATTTATATTACACTAAATTTTGCAGGTAAAAGTGCACGCAAGCATTTTCAAATTAATGTAGTCTTCTTACTTGTCAGAAAAAGAAAGTCTTTGCAAAAGCTTGGGAGTGTATACATGTAGTAACGTGTTGGGTAGGTTACTACATGTATACACAGTTTTCTAGACTTGTGCCAGTATATCGTGAGGAGTATGGCCGGCATAAGAATTTCTAGCTTTTGTTTTTATTTGGATGACATTTTTGACCCCGGTTAAATCCTTTTGAGTGAGGTTGTAAACAGTTGATTAAATTTTTAATATTGTATAACATATAAAATATATTTTATGATATTATTTTGAAGTTTCAAGAGGTTAATGGTCATAATATTGTTTGACCAATAAGTGAGATTGAGAATCGGAGTAGACCCGTCTGAGAGATGTCGTTGTGTGCTCAAAATTCATGTTTGTAGCGAGCGTTTTAAAAATACTTACCGATGTATGTGAGAGAATAATTCAGTAATTATTTTCATCCGAAATAAGTAATTGAAAACGATTGCTTTAGTTTTAATATGAACATCTTGTGGCATTTTTCAATGCTGGTTGTAACCCCTTGATCCACTCAATCGAATCTCTTCAGTCAAATTCTGTTCACAATACTCTTCCACTGTATCCAAAATTCGCATAGGAATGCTAGATTGGCGAGGGACTTAATTTCATATCGATTGAGGTGACCGCGTGCATTTGGCGCCATTTTGATTCTTTTTAGCCGCCATTTTGTCGTATTCACAAGATGGCGGCGACGAACGACCCAGTCAACTGATTCTGACGGAATCTGCTGCCAATGGTTTTTTTTAATATAGTTGGCTATCCAAGTTGGCTAATACATAACATATTCATACATTATACATGCATATGCCAACTTTGAGAGTTAAGCCTTGTATTCACTGAGAAACATTTGTTTATAAACACTGTTTCAGAAACAAAATTTACGTGTTTGTGAAACTAGTAAATATGTTCTGAAACATATACATTTGTTTCGGTAAACACTACGTGTTTCTCAGCATGTTTCTGTGCTCCCCGCCCAGGATGGAGCACAGAAACAAATCAGTTTCGCAACAGATGCATATGAGTGTAGATGCGCATGAAACTGGTTTCATAAACTTGGAGATAGTATGGAGCGACGAACTTTTTTTTTAATTAATAGATATATTTATTTTAAACAACTGATGTGGACGGCAGAGTTTTTCAACATTGTTTCTGTAAACATCTACGTGATGTTTCAGAAACAGTGTATCCGAAACATTGTTTCTCAATGAATACATGGCTTTAGAACGGAACAGGAATGTCAGTCAATGTCCCTGCATTGATGACACATTTCAGATTTCTTCTCTTCGTGAAATGGGCCAAGCGCAAGCGTCACCGATTTTGCATTTAGTACGATAAGGTATAAACTATCGCGCGAGGTGTAGTGCGAATGTGATCATATAAAAATATCGCTTCATTATTAATTATTATAATCATGGTTATTTTTACTAATTGGTATTTCAGATCTGCCAATATATTGCTTTTGAATATTTTTATAATGACTATCACTCGCTTGAATTATTTATTTTAGTTGTATGGTGTCGAGAAAGACGATGGAATTTGAGATTTATTTATTGGTTAGCGTAGTGTCTAGCTAGTCTGTCGATTTGAACGCCGACCTACGCGTAGGTTAGCGAGTGTCGCATCGAGACTGAAAGAAGCTTACAAACTGAAATTGATCTTGTACCGTTATTTTAAGTTTGGAAACAGGGATTGACGCAATACCAGACGTGTGCCGAGCCACGCCGCCGCCACTTCGCACGAGTCTGGCTTTACTAATAAAGGATCTAGATAAGTAATTGTAAGCAACGTGACGTAGGGTAAGCAAGCTCCCACGCCGCTTTCAGTGTTATCGTCCATTCCATGCTTTAGACTTACATGGATTTCGAAACCGATTTTTACGATTTTATAAGCGTTTTTGTATTGGTGCGTTAGTGTGTATATAAGCGACATTTGTATGTATTTCATATCGTGCGGAGTCGAACAAGCATCTAGTGTGCCGCACTCGGAATCAATGTGTACGATAACGTCTGTAACTATTAATAAATTATAATCTTATTGTACTCACTGGTGTTTTATTCAAATAAAATCCTCGCTTATATTGAAAAACTTATATATTGTAATTAAATAGTTACATTAAATCTTTACAGTTCTCCCTAGCTAGTGACATTGGATTAGCATCGATGCATTATTATTGGTCAAAATCATTAATATTAAAAAATATTTTATCTACACTGATAAACAAATCGATAAACATTTGAACCGGCAAGTTAAATATGAAAAAAAAAATCGTGCCGGTGTTGCCAGAATGACAACTAAATCCTTATTATAGTCAAAAAGTGTAAATATATTGCTAAAATATTACTGTACTATTATTTATTAATTGGTGTTCATTGACATGTTTCTTTAAATGCTATTTTTACCTGGCGAGACTGGCTAGATCTCCCTCTGGCAACACTGGCGCGTTCAAGAACTGTCCGTTTATAATTTACAACACGATCAATAATACGTCAATAAAGATTGACTCCTTAACCCTGTGGCCAACCACAGATCAAGCCCATTCCTATGCCATTAGTTAGTGACTGATAAGTGACGAACAATGGTCTGACTCCCAGGATTTGTGACAGCCCCGTTCCTGAGATATCAGCGAAAATACCTGGCCCACGGTTCTGGATCCAGAACCCTGTGGCCAAGTACTTTTGCAAATAATACACAAACCACTGCATCTTATGGCCCCAGATTTTTAATTTGCGTTAGAAACGCCAGTCACTAAGCCCTAGACAAAAAACTAACTTCCTAGACCCAAGAATACCGAAGTTAAAAAAGTCCGGTCTAACATTTTGAGGTTATAAAAATAACCTCAAAATGTTAGACCAGCTACCCGAAAGAAAAATGCTAGGAGGCTGATTACTATGCCAAACCTTAGTGACTCATTTGTGACTAACAATGAACTGAGTCCCGGAATTCGTGACAGCCTAGTTGCAGAGATATAAGCGAAAATACTTGGCCACAGGGTTCTGGTCCAGAACCCTGTGGCCAGGGCTTTTCGCTAATTTCTCAAAAACCGCTGCATATTATGACTCCATTTTTTGTATATGCTTTAAAAACGCCAGTCACTAAACCCTAGACCTAAAATTAGCTTCCTAGGTTGTTTAATAATAAATCCTAGAAACATGTTTTGAGGTTATAATTTATTAACAGAGTGACCATATATTTTGCTTCATTGAGACTTTCCTTGTTTTGTGTTACGTAACATAACGTATTGTTGCTTAACGTAAATGCTATAATTACCTATTGTCTATTCCATTCACATCCTAGCCTAGACTATTGTAGAAGACTACTGTTTTAGGCAGGTAAGCAGAGACGGATTATCCTTAAGGCAAACTATTAAAATTATTGTGGTGTGTTTTTATCTACGCAATAGAGCTCAATCATAAAGGCGGTCAATAATAAAGTGGAGCTGCAATAATAATAATCCCACATTGAAGCTGCGTTTAAGACAAAATCACAATAAAGTTCGAAAATAAAGCACGCATCCGGAGTATAAAATCTACACTCATGGTCTACAATATAAAATGAACACAAAATCTACACTAGAGCTTGTGTAGACCATGGCTACACAAGCTCCAAGTTACTATTGTACAGCAGTTTCCGCAAAAATATACTTCAGTTCAAGCAAAGTTTAAGGTAAATTGGCAGTTCTAATTTATGACAATAGCCGTCCCGACTCATATATTAAGAAAAATTAGAAAGAGTCGTTATTTTTCAGTATTTTTAGTACTTTTAAGCTTTTATTGCGTGCTAATTCAAAGTATTATATTCACATGATATCCACATGAAGGTTTATTACAAAATTTTCGAATCAAGCAAAAGGGCAGTGTAATGGAAAATAAATGTATTATATATATATATATTAAGATTGTAAACAAAACAAGACTGATATACCCTATGTATATAATAAGGACTGAATCAAACTTTAAATGTAAGTATTACAAGTCTAGCTGATTGGACTACAGTAGGTACATAGAAGTATAATAATAAGTATATTTTCAGCATTCCTTCTACGGAAAGAAGCAGCAGCTAGATCATCGTGAGCACTAGCGGCAATCCAGAGCAAAATATTATATTTTAGTTTTACTTCCAAGATAGTGAAGAGGCATGCATATTTAGACTGAAAGATCTCTACATAGGTACTTGCCTGCCTAAAACAATATTCTAGGATATGAATGCCATAGACAATAGGTAACTATAGCATTACGTAACGTAACGCAAAACATGGAAAGTCTCAATGAAGCAAAATATATGGTCACTCTGTTAATAAATTATAACCTCAAAACATGTTTCTAGGATTTATTATTAAACAACCTAGGAAGCTAATTTTAGGTCTAGGGTTTAGTGACTGGCGTTTTTAAAGCATATACAAAAAATGGAGTCATAATATGCAGCGGTTTTTGAGAAATTAGCGAAAAGCCCTGGCCACAGGGTTCTGGACCAGAACCCTGTGGCCAAGTATTTTCGCTTATATCTCTGCAACTAGGCTGTCACGAATTCCGGGACTCAGTTCATTGTTAGTCACAAATGAGTCACTAAGGTTTGGCATAGTAATCAGCCTCCTAGCATTTTTCTTTCGGGTAGCTGGTCTAACATTTTGAGGTTATTTTTATAACCTCAAAATGTTAGACCGGACTTTTTTAACTTCGGTATTCTTGGGTCTAGGAAGTTAGTTTTTTGTCTAGGGCTTAGTGACTGGCGTTTCTAACGCAAATTAAAAATCTGGGGCCATAAGATGCAGTGGTTTGTGTATTATTTGCAAAAGTACTTGGCCACAGGGTTCTGGATCCAGAACCGTGGGCCAGGTATTTTCGCTGATATCTCAGGAACGGGGCTGTCACAAATCCTGGGAGTCAGACCATTGTTCGTCACTTATTAGTCACTAACTAATGGCATAGGAATGGGCTTGATCTGTGGTTGGCCACAGGGTTAAGGACTCAATCAATAAAGGTGGTTAAAAAATTACTAAATAAAAAACCGATTGTAATATATTTGTACGCGATTTACAAAACGCCAAAAAGCGTGCAGATTTTGTAGGGTCGACGTTTTTTTGGGTTTCACAACATTAAAGTAGAAACCAAACCCTAAAGCAACTCCATTTTGAACCAAACTGGTGAAGTTGAGTAGGTAAACGTATAGGTAAAGTTAGTTTAATATGTCTTAATTCTTAGGTAGTCATTAGTCATAATAATTTCAATTTCTCTCCGACCATGAATTTTACAAAAGGACCACGCTACAGCAAAAAATATAGGGCCTTATCAGATGTCGTATACGAGACCACGACGATGTTCGTTAAGGCGAGTATTGATTGATTCGCCCTCTCGCTCGCGCGTACCTACATTTTAAATTACTAGTAAAGATGAAAAAAAGACCTCCAGGATCTAGAAAATTACATTACAAACGTACAGTAAAATATCCAATTCAATCCAAATAAGTTTTCATGTGTAAAACCTTGCCCAACGTTTTTTTCTTTTTTATCTTCAAAAAAGTAGGTACGCGAGAGCGAGAAGGCGAATCTGGGGTACAAAAGGCCTTAAAAAAAATATATACAATCCGTAACATCGTGGATTCTCAGGAGTATGCGACAAAAAAACGCAATCAACAATCCATGCTCACCATTTGTGGTACTGTACGACATTCGAAACCGAACGTAATCTCGTATACGATATTCCGGGATTACCCCCTTGGATGGCGACACAATAACATTCTACATAACCGTAGTATCTAAGGCACGATTGACAACTTGTCATCTTATATTATTTCTGGATCTGATATATCTGGTCTGTCCTGGATGCGACGCCAAACTTTCATACAGGACCGAGGACTTCATTTTTAGGGCGCCTTCAAATTAGAGGCGTGAGGAAGCGCCATTGTGGCGCTTCTACTAGTTTCCATACAATATACACAGACACGCCACTATGTCACCTGCGCGTCTAGATATTCTCTGTCAGCCGTCATCTCTGTACTCACGCCTGCTTTTTGCGTGAGGAATCACGCCTCTAATTTGAAGGCGCTCTTATGTCACCAGAAAAAGAGGAATGGAAAATCCAAAATTGTAGAGTTAGAAAATCCAAACGAATAATGTGATGTACAGAAACAATCCTATTGGTAGTTGGACCACCCCTCTTTGCGTTCGTGATAATTCAGTAACTAAAAAGCCCAGTGCATTTGCTGTCTATTAAATTTCGGAAAAAGTATGAAAGTCCAGTACTCTGCACTAGATCACCAAATCCAGTTATGACTCGGGTCGAAAGAAATTCAAATGAATCTCCGGAAATGATTCCATTTGAATTTGACATTCTTGTAAGCGTGATCGAGGAATTTCAAAATATCACCACGCTCTCAGGCTTTGACTCAGATTAGGAATCTATGGATGCTAAATATCCTCTTTCATAAAAAATTAAGCTTCACACAAAACTTTTAATAGATTCTGTCCTGTTCTTGGAACATTTTGTTTTTGATTTGAGCTAGATAATGTAAACATATTTTCACACCACCTGCTCGACAATATCCAATTACGTATCATGCTATCATCAAGGTAAAGCAAAGCATTACCTACCTAGGGAGGTAATGTTGTATGAAACTCCCAAGGGTAGTAATGTGATTTAAATTTGGAACGTCAAATTCGTGTGGAAACTCGTGGAAAACTCTAAGTAAAAGAACGCCCATATGGCATTGTAAAAAGGTTTGTTCTAAAATCGAACTGGCCACTCATAAAAAAAAGGACTCACTCAGGACTCTACATTCCCTCTACAGTCCCTCGTTAGCTCAGGGTTCAATATGCCACCCGTGACATAAGACACTGCTTTATCCCCTTAGTGCATAATCTACTATTACTTCTTGTCATAATACGAAGCTTATGATTTTAAATTTCTAGATTACACATTTTAAACATAACTTGTAATTTTTGTTAGTGATACAATTATAATATTTGTGTATATATATTATGTAGAGTCCTGAGTGACGCGAGGGGTTCAAGCTGCCTAAGACGAAGACAGGCTTTATCCCAGAGGAGCATACTCTACTTTTCACACCTTCTGCAAGGCAATAAAAAGCCAGGGCTCCGAACTCAGAAGCCAACACCGTATTATATATACACTTAGTACTCTGTGATAATATGAATATCGAAAATTGAGAAGATTGAAACGAAACTTATTTTTTTATGAAAGAGAAGAATATATTAAACTATTCCAACTTTACGTACGTTAAGACACATACATTGCATAACTATTTTATTTATATTCATAATACTTCAATAATTTTTGCAGCATTTTATTAAGAATTCCAATTCCATTAATTATGTACAAAAATCGGTACAAATGAACACTACAAAAATACTGGATGCATCATAACGTACATAAAATTGGAGACTACGTCACGTCACAGCATTACCAGTCTATTTATATTATATAATTTACATATGACCGTCTCTATCTGCGTTATACTAGAATATTTCCTAACTCTATGGATTCGACTGTACACATTTTTGATCAGGGCACCGTAAAGTAGTCTAGAAGTCAACTTAGTCTGAATTGGGACTGATTTATGGATTCTGCAACAGCTTTTTCCCTAGAATATGGCTTTGAATGAAAATATATATGTATATCAATCAACCAAATAGTTGTTAGATTGTAACGGGTATTTATCGCGCTCACCTCATCTATTTTTGTCCCGAAGTTTCGACTGTATTGTAACAGCCTATTACAATCTAACTATGTGTGATAATCGTGAGTCTATGAAAAACTATATCGACCATAGACTTTAAAATACCAGAGTTAGCTCTTAGCTCTTTTTCTACAGTCGATCCAAGAGGAAATAATCTGATTCAAGAGTCACACTGTCTTATCGATACTTTAATTTAATTTGTTAACCTACACCACGTAAAATAGATAATTTCCTAGCAGACACGATTCACCGACAAAGTACAAAGAATATATTAATATATTGGTAGTTACGATTGCGAATTTATTCAAGAAAATATAATTTCATATTAATATACAAGCTACGCGGGCGATGCCTAACATATGCCTAGATATTGATCTTGCGGCCAAATGATATCACAATAAAAGAGTAAAAATACCATTTTGTTATCAGAAATGCGAGAAACAGTTGGTTTCATAGAAAAGCACTTGTGACATAACACTCACATACGACACTCCACCTCAACTGAACGCGCACTGCGCTGATCCTCCGAGTTCTGTAAGAGTATAAGCTGTATAACTCGGGCGAATGAACATGACACCTGGCTGACACTCGCTCGGAACTTGATGCGTCCCCCGCTGCCCCGCGCGGCGCTCTCCGCGTTTCTTCTTCCTCTAATTGCGAAGCCTTATCATTACTTCTCTATCAAGATTATCCAATTCCACGCTGTACTTTGCACACATGTCATTCGAGCCAGGTGTCATGTTAATTCGACCAAAATATACTTCAAGGGAGGTAACGACAAACAGAAACTTGTCACCGTAGTTCACACTTTCAGCCCCCGCGAGCTCCTGACCTTCGTTGACCCTGAAGGCGGAACAACGGATAGGAGTCCTCTCTAGGCCAAAGGCTAGCGTAACGTTCGCGGTGTCTCGGAGGTAGACGCCTCTGAAGTTGAAGCCAGGGTGAAGAGCTAAGCTCGACCCTTACCAGCACTTCCCAAAATGAGGTCGAAGTGTGAAGACTACTGATGATAATCTAGCACCGTTTAACTGCGTCGTCTGCGTCACAAAGTCACTTGTTATAATTTTATATGTGTCGAAAATATGCTCTTTTAATGGTAATGCCCAAATCACACATACCGAGTACTCGGCCGAGACAGTAAAATATCACTCGGTCGAGACAGAGAAAGCTTACGTCACTCGCTCAGCCAAGCAGTCGCCGCTATGTTTATACGTACCGAGTACTTGGCCGAGAGCACTGTCTTGGCCGAGTACTCGGTACGTGTGATCTAGGCATTAGCGCTGAATAGCACTGTCTCGTGCGCATAAGACCGGTTAATACGATTGTTATATATCCTCCTTGACTGTATTTCTTCCTGAGTCTCCATTCGTGGTTGTAACAAATTACTACTTTGCTTCACTCGACTTCATCCAAGTACCACATTTCCACATAAGGCTTATTTACACTAGCGTCATTCACAAGTGGCCTGTCTTACACTAGAATTTTGTAAAATTGATATCCACTTATAACAAAACTCGTCATGATATCTTATAGACACAAAATGTACCACTGAAATACGGTTTGGGACCATTCTGAGGCCTTAACCGTGTTGTGGTTGAATAGAAACGATCCAGGTACGAGGATTTCGGTTCAAAATGTAGTATTTGTGATTCTGTTCGAAGCGGCGACTGCGGCGAGCTCAGTGGAGGTAGCGTGAGTTTTTCCACAGTGGGTACTTGAACGGGGCGCGGACGGCCTGGGGACACAAACAACATGTTCATGTAAGTTATGTTGTTATTACACATTTTTTTAAATAATATGTTCATTAAACTGGTTGAACACAGAAATAAAATTATATTTAAATAAAAACATGGACTTATCAGATTAATGTCGACATTACGTCACATGATTTGATTTAACTTTAAGGGGAATCGTAATTTAAAGGGCGAAACTTTTTAACTGAACGAGTTCGAATCCCGTTTGGGAAATGTTTTTTTTTTGTTTAATCTAAGTATCCGACTTAAATTTTTATCATATTTGGCCCTTAGGCCTAGATCCTAGAGGTTTGGGCCAACAACGCCCAGTTCAAAAATTTACCTTGTATGTATTTTAATAATGAGCACGTCTTTTTCTTCTTCTTATCGTATCACTAGTTCTGTCGAACCAGTGTGATGAAAAGATTTCAAGTGCGCCTCGTAGAGGCACCTTTCGTGCACTTGACATATGTTTTCGAACTTTTTAAGTTCTATGACATGCTGGTTTCCTCACGATGTCTTTCCTTCACCGTTAAGCACGTGTTTTCAACGCACATAAAGATTTTTTTTCGAAGAGAAAAATCCATTGGTGTACGACCGGGTTCAAACCCACGACCTTCGGATCGAAAGTCGAGGTACAGTCAGCATCAAAAGTCCATCACATTTAGGTTTTCAAATCGGTCTACACCATTTATTATGCCTAAATTGCTCAACATGACAAGCCCCAGTATTGAATGAATATCAAAAATTCAAAATTAACTGTACACCCATAAAGTTAGAATGTAAAGAGGGGTAATGACATTTCATATAGGATACAAGAAATGATAATAAGCATGTGCGAGTGATTGTCTATGTGTTGCTCAAAAATAGTGATGGACATTCAATAAGATGTTTTATCGACATCGATAACTGTGGTACCTACCCATTTTGCGTCACAAGCCTTGATTGAGAAAAAAATAGTGCCTACTACACAATCATGTTGTTGGTAGTTATATACAGGGTTAATGAGTGGATAATCCTTCAGCTGCGTGTGGTCATCAGAAAATAAAAATATGTTCCTAGTAGAAATCCCACGAATTTAGAATGTTTACTGGGTACATATTTTCATTTTCTGATTAGTCCTGAAGTCCCCCACCCGCAGCTGAAAGATTATTCACTGATTACGTCACCACCTGTACATATGAAGATTTTAACAAAAGGAAAGAGGTGGGTTTGGTTATTATTTATTAGATAAAGACTAAAGCGCCAAGTTTTGGCGTTATTCAGGGACAAAAACTTATCCATCCTCACAAACTTACATTCATAATACATAGTAGCAGGACTTACCAATATTTACCTACAACTTACTAACCAATCCAAATAGGCGGTAGTCTTCGAAATAAGATTGTAATAGCTAGAAAGTCGATTGTGTATAATATATATATCTGTTCTTTTTTTAAAGTTGGTTGATTATAATAAACAATAATGAAGCCCATGCAAATGTTTTATTCAATGACTGAAAAATACTTTATTTAAGAATATTAATTCTGAGTTTTGTCATTATATGTAGGCCCGATATGTAGATATACCTGTCTGTCATAATATATGTAGCCTATTAGTTTCAGGTAGGTAAGGTAGGTACTATAAAATAGGGATCCAATTGCAATATGAAGTTGGATCTCGCTTTTTCTTGAGTTGAATCTGTAAAAGAGGTTGATTTATGATTTAAGTACCTATCTAATAATTACTTGACTAATATAATAAACTTGCACCAAACTTCCAAAGTTCTGAACAATTACTTCACTCACTTGACAGATCTTGATCGGTCTGAATCTGAACCGTTAAAAACTGCCAAGCGAGATTGCTTAAGAGCTTTGACAACTTTGTACAAGTCGGCATAAGGTCACAAAATACATTTTTTACGCCTGAATTGAAACATTGTTCAACATGGTACTTACTGGAACATGTAACGTAGGCAGCGAACCTTTCTTCAAAATACGTTTATGTATTCTGAATAAAAAACAATCGTTTTTAAAATGATTGCTGCAAACTTTTATATTGTTTTGATGATCGCTCTGTTTCTGAAGAATTTGTAACCATTTTTTTCTGTTTTGCGGATCCTTTGGTAAGCTGAAATTAAATAAGTAAAAACGATTAGTTATAATAATACTCGTATTTTAAGAAACAAAATAAAAATGACACAAGTGGTAAATTTATTTTAACTAGGTAAAAATACCCTAACGATAGAAAAGAAAAGAGTTTTGTACCACTTTGCATAACTACCTACTCATTAGGTAGGTACTATCGATATTTCATGACGTCATCATTTTATCATGCCCTAGCGTAACGAAGCAATGCTTGTTTTTACATGAAAAATCTATTATTTCTCCATATATGTAAGAACCATTTGTACACACGGCAAGAGCAATCAAAACTCCACAAGGCACAACGATTTTATAACTAATTGTAGAAGAAAATTGTCCATAAATTTTTCTACGAAAATAAACCAAATATTTTCTTTACTCACCTGTGAAATGAATGATTATCTGGGTTATTTCTATGCGTTGTGCCACACGTGTTGATTGAGCAACTAACCATGCTCTTTAAAATTAATAAAATGGTTTCATTTTGTAGATTATTGTAAAATGATAAAAGAATTTACAAACAATAACTGACGGGGTCTCCGGTGCTTCAAAATGTTTTGAGTGACGTGACTTAGTTCTATACTGCTCTTAATCTTAAAAAGCTATACTTGCATCTCTTTCATTAACCGATCTTTTGGGGGCGACAGCCGAAAGTATCCGAGATCTGTGTGTACACCACATTGTTGATAATATAATATGGTGTAAAGCGATTTTGAAAATCTGAATATGGTCATCGACTTTTGATGCTGACTGTACCTCCCACACGGCCAACACGGCTTTATGTGACTGTCACGTGGTACAGCCGTCCTTACCGTCTCGGGGCGGGGGCGGCGTGGGCGGCGGGGGCGGCGCATCCGCTCGCTACGAGAGGAAAGGGTTGGGCGTCTGGCGCTGGTTCTGCGGCGACCACGGCGAGCTGGTGCGCGGCGCCGCCCACGGGTCTGACGTCACGCCGGGTGCCGAGGGTATGGGCGCGGGGAGGGGCACGCCGAACGCGGGCGCGGGGTGCGGGGGGAACGACAGCCCGGATAGGCCCATCTGCTGCTGTTTTAGTTCGTTGATTGATAGCTTCACCTGGAGGAAAATACAATACATGAAGAAGCACATCCTATATACAATAGTCGTAAAGTGTCGATGACACAGGGCTAGTTTACAAGCTACAAGCCAGCGAGTTCGCTAGTAACTTATAAACTCGCCCCGCGATGAGGCTTTTTTGAAATTTTTCAGCGAACGGCTCATGGATTAACAAGTCTTCTCCTTCCTATCGTGTCACTAGTTATTCGAACCATCATGATGGTGAAAGGATTTCAAGTGCGACTCGAATAGGCACCTTTCGTCCGCTTGACATATGTTTTCGAACTCTTTAGGTTCTATGACATACCGGTTTCCTCACAATGTTTTCCTTTACCGCTAAGCACGTGTTTTAATGCACACATAGAATTTTTAAACCGAAAAATTCGACCGATCCGTGTGCGACCGGATTCAAACCCACGACCTTCGGATCGAAAGTCGAGGAACCTCCCACTCGGGTATTGGCGTAGTTTCTTTATTTTTTCAAATGGACATAAAGCATTTGGCCGCAGATGGCCGTTACTGCGCCACCGGACTCTATTGGCTATTAGTAGGTATGTGGTGTACTGACTGGGGCGGGCGGCGCGAACTGGTTGGGCGGCGCGAACTGGCTGGGCGGGTCGCTGGCGAAGGGGTTGGGCGCGGGCGCCTGGGCGGGCGGCGCGGGCTGCAGCAGGCGCTCCAGGTTCACCAGCGACGAGTTCTCGCCGAGGAACGCCGAGGGAGACTTCTTGATGGCACCCGTGCTCGACGACAGGGGTGACGAGCTCAGCTGATCACCTGGAAATATACGTTACACTTGACGACACCGTGGCTTAGTTGGTCGTTACCCTGCCTACGAAGCTTAGTGTTCAGGGTTCGATCCCCGGCCGGGGCAAATATTTGACACAGGGAATCTTAGTGCAGAAATGTTAATTAATTACCCTTGCCAAGAATCGAAGCAGTTCATTTAAAAAAAAAACACCTGTATTTATATCGCGCCATCCCAGTCTCGCCTTTTTTTTAAATGAAATATGGTTCAGTTCTTGAAATTTAAAAGACTCCAAAGTGAGATTGTTTATCAAACGCGATATCACTCATAATTTATAAAAAAAAACTTTTTTTTTACTCTAGAAGAAAAAAACATCTAACTAGTTACCCCATGTTATCCTAGGATAATTTCCACCTAAATCTGTATGTACTAGGAAGGATAACCAGCTTACATCTAGGACAAACCATTCATGGCTTTTTAGATATTTTGTTTTATTTATTTTTATCAGTCTATGCTGATGCTTGGGCAAAGGCCTCCCCCAAATCTTTCCACCTTTCACGGCCTTTAGCAATTTTATCTTTATAAAAAAAAAAGTAAATGGTAAAGAGGTGTACCTAGTCCGACGAGGTCGAAGGGGTCTTGCTCGTCGATGTGGTTGTTGTTGGGTCGCCGCGATAACGCGTCGAACTGCTCCAGCTCCGACGACGACGGGGACGACAGCACCGACAGCGGGGACTTGCTCTGCGAACACACACACTACACATCAGTTTCATGACTTCTGTGATGGGTCAGACACAACAACTTTGAGGCAAATTCATAGGCATGATTGATGCTGTCTAGCGGACGTCTCTCTTCACGCCTCTATCACTTATAGTCCATATTAATGACAAATTTAAAGGCCGTAGCTTTTATGGTTTTGGAGATATCATGATGAGTAAGTCCGTGAGTGGAATACCACTTAATGCTAGTTAGCATTCATTCAAAAATAACAAAAAATCAAAACATACAACAAGTATAGAAACAACTAAAATGGAGATGGACAGGGCACATGCTAGGGGAAGAAAATTAAAAGTGGACAACATTTTTATCAGAGTGGTACCCCAGAGGCAGCAAAATAAACAAAGGCAGACAAATTAAATGTTAGGAGGATGATATGAAAAAAATAGCCGGCCCAAGATGGACACGCACAGCAAAGGACAGGATAAAATGGAAAGCTTTAGAGTAGGCTTTTGTCGAAGGACAAGCTGATAATAAACCAACAGAAATAAAAGTATAACATGAGAAAGTGCATAAAATGTTTATGAAATTAAGTATATAGTAATTGATTGATTCAGGCGTTACTTTGCGGAACTATATACTTATCAACAAATTATATAAATATATTTAGTAATAAATCCGCTTAATTTCTAAACAAAGGTTTTAATTAACTTAACTTTAGTTCAACTAAACCAAAGAGTCAACGAACAGAAAACCAAAGTTTAAAGATACTACACGTGTTTCGCCTCTACACGAGGCATCATCAGGAGGTGACTCGCCGAAGTTTGAAACGAGAGTCAACACCTCCTGATGATGAAGCGGATTTATTACTAAATATATTTATATAATTTGTTGATAAGTATATAGTTCCACAACACAATTAGTTATGAAGTTTAACAATAAAGGCTCATTGTATTTTATTTAATTTTTATTATCATTCATAGTTGAGATAAGTGACCTTGCTATGTTAGTAGGTGGGTGATGTAAATAACGTAAACAACCTCCCTGAGCACATGTCCTTTATTACTGCTAGACAAAGGGTAGCAAGATGGCCGCGCCACTGCGATAGTTACATACGTACTTATAGGCTATGCATAAACGTAGGCGCCTGCACATCAAACCTCCCACGTGAGAGGCAGTGAGTAGTGGTCATACACCACTACTCACTGCCTCTCACGTGTGGGGTGGCGTTACCTGCGCGAGGGCGGCGTGCGCCGGCGCCCAGGGGTCGGGCGGCGCGGCGGCGGGCGCCCACGGGTCCCGCGCCGGGCTGCCCGCGCCCGACCACGCCTCGCCGCTTGTGTCCTGCCCACGGAAACATACTATACTATACTAGCATACATAAAATGGCCAGCGACACCATGAAATGGCTAAGTCTATAATCCAGCCACAACATATACAGGATGTCCCGATATTGAACGGGTTTAAGCGGGTAGCCGATGGTGGGTCTGGTCGTGACTACTCGAGAATATAAAGGAGGATTTATTTATTTTATTTATTGGAAAACCAACAGCTTTATACTTCTAGGTACACAATAGTTTAGCTTTAGAGAGCCAATTACAGGTTCCCACGGATAGACATTAGAACATTAACAAAATGATGGTTAACTAACTCAATATAAGTGCTCACATAAAAAATAAAGAAAAAAAGAACAACAATATAAAGCAACTCAATACTTATAAATATATAAATAATGAACAAATGAATGCCACTGGCATGTTATTTAGACATTATTTTTCTGGCATTCTGGTATTTTTAAGGGTTGTGGTGAATATCAGTACTATTTAGGTTGCCAATGCAAAAAAAAATCAGTATTGTTTGAAGAAATGGGATCATGGTAGTTAAAAGTATCATAAAGGATGTAAATTTTCGAAGTATTTCATAAATTGTACTGAATATTAATTGTAATTGTAATTTTAATTATTTTTTCTCGAGTAGTCACGACCAGGCCCACCATCCACTACCAGCTTATCGTTGAATTTAGGGACACGCTGTAATTTATAAAGTTACATTTACAAGCAGCAACCAGACTGCACTGTGTGTGTCCTCAGTGTGACCTACATCTTAGTGAGACCCTACAACGATCAGATATATGTACTAGCGACTAGCGATTACTTGGCGTCATTGACACACGCATCTCACCATTGGCACGTGTTGCATGGCATCCGAAAATATGTCAAACTCCAAGTACATAGGCTTGAAATAAAATAAAAACATTTTGACCTACTGATTTAGACATTATACAGACAGAAGGTAAAGATGGGTTACACTTTGACAATTTTGGATATTCATAGCTACGTAGATATGTCGCTTTGTTACAGTTGACTATGGCCAGTCATTGTTAAGCCTCGATGACACGGCTAGTTTACAAGCTGCCAGCAAACTCGCTGGCTTGTAGCTTGTAAACTAGCCCCAATGTCATCGAGGCTTTACTGTTGGCTATGGCCAGTCTTTGTTAGTGTTGGTTATGTCCACACTTTGTTACCGAATTCTACTCTGTTACTCTCATACCTTTGGATATGGCAACACTTCGTAACCGAGTGTCAATTTTTGTTGTTGGCTATGTCCATTCTATTGTTGATAATAGTAGGGATTTCGAGACAAAAATATTCCCGAAATACTACCAACCGCAACAGTGGGGATTTATTTCGAGACTTTTTACCCATAATCCCCACTAGTGGGGTTAGCTAGTGGGGATTTTGGGAAAAAGCCATTCTTTACAGCTACGGTCACACTTTCCGAGTAACGTACCGGTCTGTGGGGCGAGGCGGCAGGTGCGGCCCAAGGGTCGCGCAGCGCAGGGGGCGGCGCGTGGGCCCCGCTCGGACTCAGGTTCACGTCCAGAAGGTCCAGTAGATGTGACTGCTGGGCCGGCTCTGCCCTCTTCGTCGGAACGTCATCCGGGTCTCTGTAGAAAATAACAGGACTGTATTTGGGACAGTTATCCATAAGTACGTTTGAAGATTGATTATGAACGCATCAACTGGTAACTTAGAACTCCTTCAGAATCCATTATTGATGAGAATGTTTTTTAACATTAAACGAAATTATAACTTTGATGTTGTTACCCAAAATTAACAAAATTATAAACAAAATCTAAAGCAGCACTTATGTTTGCTCGTCCAATATACAATACGGCCGACGTATCTTGGCTGAACAAAGGCTATGCGAACTTTAGCGCATGTACACACGTATTACATTGTTTCATATGTATAATATATCAACGCGGGCGAAAGCGCGGGCTTATGCTAGTTGGTTTAAAAGAAATTGGCATCAACAGTTTCTATTGCGTGTTTTCATGCGCTAAGGTTAGCGTAGCCTATGTTCAGACTCGCCAAGATACGTCGGCCGTATTGTACACCACAAGTTTAAAATTACCAAAAAAACTCAAACGAGCAAAGCAGTATTTTTTCCCTTGTAATTAAAAACTAGTGGTGTATACTCGTATGCACCTTCTTATCCATAAATAAGTAGAAATACTTTCTAGTTAGTTCTAAACTAAAAATAGTCTACAAAACAATGAACCGAACCAAAAACTAACTGTACATTCTGAGGCAGACATTCCAAGCGCCCGCAGAGCCAGCAATTTGCACTCGACACTTCTCCATCCCCCTCCATTTCACATGACCAGCTAAACACCGTATATGGCCAGTCACCGCCACTCTCCGGCCTAGTATAGGGCCAGTCAGCGCCACTCTCCGGCCTAGTAAATGGCCAGCCAACGCCACTCTCCGGCCTAGTATATGGCCAGCCACCGCCACTCTCCGGCCTAGTATATGGCCAGTCACCGCCACTCTCCGGCCTAGTATATGGCCAGCCACCGCCGCTCTCCGGTCTAGTATAAGGCCAATCGTCGCTTGGCCAGCTGTTGTACGGCCAGTGGGCACTGTCCGGCCTATCAGAATCGTGTAGCCAGTGACTGGTGTGACAAGAATATTGGCTGGCATCAAAATATTTATTGTTATCAATGTTTTTAATGTTTGTTTCACACGACCAAGTACAGACGTTATACGGCCAGTCGCTGTTACTTGCGGTGTAAGTTTCTTCGGAGATTGACGGCAGGGTAAAGAACTCTTGGCGGAAGTATTCTTGGCGGAGGAATTCTTGGACACTAGACAGGGATTGGAAAAAGGTAGGGTTAACTAACTATTGGAATGGAAACGTATGGTTAAATTGAACAGAGGTTTGAACTGACATGTGATAATGGCATACGACCTACTTTATGGTTTTATATCTAATCTATGAGCTTATTTCAAACGGCAACGGCTCTGAATCAATCTCTTCCCGCGCCATGACTATGCGCTTGCTAAGGCTCGGCCTCCTCGCGCAACATGGCCGCAGCCGTAGCTCTTCCTCGCCAGTGGAGACGTGTGCAGCAGGGTTGATAAAAATCATGACTTTATTTAAAATAATCAAAATAATCGGATTTATATAATTAAAATCTGATATTTTTTATGTTTTTTCAATACGGAAGTCAGTTATTGTTAAGAAAAACCACGATACAATTTTTGTTTAGTATAAATATTAAAAATTTCGTTCTTCCATGAAGTGTCCTTCTTTGCAGTCAGATAAAAACAGAAAGATAAGTATATATTATTAATATAATTGATTGATTCAGGCGTTACTTTGCGGAAATCCATAAATATTAACAAATTATATAAATATATTTAGTAATAAATCCGCTTAATTTCTAAACAAAGGTTTTAATTAGAGTAACGAGAGTAAGACTCTCGTTTCGAACTTCGGCGAGTCCACACCTCCTGATGATGCCTCGTGTAGAGGCGAAACACGTGTCGTATCTTTGAACTTTGGTTTTTATGTTCGTTGACTCTTTGGTTTAGTTGAACTAAAGTTAAGTTAATTAAAACCTTTGTTTAGAAATTAAGCAGATTTATTACTAAATATATTTATATAATTTGTTGATATATTATTAATTTTTATTTTATTTTGTATTTTTTCGTCTTTTTTTCGTCTTTTAAGATTAATGGTATAAAGTGTTGTTGTACATATATAATTTTTTGACGACACCGATGGTAGAATGGCAAGTGTATTGGACTGCCACGCCTGGTGTTGCGGGTTCGATTCCCGCTTCAGGACAAACATTTGTGTGATGAACATCGGTGTTTGTCCTGAGTCTGGGTGTTTTCTATGTATTATATGTATGTATTTACAAAAAAAAAAGGTTTTTAAGTATTGTATCAGTTATCTAGTTCCCATAGTACAAGTTCTGCTTAGTTTGGGGCTAGATGACGTTGTGTGAAATGTCCAAAATATTTATTTATTTATTTATTTATTTATAATAGGTATACTTTTTGTTTGTAAAAACAACATTGCACGCCCGAGACGGCAGAATATATTGATACCAATGTAAATATTTAAGATCTGTAAAAACATATATTTCAGGCAATAAATTAACTTTGAACTTTGAAACATAATAGAAGTTTTGTTGTCAAAATTAACCAATGGGTTATAATATGCGCGCCGTGGCGCCTATCAGGGCATTTTTTGGCTAGTTAGTTAGCTAATATTTAGTTAGTTAGCTGGTTATCGGCATTTGGTTCAAGTAAAGAGTATTGATATACTTTGATTTCTTCAGAAAAATCACTTAATTTTAATCGCGATTTAAATCACTGATTATAATTAAGTGATTTAAATAATCACAACCCTGGTGTGCAGTACTCACTGGAAGTCGTTCTGCGACTGGCTGATGGCGAGCTGCAGCCGCACGTCGTCGGAGCGGCGGCGGCGCTCCTCCCGCTCGGCCTCCTCCCGCGACATGGCGAGCGCCAGCTGCAGCTGCAACTCCTCCTCGCCGGCCGTCAGCGGCCGCGCCAACTCGGCCTCGCGCCCGCCCGTCCACTCCGCTGACTCGGACGCCAGCTGGAAACGTGACCGATGGGGAGTTTTGGCGGGAACATGAAAAATGGCGCATAGACGGCATTAAATTAATTGACAAAACTTGTATAACTTTGAGTGTATAAGTGTAAAAACGGTGGTTTTTTATCCATTATGTGCTCGTGAACGTGTATGAGTGTTGGTGAATAGTGTAATGCTGTAAAACGTGACTTTTCGTGTTGCCTCCAAAACTCCATAGAAGCCTCTAGTAAAGTCGCAACCACCACTACTTTACAGGGGCATGACTTGACTTATCGACTCTGACTTATGACAAAATAATCTCTCCAATTACTTGACACTGGCTATATACCTTTGATGTGAAGCCAAAACCGAAGAACTTAGGTTCTTCAAAAAAAAAAAAAAACGTGACCGATTAATATAGATAATACGACAAAAGAAACCAGGCAATCTTCAGTCCAGTTATAGTCAGTCTAAGTTTGATTCCGCTCTAGGTCTAGCCCGTATCCGAAAATAAATTTTCAGTAAAGCAGAATAAAGAACACGAGACACTAGATATTGATAGTTCCGGTATTGAGCTATTCACCAGCTTACACGAGACGAAGGGTTACACTACAGTGAAACGCATTGACACGAACCAAAGAGCACGAACGACTTGCCGCCAACTGAGTTGCAGGAATTCGTGCAGTTTAATCCGGGCCAAAGTAGCTGGGTGGAAAAAGTTAATTAATTGTACACTAATATTTGAAAATGTGGTGTACAGTTAGTTAATTTTGAACTTTAACGATGTTCATTCGATAATGGCGCTTATTATGTTGAGCGATATAGGTATATGGTGTACAACGATTTTTAAAATATGAATGTGATCATCGACTTTGATGCTGACTGTAAACTCACTCACCCAAATACTTTAGCCCGAATTAAACTGCACGAATTCATGCAACTCAATTCCCAGCAATTAGTTCGTGCACTTTTGTGTTCGTGCGACGAGTGCACGAGACGAGGTTACACTGCAGTGAAACGCATTGGCGTTTCACTGCAGTGTAACCTCGTCTCGTGTGAGCTACTGGTTGGTTCAACCCCGCAACTATATCGTCGACTTATGATGCTGAGTGTACTGACCGCAGGGTAGGTGGGGCTGGAGGGCGTGTCCAGCGCCCCGTCGCTGCCGAAAGCGCTGGCGCTCTGGGCGAAGCGCTGTTTCGCTTTAAGCGCTCGAGCTCTTTCGTTCTTCAGTCGCTCATCGTCCTTCAGAAGTATAACTAGTTGCTTAGCCTTTTCTCTCACGTTTAAACCTAAAAAAATAGAATATAATTAATTAATTACAAATGTATTTTTTTGAACGGATTAGATTCCCGATTTGTGTAAGAGATTTCTAAAATAATTGATTGATTCAGGCGTTACTTTGCGGAAATATATAAATAGTATAAATATATTTAGTAATAAATGCTTCGGGTAGGATCGGTCCGCCGCAACACGTATAAATACGAGCCGAGCCACGGTGTTTGTCCAATCTCGTTTCAGATTTCGGCTAGTCAACATCTCATGAGGATGCCTCGTGTAGAGGCGAAACACGTGTCAAGTTCTGACTTAGGTTTTCTGTTTTCGGCGCTTTGGTTTAGATACTAAAATTCTAAACGAGAGTTAGCTTAATTAAGACCTTTGTTTATAAATTAAGCGGATTTCTTACTTAATATATGTATACCAACTATTTATTATTTTCTAAAATAATTTTGGAAATCAATACGATTTTTTCATATAATAGCCATACCTTGATCCTTTCCTTCCTCCATATACTGAAAGTCCTTTAGCGTGTGGATGGCGTAGATGTTTTCTTTACACTGCATCGCTACCTTTTCACTGCCCGTCTTGATCAGATATTCCATCAGAACTAACGCCTAGAACACAAACATTACAAGATGAATGACACGATACTAGTCTCTATCGTATTTTCAAAACTGACAAGTTTTTTTTTGAGTAGACCCTAGTAGTGAGTCGTATGTAGAACAATCTGTCTATTGGAGCGATGAACAACTTAGGTAATATCTATCTTCTTCTTCTTATCGTGTCACTGGTTCCTTCGAACCAGTGTGGTAAAGGATTTCAAGTGCGTCTCGAAGAGGCTCCTTTCGTGCACTCGACATATGTTTTCGAAATTTTGGTTCTACGACATGCCGGTTTCCTCACGATGTTTTCCTTCACCGTTGCGTGGACGTGGGATGCATACATAGATTTTTTCGACCGAAAAAACCAATTTACGCATGACTGCCACCGGGATTCGAACCCGCTACAATCAGATCGCAAGGTAAGGGCCTCATCCACCTGGCCACCACGTCCTCTAATTCAATGGTAGGCGTGTCTCACCTTGTAGACGTGCCTCCAGTTCTTGCCGTGGTCGTTGAGCCGCTTCCAGATCATCTGCATGATCTCCGTGAAGGCCATCACGTTGTAGGTGAGGTCCGCGATCTCCGCCATGAGCGTGCTGGACGGGCCCCACGGGTCGTTGGAGGTCGCCTCGCGCACTTTGACCTGCAACCAGCGTGGTCATTGTCAGAAATTATCAATCCACTGCTGGAAAATTAATATGCGAAGCTATTAATCCATTTTATTGAAAGAACCTCAAACGAAGAAGACTCTTGTTAGGGTTAAGCTCGCCTTTGTACAAGTTTTTTAAATTATATTTTATACTATATCGTGTTTTTGTGTACAATAAAGAATTACAAGATAATAATTATTTTGGTATTTGCCCGACGAGAAGTTGATGCAGTAATCAGCCAATCGCAGTGCTCGAAATCTGCACTTCGAGCATTGTGATTGGCCAATTCACGGGTTAAGGGTTGGTTGTTGTGTCTAATTCATACTGCCTAAAAATAAAGGTCTGGCTTATTTATAGATATGCAGGGCTTAAGGGTTACAATACAACATAATTAACTAGCCTGAATAAAAATGTCAGTGCCCGGCGAACAAAATTGGTACATAAATACCAACATTCCCGATAAGGATAACCTTCAACATTTCGGCCATGAAGCCTTTAAATTGCTAAGGCCAAGGCCCTACGGTATTTTTGCTGTCAAGGTCGTAGCGTATTTGAGGGTGAGCACAAAAATTTTAGTACATTTTAGTAAGTAGGAACGCGTCATAATTATACTAATTTATTGCATCGCAGTCGAAACTGCAGTCAATATCGGACTTCAATTCTTTTTATACTCATGTTAGCCATAAGCTTGGAAACATAATTATGTACATCAAAATAGCTCCAATTCGTCGAGCACTATAGCTTATGTTGCTCAAAGACTCGTGTAGCGCCGCCGCCGTGCTGGTTAAAGGGTTAGTCTCTTACGCCTAGATCACACGTACCGAGCTACCGAGTACTCGGCCGAGACAGTAAAATGTTACTCGGCCGAGACAGTGAAAGCTTAGTCACTCGCTCAGCCGAGCACTTGGCGCTATGTTTATACTTACCGAGTACTCGGCCGAGCGAACTGTCTCGGCCGAGTACTCGGTACGTGTGATCTAGGCATTACCATCAAGGAGTTATAGCTCGTCGCTTGTCACCCATTGCATCTAGCTTCAAGAGGGAGGAATCAATACAGGGCTAACGGTAAAGGGCCATACCTGGGCATCGCTGTAATTGTGCGCGAGGTTTTTAATATTTCTCCTTAGGCCCGCCACGTTTACTTGCATATCGTCCCGTCCTCGGGGCATCTGGAACACGCAAGCATTTATGTAGAGACTGACACGGCACCAAGCGTTCTACTAGGAAGCTCATGTAACTAGGTGATTACAACACTATCAAAAAACTCGGGATTTTTTTTCCCATGAATTGTCTCATGATTTTTGGAATATTTAAGATTTGCAATTATTTTGAGAATTCATGAAATAAAAACTTTTTTTATTAAATGTAAGGGATGCTTTTTAAGAGTGTTTTTGATAGTGTTGCTTATAAGGATAGGTTTTTGCACGTTGATAGCCTAATTAACTGAATCATGCGCCCTCATTGCTCAATTTGGTATCACGTCATAATTGACCAATAGCATCACGTACTCTGTAGATGGATGAAGAACTTGCCACTGCAGAGCCAAGCTTTTTCAAGTACGGATATTTTAAAGCTACGCCTACTTACGTATTTGGCACGAAATCTACAGGTAAGGCGGAAGGAAGATATGCAAAAGCCAGGGTCAGATTGACCCCGAAGGTACGCTATAGGCAAAGGTTAGACAGAAACTTGTCGTCTTACGTTCGCCATATCTGGAGGTTCAGACCTGGTGGCTTAAAATTTGGCCAGGGTTAAACACCAGATTAAAGTCAAAAATAGAAATTTGATATTTAAAATAGTTTTTATTATGTAAGATCGATTCTCTGAAGATGAACATGTCTCGTGTTATATTCGGGTGAATACATCCTCCATTTAATTCGATTTATTTAGTTCAAAGTTGAACCACATTTATTGAAATGGTTCAGTAATGGCATGGATCAATGGAAATGGATTTCAGCTTCAAATGGTTCAAATGGTATATGACAGGTAACAAGAAATTAAACATTTGCTTGCCCACTGAACACGTTCGAATGTGTTCTTCACGGAAAAATAGAAAAATCCTCCTTGAACCAATTGTATATGAACGGCGTAGATTTTGTTTTCATACCATTCGAGCTGTGGGTGTACTAAAAAGTTGCGAAGCCGTGGATCGATGGGCCATGAGTGTATCGATCTTTAGCCATCTATTTCTGGACTCGTAGTTATTTTATAATTGTAATGTTTATAATCAATTAGAAATGTATGGTTTTATTATTCATAGCAGAGATAAACATTGAAATTATATGCTAATCATTACATTTTCATGTAACAACATAATTAATAACTCGTTACTACGCAAGAAATACTCTTTTGTTACAACTTCCATTACAAAACAATCATGAATCGATAGTGGAAGTTGTAAATTGACCGAGAAAATAACTGGTTTTAATACCAACATTACAACTACTACTTTCCAAGGAAATGATATTCGATTCCCCGATCGGATTTTACCCTTGAATGAAGAATAGTGGGTAAATATTTCAGTGAATGAGTTAGTACCCATGACGTGATGATGGGTGTGACTCGGAATTACCACAATACAAAACACGCATACTACTCAGAAAAGTTTTAAAACCTCCACAATGTATTTGTAAAAGAAAAAGATAACGTCCAAAATAAATAAAAAAAAGTCAACTTTTAAGAGTTTTCTAAGAATTCTAAGAAAGTTTTTAAAATCGGTGACGTTGCAGATTGGGATAAGTTATTATTATTATTAATATTCGAACCTTAATTGTCCCACTGCAGGGCAAATGCCTCCCTTCCTTCTTTCGACTCTTTTCTGTCAAGGGCTACTGTCGACCATTCTTTCAAGCTGGAGTATAGCTCATAATACAACTAGCAATAAGTTTGTAAGTATACCTCTTTAGATCTGTTTCGATAGAAGCATATTTTAATGTTGATAAGTGGAAAAATAAACAATGCGCTCTAATGTTGTTTCACACTCGCTTATGAATTAAACAGTGTTATTTTTTTACATAAAAGTTAAAATCCGAGAATTTTGATGTTTTTTAGCAAATCATTCAAATCCGGGCCGTAAGTATTCCAACAAAATTACCATCTCTTGGTCCAGAGAGCATTTCTATTTTGAATTTTGCATCCCATATAAAAAATATTATGATCTTTGTTGTGTTTTTTTTATTTGTGCAACAACACGATTAACGATCAGGAATATTTGAAATAATCATATACCATCTAGTTATGTTGATTTTGTGTTGTAGTATGAGGAAAATTTATATGATATTATTGTATTTATTGTACATAATAGATTGATTCAAGGAAAACAATCGTATCAACAAATTATATAAATATATTTAGTAATAAATCCGCTTGATTTCTAAACAAAGGTTTTAATTAACTTAACTTTAGTTTAGAACTTTAGTACATATTACTATATTATAAACCAAAGAGTCAACGAACAGAAAACCAAAGTTTAAAAATACGACACGTGTTTCGCCTCTACACGAGGCATCATCAGGTGGTGTGGACTCGCCGACAAACATGTGTGATGAACATCGATGTTTTCACTAAGACTGGGTGTTTTCTTTTTATTCTATGTATGCATTTACAAAAACAGAAGTATATTTTATTTATTTTTATTTTATTTATTGAACACCAACACAGTGTACACTGATACATTTTTTCATCATAAGTATTGTATCAGTTATCTGGTTCCCATAGTACAAGCTCTGCTTAGTTTGGGGCTAAATGGCGTTGTGTAATGTCCAATTTTTTTTTTACCTAAATCGAAAAACTATTTGAATTCGACCATAATAAGAAAATTACTTGCAAAAGACGAATGATGATGAGCAATCATTAATACGAATGGTTACTGAACAAAATGAATGGCGTACAATAATGGATGTTTTATACCTACGCCTTTTCTTTCACTTTCATAAGGCTTTCACAGTAATACCATTAACCGTTTTAATGGATACAGTTTCTTTCTAAAAAATATTTATATATACTTACTCTACAAATGTCGCAAGTTTTAAATTAGTAACCTAAGTTCAGACAATACAAGCAATGTAATTTAATTTTTGAATTCTTTATCTTATCGCGACATAGCCTCTTATTAATTTAACTTAAAAAAAAAATATAAGAAACTAGCCTAGAATGTTTCAGTACTTTCGGTACATTGTGAACTCATAGCTCTACACTTCCCTACTCTAGCATAGCGCTACCAAAAACTACGAAAATTATGAAAAAAACAGTTATAGGGCTATTAAATTACTCAGTGCGTGGTACGAACCTACGTTTCGTGGGTCGTGTCGCTAATTGAGTTTCGGTTCAGACCCAACACACTAATTAGATCAAAGGCTGAGGTATTCGACATAGGTATGTATTTGCTAATACACGACTCACGTGTAGTCTGTTGAAATACAATTTGATAGGACTTGGCAAGGTGATTAACCCGGGAGCACTGATTTGTTATATATAAATATTTTTTTAAACTGAATGAAATATTTTATTGAATCCAATCGATTGTAATCTGTTATTTTTTAAATCATATACCTAAAGCGGATTTAAGACAAATTTATTCCTTAATTATTTTTTTTATTCGTTGTTAGACGAGCATCTTTCGCTGATGTGTCTATGTCACACAATTTTGTATGTTTTAGTAGTTTTCTGTCACTTTTTTTAACATAGTTTTGTTGGTTCGTATCCAAGTGTCGAGTTTGTTCTTGAACGAGTTTGTGGATGCTGCAGAACAACATCTTTCGGCAGTATATTCCAGTTGTGCACCATTCTATTGCTAAGGAAGTGATGAGCCGTAAGGGTGTGGGTTTGATCACGATTTAATTTGAGTTGATGCCCACGAGAAGATTTACTTGTCTTAACTTTTATTCATACGGTTGGAAAGATGGATGCCTTAAACTCTTTCATTCAGTGCAATAGCCATCGAAGGTGGCATCAAAAACCAACTATCTGATGCTACATAGATGGCCGATGCGAAAACAATGGGGATCGTGTTTTATCACATTTCCGTGATCTCCGATAGTAATGTAGGCACAAAGAGCGTTATTCCAGTAAGATGTAAACAAGGCGAGCGTGACTGTCTGTGTACGTATTTTTATCGGTGTAGCTGACCCGAACCTGATGTGAACATGAATTTGTCCTTCGGAAAACGCGGACATGTCTTATCGTACAAGTTTAAAAACAATATGAAGTGAATGAACTGTGAAGGAAATTTTTTAAACATTTAGGTAGCGATTAGATCTATCACAGAAAAACAAATATATATATTGTGCTAGTTGGAATTGGTATATTGGGCTTCGGTCGTAATTTATAATTTGTTAAGACGTAAGGTTAGGAAAAAACTTATATTGAAGAACATAAACTAAATTAGTGTGGTTAATGTTAGTAGTAGTACATAAAAAGCTGAGAAATCATGCATCATTGTAATGCTTAGTAACACAATAGAAAAATAATAAAACCACGATAAAATAATAATCAACAATAATAGCATTTAGATTAGAACGCATATTTATGATAATATGTAATTTGATTTTTTTTTAGTAATTTATTGTTATGCAGTGCAATATTTTGGTATAAATATGTTAATTGTTAAAAACACACAGCAAATAAAAAAATATTTGGAATGAACTTACTTTTAGTGCATTTATTTTACGCTGTGTTTAGGCTTAAATTCTGCCAAATGTAAGTCGTCGCCGCTTCTGGAGACAAGATCACACAGTTGTACACAACACACCAAGTTATCAATAGATAGAAGTACACACATGCAAAGAGAAATCTAAAGAATATTAAAAAGAAAATTACAGCTTTATTGCGTAGTAAGTTCAAGTTGAAGAATTTGGGGTCGTATGAGTCTTGAAAGATTTTTATTGTATATTTGGATGTACCCAACAATACCTTCAGAGAGGATAGTTTTATCCTAAACTTAATCATATCTTATTCACTAAAAATCGATTAATCAGAGCATTTTCTAAAATAAGCGAATGTCTCGCTCGAGTCTCGTCAGAGTACTTCGGCAGGTGTAAATCCAAGCAAATGCTTAGCTAGCATCGACTCACCTGTCAGCCGACCTAGACACCAATTAGTTGTTTAAACACAACTGTGTCAACAACCACTCACACACACATTCACAATTCATTCCAAACACTAATTGGACTAATACACATAATTGAGTCACTATAAATTTTGGTCATAAAAATTCGCCACAAACTTTGCTAACAACACAATGGTAACGCGAAATTCGTGCTCCAACAACACGCGTCGACGCAGACTAGTGTAGACCAAGTGAAAATGTAAAGGCTCGTACACAACACACTCAAGTTGATGAGAATTATGATTGTGACGAACGTTGTGAATCAGCTCTTCTGCTAAACTGATTCATAAGCACGGCTGTTAGGGCAGCCGCTAGCCGCCGTGTTTTACTAGATCAAAATTTGATAAGGTGTTTGATATCAAAGATAAGGATATTGACGATAAACGGAAAGAGAAAAGAGGACTGGGATAGATAGATAGATATATAATAACTTTATTGTTTACTACTAGGAAATGACAATTGGATATTCTTAATCTAATTAAAGGTAATACAAAGGAAGGCCTTATCGGTTAAAGCGGTCTCTTCCAGGCAACCGAGAAACGAGAAAGAGATGTTCTTTGTTAATTTGGAAATCCGAAAATAGATGTAAATATTTGCAGCTTTGTGAGTCACAGATCAACTCACTGAATATACAGATGAAACACTACAAACCTCTTGGTGGATCATGACATGACAAAAGTCACTAATATACCTACAATTTAATTTGACGACACGGATGGTCGAGTGGCAAGTACGATGGACTGCTATGCCGTGTCACGGGTTCGATTCCCGCTTCGGGACAAACATTTGTGTGACGATCATCGATGTTTGTCCCGAGTCTGGGTGTTTTCTATTTATAATATGTATGTATTTAAAAAAAGAAAAGAAAAAGTTTATAAGTATTCTATCAGTTTATCTAGTTCCCATAATACAAACTCTGCTTAGTTTGGGGCTAGATGACGTTGTGTGAAATGTTCAAAATATTTATGATTTATTTTATATATCGTTCTCTTGCGAACACCGGCCTTACAGTTACAGGGCGAGTTGGGTGCCTAGTGAGGGGAGGAAGCACTACAAACAAACAGGGCATAACGATACGCATACGTATATATTTCAAACGATACAGAGTGCTATTAAAGAGTAAGTAAAGTAAACAAAGATGCGTTATTTCTACTGAACTTTTACTCAAAAAGCAAAAGATTATACAGAACAAAAGGAAAGAAAAGCTATTGTTCACTCTCACTATTTCCAAAATACAGTTCCATGTCAGCAATTAATTATTTAAATTAGTATTTTTTTAATGCTGAAAATAAAAAGGACCCAAAGATTCAATGAAGAGTTTATGTTTAATAAGTCTTTTGATCGTGTCATTAGTTATTTCGAACCAGTGTGGTAAAAGGAACTCAAGTGCGCCTGGAAGAGGCTACTTTCGTAAACTTGACACATGTTTTCGAACTTTAGGTTCTATCACATTCCGGTTTCCTAACGATGTTTTCCTTCACTGTTAAGTACGTGTTTTTGTTTAATAAGTGAACTTCAATATCACCTTGAAGGCCTAAGAGGTACTAATGGAGGGATCATCAGGTCAAGAACAACATATTACTGGTATAGTTGACTTCTTCTACTTGTAGTTACATATGTTATGTACATAAACATTCACACACTCACACCCCTGCACTAGGATTCCCTGTGTCGCAGGTGGCATGGACACATACAACACATCACAACATCCAAGACCCGAGAACAAACATTTGTGTTCGTCACACTAATTTTCGCCTCGGCCGGGAATCGAACCTGGAACACCAAGCTTCGTAGGCAGGTTCACTACCAACTAAGCCACGGTGCCGTCTAGTAAGTAACAGATTTAGTATTCTACGAGAAAACGAAAAACAACAGCATACCTTGAAGGCAAACTCTGGTCTTATAGGTCATGGTAAGTTATGTCAACCAGTTGACAGGCACTTTGTAGAGTTACCATTATCATAACTCAACATCATTAACATAATTTATACAGATTAGGTAGCCCGAAATTGCAGGCTATATTCTACAGTTATTTAAATTGTATATTTTTGAGACTTTTGAATGATTTCGGCTATGATTAATTTTTTTTTTTTTAAGTACGCTTCAAAATTCAAAAATTCAAATTTAAAAATATATTTATTTCAATAGACACACATCTTAGGTCTACAATTTTACAATTTTGGTAGCTGATATCTGTATATTATTTAACCCAGCGGGGTCGGTTTTGTTATACACTCCGAACTAGTTTGGACAACTGTATCTCGGAGCGTATAACTAGCCGCCTCGCAAGGTGTGCTGTTTTTACAGATTTGTGCACTTCAGTGTGTGTACTGTAGCACTAGTAGCTTGGGGCGAGATTAGCTAACGCTCTACACAGCTGAACAGAATAGTACATTGCTACACAGGACTAGGATTCAAAAATGTTGGCGCAACATTGCTAAAGCGCTCGTCCACATTGATAAATTTTGATGGTCAGTCTCGAAAGCCCAGTAATTTCACTAGATCTTTACTGCCCTGCGACGAATATAAATAAAATAAAATATAAATATGAAATAAATCAAATTGTATCAAAACACAAATTAAAACCTTTTACAATCTAACTGAATACCTACTCTTTATCAGGCATTTGTCACGCACATAACTCATATTTTCCAAAGTTAAAATTTTAGGAAATTTTCAGTTTTATTTCTAAGGAGAGATGATGAAATGGAACAAAGACATTTGCGTAACTAAGACACAAACAATGAACTTGTTTACAGACGCTTTCAGCGCTGACGTCACTCAAGTAATCATTGTTATCACGATGAAATTTCATAGTACACAGTGCATTAGACAAGGTGAGGACGAATACGTCTACAATAGAGTTCAGTTGCTATGTTCTTACTACGAGAAGATTGTACAATTACTCCATATTAGATTATACTCATCAATTGTAGGTATTATCGTATTGCATTTTAAATAGTTTAATTTTTATAAAATGTTTTTATATTATATGTATTTGTGAACATATTTGCTAGCGATAAGGCCGCTCATTGTAACCTTTTTTATTTTGGTTGTGAAGCATAAGTTTTTTTTTCAATGTGTATGTTTCTCCGGGGTTTACAATAAAGAGTTATTTATCTATCTATTCGTCATAAGAATTACTGCACGTCCTAGATGGCTCATTGATAAAACTATAATGGTGACAAGAGAGCGATCAGTAAGTTACGAACGAATCGATGAACCAAAAGCTTTTTTTAAGACTAGGATAAGATTGACTTGTTATTTTTTTCGTACCAAATGACGTCATTTGTACGTCTAAAGCATGAAATTAAACGTTTAAGCGTGACAAAAAAAGACTGGTGACGAAGACGTGATTTGGTGGAAAAAACAGTTTGCCAATTTTGCCATACATAGTCCTTTTATGGATCATTAATATTTTTTTGTATTATAAATGTAACAGATCTAAATATACCAAAGAGTTTTGTTAAGACGTATTATTGTTGTGAAAAAGAGGAAGAACAAGAGACCCAAACTATAACCTTGCGAAAGTCCGATACTTTGACGAATACAATCTTCAAATCTAGCGTTGTAAATAGACTTTGATGCTCAATAACGATCAACAGAACCGAAATCTGCGCTATTACTAAAACACTGGCTTTATAATTTAGCTATTTCGTCTATCAAGTTCTACAACCCACAATCTAAAGCCGCTGAAACGTCCGAGATGGAACGACTGCACGAATCTAACTGTATCTAGCACAAAATTTGGAGAATGAGCTCTGTTTTGACGCAAGTAGAGCTGAAATTTATGGTATCGTTGAGAGATAAGGCTGTAGATAAAATTATGGTGTGCAGAATCTGCTCGGCAAAGTGAGACGTGCGTTGAACTTTCGTAATTTGGCTGCTTTGGGTTTTTAACAAAGCAATGTTTGTTACAAAAACAGTGTGTTTAAAACTGAAATTAACTTCAATTGAAGAAACATAAACAACGAATAAGCACAAAATAAACACTTTGATTGATAAAAACATCGCTATCTTAAACCTCACATTCAGATAACTTGACGTGGAATCTTGCCTGATATCAGAAAAGATACATTTTGAAAATCATCATGATCATGAAATTCATGGCCATGAAGGTAAGAATATGCACATCTAATTTCCTTAACATCAGAAACTTGGTATGGTCCTCTAAAGCAATCATATGTTAAATCTACTTTAGCCTCTTTAACAGACTGCAAATGTAATGTGGATCATCGATGGAGCATATACATTAGTTGAACAGTAACCATGTAGCCATAAGTATAAATTAAGAGAAAATTTGTATACTGTATTCTACAGTGAAGTATGTGACTCTACTTTATACCTACATTCATAAGACCTGTCTGTAACTAACCATACTTGAGACAAATACATCATTCATTCATTCATGGCGCAGGTAGCCAGACCGACTCCAGCGCAAGGCACAGAGTAGGTACCTATCAGCTAGTTTGTCGAGGGGGCGTTCACCTCTCGTTTACTACACGCTATAGCCATAACAGCGGCCGAGGGGTATTGTTTCCTCTTGTTTTCCATCGTGTGAATTGTGCTTATTGTTCTTGAAAGGGTTTTCATGGAGGTTGTATGGAATATGAGTCATAGTGTAGTCATAGCAAAATACCTCAATTAACTATTTATAGAGAAAACTTCCTTGACACACATAAACAAACAATATTAAAGGTATGAATGACTAGTAGAATACATTTTCATATGCTAAAACATCGATGTTTTGATATATGAATTAAAATGTATTAATAAATCAATGAATCCATTTCGGTTACCTACAATCTATCGAGATTTTAGAATGGCAATGCTGGTACGGTTATTGATACGGCTGTGTGACTCAGTCAGGGAGATTATGATTGGCCGTGTCCTTATCTCCAACGCAAAAACATAGGATTTTTTAACTAATACAAAGAATTTGGAAATCGATTACTAAGATTGCAAAAAGGATACATAAAGTTCTGCGATTATGAATCAGATGACCGATAGCTAGGCAGTATTATCGAAAGACTTTCCTAGAATGATGAGGCGTTGCTTAATCGTAAGCAAAAGAAGTATGCGAATTATGCGATGCGTTACGCACGATAATATCAGTCATAAACATAAACGATCCAAAAGTTAATCTCACTAGATTAGTGATGTACAGGATAGAAGTTGAATCACTACGAAGATTTCCATAAAACAGATATCAGTTACCAGTGTTCTCATTCCGAGCTTAACAGTTAAGTGGGAAAAAGCAGGATACATGAAGGTAGGTGTAAAAGGTAGGAAAATGTTGCTTCTGCATGACATATTATTAAAAGGTCTCGCCGGAATCGGAGGAACAAAGAACACGCATCACGTAAAATTTTCGGCACCCAACTAAGGGTTTTTCCTGGTAAAACAATACGGAGATGCCGAAGACCGTTTCTTTCGTTCGGCTTTAATATGGCCCTGATAATTATTGCTAGCGCTAACTGGACGGCCTCGTTGCATCTAATGTTATGACAGAAATGTTGAAGCTGATTAACATTAATTATTGCAATGGGTCTGTGAAACGGTAAACCGGCCATAGCGAACATTCAGCAGGTAAAGGAACTTAGAAAATGATTAATTCATGAATCCACTTCAAGGCATAAACACACGATCAAGGATCTTTGTTTTAAGAAGAGATCAAATTCGTCACAGCCGAATAAAGTGAGTGATATGGCTGTGAAAAGAAATCTAGCCTACTGTTACATAATATCTTGAAACCTGATGAAAAGGATTGCTGCTGGAATAGAAAAAAGTATTCCACAGACTATCCTTCTTTTTTTTAGACCTGACTACACTTCTATAGAGCGGTTACGTGCGTTGTATGCACCATTATATTACGTCTGCCTATTGTTATAATTTTCAATGAAAACTGTACCGTTAGTTTGATCATCTTTTAGATCTGATAATGACATATTGTTTGATAAAGGGGTCAATGATTGAATGGTACAACAGTCAGACGGTCACCCATCTAAATGTTAACCTTGATGAACATTGCCGAACTCAGACTGTTAAGCAATGTTGCGCCACAAGGCGACTGTGGTTGATGACACTGATATCACCGTAAAGCTAGTAGAATAAAATTCGTTCTAAATAATGAAATTTGGACTATCATATGCCATTCGAAGAACTAAGGAGTAAAGATAAGAATTTAACGACTTCTACGACACACACAACTCATATTCAAACTATGTTACATCTGCTGGACTGTCCCCAGTGTCCCAAATCCTGCTCGAGGGGTGAACTTAACGAAGCCAGCGACAACGCAATTGAGCCACCCATCTTTCCGGGACTATATGATTTACTCGCATACCATCGACTCGCTAAGAAGAAGACAATACAATTGATGATCGAGAACTCTAAGAGATTAGAACAATTTCGATACCGCGCATATTAAATGATTTGCAAGCTTTTGATGCAAGTCTAGATGTTGTAAGTCAATTGTTTTAGAATGACGATACCGGGAGAGCCGGTAGCTTATATTTAATACCCAGGATACAGGAAATCCTAGGAGTTAAAGCTAGGAATAATTTTGTGATTACTCTGTCCTTGTCATCTCCAAAAGTTAAGCCGGGACCGTAAATATAAATTCCGAAAGAGATTACCCTGATCACCTGCATGTCTCGCGGTTGGGTAAGTTCTGGTCCGCATAGACACAGGAAATAGGCCTTCCGGTCAGCTAGATGCGGATGTAATGATTGAACGCCGTCTGGCGAATGGTGGATACAAAATGATTACCAATGGTAGTTGTTTTAATTAATGTTAGCGATCTTCAAAGATAAATGAGACAATGCAAAAGTGATAAGGATCGAGGAACCATTTGGCAACAGGGTGACAGGTAATCATCCTTGCTAAAGCGTCGATGACACACAAGCTTTTTTACAAGCTGATTGTTGATGTTTTTAAACGCTAGCGTGTGAGCGTGTTAGCTTTCAGGAAGGATTGTCAATTCGCAGATTGTAAAAACGCCGATGACACTGGGCGACTTTACACGCTACAAGCGAAGTCGCTGGCGTGTATTGTGTAAAAATGCCGTGTGTTATCGTACTATAAGTATTAGGGAAATGATGATGTTACTTCGAGACCAACACATATCAAAAACAATAGATCTACACACCTTCTATAAGTTACAGAACACTTTCGATGTCATTAAACTCGCCAAAAACCAATATGTTTGACAAATCCAAGCTCTGATAAGGTGTGTCTGATTGTAGCATGTAAATACATAGTTATTAGCTTTGCTTTCATCTTTTGAATATCATATTGAAATTAAGACAATGATAGAATTTTCATCATGAACTTTCTGCTCCTATATTTCATTTAGGGGTTGGTACAACATCTCTTTTTCAGTTTGTTTCTTTCAGCCGTCATCTCAGTTTCTGTTTTATTCATTTCATCTTTCACTCAGTCCATCAATCTTTAATTTGACCTACCTCTCATATTTGAGAAGAAAATACATCTACATATATGTCAACAAAAATTTTGTCACTACTGAGTTGACATGATATAATATATTTTTAATTAGACAAAGCCAGCCAAAAAGTTATATTGGAATATTGTTTTATTTTATTTGCAGACGAAAATATTGTAGGTACCAAAAAATATATTTCTTTATTGTTCTAGTTATTAAGTTCTAGTTGAGTAGCAATATTTTTATCCATAAAAATAAAACATGAAAATTATACCTTTAGCTGTGCTGGGGTTATCTATCACATCTTGAATAAAATAATATTATAGGTACCTATATAATTTATTTGAACAAGAGTGAATATCTGATAAAGGTCAATCTACCCTCTGTACTACCATCAACCAGTTATTTAGCTACACGAGTAAATCATAAATACCTGTATAACCTTCTTATAATTTCTTCTTATAATAACCTTCTTGACAGTCGGGTAAAAATGGTTGTATATATATATTATAATTAATAAAAAAATAAGTTAAAATAAGTTGTGTTGGAATTATTGTTGTAGTGTTATTTATTATGTTCTGTTCCTATAGATAGAATTATATTTTTGCGTGGCACCTGCATATAAAAATGCAAGTTAGCCGTGCAATGAGCATGGTCAAACAAGTACAAATTAACAAGGAAGGAAGTCACATTAGCATAGTTTAACAAAAGTTGGCAACCTTGGCAGCTGGCTTTCCAGGATAATTGAGTTTTATTGTTTGACCCATCAAAAAGTTTAGTCAAAACAAAACATGAGTGGTGCTGGTGGGTAGTGAAAGTATGATTTGTCAAGAAATAAATATCTATAATTAAATTTGTGTGTTATTGTTTATTGATACTAAAACAAACCAAAATGACCGTATTAATGTATAATAATCCAAACTTTTTTAGAGTTAACTGTTTTTTAATGAATCACTGATTGTTTAATTTGAGATGAGTATGTGACTCTACTATAAACATTCATGAGACCTGTCTGTAACATACCATACTTGAGACAAATAAATCATTCATTCATTCATTCATTCATTGATTCTTAGACTACTTTTGATGATGCCTTACAAATGATGTAGACCATAAAAATGAAATAAATAAGGTAAAACTTTTTTTTCGGAAATTTTTTTTCTTTACGCATGCTCACCTAACTAATTTTGGTGCCAAATTCATCGTAAAATTGCCTGTAAAGAGCAACATTTTTTTTATTATTTGGCAAGCTGACAAAGTGCTGAAGTTTTTAAAAGTAGTTTGAACCCATGAAACAACAATTTTGTACTGTTGAGAATTTTTTTTTAATTTTACTCCGTTCATTTACTCAAACCTAAAATTTTCACTTTCGACCTTTTTTTCGGTAACTTGTAATGAAGAATGTTGTGCAGTTGATTATAACGTATGAAAGAATTATTCAAGACAATCATGTTTAGAAAAAAAATTAAAAGAAATCTTCCTGTCTAATAAGTTATGATTTTTTTAAGGTGCTCCGGAAGTAAATTCGAAAATACACATAAAAAAAATTATAACTTCTAAACTACTAAAAATCGCGGAACATACATGGGGTATTTTCAGATACACCTAGGTGTGAGAAATCTAAAAAAAATTTTTTGACTTCACTTTTTGGCTGGCTATGTAAAAACACATACATTTTTTGTTACTGCAATACACAGTAATCGCGGAATGCATTTTTGTATGATGCAGGAGCAGCCAGCAAGGTCATAAATAAAGACTTACACAGTGTCAAAAAGAATCCTGACATACAATCTACACACAACTTTATACACTTTCAAACTGTAACTACAGCTGCCCAAAAACAACCAAAAGCAACTGTGACCAGGTATCTGATAAGATAACTACCACTTACAGATAAACATTATCATTATCATACTACATTACCACAAAGACTCTTCAACTTGCATTCACTCGCATCACAACTACTGTCAGATGGGCACACGACGCGGATCTCAAGACCCTGATTCGTAGCACCACGAATACCACGTAAAACTACGTCACTCGGGGTCATTTTACTGACAACAAACAGTCACCTGATATCATGAATGCTCATAAAAACAGACGCCAGCAATACCGTGACCCAGAAACCACCCAAAAAACTAGCTGGAAGTGCCTGGCTGGCTAGCAGACCAGACTTTTTGGTACAACACAAACTTACCAAAACGAGATGACTTGACTATCGTAATACTCTTGGTTCCCGGTCAGACTTGTAAACATAAATAAATATCACACATTATACTACTATCACGTTGCACAACACGATGAATATCACTAGATTTACTGTGAAATTTTGATAAAAACTATTGCTAAACAAAACAGTGATGAATTGACATTACTTTCGTGACAAATTCAACATGTCTTCCAAGCGGTTATCCGGTCATTATTTAACTTAAAATTGGTTGTAATGACCAATGTTATGTGAATAAATACTAATTAATCTTTAAAATTAATGTATTTTTATAAATAGATTTTCAAATTAACATTTCTCTGCTTTGCATCAAATCCAAATATTTTACGTGACAAAAAGATCCGTAACTGATAACTATAGAACGTAAATGTTTCAGTTATTGCCTAACGATGACGGAAGCTAACCCATAGTCCAACTAAATAACATTATTTTTCGCATCGTACAAAAATTACTATATTGAACTTTCAGGTTGTCCACACTGTTTATTTGTCAATTTAAGACAAATGTCAAAGTCAAACCAAACCAAACAAATAAAACATGAAAAGCCGTTTGTAGTTATTTGCTGAATTTTCTCTGAAAAAATAACCAGCCTGCACGTGAAATGAATATTTCAGGCTTTTCATCTCATTCTTCTCACATTCACGAATTGGAAACCAAGAGTGATGCAAAGGCATTCGTAAGTTTTAAACTGTCGAGGTTATGTTTGTAAAACTGCCGTGCTGATTTATGTTGATGTTGTGTGTTTTTGCAGAATTTGGCTGAGAAATGTCTAGAAAAACGCATCGGCTGTACGTGGGGACGCGGTACAAAATTCACGATATATCCTCGCAGTCAGACAGTGGCCCAAAGTCCGACACCTGTCGAAAACAAACTCCTCAACATTCAGCGGGAAGTGTTGTTGTTTAACCCGATTTTGCGGAAATTAGTGAACGAATCGAATGGAACCTTTGTGGCGTTACAGAGAGCCGCAGAAACTTCTAAAACCTCAGATAATCAAGTAGAATTCCTCAAGCTTTCCCGCCAATATCGCTCCATCATCAGAGTGTGCATAGAAAGTTTGCAGGAAGCTTCTGAAAGAGCTACAGATGGCATTGAAAAAAGCAACCTTCTAGCTTATGTTACCATTTTCTACTCAATCGAGTGTATTTGGCACCTGTGTGAGATTCTGTACGTAGACAACATTCCTGGTGATATAGTTTTGCCTTACCTACTTGAATGGGTCAGATTTCACTTTCCATGCCATGAGCAGACTGCAGCCCAGCTGCTGGAAGCTTGTGAAAAAGGCTCGGAAGACCACAAAGACTACTGGGATACTGTTGTCGGCATGGTAGTGCAAGGGAGGGTTGATGTAGCCAGAGCGCTGTTGAAACTTCACTCGGAATGTGATACTAATGAGTTTAAATTGGTAGACAATTCATTGAGAAGCATGCCCATGTATAGTGTAAGTATAAACAATAATAGTATTTACTTTTTTATGTTTGATTCCTGGCGACTACGATATTATAAGATCAACTAATTAAATATTTATTAACCCCCAACACTAAGAAAAGATCAGCTTTAAAATCTATTCAGCAAAATTAATTTAATTAGAAGTAACTTAGCAAATTTTGATTCCGATC
Source organism: Lobophora halterata (assembly GCA_932526365.1). NCBI lineage: Eukaryota > Metazoa > Arthropoda > Insecta > Lepidoptera > Geometridae > Lobophora > Lobophora halterata. Next base: position 10,920,419 of record OW052012.1, on the reverse strand, counting down.
TGCTATTGTGCATTACTTAAGTCAAATCTGAAACACTTATTCAGTGTGTATACCTACTGTAAAATGTGTTGTTGTTATTAGGTGTATGGCGGTGTGTCAACAGGCGAGTTTACAGTCTCATGGAAGCACTGGCAAGCCGAGGTCCGGTCTAAACTGAGTAGCCGCGCCTTTGCTGCTCATCCCAAATTGGAGCTTATTATGAAGGTGGGTTAGCATTAATGCCATGAGAAAATAGTATTGTCTTTAGTTCACTGCTGAATTCGAGTCTCACCATCTTTGTAGTGTAAACTTAATAAGTTTCTATTTGGAATACAAACCTATGTTTACCCTCTTTTTATATTGATTTTCAACTGACTTCAAAAAAGGAAGAGGTTATCAATTAGGTTGATTTTTTGTGTTACCTCAGAGTCAGAACGCTGTTGTTTATAAACCGATTTGAGAAATTATTTTTTTGTTTGAGAGGATATACTTTCTGATGGGCACATTGAAATTTTATTAAAATCGGTTCAGTAGTTAAGTTTTAAATCAAAATAACTGAAAAGAATATGGCATCAAAGTAATCAGAATTGCGTATTTTGCTTCCCTGCGACTTGTCAGTGGTGCCTATGGTGTGTTGTATGTTTTTGTAAAACCTTGATCAAACAAACAAGATTTCTTTCATAATATTTTTTTATAATCTTTATTCAAAGAGCTTAATCACATGTGATTATGTCGCTCTAATCAACATCATACATAGATTGGTACACTATTATATCAAGTAAACACAACTGAAAAAAAATAACGTAGAACAACCCAATAAACCAAAAGGTTGCCATATTCGTTTTTCATACAAATTTCAGCTGACGATTGGCGACTACGCATCATTTGCATCAATTCGTCCTCACTTCAACTCGTGGTTCGACCTGCTTGGCGGCTGGGTGATGTTCACGGCGCCCTGGATGCGGCGCCGCGAGCTGGCCTCGTGCGCCGCCGCCTGCGCAGGGCTCCAGCCCGCACTACAACGCTCGCCGCTCGATGACTCTGTCCGGGCACTGCTGGATGGAGACCTGCACCAGGTAAGCTCTAGCCTCGCTGGTCACTGCTGAACAACAGGCTATAGCCTCAATCAAAATGATTCCTGGTCCATCTCGACACACGACAGTGTGTCAAGCCACGGTCAGGCCCAGCAAACTGGCGAGTAGCACTGTGTGTAAGTTTACACGAACCATTTGGGGCCACTTTTGACCTTGTCATAGCTAAAAAACTAATCAATATAAACACACCAAATTTGGTTTATGTATTGAAAGCCCGGAGTTAATGAGGTACCTCAAATTTCATAAACACAGCTTAAACGGTTATTTAGATATTAACGTTCAAAAATCGTCATTTTTATCACTGATTGACTGACATATAGACGTAAAACCTAACCCACTTCCAGATGACCTAGAAAGTTGGCATCCAGCTAGGTAATTGTGTGGATACAAAGGAAAAAATCAGAACACAGTAAATTTATAAGATTTTAATTTTTTTTTCAAATTATTCGATTTTATGAGGTAAATTTAGCGCCTTGCAAATTATGAGAGCAATTGCCTTGCAAATTATTGCAGGATATTTTCATTTCCATGATGAAATGTTGTTTTTATCGTTCAATAATTTAAAAATTATTTACAACAGCCCAGATGAATGCAAGCAAATTGTCGCAAAACACTTTAATCTCCCGGCACATGGGTCAAGGTACTACCTTATTAGGAAAATAAATAGGTAGGTAACTATTATAATTATAGTAGGTACCTAACCTTTGAATAGTAATAAATTTATTCACAAAAAGTAATGATATCTGAACAAAACCACATAATATGTGAAAATAGCGAGCCACGATCAGATGGATCTACATATATGGCTTGCCAAGGTCTACTAGATACATTCGTAAATTTATTTATAACAACCTATTACTTTATTTATAACGTAGACCTTGGCTAGCCCTATATGTAGATCTGTCTTTTTTCGGGGAAAACGACTTCTCCATCATAATCCGATCCATCTGATCGTGGCTCGCTATTTTCACATATTATATGTGGTTTTGTTCAGATATTATTTAGAAGAGCAGCTTTCGCTGATGTGTCTGTGTCATACAGTGTTGGATTTTTTAGTAGTTCCTGTAATTGTTTTAACATAGTCTTGGTTGGTTCGCAACCAAGTGTCGAGTTTGTTCTTGAACGAGTTTGTGGATGCTGCAGAAACAACATCTTCCAGCAGTATATTCCAGTTGTGCACCACTCTGTTGCTAGAAAGTGATGACCGGTATTCTAGGGAGCTGGTTTGATCACGATTTAGTTTCAGTTGGTGCCCGAGATGATTTTAGTGGATTTTGTATTATATATTTTTATTTATTTTATTTGTGTTTTGTGCTTTTCTAGGTGATCCACATGATCCAGCAGTTGTCAGACTGCAACTGGTTCGCGACGCATCTCACCGACCTACTCTACCACTGTGGCAACTTGAAGATACTTGACAAACACCAGGAGAAGTGAGTTCTTAACGCTAGTTTACATTGATCAAACTACATTCCTCATTTCCTATAATAGGCGCAACAAAACTACGTGTTTGCTACTTCAGATCAAAAACATTTATTCAGTGCACCTTTCTAAAGCGTCGATGAGACACGGCTTTTTTTACAATCTGTTTGTTGACAATCCTTCCCTAAAGCCGATAGCTAACTCGCTCACTCGCTAACTTTTAAACTCGCAAACAAGCAGCGTCTAAAAAGCCGTGTGTCACCGACGCTTAATGCACAGGAACAGTTTCCTACCATTTTGGTTTTAATTTCCTTTATTTTGTGCGATCTGCACTTTGAGAGCGTTGACTGAAGTTAAATATTTAAGAGTTCTAGAATCATGGCGTGAATTAAACATTTTCCAAAAAAAAAAAACTTCTAAAACCAGTCAGTCATGGTAATTTAGCACCAGCCCTGAGTGTGATTTATTTGCGGATGAATGGTCAAGTATTTTGTTAGTATGTCTTAGGTATTGCGAGCGAGATGTATAATTGTTGTTCTTTTTTTGGACATTGTGACTTAACATTTTTTTTTACCTTTTAATGACATTTATCTAAAATATTATTATTATTATTAATTCATTTATTCTCAGACAATACATCCATATTATAGCACACGTAAAATAATTTAAAAAGAAATGTCATACAAAAAAGATCTTAAGAACTAAAAAAAAATGTTTTTTTTTAATCTCCTTGGATGTTTGCGATCTGCCCATTGAGCTAGAGTTGTGGCGGTTTAGTTTGATATTATGACATGTATGGTGCACTCAGTACCCATTTCTAAATTTCTCCTAATCCTTGATTAGGTCTTGAGGAGCTCTTCTTTTTATTCTGCGGAATGTTTGGGTTTCTGTATTCATGAGGTTAGTGGCTAATTCATTCGGGTGATGTTCAATGCGTTTGGCGTAAGAATGTAATGCCCTTTTAATGTCATCTTTGACTGTCAGTATTTCCAGGTCTCGGTGGAGTTGGTAGTTTGTGATGTACCACGGAGCGTCAGTTATCATGCGTAGTACTTTTGATTTGTGTATAAATGGAATCTATTATTTTATAAGTATCGTTCTTTAATTAATATAATTGGTTAATCCGTGTTAAAAAGTTAAGAAATAATAAATACAAATACCAAACCTTTGCAGCGTTACCAACCGTCTCCGAGAAAGCCTGATCTTCGAATATGGCTGCTTGCTATTCGAGCACAAGTCCCTCTGGTCTACTGGTCTATCGTACCTGGCGAGCAGCCCTAGCGGCCGCCGCCGCGCCGAGCTCATGCTGGAGAGGATCCCCGTCACGACTGAGGCCCGGGCCCTGAGGGTCATAGCCGAGGCCAATAAGTTCGGACTGCAAGATGTTGGTGAGTGCTTCTTCTTATCGTGTCACTAGTTCTTTTGAAGCAGTGTGGTGAAAGGATTTCAAGTGCGCCTCGAAAACATGTGTCAAGTGCACGAAAGGAGAGGCTCCTTTCGTGCACTTAACACTTGTTTTCGGACTTTTTGGTTCTATGACATGCCGGTTTCCTCACGATGTTTTCCTTCACTGTTAAGCATTAACAAACAAGTGTTTTAATGCATACATAGATTTTATGAACAGAAAAATCAATTGGTGTACGACCGAGTTCGAACTCATGACCTTGGGAGCAAAAGTCGAGGCGCCTCCCACTCGGCCAACACGGCTTATCGGTGAGTACTGTTTTGACCTGATTGCAAAGGGAGAATCGCTTAGGGAATATGTACGAGAGTGTGTTCCGTTGGTATGCCCTGGAAGTGGAGGCAGGTCTTGGAAGATCGGAAAAAGTCTGACACTGAAGAGGAAGCCTCTCCAGCAGTGGATGCAAGACGATGGTTAGATGTATAGATAGATTTAACGACTAAAGTTTGAAAATAGACTCTTTAGTGCATCTTGACCCAATATTACATATTTTTGTCTCACTCTCCATCCCAAGGACCGTCTGATATCATCTTAACACAACTTTCTTTTATTAATATTTTTTTTTTATATTTATTGATTATTATTGATGATTGATGGTATCTTTAAGTTTCCAGTTATAATAAAAAGTTCTCATTCATTCAAGATTTATTCTTCAAGTGTATCATTGTATGTTCCATGTATTGTAGTACAAACGGTGTGCCGCTGCGTGTCGCGACGGCACCTTGACGCGGGCCGCATCGGCGGCGCACTCGCGTGGGCCATGCGCGCGCGCTGCCCCGCCGCCTGCGCCCGCGCCGCCGCCGCCGCGCTGCGCCGCTACTGCGCCAGCGGCTCCCTGCCCGCCTGCGACCTGCTGCCCACCGCCGGCTCCGCGCTGCTGCTGCACGACACCATGCTGCTGCTGGGTGAGTACCGCCGCGCTGCGCCAGCGGCTCCCTGCCCGCCTGCGACCTGCTGCCCACCGCCGGCTCCGCGCTGCTGCTGCACGACACCATGCTGCTGCTGGGTGAGTACCGCCGCGCTGCGCCAGCGGCTCCCTGCCCGCCTGCGACCTGCTGCCCACCGCCGGCTCCGCGCTGCTGCTGCACGACACCATGCTGCTGCTGGGTGAGTACCGCCGCGCTGCGCCAGCGGCTCCCTGCCCGCCTGCGACCTGCTGCCCACCGCCGGCTCCGCGCTGCTGCTGCACGACACCATGCTGCTGCTGGGTGAGTACCGCCGCGCTGCGCCAGCGGCTCCCTGCCCGCCTGCGACCTGCTGCCCACCGCCGGCTCCGCGCTGCTGCTGCACGACACCATGCTGCTGCTGGGTGAGTACCGCCGCGCTGCGCCAGCGGCACCCTGCCCGCCTGCGACCTGCTGCCCACCGCCTGCCGCCGCATGATCCTGCTGCTGGGTAGGCATAATATATGTCTACATATTGTTATCTTTACAGAATATGTAAAGCTGTGCTCAAACAGATTAGGTAAATTGTTGCGGCTGTCTCGATTCTGTAATGCGTCGGGGACATTGACGCTTTCATGCGCAAAGATAATGCGTATCTGATGAGAAAAGTATTTAACAGCCGAAACAGTATCTTAAGCCCTTAGCGAAGTACACCATAATTCGCTAGGTCGCCCAAAATATTTATTTTGTTACAGGAAAATACTGCGACTTCCACAGATTATACAAAAACAGAGAATTCAAAAAAGCAGCAGAGCTCCTAGTCTCGTTGATCACCTCTAAAATTGCGCCAGATTAGTAAGTACCTAAATATACTATGGAATAGTCTGGCTAGATACAGCTAGTTCACTCAAGGCTTAATTCTGTTGTATCTGAAATTTGGTGCAAACTTTTAAATCTGAAACCTAATCTATCATGCTAAATCCACTTATCTAAATATATAGTAAATGTTTTGGTGTACCAACGAAGTAAAAGACACAGAATTTTCAGTAGCCGATACACCTTATTGCTTTCAGTTTCTGGGACACACTCCTGCTCGACACGCTACCCCTGCTGGAGTGTGATACGCCTGTGTTCACTTCCGCGGACACGTGCGCCATTATGCTGAGCCTCGAACTGCGCAGTACGGGTCTGCAAGGCGATAAGGCTTCGCTACTGCGACTAGCGCTCGCCCGCAACCTCGCCCGCGTCGCGCTCACAGAGACTCCGCAAACACAGCAATAGGAAACCAGCAGACGCTATTTTGTGTCCATGTTATTTAAAGATACCACAGGGACAATCAACCAATGTATGGCCATGTATTTTAAGGTCATTGAAGTTGTTCATTGGTTGAAATTCCCCGGTGGTCTCTCTTCAAGTTACATATTACCTCCGCTGGCAAAGTGTTCAATAGAAAAACTTATCTTATATCGTGTCACTAGTTCCTTCGAACCAGTGTGGTGAAAGGATTTCAAATGCTCCTTTCGTGCACTCGACACATGTTTTCGAACTTTAGGTTCTACGACATGCCGGTTTCCTCACGATGTTTTTCTTCATCGTTGCGAGAACGTGGGATGCATAGATAGATTGGTTTTTTTGTCGACCGAAAATCCCATTTACGCATGACTGCCACCGGGATTCGAACCCGCGACCAATCAGATCGCAAGGCAAGGGCCTCATCCACTCGACCACCACGTCCTCCTTGACATTGTTCATTGGTTGAAATTCCCCGGTGGTCTCTCTTCAAGTTACATATTACCTCCTGGCAAAGTGTTCAATTGAAAGACTAAAAAGTAATAAATAAAATGTAAAGTGCATCAGTGAAATTTGTATGATGGTACCAAGAAGACACTCAGGAATGTGCTGCGTGATTTTATGGAATAGATATTTTAAAAGCAAAATCTTACTATTGTACTTCACAAACCTAAATGAAAACTTAACATGCTTGCCTAACTCGCAGGAAAAGTCACAAGCAAAAACTACTTTAGTGCTTTATTAAAATCAAATACAAAGACTACTTGAACCATCAATAAAAATCAAGGACCCTCTATCAGAATGTGCATGCATAGTCTAAAATATATTGAATTCAACTCTCTTCAGATCCTTGTGCTCGTAGAAAACTTAATGTATGGCTGGAACCATGTACTCCCGAGTTGTAAGATGTTAGATTTTCTGAACTAATAATGTGTGGCGCATTAATCTAATTAAGTGGTATGCATTTTGTAACTTTCTTAATAAGTACTTCTAAGTAAAATTTGTTTTGTAATAATAAAATCACTACTTTTTTAAATGTTTTTATTTTTATCAATGCCTTTTACTTACAAAATTAGATAATAGTACCTTTATAAAAGATACTTAACTAGAACATCAAAGATAGTAAAGTGAAGTAGGTATGTAAGTATTTTTATTCTTCATATATTTCACACCTATGGTCTCAGTAGGCAGACATTAAAAATTAATTTCAAAGAATGCTTCTATTAACTTATCATCTTGATTTATAAAAAACTTCCATTGAATTAAGTTCTTCAATATCATAGTTTAGTATTAGGTCGTAGCCCTGGTAATGAAATCTGCCATGGAAAAGTTTGCCCGTGAGCATAAATGGAAACCAATGTTTATCATCCAGCCACATGTCTTTGAAAGGAATACTATTACAGTCGAACCATTTGGGCTGCATCTCTTCAGTTTCTTGAGGAGTGCCTTCAAATATAGTGGAGGAAAACACCCTGACTTCCATTGTCAAAGGTTCCCCCTCAAAAGTGAACTCCAAATGGCCAATGTTCTTTAAATTTTCCTTTCCAACTACGACACAGCATTCTTCGTGCAATTCTCGCACTGCAGCTTCCAAAATAGTTTCATTTTGTTCAACCTTCCCGCCAAAACCGTTCCACTTGTTCGCGCCAAACCCACGCTTTTTTAAGCCTAGAAGTATTTGTTGCTCTTTGTGCAAGAAAACTAGAGTGTATAGTTTCTTTATCATCATCGTAGACGGATAACTGATTTCGTGAACTATAATCTTATCTCGACAAAATGAAAATATTTTTTGCGTAATAAACAAGCAAAAAACTAGCCAGCTCTAATTAATAATTATGTGACAAAAATTTAAAGGAGATAAAAATTGGCTAAAATTTCAACACACCCCAAACATAAAAAAAATAACTTACTGTTCTACAAGTAAAATATGTATTATGTATTACAAATAACTTTTATGTATTCTAATAAATCTGTGGCTTTTAAGATTTTTCATCTGCAATGTTTTAATGACAGACAACATGAAAAATGGATAAAATATTAGGGCCTAATAAACACTTTTTTGGGCTGGTCAAGCTGACTTAAAGCTAAATCTAGCAATAAAAACTTCGAGTTGGCAGCACTCCAAAACTGGCTTTGATTTTGATTTCGTATAAAAGTTGAAGTATGACAGTGACAAATTCATTATCGTTACTAGACATCAAATATTACCTAATATGTGGCCCTTACCTGTAGATGCAAAAGGTATAAGGGTGCTATGCTACTACAGGAAGTAGAAAAAGTTTATCTATCGGCAATCATCTTATAACCTTCGTAACTTTCGAAAGGTAAGTAGGTAGTAGATTTATCTATGTAGGTGACTAATAGTAGGAATCGTTTGTAGTAGATCCATGTAAGAACGGTAGATATATCTACTACCTACGAACGAAGTTGTACAACCTCTACGTCCCTAGCGGCTACGCGGCCTACGTATTCTCTACAGACCCACCTCGTAGCTTCTCTACACATCCTCTACGAAGACTGCGCATAGCTTAGCTAGCCGTTACATGCCGTTACAAAGAATAATAACTTAGCTACTTATGTAGATAGATAGTACTCACATATTGATTATTATTTAAAATTAACTGTTGTCCGCGCCTTCATCAGCGTGGTATTCGGTAAAAAGCATAACTCATTTTCTAGCTTCTCAATTATATTCATTAAGTATTTACTTTCTTACGTAGTTTCGCTGCTAATGAGAAACAGACATCCATCAATTTTATTTTATTCGCCTTCACAGACTTTCTCAAGGTACTTACCTATAGTAAGAGAGAGTGAGTATTCTTCCTTAGGTTAGGTACTAAATTCATTCTAGAATTCTAGATTATATTTATTAATAGTTCTTTATCTAATCAAATGGATTTTAACGCAACATAGAGGCAAAATCCTTTATCTTTGAATTTATTAGACCCTTCCCTTTTGTATAAACTGTATGCACAGGACAATTAAGTAAGTCTGTTTATCTATTTGCAATGGATTTGGTCCAGTGTTGCCATAAGGCTCTAATGAATTGTAATCAATCTTGCCACCAGACGTTTAATTAACTAAGCTGAGTGGCTCGTAAACTCGATAATGGCTTCTCGTTTCATACTTACCTAATGAATTTTGCATTCATCCATCTGGCTTTGTAAGGGATGGTTTACACAGGTGCTACATCATCAGACCACCTATCAACTGAACGAAGGTACTACGTAGTGGTCTCACACCCCGAGTGAGCCCGGTCTTCAGCTCTCAGCCAAGAATAATTATTGCTTTTTATTTACAATAATCAAGGTTTTATAATAACTACAACAACCGACTTCAATCGGACTGTTCTAGTGACAGTAGGCACCACTGAAAAGTCACAGGGAAGCATTTCAACGACTTTTTTTTCAGTTATTTTGATTTAAAACATAATATGCTACCTATTTTGATAAAATTATTATGGGAATCTGAAAGTAGGTATATCCTTGAGAACACAAAAAAATATTTTTTCAAAAATTTCCTCCTTTTTTTAAGTTGAAAATATGCTAGTATCATTATCATATGTTATATGTATAGGTACTTAATAATTATATACCTTAGCTATTATTATTAAGTAAATATTATTGTACGTCCGTAAATGAACAAACTGTTGTTCTTACAAAAATCTATAACATCTTTTCACACAGTTTTTATACTTACAATAAATGTTTCTCATTCTTATTCTATACTAAAAGGAAAGGGCCTCACTGATGTGACTTTACCCAAATCCCAATTACATATTCCACGCATAGGCACACTCGAAAAACATTATCCTCCTTCGGGTAACGTACCTAACCTTCTTTACTTTTGTAATAAGAGCCGACCTGACCGGAAGTTAGAAAATTCTTGGAGAATTCAATAACCTAGCTGTGGGTAGGTACTATCTAGAAGTTTTCTAATATCCCGGTCTCAAATATGCCCATGCCGCGCCGGGTTCAATCGGAGTTTGTTAGTTCAGTTACTTAACATCTTTTCCTTTCGTTTTAGTGTCGGAACATTTTTCACAATATTAGGTATACTCATAGAAGTATTAAAGTATAGAAATACAATGTAGTACCTACATTGAAAATGCGACCAAGAAAAGGGAGCCACATTAGCTAACTTCTAGTAAATTTTTTCCGATGCTAATTTTCGAAAAAGAGAAAAAACAGGGCTAAATAAATATTATATGTTAAAACTACTAGGCTTTTTCATTGTCAATAAAACTACTTCGTAAAAAGTAACAAACATTATTTGAAAATAGTGATATTTCATTTTTATTGACAGGGTGTCTGAAAATTTTTGGTCCTACATACCGCATACCTACATTTTGGTTTGGAACTGTCCATCTTGTTCTATAGGAACACCGTTATTCATCTAATGGGTAGGTATACTTAGTTCGATTTTAGATTGGATTTCAGTATTAGGTTGTGGGTACTTACAGTATCAATAGGTTTATACCTATTGATTGATATGCCTTGTATAACGGTCCTGGTTGCGTTTCTATTGTTATTTTGAGGGTAGTTTGGTAAATCACCACCTTCCTGAACGTGAAGAGCTCGAGGCTCATCAGTACATTGGCGGGAGTCATCGTGATCGGATGCGTGTGGACTGTCATGGACGTTCTTCAAAATCCGTCGGTTTTCCCTCCATTTTGGCCGTTTCAAATCTGCATCTCAACATTTTGATACTAGTGAAGTGTTAGTGTGTGTTTGTTTAGTGTTCATAGCCATGCTGTGTGCTTTTCCAAAGACTTTCGAACCTGGATCCGCCGTGCGAGTCCACAGGACCTTCAAACCAACAAGCCAGGTGCAGCTGTTCAAAGGTAGGTGGTGTTCAATTGCCTTTTTTTATTATATTTCGGATATCAGTAGAAACGTTTTCAGCTCTAGACACTGAACTTTAAAAACTAAAAACATATACCTACTCTAAAATCGCCAGCATAATTAATCTCAAAAGGTTTTGTTCAAAACACGCACAGTCCTTGTTACATTGGTCAAATAAATAAAATCTGTAATCTGAAATCAAAACGATAACTCTTTAGTATTACAAACGTTAATCTAATTTGATTAATAAAACTATCCTAAATATTTATAAAACTAAATGGAAACTAATAAAAATTAACGGTAACTAGTTTAAAAAAACTCAACGTGTTTGTGCTTCGACGTTCGGGTTTACTTAAAATAATTTTATTAGGTCCTTACACTTACCTACTAAGTAGTAGTTTAGTTGGTAATGTCATGGCTTTCTATTTATTATAAGTTTTAAGTAAGTAAACGCCTAATAACCTTGCAACATCAGTCAGACATAAGTAATTACATTTTAAGAAAGTTATATTTTCGAGTTTACGAAATACCTAAGTCGCGTGTTGTAATAACTTATCTTTGATCTCGTAAGTATTCATCATTGAGAACACGCGAATATCGTACAAATTACAGTTTTTTGTTCATTTCTGTAATAAAGTTTGAACTCACTCAGACATTTGTACCTTGAAATTAATATATACGATGTCAAAGGAAAATAATGAAACGAATTTTAGATTGACTGCGAGATACAATCTGTGTTATCAATATACAAGATTATCATAATATGAAATGTTTTATTTAAACGTGATGATTAACTCGCCAATTTGTGGCAAGAAATTGCGGGTAACGTGTCACGTTCACCTGTTCCCAGCGAACAGTGCTTTCGCCGTTTATTGCAGCGATGTTTCCTGGCTCGCAGCTGGCTGCCCGCCAGAGCTCGATAAAAACTAAGGGCTTCCTAACCGTTACTGCTGCAATCAATTTTATGCTCCAGACGATTAAAACTCACTCTTTGAAATTAAGTAAGTAGGTACATTGAAATGAAGTAGTCAAAAGTGTTGCCTACTCTGAGAACCTAGAATCAAAATCGATATTTCAAATAAGATTTTACTAACGGTTTTAAAATTAGATTATTTTAAGTTTGGTTCTAGAAAACAACCTAAGCCTAAATTATGTTGTCGATGGCCTCTTCGTCTTATTGCCTCATAATTTTCTATTTGATAATGCCTAATTTCACCGACGACCTACGTAAGGCAGTCGTAAAAAGTAGATGCGGAGAGCCGAAGACCGGGCTCAGTGGCGCAAAATAGGAGAGGCCTACGTCCAGCAGTGGACTAATGTGGGCTGATGATGATGATGATATAACTATTGCGCCCTTGATCTTAGTTTCATATAGTTGATAAGCCGAAAAAAAACTGAATGAGTAATAAGAAGCCTATTTTTTTGGTTTGACATTGCTTGTGGTAAATAATAAAGAAGGAAAATATTATAAAAACATTTAATATGTAACTTCATATTTACTTTAAAGCATAATACAAAAATCGTGTAAGTAAGTATTATTTTTTTATTCAAGTTCGAATAAACACATTTACTTAGTTTTTAACTTGAGTTTGACTAGGCATTTATTTTGCCAACAATTTTGTATCTTTGATACATACTTAGCTAATGTAATATATTTTTGAATATTACCTTGCTAATGGATTTATATTCTTAGTTATAATAACAAAACAGAAATTACATGAGTCTTACATAACGTGTTCATAATTATGTGTTGTTCTTACTTATAATATTCAACTTTTATTCCGTCATACGTACCTATTAGGTATATATTTACAATAAAGCGACTTTTAACTACATTCGATTAAATCTATCTAATTCGATGTTATAAAATTAAGACTTCATATTTATTTACTAACAGATTCGTCACTCATTTCTACATTTGGGCTCAAAACATAGAAATGAACGAGAAATGAAATTCAGCTTAAAGGTACCTAAGTATAATTTTAAAATCTATTTAAATATTTTACAGTCCGTAAGAATTAAGTTGTTCTACAAAACTACTTCTATTTTGAATAGCATTCAACCTTATTACAATAGGTACAATGATAAAATATTTTTTTAAGAATAAGGAATATTTATAAAAAGTATTTATTTACAAAACAAGTTAAATTAAAAATTCTCAAAATACCTTGGGTCGCGCCTCGATACTACAGGCCCGAACCCTAACATGTTATATACTTTTATAAATAAGGGTGCGTTCAGACGTCCGTGCAAGCCGTACCGCGACGCCCCCGGGCCGAATCTCACACGATGTCGTGGCATGAGTTCCCGTTGCCCGTGCGGGTTGTCTTCGTCGGCTGCGGCCGACCAATGCCGTCATTGTAGGGAGGTGGGCAGTACATTACCTGACAAAACAACAATACCAAATTATACAATAGTTCAATAGTATTATCTTAATCATGCGCGGAAATATTGTCATTACTTTTAAATAAAGAACACGTGAAGTATCATATTTACGTAGATTGAAAAACCAAAATCATTTCCCGGCGTGTTCTTTGAATTTGGAACGAAGAGCGCGCCGGCAATGTTGTATGAAACGGTGTGCTGTTTGAATTTGGAACGAAAAGCGCGCCGGCAATGTTGTATGAAACGGTGTGCTGTTTGAATTTAGAACTCTTTCACCTATCGTACATATTGCGTTCTCGTCGCTGTATAGCCGTATAGCCACAGATGCTCTTAACCTTTTTCGGCACAAACTGTAAAATAAAAATGAAAAATTGGCGGTAGAGCGGAGTTCGTTGTTATTTTATTATTAAAAATAAATTAAAATGAGCTCCGCTGATTCTGAAAGTGAAAATGAAATAGACATTGACTGCACTCCACCAGATTTATTATCGGAAGCTAAATTAGCGATGGAAAACCTGCTTCCAGCGAAATCAAAAGAAAAATATATGAAAATTTCATGTTCTGGAAAAACGAGAAAAATGCAAAATTGTTCTCTGAAACAGTGTTTTGGCGTACTTCAATGAAATTGCTAAAACTAAAAAGTCATCTACATTATGGGCGATTTATTATATGCTGAAATGTACAGTTCATATTAAAAACGGTATTGAACATTATTTAAAAGGCCTTTTTTATTTCCTTGCATTTTTTAAGAAAAGCACTATATATGCCTCGGCCGAAATGGCAATTGCCTGTCTCGTATTATTGAAGTCCTCGCCTGCGGCTCGGCCTTCAAACTCGTACTCGTCCTGCAATTGCCTATTTTGCTGCCTTTGCAATAATGTACTATTATTGGTAATATGAAGTAATTACAGGTCAAACATAGCACATTGCTGTATGTATATCTACATATACATACACTTCTAAAATAATGAAATTAATTACATAGGTGATAATTATTATAATAATAAATACATAAACAATAAAAATAATGTCAATTAGAATTACTTAATTAATTACGATAAAAATACCTAATTAAAATAAAAATCTCAATAAATTTCAGAAATTAATGAACTGTTAGATGTTAAAAAGTCTGCTCAACAAGCCAACGCTTTAGTTTCGCTATACTCTACATATTTACTGTAATTCAAGCTAAATAAGTTTAGGCGTAATCCATCCTCACAAACTTTCGTCTATGTACCTAATGTTAATAGGATACAAAACCGCCGCGCTGCCGTCATTCCACTATTATTTTATTTCACGAACGTTATTGACAAAAATAGCCTGAAAATGTATTATAAATGTAATTTCAGTAGGTATAAGAATCGCGAGCGTGCCACCTGGCGTCTCAAATCCATCATTCAAAACCAGTTACGAAGGGTGCCTACATTAAATTCATAAGGAAAACTGGCAGAGAAATTAATGGCAGTTTTAATTTCGTGGAAATGGGTCCTCGTTAATCGGCTAATTGGAAGTAATTTCAACTTTTTGGTCCTTGTTTTCAATCCATTATCCGATTTTAGGAAACATTGGGTACACACAATGGAACTCACTTAGGAACTTATACAGTACGTAAAGAATATATTTTAATGTTAAAACTAGGTACTTTAAAAATATACGAACTAATTAGGTCTATCAAGAAAACAAAACAAAACATCGACTGGCTATTATTTGAGACCAAAGAGGTGTCACTCCGTTCCGCGAGGCACGTAAACCTAAATGTGTTATGTAAATCTCATGAGCCGAAGGTCAGGGCTATAAGCTGGAGTGGATGGAGTCACCATTTATTTTTGCATAATCCTTCACTTTGACGCGCACTTCCGGACCCTTGCGATTCCTCTGATTATGGATGGATGCTTTTAACTCATATTTTCGACGAAACCTGATGAGTATGACAATATTCCTGCCGGCCTACCCGTTTGCCTGGATAAAATTCAAATCTGGGATTACTATATTTTTTAAACTTTTGCATTAAGGTTCATATTGGAAAACAAGTGGAAGCAAACGTATTTACTGTAGGTACGGTTAGATAGAGCAAAACCGTTGGTAGGAACTGAGTAATAAGATCAGGTTAAATGGCGCCCTTTTATGCTTTCTTGTCCTAATTATTACGCATGACCTATCGACCTACATTACCATTACATCCATCGCTGACCCGATATCCATAGATATAGATCTAGGTATGTATGTTCCGATATCCCTAAGAGGGAAACCGAAGGCAAAAAATAGTAAACCCTTTACTCATACATCTGCACTGCACACAGAAGTATTAAAGTATAGGAAGAAACACAATGTAGTATAATATTGTAAATGCAACCACTAAAAGGGAGCCACTTTAGCAACTTTCTAGTACATTTTGGTCCGATGCTAATTATTTTCGAAAAAGAGAAGTAAGAGGGCTAGATATATATTATATGTTAAAACTACTAGGCTTTTTCATTTTTAATAAAACTACATCGTAAAAAGTAACAAACATTATTTGGAAATGGATATTTCATTTTTATTGACAAGGTATCTGACATTTTTTGGTCATGTCTTACGATTCCCTTTTGGTTTGATACTGTCCATCTTGTTCTATTGGAACATCGTTATTCATCTATGCATCTGCAAAACATCTTAGCTTATTTTTTTTATTAAATTTGTACGTTTTATTAACAGCCAAAAATAAATAAAATTAAACAAATTACTAAAAACTTTGCTACATAAATATCTAAGGAAAATTCCTCAAAGGTTTGCGTATGACAATCACGTCATCCACATTCAGGGCCATTTAACCGAGATTTACCCTGCAGTAGCCGGCGGAGGTCTTTGGTTGGTACCTGATGCTAGAGGCATCCATCAACCATCTTCCTGGATTATATGGGTAATTCAAATGCGCTTACTTTTAGAAATTTCGGTTTAATGTAAAAATTGTTTATGAAAATGAAATTAAAATAAATTCTTGCAAATCAGGAGCGCGCGTGGCAGTTTTTACCCAACAAAAAGTGTAAGCATAACACTTAAATTAAAATGCTCATGCAATTATAGTTCCTTTACAGTTTAATAATGTTATGTGTGTCTATGTACTCAGTTTTTTGATCTTTTCAAGACTATAATTTTCAATATCTCTGTGACACAGAGTCGTTGTTGGTTGCGTTGTTAAGTTCTTTGGAGTCTGTGTCTCAATCGTTATAAACGTTACGTACCTAAAGCTATATATTCTATCTATAGATCTAGCTATATATAGATCTTAATCTAAACCTTTATCTCACTTAAGTATTCATTATAAAGAAAAAAACATTTAGGTAAAGCCCTTTTTATCTTTAAATATCTCGATGAAAGATTACAGATAAACTCAGCGTAATCAAACAAATGTTTTTACATTTTTCAAAAAGCTCTGCCTACACCAGTCTCCGCTGATAAATAACGCTGAAAAATTGTGAAGAGAAAGAGTGTTTTACTTAAAGAGCTCTATTAATTTAAGCTCTTTTATTTCACTGCGTACTTTAAAAAATGCCGTGTTGGCCGAGCAGGAGGTGCCTCAACTTAAGATCCGAAGGTCGTGAGTTCGAAATCGGTCGTGAGTTCGAAATCGGTCGTACAATGGATTTGTCTATGTATGCATTGAAACACGTGACAACATTGAACGTGTTAACATTGAAGGAAAACATCGTGGGGAAACCAGCATGTCCTAGAACCTAAAAGTTCGAATACATGGTGTCAAGTGTACGAAAAGAGCCTCTTCGAGGCGCACTTGAAATCCTTTCACCGCACTGGTTCAAAAGAACGAGTGACACGATAAGAAGAAGACTGTGTACTAGAATATAATCTTCTCACTGTGTAAGTATTTGTAGTTAGTAAAATTACTGGGCTTGCGAGACTGACCATCAAAATGTCTAAAAGTGGACGAGCACCATAGCCGTGTTGTATGTGTATCAAAGTCGAGTTTGTGATCGATTAGTTGACGAATGTGCTAATTTTCCTTAAGCAAGATTGATATCTATATGATACTCATAATATCAATCTTGCTTGAGGAAAATTAACTCTGTAATTTGGAGTGGGTTCGCTAAGTTATATAACTATTTACCGAGTAAACAGTATTTACTATAATATTTACCTACAGGGTAGAGTAAATATTATTGTGATTTCTATGTGACAAACCATACAGTATCTTACAATCAGTAAAGTGCAAGTGTCTTGTGTAAGTTCCTCGAGTATAATATATTTTTAACTAGTTGATACCCGCAACTTCTTGAAGATCGTATTTTTTCCTAGAATTTTATCCTTTTAAGTGACACTCTCGCATAACGCAATAATGTGTTTTTCAACCTACTTCAAAAAGGAGGAGGTAATCAATTCGTTTGATTTTTTTAATGTTTGTTACCTCAGAACTTTGTTGTTATAAACCGATTTGTTTGAGAATCAAGAATCAAGAATCAAGAAACATTTATTGTATAAAACTGTGTACAAAGATCTTAACATATTTTAGTAGATATGAGAGGATATACCATCAGATTAGCCCCAGAGATTTTATCAAAATCGGTTCAGTAGTTGAGTTTTTATATCAAAATAACTGAAAAAAAGTCGTCGAAGTAAACGAAATTGCGTATTTTGCTTCCCTGTGACTTTTCAATGGTGTTTACGGTCACTAAAACAGTCCAACTGAAGTCGGTTGTCTATGTTTTTGTAAAACCTTGATTATTCAAATATCTATAACTTCGATTTCGATTAGTTTTTCTTCGAGTTTAATTCCCGGCTAGGGAAATGGATTTTCTAAATCTAAGTATACAGTTTTAGCTTTCATTAGAATCAGGTCCGAGAAACCTTGGAGTGTTTTCGATATTCGCTATAATTTTTGATTTGGTCATCCAAGCCACTTAAAACATCACCCTGCCTACAATCTCTGTTTTGGGTGGGCGGGCCTTTTGTTTAATGAAAAAAAGTATCTGAGGGTCTAGTCTTCTTCTTCTTATCGAGTCACAAGTTTTTTAGAACCAGTGTGGTGAAGGATTTCAAGTGCTCCTCGGAGAGGCTCCTTTCGTGCACCATGAGGGTCTAGTAATTTTCCAAAATGCTTCCGCCAATAATAAACGTGGCTGGCTGTAAATTTACTGCTAGAATTCTAAGTTGTAGGTAATTTAATTGTGATTGCATTCGTTAATCTAATTGTAGGTGGATTTACGAATCCAATTATAATTATTGAAACGATTGCTCATAATTTTTCATTCTGCTAGATATCCACGAAAATAATTTGATTTTTATCTTACCGTTTCAATCTACGATTGAATCGACGGCGAATAACAAAAAACACTTAATAAAATTTCCCCAATAGACTTCATTTGAAGGTCATTTGGCGTTGAAATTATTTGCAAAACCATTTCATTTCAACGTTAAATATTTGTATGTAACAAATTAGGTGGGTATTGTAATGAAAAAGTCACAATAATAAGCACGATAAGGCTACTATCGTTGGAATTGAAAGTAATATCGCTATACCTTTATTAAAACGCTCTCCGCTGCGGTACACGCTACGCATTTTACCCGATGACGATTTTACTTACTGAAGTAAATTCGTCATTGGACTATTTTTTCAAGTGCGCCTCGAAGAGGCTCTTTTCGTGCACTACACGCATGTTTTTTTTTAAATAAGTAACGAGACAAGTTTGACACTCTCTTGAAGTTGAACATGATAACGCCTGACCTTTCTATGACTAGAACAGTGCTACACAGGATTTTAAACCACAAAGGTCATTGCTACACTGCTTAAGCGCTCGTAGATTTTGACGATCACTCTCGAAAGCCCAGTAAAAGGCATTTCAAATTGGAATCAAGTAAATATTACTCCCAAAGAATCACAGGTATTCAGTATTACGTTGTTATTCAGTAATTTTGGGAACAAACATACATCCTCAACTTTCGCCCTTATTGTCAATATGAAGAGAAGGCTGTGTATACACGTACCTACATACATACGTATTTTTCTTATCTCCAATAACAGAGAGATGACAAAGCGGAACACCTTTATGGCTTTCAGCGTGCCGGGTTTATGACCGATGACATGGCAGAGAGACTTACAGGCGGGCGGCATTCAAAAACTCGTGTTCCGTCGAGATAAAGTTTTAGCTTTGTTGCCTCAAATAGTATAGGATTCTCACTTGATAAAACAAGGCAAAACCAAGCGAAAACAACAGAACACAATACATTAACCACACTTTAGTTTTGATGTTTTTTCGCTCGACGAAAATGTGGTCTGTTTAAAATTACCAAAAAAAAAAAACACTGTCCCAGAAGTTTAATAAATGTGAATGTAATTTGTTTAAGTGTTTAATTTTTTTTATGGTGAACAACTGTAATATGATAATTTGAATTGG
The DNA here is from genome assembly GCA_932526365.1 of Lobophora halterata. Taxonomy (NCBI): domain Eukaryota; kingdom Metazoa; phylum Arthropoda; class Insecta; order Lepidoptera; family Geometridae; genus Lobophora; species Lobophora halterata. The sequence goes on along the minus strand of OW052012.1, from coordinate 10,900,673 downwards.
AATTAAAACATGGATTATTCATTGATGTCAATATTTTTTTTAACCTGAAGAAAAAAAAAGAAGTAGAAAAAAAATATACTACGAGAAAGACTACTACTGCTCAAAGTAACTTTAAACTTTAATTATTTTTTAATAACTAGCCTACTAAAATAAAACTATCCTAATTATTTCAACACGTACCTAAATGAATAGAATTGTATAGATTAAATGAAATTAAGAAATAATACAAATACAAATACAAATACAAATGTATTTATTGTGAAACACAGGTAATGGGATGGTAACATGGTTGGTTGTTGAGCTCTATGTTTTACCTTATTGGCGTACAATATTTTGGTCACCTAATTCTAAAATTTTCTTACACAATCATGCATAACTTACTATCATAACCTAGCCTCACTCCAGTTTATCATCAAAATATTCATTGATTGAATAGTATGCCTTTTCAACAAGAAGACTAAATACTTTACGCTTGAATGTAAATATATCATCATTTTTCAAAATGCTTGCCGGTAATTTATTGTAAATTTTAGGGGCCATCCCATACACACTTTTGGAAAATAGTGCAGTTTTAGCGCCCACAGAACACACCTTGTTTTTATTCCTAGTTGATTGGATATATAATGAATATAATAATATTTATTTTATTTAGAAATTAAGCGGGTTTATTACTAAATAGTATATTTATAATATTTATGAATACTTAAATGTATGTTTATTGGGATGGATGGATGTTTGTTCCTGAATCACACCGAAATCTTTATACCGTTTTGGTTGAAATTTTAATGTAAAATACCGTTACCAAGCGGGCAAAGTTGTGGGCGGCATCTAGTAATAAATAAATAATTGATCATTACCCGCAGTGCAAAACAACAGGTGTTTTACAAACATTACAAATTAAATTAGCAATTGTACCTATTTGCGTGGGTTTTGCTGAAAACCGAACGAGGCATTAGCATTTTCAACTCAAAATAACGTATTTACAATTTATTGTAAGCACTTCAATCAAACCTATTGCTTACCACTTGTTATCATTGATCTTATATATCGAGATTCATAGTCTGACTAGACATATAGTCGAGTGCAAATCTTTCAATCTGAAAATTCGGGATCGCGCATTTTGTGAGGGTATATTTTGTATGGCGGCAATAATTGACCGTCCGGCATTCCTAAACTGAAAAAAACTCTACGGGTCTATGTATTTTTTATATACACATCAAATAACAACAGCTTTATTTAGAAACGAGGACTAAACTCGAGGTCACCCCCTGATTTTCCCAGTTCTAGACTAGTGTTTATTATTAGTGGTTCCTCTTACAATTAAGAAATTTCACGAGGAAGACTAACCAATCGAGCATCTTTATTCATGACTTACGGAAAAAATATTCTTATTTCACTAAACCTAGTGGCCCCCCTAGTTTGGGCAAGGACTATCTATGGCAGATTTTTGGCATGTTATCTGACTGTAGCATATTATTAGAAAATATTTAGACGTGTTTGCATTATTTCGATTATAAATTTAGATTATTGTTAATCTGAATTGACTTTAGAAACATAGCAAGTGCGAATCTAGTTAGTGCTGATCGATCAATAATCGTTCATTCTCATAAAAATAATAAACGAGTTGTTGACGTGGACTCATATCTCCAAAGAGTTATTAGAAGTTAGTAAAAACAAACTTGCAAACTTTGGCGCAATTCCAAATTATTTTGTACATTTCAACAATTTCAAATTGATGTTTGTTGTAAGGGAATTGGTAATATGACTCAAGTTCTTGGAACTTGAGAAGTTGCCGGAGCTTCTGAGAGCTGTTCATGATAAATGTTTAGGAAGGAAATACGTAATTAGTTCAAATGCCTACATAACGCCAGTTCTAATAAGGTATACTCTATATGTAGGTACATAAATATTATATATAATAAATATTTCGGACAATTCACACAACGCCATCTAGCCCCAAACTAAGCAGAGCTTATACTATGGGAACCAGATAACTGATAGAATACTTATAAATGTTTTTTTGTAAATACATAGGATACATTATTCTTCTTTTTATCATGTCACTAGTTCTTTCAGACCAATGTGGTGAAAGGATTTCAAGTGCGCCTCGAAGATGCTCTTTTCGTGCTCTTATAGGATACATTGAAAACACCCAGACTCAGGACATGTTCATTACACAAATGTTTGTTCTGATGCGAGAATCGAACCCGCGAGGGCATGGCAGTCCAACACACTTGCCCCTCGAACATCCGTGTCGCACGTATAAAGTAGTACAGTACAGTAATAATAGTAGGTACCTACTTATCTACTAGTTAAGTTAGTTACCTACTTACTATGAAACGATTACTCACTAAATTGTTATTTAACTATGAAAATATTACTTGCCTATGTAGGTGCAACTAGCCAACCTGGGTCCTAAATATACTTATAGTCGATTCGACGTTTACAATTTTCATAAAGAAATAACGAATCGTTAGGTAAGTATCTATTAGAAACCGTACGATACCACGGAACCTACATAATATTTAATAGCAACAATGATGTCATAATGAGTTAACTGATTTCTAAAATAATCAAACTACATTCTTATAGTACGATGACACACGGCTTTTTTACACGCTACACGCCAGCGACTTCGATTGTAGCGTGTAAAGTCGCCCAGTGTCATCGGCGTTTTTACAATTTGCTTGTTGACGATCCTTCCCAAAAGCTAACATGCTCACACGCTAGCGTTTAAAAACGCCAACAATTAGCTTGTATAAAAGATTATGTGTCATCGACGCTTTATGCAAGTGCTGGCGTTTACGATAAACAAAGAGAATTTTCATAGGCAATAACGGATTTAAAATTAGGTGATCAGAAACCATTAGGTATCCTAAACTTGTAAACCACTAATCTTATAAAAACTTACCGCAAATCATTTATTTTTGTATGATTTATGAACAGTTATTTTCGACACTTGTTTACGCGATATAACAATAACAAAATGGGGATTTTGAATAATATTTCGAAAGTTTCGCTCTTTGATGTTCCATTGATGTGTTGAAATCTGTCAGCATTGGGTGTTTATTAAATTTTAATAATCTTAGGGCTTTACCGCTGAAATTAGCTTTATAAAGAAACTTTCATGATCCATATTTATTTTTATCATTATCATCAGCCAAGCGGCCTATATTGCCCACTCATGTAAAACGTAAAGCCCCGTTCTTTCTTCACTAATTTTCAGCTTACATTTAAAGATTGAAGACAGGTCTTTCAGTTTAGAAATGCGCCCTCTACTCGCGCCATCAGCCTTAGTAAGGGTATTTGTAATGAAACGAGTTTTATTGTATTTGGTGTCTTCAAGGCAAGAGTGGATAGGATTATTCTAGGTAAGCGTGCTTCATCGTCGACTACATTGTCACTTACCATCAGGTGAGATGGTGATCAAATGTAAATAGTAAAAAAAAAAAAATGCCTGAAGTATGGTCATTACAAGGTCTCTTATGATTAGTACTCGTACAGTACCACATACTGCGTCGGTACAAAAAAAAAACATGGAAATTGTTCTTACAATTTTCTAATATTTTTTACAGATAATAGGTACATAGTAAATTAAAATGAATTAAACCTTAAAATATGAATGGTTATTTATTAGAATAGATTTTAGATAATTTTAATAACATTAGGATAAGAATTCACTCAAATTACAAATGCATGTATGACGGCAATAGTCGAGGGTGTTAGTATGTAGGGTTGTAACATGTAATGATAGTAAGTAATTAGTTAAGTAGTAGGTACGTAGGTATTCTATGCAGTAATGCATGCCGAAGAACCTTCAAGTCGTAACTTAGACTTGAAGTAAGTGCGAAACTTTGAGATAAAACTTTGCATACTAAGTAAATAAAAAGTTCCATAATGATAGAAACTTTAAAGCCAAATGGCTACTTTTAGGTCACGTTGAAGCTATTTTGTACATAGCTGAGAAAAGTTACTCCAGAAGATGTACATGCTTTATGCTAGGTTTTCAGGATATGCTTATTGCTAGCCATATTCAACATCTCTGCCTATCCCGTGGTCCGAACCAAAACACAAAGCGAACAGTAGGTATAAGATAATTAGGTACTACATTGAATTGTTACAAAATGTATGAAATAATTGGTATGATGTAGTATTTTAAATTATTTTATTTAACACTTTATCAGAGAAAACACCCTTTATCAAATTCAAGGTCAGATCTTATAATTTCAAGCCATCTATCTTCTTCAGTCCCAAAAAATAAGAAATTGCTTAGAAATTCGTGTAAAAGGGTAAAATTCTTTGATGTTCATATAAATATAAATCCCCTTGGTATGACAGGTACGTAAACAAATCTCATAGAGGAATAAACACTAAGAACAATCTCTGGAAACACCTACGCAGTCCTTTGAAACCAGTTCTATAGTAGGAAAAGTTTATTTAAAGCTTACTGTACGCATACCAGCATAATAAATTCACTTGTAAAGAAAATCAGTCAAATCTAGTATCTTCCAATATACCAGTTACCTACCTATCTCTTTTTCTAATCTCATAACCGTTTGTTATAAGCTTGGAAAATCGAGTTTGTTCTAACAATTGGGTGTATTTTAAGAAACAATGTACGATCAAAGAAAAAATTTTGAAATTACGTGCAGAAAAGAATAGCAGTCTCTAGATTTTTCCACTGGTATCTCCGCCATGGACCAGCACTTAAATTAGTAACACTGTAACTCGAATGGAAGGAAATATTAGTAAAGTATTTTTCTTCTTCTTATCGCGTCACTAGTTCTTTCAAACCAGTGTGTTGAAAAGATTTTAAGTGCGCCTCGAAAAGTCACGAGTAGCAGTTATTTTGAACAAACGTAAGGTGCTATTGATGCAGTTCAGTACGTACCTATGCTTTTTGGTACTGGAAGAATTTGTGTTCGCATAGTAGCTAGGGACAATGGTATAGAAGAGACGCGCGAATGACGGAAACGATTGACAATGACTCGGTAAATCAATTGATTGCTTCAATGTCTCTCGTCATTTGATGAAAATTTATGATTGATGCTCAATAAATCACGTAAAGCGCATTGATAATGTCTTTGTATTCAGTATTCAGTTATTTTTTGCAATATTGGAAAGGTAGGTAAGTCAAATAGATAAGTACAGCTACACAATATGACCCATTTAGGGTGTTGCAACTAATAGAGACGTGCCGATATTTTTATATTGTTACATCACTGAATGAGTCATTCATAAAATCTTGCAGCTCGTAATAGCATTTTTTAAAAGCATTTATTTTAAATTCGTTTCAAAAATGTTATTCTTGGCTTCTTATTTTATCTGGATTTTACCGCCATTGCATTTGGACCCGAAACGTATTTTTTTAGTTTAGATGTAGGTATGACCAAATTATGTTTGTATTTGCTTTTTGTAGACGGTTAAATGAGATCGAAAATCACGTAGATTCATCTCGTGGACGCTAGTCTATAGAAGTGGTCTCACCTTCCTGAAGGCTATCCTGAAGTTTTCTGACAGGAATGCGTACAGCAGCGGGTTCACGCAGCTGTTCATATATGCAAGGACGTGCGACACGATCTGAGCTGTCACCGTGAAGTACGTGATGTTGTACGCGTCCAGGGCCTTTACCAACAGGATTATCTGAAACAATATTGGTCAATATTCAATAAATCAATTATAGGGGTAGAGACATTAGGCATAATGGGTACCAGGGGCACACAAGATCTACAAAGATCTACCTAATAAATAAATAAATAATAAATATTTTGGACATTCCACACAACGCCATCTAGCCCCAAACTAAGCAGCATTGTACTATGGGAACCAGATAAATGATACAATACTTATGTACCTACCTTTTTTTGTAAATAAATACATAGGATACATAGAAAACACCCAGACTAAAGACAAACACCGATGTTCTTCAAACAAATGCTTGTCTTGAAGCGGGAATCGAACCCGCGACACTGGGCGTGGCAGTCCAATGCACTTGCCACTCGACTATCCGTGTCGTTAGCCACCAGCTGATAGGCTAAAAGATCTACACGTGACCAGAATGCCGGCTTTTACTTTGCACAGCGTATAAGCATTGCCATTCAACGTGGCAATGACGCCAGCGTTCTGGGCACATTGCCGTCTGGTGGTGACAACGACCGACTGGGTTATTTATATATTATTATTATTATTTAATATTTAGGGTAATTCCCAAAAAATATACTCAATTCATTTATTGTCTTCACATGGTAAAAATGCTAACAAATAGGTACACAATAATGTTTTAGAGTCCCTTTGGGTCATAGCACTACAATATCTATTAGGTAGGAAGCAGGCAGACCGAGGTTATTGTTACGAACATTAGTTGGCCACACAGGAATATCTAACGTTTACCTAACGATTTAATTTGATCAAAAGGACCAAATAGAGATGTCCCTGAAAATTGTTCGAAGGTACACAATAAACCTCGTTTCTCAATAAATAGAAGTTTACGATTGAAGTTTGGTTTATAATCAAGGATTCAACTAAGTTTATTGTTCTATTTAAACTAAAGTAAATAATCTTAGCCACGACGTAAGACGCTTTTGAATAATATAATTAATTTACGTTTGTTTACGATCACTAATCCATTCAAGAAGTTTCATCTTCGCCTTTTAAATATATAAAAAGTTATTTTCGACTTTTATTTTTAATTGCTAAGTACATTATACTTATTTTAAAATTAAAAGTTTAGGTATTTTAAAGTTAAATACGAATGCTCAAATGGAAATGGGCCGGTCACATTTATAGGCTAGATAACCATAAATGGACAAAAAGAGAGACAGAGTGGACCCCTGAAGAAAACAAGAAAACGTTGCCGACAGAGAAAAAGATGGCGAGACATTTTTATAAAAAAATGCGGGTCTGATTGGACGAGGAAAGCGTGAGGGACAGAAATACCTGGAAGAGTTTGGGGAAGGCCTACGCCAATAAGACGACTACTTAATGTTATTATTGATAAAATAATACATTTAAGTAAATATTTTTGTAATCTCCTTTAAAATACCTTCATTTTGATACCCTACACGATGGGTTTGGTAAACAAAAAAATTATTAACGAATTATATTAACAAATAGTATAAATATATTTAGTAATAAAGCCGCTTCATTTCTAAACAAAGGCTTTTATTATTATTACTAAATATATGTTTCATTTCATTTTATTTATTTATTTAATCACATAATACATTTATACAAAGGTCTATATAACTTTATACTATATACCTATATATACTACTACTATTTGTTAATATAAATGGATTTCCGCAAAGTAACGCCTGAATCAATCAAATATTAACGAATTACTATTTATCTCCAAAAACCGCTATTTTGATTAATTAAATTTAAACCCATTTTAGAACACACGTGTGTACGAGACGAATCTGACGATACCTTAAAAAATCTATCCAGCCGTTTGGCCGAGGTTACCCAGAAATTTACAAACATACATACAAGATACGCGCGTAAAACGGGTATTCCTTGACAGTCGGGTAAACACAAAACAAAATAAAATTCACAGTGTATGTTTTTCCTTAATAAAGGCAAGTATCAGAAACGGATCTATAAATATAAAACGTCTAACGTTATTGCTTTTGGGGCAAACCTGCCTCCTGACTGGCACTTTTCATAGTGTTTGTACCACCTTGGCGTAACATGCGTAAAATAGAATAAATACGATTACAAAAACCTTTTCTGTAAGGAAAACTGTTTTTACTTGAATTTATGTTTTTCTGAGGTTTATTGCGGTTCACATTTCGGTGGTACCTAACTATTTCATTCATTTCATTTCATTTATTTTCAAACAATTTTTACATTGTGTCGGAAATATAGGTACTTACACCTAAACAACGCAACTAACTTTAACTAACTTAACTGTAACTTTAAGGTACTATTTAGGCATCAATTTGTCCCTTTATGGTTTCGTTCAAAGTTCATTACTTTTGTTCGTTACATTTCCGGTTTTAGTGCGGAAATACGGGTAAAGTTCACGAGGCCCCTTTGTCCAAAACCGAATGTTTGTTTCCGCCTAAACTAAACACTGTTTGGACATGGACAATACTGCCGATTTTAGAAAAGGTCTGTGAAGCATGTCTTCTAGTGTCTGATATGATGATGAAGTATTTTTCTGTGATAATCTTGTTATATCGAAACCGCAGAAGCAGTTAACAGCAGAAACATGAATTCTAGAGTCAAATACGATAGTTTAACGTGAATACCAACGTTACCGGACAATGAGCGTTACCGGACAATGACAATGTTACCGGACAATGACAGCGTTACCAATGACGTCAACGTTTTCGTGCATGCAGCCGGCGTTCATCGATTTATTAGACTTAGTCACGTCAAAACATCGTGCTTCAAAGCTTCTAAGTAATTTGTACCAAAAGTGAAAAAATACGAAAAGCACCCTGCGCCTTTTTCTTTGAGCAAAAAGAAATCCTGGAGTGGTCTCATTCAACACTACATTACTTTTTTACCGACATCTATTCATACAAAGCGTTTCGTTAGTGTAGCTGAAATACTGTTTTTTTAAACTAAATAAAACATGACATAGTTCGCATACGATCATTTTTTCTGGCAGATAATAGGCTCTTAGGCACAGACATCAGATAAAATTTATGCTTTTAGGCCACCCAGGAAAATGTCAGTAATTAATTTTTAAAACCAGGTGTCTGCAGATATTCCAATTTACAGAAGATTATCATTTCTAACTTTACATTTTTCTTGAAATTCAACACAGGACTCGGGAAAATGTTAAAATATTCCGATAATAGGTAAAATTTTCCGACGGAAAGATTTTTAGGTAAAATACGGCGTTACTTTATCCTGTCTATTTTTTTTTTTGTTAACTTTAAATAATGGGGAATCGGAAATCACAAATTATCACAGCCAGCATAGATTCATTTTAACATTTATTTTTAGTTCTTAAGATCTTTTTTGTATGACATCTCTTTTTAAATTATTTTACGTGTGCTATAATATGGATGTATTGTCTGAGAATAAATGAATTAATAATAGAGTTTCGTTTATATTAATATAAACTATCCTTGTTTAAACAAACAAGGATCAATTTCAATAAACGACTCTGGATTGATAGCATAATTTTGTCCAGTTGATTTTGATTATTGACATAAAAAAGCCTAGAATTTTCGTTACAGTAAACCTGTTATTAAGCCCACTATTTTATGGATAATAGCACCAGTGTTATCGGCGTTTTTACAATCTGCTTGTTGACAACCCTTCCCAAAAGCTAACACGCTCACACGCTAGCGTTTAAAAACGGCAACAATCAGCTTGAAAAAAAGCTTGTGTGTCATCGACGCTTACAAGTGTTTTTCGTGTACGACACAAATTATTTTATCTATCTTCAGGTATTTATTGATTGTTATCGAATAATTGTTCCAAGTTTCACGTTAATTCGAATTATATTCGCTCCGTTAGCTATCGTCCGTTTAATGCCAAGTGATATTCGTCGTTTATGCTAATCAAGCAAATTTGAATACACGTGACACGGCTCAGTGTTACGGAAGCACGGCTATAATAATAAAACGTTTAACTTATAGCTTTTAAAATAAACTTGGGTTATTTTGTAACGTTAAGTCCAAAACGTATTAGGCCTATATTTTGCTAGAGTTCAGTGAAAACTGTCGAAAATCTACTTTGGACTTGATTTAAACTCAAGTCTTAATTATACGTGTCTGGTTTGGGTAACTCAAGTAATTTGGTAAACTCAGATATAGGTTATATCCCTTCTTTTTTCGTTCTTCTTTCATAAGTTTACTACTACAATTACAAAATTTACAAAACGAAAGCTATTAGAAGGATAGTAGAAAAAAAAAGGATGATAATCTAGATACACATATCCATTGTCTATACGTAATATATCCATAATTTTAATTTATATTTATTTATTAGGGACAAAATACAACTGCAATATACATTTCACTCAATAATTATAGTACTTAGATTAACGATACTACAGCCCACTGCATTATACATACATAGAGTTAAAAAAAAATAAAAAAATTACATAAGAAGACTACTAGAGGACCGGCAGGTATTATTTATAAAAGTGACGAAGTTGTAACAATAGTAACAAATAAAACACTGCTAAACGGTGAAAGAAAACATCGTGAGGAAATAATAATAAACAAAGAGTTCGACTCACCTGTATAGGACACCAGCAGACCGCAAACACGACCACGACAACCACCACCATCCTGGTGACCTTCTTCCTCCCCCTCCTGCTCTCTGCGGACACCCTGCCTCCTGGGGCGCTCTTCCACAGCCTCGTCAGCATGCACATGTACAGCACGCTGATCAGAGCCAGCGGAATCACGTACGACGACAGGAAGAACGACATCTGGAAGGCCAGCCGGCTGTAGCCCTGCTCCTCCAAGAACACGCAAGATGAGTGGTTTCTGTGGTAGTAAGCGTACTCTCTCTCCCCGTGGCAGACGCCAACGGGGATCGCTGTGGTCAGTATTACAACCCAGATGCATCCGATGGCTCGTAACGCGTTCCTCTCCGTCCTGATCGACATGGACGCTATTGGATGCACGACCGCCATGAATCTATCTAGTGACATCAGAACCAGAGTATACACTGATGCGTGAGCCGTCACCACGATGAAGTACTGAACGACTTTGCACCACCAGTCTCCGAAAGGCCATCTCGGCATTACATAGTCTGTCGCCGTGAACGGTACGCAGAAGATCACGAATAGAAGATCGGCTACAGCGAGGTTGATGATGAGAAGGTTTGTGGTGGATCTCATGCCAGGGTTGGCAGCTACGACCAGCACGACCAGGGCATTGCCGACTAGCCCTACGATGCCGATGAATCCGAAGAAGATGGGGACAACCCTGGACACGACTTTCTCGAGGAGCTCTCCATTCTCGTATTCGCTGGAGCTGAAGTTGCAGCTGCCGAGGCTCGCCTCCTCGTTGGTGAGGTTCAGGCATATGTTGTAAAACTCGTCGTCGGTCGGTTCCATGGTGATGATCAAAGCACCATCATCGGGTTTGGAGATTTACCTGCAAAGAAACAAAATAAAATTGTAGATAGTCTAGTAGCTTAGACCAGTTGGTAATAATTTTAGAAGTAAAAGATCTTAAACTAAATGATCTACGAAGCTCAATTACTCCACTAATCGAATCATATCCTTGAAAAATGATGGAAGTGTGACGTTGAAAATAAAAATTTCGGATCGAAAATTAACGCGTAATAAATTGACACGTGATCAGAGGGCTGGCAGTTATCTCGGCCAAATAATAAGAATCGCAATACAAAGAGGCAATGCAGCCAGTATCCTCGGGACGGTGCCATCGGGTATCAAATTGGAGCAGTTGAGCTACCTATAGACGTTTGCAACGATCTATGGGTGGGTCAATTGTTTCCTTTTGTAAATTCCTTTCCTTCCTTCCAGTCCTTTTAGTAAGTAATTCTTATTACTTACTTAAACATTAAGTAATAAGTTTCATAGGTAATTTAAATTAAATAATGCCACCACAGTACTAATTTGTGATTCAGTACGGGCTGTCTATTAATTTAGACGTGATAATGGTACCTTTTATAAAATCCGGTAGCAGTTTGATTGTATTGAAAGATCGTTGATAAAAAGAATCAGTTAGTACCCTAGAGCTTTTAAAATTGAAAACATTTTCTTACATTTCCGTTTCGATTTCGTCTGTAAAATGTTTATCCGAAATGATCAATGGCCTGAATGGAATGGCCAATAAAGCACCAGCAACACAAACAAATCCATCAGTGTATCAACACCATCGTTAACCTGCCAAGAATAGCCATCAGATCAGCATCCGAATCACGGAACCGGCAGTGACGTGGACTAATCTAGTTGTGGGGAGACGTGGCCGAACTTACATTACTGAGGCTCTTTTTCTTTCTGTTCCTACTCCCGTACAATCAATGCCGAGATCCTACGTAAACCCAGGACTCAATGATGATAGTGAAATAGAAGTACGCGGAGGGTTTTGAAATGCATAATTGATTAAAAACTCTTTAATTTGTAATCTGCGAGATTCAAATCTTTTACAAAATAGCTCTTTGTAGTTATTTTTGGAGGCTAAACCCTACCGTTCTGAATGTATATAATCAAAATTATGCGTAGTTAAGCCTTGGTTATCTGTAGTAAGGTCAATTAATTTACTAATCATACTATCTAAGAGAGTAGGTAGCGTACTGTAGAGTGGTTAATCCCAAAATATCCTTTATATTCCCCTTGATTTTAACTAAAAAACCTTTTGAAACTTCAAATCCCTTTTGATTTCTAAAATTTGGCTTAAAACTTTTAAACAATCCCCTTGAATTAATTAAGGGGAAATATTAAAGTGATTTTGCGACTAACCCCTGAAAAGTTGTGGGCTTCGCGCGAGGCCCCTCTTGCCTACTCGCCAAGGCCTAGCTTCGCCTCTGGAGTACCGGTACATTTTGCAAACCGTCTTTGATGTGGTAATTCATCAAATGCGAACCCTATCGTCGGCACCCCCTCTTTATTTGATAGCGCTGATGATGGTTTTCAGATCCATATCGCTGAAATGGATTGCTTTACATTTTTACGACTTACTAGCTGCTGTCCGTGGTTTCTCTTGCGCGAAAAACCCATGTCTTTGTTTAGGTCTTCTTCTTCTTATAAATAAAAAATCACAGCATTGTCGGTCGTATTAGGGTTTATCTAATTCAAAGAAGGAGGAGGTTCTTAATTCAATATATTTTTTAATGTTAACAGACATTTCAAAATCTCTTAACTTTGTTGATTATAAATTATTTATCTTTTTTTATCTGAAAGTATATCCTATACTTACAGATTGATCCCATAGAAATTTCATCAATATAAGATCTGTCAAGTGATATAAAGTAGTTAGCTGCTACTAAATGTATATTAAGATCTTTTTGTACACAGTTTTAAACAATAAATGTTTCTTATTGCTTATCTTATTTCTTAGGATCTTAGACAGTTTGGTACAAGTAGCATTCTATAGCAATTTAAAACTGTGGTCAACAACTGCCCTTTTTGCCCTGTTCCCTAAAACCGCGCGCCCATAATTTGCAGAAACGAATTATTACTACCCACTAAGTTTAGTACTTAGTACTTAGTCATTACTTAGTAGTTAATTGCCATATTTGGTAGGAAGGTTATATCTCAGGTATAGGGGCCAGGCCACAACACTGCGTTGCGGCGTCGTATCGCAAAAACAACATCGTACAGAAATGCGATGCGATATTTAAACCGGAACACAGTAATGCTTACACATTACTGCTTTACGAAAGAACCTAATAAAACCAGTCTACAGGTATTTTATAATCAGAAAGTTGGTGGTAAATCTTAATAAGAATAAATTAAACTTCCTTCCCATAGAGTAACACACTCCAAGTCAGGGAGTTACTCGTTGGGAAAAAAAAATTTGCAACTTGTAACACACCGACTCGAGGTGTGACTTGATGGGGAAAAAATTCCCAACGAGTTACACTGTTACTCGTTTGGGTGTTACTCGATGGGAACCCATCAATATCTGGCACTGTGTTGTTACCCATAAGTGTCAAGTGTCAATGCACAAAAGTATCCTCATCGAGGCGCACTTGTAATCCTTTCACCATACTGATTTGAAAGAACTAGGACACGATAAAAAGAAGAAGGTAACTCAAACCCATACTACTTAACGTTTAAATATGACAATCTATTGTACCAGTTTTGACAGTTAAAATGTTCTTTTTTCTTATTATTTCCTACCATCTAGACGGCATCCTGCAGGGGAGGGCTCCCAACGGTAACCTTCACAATATATCCTGAAAACGCTACTTGAATTGATATTTTTAGCTTCATAAAGGACGTATTATCCTTGGATTGAGTGCGAGGCCGATTGATCCATTGATACCCAATAACTAGATTCACAATCGATAATGAGCAGAGAATTGGGAAAATCATGATATAATCAAGTATTTTTGTCACGATATTTTTAAAATTAATCTATTTTTCTTAAAACCAGTACACCTACTTACTAGTATTTATATGAACTTTTTTTACAACCGACTTCAAAACCGGAGGAGGTTATCAATTCGGTTAAATGTTTGTTACCTCAGAACTTTGTTGTTTATATACCGATTTTAAAAAATATTTTTGTATTAAGAGGATGCACTTTCAGATTGGTCCCATAGAAATTTCATCAATACCAGTTTTTATATCAAAATAACTGAAAAAAATATGTCGTCGAAGTAAACGAAATTGCGTATTTTGCTTCCCTGTGACTTTTCAGTGGTGTTTACGGTCACTAAAACAGTCCGATTGAAGTCGGTGGTTCTATGTTTGTGAAAAACCTTGATTATTGGTTTGGTTTGGGTTTATTACGAAAATTTAGGGTGGAGTTTAAATCAATTGAATGTCCTATTTTCATTCACTAACAACTAAGATCTTGGTCTCTTCAAGAAACGAGTAAATATGTGTCTTCTAGACCAACCCCGGATCTAGAATTTTTCGTGATGGGGGGCAAAAATTAAAAAATGCGCTCCTAACCGCCTATATTTTTACCTTTATCATTATTCTCATTTTAGCCATCAGACGGCCACTGATCGACATAGGCCTTCCGTAAATAAACATAAATAAACATAAACATTCACACACTCACACCCCTGCACTAGGATTCCCTGTGTCGCAGGTGGCATGGACACATACAAGACATCACAACATCCAAGACCCGAGAACAAACATTTGTGTTCGTCACAAATATCTGCCCCAGCCGGGGATCGAACCCTGAACACCAATATTCGTAGGCAGGGTCACTACCAACTAAGCCACGTTGTCGTCACAACGTAAAGAACGGTACAATGACACAGATAAGCTTAAGAAGTGTTATGCTTATTTTTTTAGTGTTTATTTTTTGTTAGTTCTAAAAATCACTGTATAGGGAAGACCCAATATCAAGCAATATCGGATTCAGATCGCGGCGAGTGAAGAGTACCGTGGCGCTAATTTTTTTTTGGGTATTAACATACCTACTAAGGGGAAAATTGCTTTATCAGGACTCAAAAACACCCAACATCTTATATTATTCACCATTTTAAAGCTTTAAGTTTAGTATCTACTGAAAATCACTGTATCAGAAACCGAATACACTACCGGATAAAGCTACATCATCATTTACCATCAGGTAAGATTGTGGTCAATCGAAGGTCTATATCCATAAAAAAAAATACAGTGTACTTAATACAATTTTACCAACGTTACCAAGTTTACAAAGTCCGTAAAAATAAGGAGGTTACTGCTTGCTTTCTCTTGTGAATTCTGTGCTCTTATTAAACTAGGGCAACCAAATTATATTCAAATCAGGGTGAGCCCCGATTCCAATATTTTAATTGAGTTGTCGTAGGTAGGTATATTTGGCGTTATTTTTATGGAAATCTCTGGTTTCTGAAACATATACCTAGGCATTACTTATTTATTTGGGACCAGTCGACATTTCCAATTTTGTTTGCGTTACGAATTTAGGACGCGCTTACACATTTTGGCGAACATACACACGAAATTTCAAGTCTTTACATTTAGTGGGTTGGCCCTTGGTGTGTAATGACAGTCAAAGCAAAGTACCGTCTTTTGATATGAAATCATTAGGTATAGATAATCAGAGACTAGTAAAAAGTAGTTCTTTTTACTAGTCTCTGGTATAATCAAGGTTTTACAAAAACATACTACAACCGACTTCAATTGGACTATTCTATTGACCGTTAACACCACTGAATAGTCACAGGGAAGTAAAATACGCAATTTTGTTTACTAGGATGACGTAATTTTTTCAGTTATCTTGATTTCAAAACCAAAGTACTGAACCGATTTTCATGATAGAAAGACCAATCTGAAAGAAATATCCTTTCAAATAAAAAAATATTTGAATCGGTTCAAAAACAAAAAAAGTTCTGAGGTAACAAACAATTATTCAATCAAATTGATAACCTCCTTCTTTTTTAAGTAGGTTGAAAGGTAATAAGTAGCTTTAATTTATAATAAAAAATATTTTATCTTACAAAATCTGTTCGAAAGCCATCGAATAATAATAACTAGATGTCAGTCACAGCTGTCTGAGTAATTTCCTCATGTTGGTAACATGTGTCGCGCGGACTGACGAGTGCGTTTGTCATCTCGTAGCTATAATCAGAGCTACCCTCAAAATTACACAGCTACCTACTCTCACACCTATACACTATACACTTACTATACAATTTGTATCAACCCCGGATCCTGGGGGGAACAGGGTTCCGCGCCCTGTGCGCCAAATTGAGGGGGCAGCAAATCCAAAAGATTTTTTGGGTTAGATCAATCGATTTTTCGAACTAAATATGCTCATGATTTGATTTTTCGAAAAAAATAAGCTTAACACAGATAGAGCAGCGTCAATATGAGAGGGATTGTATAGTCCCTCTCCCCGAAGCTTTTGTTCCCGTGGCCCAGCAAGAATGGCGAGAGAAGAACACCGGAGGGGTTTCAGTGGATATTCCGTCCTCCCATGAGGGCGGCGAGTCCCACATAACTCCAGTCCCCCCGACCGGTTTATTCGTAAATGAATTTCCCCTCTGAAGACAAAAAAAAAAGATAGAGCAGCGTGGACCGGTCATTGTACCGTTCTTTCCGGGAGGCCTTTGTCCATCAGTGGCCGTCTGAAATGGCCTGGCTAAAATGAGGATGATGAAGGTAAAAATGTAGGCGGGCGGAGCGGCATTTTTAAATTTTCCCCCCCCCCACGAAAATTCTAGATCCGGGGCTCATTTGTATATTAATGTCCCACTAATATCCCTTTATAACACGCACCACTGCCTAATTTCGTCACCCCAGCCGAAAACCTACCCCCTGGGCATAAGCTGCAATGATCAATTTGGAAGTCACCTACCAACTTATCTGTGAATTGAGGAGCGTCGACAGCGACGCACATCACAGGATCACAGGATCGCAACGGTACACGACGACACTGACCAACAAGTGGCTGTAGTTCCATTTTCTGCCACTTCACAGATAAGTTAGTAGGACTGTACTTACCATTGCATATAATATGTAATCTGTGATGGTTGGCCAAAAATTGTTTAATGGTATATAAAAAAAAAAAAACATATCTAAAAAGGTTCAGGTTTAAAAACCGATAGCCGTCAAGGAACGTTAGTAAAAAAAAATGTGGTATAAATGTTTTGTTCCAAAACTGTCAATTATTTTATTAATTTTATCTTATTTATTTGTTTATTGCCGAGCAGCTTCCGCTGATGTGTCTATGTCATACAGTGTTGGATTTTTTAATAGTTTTGTGTCACTTTTTTTAGCATAGTCTTGTTTATTAAATATTAATACGTAATTTAGAATTTCTCACAAAAGTATCCGCCGGAACATTTCTTTTGAGACAGCTCTTTGACGGGGTGTCATAAGTCCTAATGGTCTCATTACTGTGTTCTTTCTCTAGCTGTCAGTTATGTGTATATTATGTAGCTCTTTTGACGAAGAAGCGGGGATGACTTCCAAGGATTTTACTGTATATTTATTTATAACATAATATCGACGTAAAAAATATGATAAAAATAATGATAATATTAGTATTAATCAAATCAAATCAAATCAAAATATTAATTTCGGACAACTAATGTAGATCCATATATAAAAACATTAAAAATACAAAATTACAAAAAAAAATAAACCTATCATCATGCGCACCTCCAATTGAGCTTTAATCCAATAGCGGAGCAGCCTATTAGATCAAAACTCGATTTAAGGTCTGCATGATGGGCGAGTCATATCTGCTCCCGATGACTTGTAGGATGCTGTGGGTACTGTTTTACGTTCTGCAGATCAGTGAGTCTAATGTTTTTCGCATTCGATAAACTAAAAGTGGTTTAAAATCAAACGAACGCTTCAGCAGTGTTGCACAGGCCTATGTGAATCAAAGTCCTATGTGTAGCTGTGTGTGTAGTACTGTTCTGCTAAGAAACCAGAACTTTACAAACATACATACAAGTTACGCGCGAAAAACATAACCCTTCCTTGGCAGTCGGGTAAAAAGCAAAGCTTTATTCTACTAGTCTTTGGGGACAGTGAAATATTGAACTCAAAAGTTTGTTCCCAGCAAAGTTAGGAGAGAAAAACTGTGTAAATGCCACTTGAGAAGTTACGCAGATTGATTCTGTGACTTATTTCCGTTTTGTGGGGACAAGGGACTTAACCCCAATACCCCAGAACCATAGATTTATAACGGTGTTCCTATAAAACACCAAGATTGACAGCATCGAAGCAAAATAAAGACGGAAAACCAGGACAAACATCGAGACGGGGTCAATTTAAATAAAATATTTCCATTTTGAAATATTTTTGTTACTTTTTAAAATGGAGTTTAACAATGAAAAAGCTTGTAATTTTTAACTATAATTTTCACTCGTGCTGTTAGTTCTCTATTTCGTAATTTAGGCATCGAACCAAAATGTACTTACTAGAAGTTAGCTATACACAGACTTGTAAAATATTTTTTACCAAATAAATACTTATGACTTATATAGAGGGGCCTATACCTCCCCAGCAGTAGGTCAGGTCAGGCTGCGGATGATAATAATGATGATGAGAAGTTAGCTAAAGTGTCCAACTTTTTTTGCGCGTTTTTTTTGTACTACGGTAAAATCCTATACTAGGTTCTTCTATGCCCAGAACTTTAACCGCAAGTACCGCAACCGATACCATTCGACCCGCAGCTTATATTGTACCATAAATTGTGAACTGTAATTTATTCTTATTTTTAAGTTCTTTTGAGAAATAAATATCTTTAAACCGAATTGTACCATCTGACACAATGAGCATTTTTGCTCAAGGCCCAGAATCCCGCGTGTCGCTATCTCGCTCGCACTTTTGTACATTTTTGAAGATATAAATTAACTGAGTATAAATTTCAAAAAAGTGGAGCAGTGAATTTGTTACTGCAACTTCACGAGTACTTTTTTGTTTTGATATGTGCGAAAGAAATAAAATTATATAACGTTACTGCGACACCGAACTCTTTTTTTCTATCTATCTATCTACTCAATTAAATTATTTTGCTGTAAGACAATTGATTGATTCAGGCGTTACTTTGCGGAAATCCATAAATCGTTTCGGATTTCGGAGAGTCAACATCTCCGGAGGATGCCTCGTGTAGAGGCGAAACACGTGTCGACTTGGGTTTTCTGTTTTCGGCGCTTTGGTTAAGATACAAAATTTGAAACTAGAGTTAAGTTAATAGGGACCTTTGTTTGGAAGTTAAGCGGACTTACTACTATATAATATTTATACTATTTTTTAATATTTTGCTGTATTAACATCATATTAAAATGAAATAGGCAACTGTGCGTAAAATGTATCAGCATTTTGTAAACCAAGCCATACACGAATATAACGAATTCGACACGCAAGGGTGAACGGATATAACCCTCATTATTTGAACGATTTTTTTCACACTTCAATGAAATCGATCCAGTTTTAGCTCTAATGGTCCTTGTTTATTTTTGCCGTGTTCAAAACATTAGTTTGAAAAAATACCTAAAGATTTAAATAAACAGGGCTGAGTGAAACTTTTAAAATTGGCAAAGTATTCAGCTTGAGTAGGGTAGAGTCTTATAAAGAGCAGCGGTTGGGGTCAAGTGTCGCGGGGTCAAAAACGAAGCGGATGTGGCCACAGTTAACGAAATAGTTCACTTGTCAATGTTCAATAGCTCTGAAAAGGTTTTGAGGGTTTGAGCCAATACAACCTTTCGTGAATGAGATATTCCAGAAAAGATATTACGGAAAAAATGAATAGAGCATTGAGCATTGACCTAGGATTTTTTCGCCTCGAGGAGGCTCCTTTCGTGCAATAGACACATGTTTTTAGAACTTTTTAGGTTCTATGACATGCCGGTTACCTCACGATGTTTTCCTTCACCGTTAAGCACGTGTTCAGCACACATAGTTTTTTTGAATAGAAAAATCCATTGGTATACGACTGGGTTCGAACACACAGCCTTCGGATCGAAAGTCGAGGCACCTCCTACTCAGCCAACACGCCGGCTTTTATTTATCAAGATTATATTTCTTTATCAAGAAAGTATTGAGGTTCTTCAATTTAGGTGTAAATATGTAAATATGCGTTTAAAATGTTTTCCTTCACCGTTGCGAGAACGTGGGATGCATACATAGATTTTTGCGACCGGAAAAACCCAACGCATGACTGCCACCGGGATCCGAACCCGCGACCATCAGATCGCAAGGCAAGGGCCTCATCCACTCGGCCCCCACGTCCTCAAAAGCCAATAATTTTTACTAGCTAGAGTGCTATTTCACAGGAATACTTATACATGACTGCTTAGTGGGACGTGAAATCCAAAGAACAATGGCAAAAAACATCTGAAAATCGTTATCTTTCATCGCCTTTCGCTCGTCGACCTTCGAACTTACCATTGAGCACCACTTGGAGGCTCTTTTGAGAACTGTGGAGTCGCATTTTTCCAACTTGAAGGCTCATAATAAAACTCTCTTGTCTTTGTTCGAATAAAAATATATTCAGAAAAATGAAGGAAATATGGTAACACTTACTTCTTTTTTGACGGGTCAGTGGGGTGTATTTTTAGTCAACAGTTTGAGAAGTGAAAATAGAAATTACGCATACAAACTAAGAAATACCTCTGTTTATGTTTTATATGGTTAAAATTTAAGAATTTTGATAAAGTACAATGAATTCCAATCCTTTTTCCCATAAAATTTGCTCATCGTTTTATGATCTCGCAACGAATTTTTATTATGAATTTAGAACAAAGCTTTGATAATATTTTGAACCCTATTTTGTCTCGTCAAAGCTTGTATAATTAAGATAAAATATTGGTATCCTATCTACTTGGCATCATAACAATAATTAACATCGTATTCAGGTCATGTGTCTAACACGTAAATACGCTGTTTCAACCCTGTACATTCAGCTCATAATGTAATCATAACATAAAAGGTACCTACTTTATATTGGTATATTAAATTGAACACAACAAAAAACGATTGTTCCTATAGCTGTCGATATTGTCAATATATACGTTTATGTAATAGTATTGTGTACTATCAAAGCAAGTAGAGGGTAGAGTCAAAATGTAGAGTAGATTTCCCTATTCACAGTAACGTTAAACGTATATTTTCAATCCCTCTTTTTACCCGTTTCAACATTGAATTTAGTAGAAAGCTGAAATACATGGTAGTGCTTTTTTTCGGATATTATCAAAATGTGACTTTCATTCTTGTCTTAATTTCAGAAGACAGGTACATTTAACTTTTAGTCTATCACCTTCAATACGTACTACGTAAAGTTCACGAAAGGAGCCTCTTCGAGGTGCACTTGAAATCCTTTCACAACACTGGGTCGAGTCGAGAACCAGTGACACGATAAGTACTTTAACGTTAAACGTTACTGTGAATAGGAAAATTCAAACTTATGTACCCCCCCCTCCTACTGGTGCTGCCCTCTTGTGGATTATTTTTGTATCTTCAGAGGAAAATGGCTAATTGAGAACCTCCCCTTTTTTTAAGTCAGTTGAAAAATATTTTTCCAAATCGGTCTTTGTTCTGACGGTTGTGTTCTCAGGTAACATAAAAAAATAAACCGAATTGAGATCATCCAAATTTTTTGAAGTCAGTTGAAAAATAATATTTATTTATATATATTGGAAGGCCAACGGCTTATAAATTTAGTAACTTAATTCTAGGTAACATAAAGCTAATTAGAGGTCTTCACGGGGTGCTGCCCTCGAAGTGCTCACTAACATGATGCGATCCAGATCACAGGTTGTGGTGGGAGAGGGTGGGAAGACGAGATCGAGCCCGGTCACGACTACCATGGGAGTAGCACAAGGATCTGCTGTCTCGAATATCCTATTCTCCCTGTTGCTCAATGACCTTCCGAGGGCCGTAAGCACTGCAGACGTGCTTATGTACGCTGACGACGTGGCCGCAGTAGTGTCGGCTACCACGATAGACTCACTAGAAGCAGAAGTTAAATCTTACGGCTAATAAACTTGCTGAATGGTTCGAGGACAACGGCTTGGTGCTTAACATATCGAAGACACACTTCATCCACGTCTGTGTCGGGACGATTGCCAAGTAATCTTACGGTCCTTGCGGGTGGAACACAGATTAAACAGGCATCTACGACTACATTTCTGGGATTTGAGCTTGATAGGACGTTGACCTGGGAGTCCCACATTGATAAAGTGTGTGGAAAGCTGGGCGGTGCCTGCTATGCGCTAGGCCGAATGGCGAAGATCATGCCCAGACACGAAGTACGAACCTGATACTTCGCCACTGTTCATTCCGTGTTGCAGTACGGCGCGGAGCTGACTGGCTTCGCGCTTTCCGTATGCAGAAACATGCCATGCGGGCAATTGTAATGATACCACAAGACACTTCAGTGAGACCGTACTTCAAGGAGCTTGAAATAATGACTCTTCCATCTATAATCATTTTTCAGGTGGCAGTGTTCGTGCGCGATAACCTGACTCTGTTCAGTAAGAACAGTAACAATCACGCGTACCACACTCGTCATGCCGACAAGCTTGCTAGCTTACCCCGCACACTCGCTAAGTCAAGCAAGCTGACGCATATAATGGCACCGACGATATATAAGAACTTGTCAAACTCTGTCACAGATGCAAATAGTACGGTGTCCTTTAAATTTAGATTAAAGTGCTGGCTCACTGATAAAACTTTCTATAGCTATGAAGAGTTCATAGCTAGTATATAACTGTAATCTATTATTTATTGTATTCTATTTCATTGTAATAACTTCTATTTATGTCGATCATGACAGACAACTGTATATTTATTGTACTGAATATAGGTACTCTATATTTAATTACCATAAGTGACGTGTAAATATTTTATTTACTAAATAAATGATTATTGATTATTGATAACGATTAGCAAGCAGAATGGAAACAGTTCTTGAGAACAAAAATGTCAACAAAATATCCGAGTGACTTCTTAAATATATTCTTGGCTCATACTCATAACCCTAATATGAAAAACGAAATGGAGTTACGTACATCACGTACTAAGTAGGTACATGAGACGTTCATGTCAGACAATAACCTGCATGTTATGAAAAACTTATTCAAAATACCCTCAGATGTTCTCTCCGTTATGAAGTTTCCAAGGTGATTCAAGGAAAATTGTATTCAGTAAGGGTCACATCAGAATTCAGCAGGGTGCGTCTCCTTCCAGTAAATAGCCTATCAAAAATAGTCTTCATTACATTTTAATGAATAATTTTACTTAGAAATAATTCTTCTACAAAATCATTTCAGGTTAAAGATTTTTATTTTCTCGTAAAATAACATTTCGCTTACACGAGAATCTACTCTAGGTGATATATTTTAATATTAAATCATTTGCAACACATTTACAACACAACTTTACTCTCTCTTATGCCTAGATCATACGTACCGAGTACTCGGCCGAAACAGTGATCACGGCCGAGACAGTGCTCTCGGCCGAGTACTCGGTACGTATAAACATAGCGCCGAGTGCTCGGCTAAGTGAGTGACGTAAGCTTTCACTGTCTCGGCCGAGTAAAATTTTACTGTCTCGGCCGAGTACTCGGTACGTGTGATCTAGGCATTACACTACCTTATTTCGACAGAATATTAAACCTTAAATATATGTTTTTTAGATTTAATAACAATATATGTTTTTTTTTAGAATTTTAACTACTACAATCTATACCTATTACAAAATTTACAATAGAACAATTGGAACCTTTTTTTACACTTTAATCCTAATTAGGAATAAAAGTTTAGTTACTTGTTTCCAAACTAGTAACACTAACTCGTTTGAGTGTGACTCTTTGAACCAACCAACTATGAAAAAGTATTTGAGTTACTGACTGTTACTGTTTAACTTACTGTGAAATACGCTGAAAATTCTGAAGACAGGTAGAAATTAAAGGCACACAGACGTTAGTGTTCAAAATTCAAATACTAAGTATTTTATTACGCGAAATTCAGCATTAATGTAGCATAAAGATCTTTCAGTCCAAGAATCATCTCCCCCTTCTTTTATGTAAAAAAGTGGTGAAACTAGCTAGGGGCTCTCCTGATGGTAAGAGATTACGCCTGTCCATGTAGAAAACAGAGCTACACAGGGATTTGATACCCATAGGACCGTACAACACTTCTATAGCGCTCCACCTTTAGACAAATTGATGGTCAGTCTCGAAAGCCCAGTAATTTCACTATATTTACTAAGACTGATAAAGCAAGTGGAGAGGCGTGCATTTTTAGACTGTAAGACCAACAGTATGTTTTTATCGCCCTCTTTTCCGCCATCACGTCGCTATCACCCGGTCAAATTGATGAATTGATGGCCAAATTTGACACTGTCGTCTGATAAAACGAATTTTTCCATTCGAATTTCCATTTCATCAGGCTTATATTTTTCACGTTTGTGTAGTTAAGGTTTATCTATACTTAGGGAAAACCGGGATATTTGATGAATCTTGTAGGTAAGGCACGGAGCGTGATCTTTTACAAACATCTTGAATTAGATATCAGTGAAATACACTTCAATTTATATTCTTTTGTGAGAGATCTTTTCTTGAGCCTGAAAAAATAATTGATTTCCTCATTCTCCCTTGATCCCATTCTTTCCTGTGGATTTATTTAACTTATTTGTAAGCCCGGTTTCTATTTTTGTCGTGAGACGATATTGTCATAGCGACCAGAAATTTCTTGCCGTTTTATTACCGATACCAAAGATAGACGAATAACTTGTGGTTATTAGTCTATGCCCATACTATTTTGGTTTAAGCCCCTTGTCAAAATAAGTAGTATACGGAGAAAAAAAAAATGGGATATCGAGATTAAATAGTAGCCAATAATATATTTTCTTGTACCTTTTACTAACTTTTATAAGAACTTATTATATTGTAATCGTTACTAGAATTCGTTAGCAGGAATTATTATTATTGGAATCGTTACTAAATTATTCTCGCTGTCACAAATTCAACTAAAATTTTAGTAACTATTACGAGATTTTTTTCTCTGTGTAGGTAGGTATTTCTGCCTTCAAGATTATTCATGCTTGCTTAATGCATGTCGGCCAAAAAAAACCTTGTAGGTCTCTTTTGGTTCAAATCTGTAGTTCAATATACCTACCTCAAATTTTAATTACCAAAAAAACTGAAATGGACAATGCAGAAGGGGTACTACGTTGTATCTGTGTCGTCAGCGTTTTGGATTTCTATAAAATGCCAGAGTGACAGTGCGAATGCGGCGTCTAAGCCGAGCTGCAGCTTAGCTGGCTCGAGCTAGGTACAATGCGTGGGAGGCATGCACTGCAAGCGGAGCTCGGGGTCGTCGGCGCAAGCCTTCCCTGGGATGGGCCTCACAGCAACGTGCGTGAGGGACACCGGTACGTGTTCTTCGGATATCCCGGGGTCCCTCTAATGCGCATATATCTCACGATAAAACAAGTCAAGCTACTAGATATCTAGTTATGACTTATGTATTTGAGTAAAAGCCAGTATATTATCTATATTGAAACTGAAAAACACAGTCAAACACTCAGATGGTGACCGCGATACTAATTGAATTTATTAACGTCATAGAGTGCCTACAATAAAAAATAGACTTTTAAAATCTAACCTTAACACTGAAGAGAATAAAGCTTATTTTCGCACGACTAGTGTTGATAAAGTTGTCGGGGACTAACAACAAAATTGATTGATGTCTTAATTGAAAGGTCGACAATCGGCTCTATACAAATAAACAGCGCATTGTCGACAAACAATAGGCAGGTTCACAAAAATACCATTTGTCCTCCATTTATAAAGAAAAATATAAACGATTAACATTCGAATTTATTTTGCACGCAAAAATTGTTTTGATTTATATTTCGGGGATCCTTTAGATGCCTAAGGCATACGTTATCCATCATTTTGGGATATTCTGTGAACGTAATATTCTAAGGGTTAAATTGCTCCTGTTATCAACAAATTATATAAATATATTTAGTAATAAATCCGCTTAATTTCTAAACAAAGGTTTCAATTAACTTAACTTTAGTTCAACTAAACCAAAGAGTCAACGAACAGAACACGTGTTTCGCCTCTACACGAGGCATCATCAGGAGGTGTGGACTCGCCGAAGTTTGAAACGTTTCAAACGTTTGAAAAAGTTTGAAACGTTTCAAACTTCGGCGTTATTATTTAAATTTATAGATTTCCGCAAAGTAACGCCTGAATCAATCAATTATTTTGCTCCTGTTATTTTAATATTTTAATAATTTAGTAACGTCGAAAGACTAAACATCTGTAGCCCTTAACCAAACTTTTGGACAAGCGTATTCGAATTGAAACCAGTGCAAAGAAGTCAACAAATTAATTGACGCACACACATCGCATTTACGTCTTCTTCTTCTTATCGTGTCACTAGTTGTTTCGAACCAGTGAAAGGATTTCAAGTGCGCCTCGAAGAGGCTCCTTTCGTGCACTTGACACATGTTTTTAGAACTTTTTAGGTTCTATGACATGCCGGTTTCCTCACGATGTTTTATTTTACCGCTAAGCACATGTTTTTAATGCACATATAGATATTTTTTTAAAGAAAAATCCAATGGTGTACGACTGGGTTCAAACCACGACCTTCGGATCCAAAGTCGAGGCACCTTCCACTCGGCCAACACGGCTATTTGTGGCAGTGATTTCGGTAGGTAAATACAACGGAAGTGTGTAACATGAAGTAAGCCATCAATCGGTACCAACCTCAGAAAAATGGAGTAAATAGAATCCTTCCAACAATACGTGCGTAGATGTGTGTACTCTACGAGTAAATTGCGTCACAGATGTATGATGAAGAATAAACGTATGGAAAAAAAAGATATTCGTTTATTTGTATCCTGCATACAAACAGTAACGTCTAATTTTTTTTAACTCCATTTTTACTTCGGTTATTATAAATCATAATTAAAAGCCAATATCAATATAATTTGCTACGAAGAATGTGTATTTGCTAAAAGCGAGTCTTTAAAAAAATAAAGTTAAAAAACAGTTGTGCTCAGTACTGTTCTGTAATTATCATCACACGAAATATTTTAAAAAGAATAAAACGACCGAGACCATTTCCTGCGAAAAATACAAAAGGTACAGGAAACCAACGTTCAAAATGAAATTCCTACAGAGGTTGCAATTTAATTTATTCCGGCGCTTGTGACCGCTGTGTTCTGTGCATGGCTGTACGTACGTACACGGCAATGCCTTTTGTGCATCACTGTACCGCATCATGCACAATATGCAATTATGCACATGGAACAGTCAAAGTCAAAGTGCAGTGGTTTTGAATTGCACTGACGGAATTAATTCTTCGAAAAAAGGATGGTTTCGTTTGTTTCCGTTTTTTTTCAACTTGGGGTGTCTCTCACTCGATGGGAAATAAAATCCCATCCAATAATACCCAAACCAGTAACAGTGTCACTCATTGGGAACTTTTTTACCAACACCCCAAGTCCGGGTGTTAGTCGACGGGGAAAAAATGTCTGATGGGAATAAAGTGTCACTTGATAATGATGATTTAGGTAATATTCCTGACTAGTTAACTGGTTTCAACCTACGAGAAGTGTAAGCACGTAGTCAGCTGCATATACATGTATACACTCCTAATCTTTCACATTTATATTATAGAATAGAATAGAATAGAATAATTTTTATTTTCAGATAACACAGTACAAGTACAGATCCATAATTGAGTTAATATACTTTATGATTAAATCTTAAATCTATGTTATTCATTATTATGGTGGAGTTACTTAATAAGTACAGCAATGCAGTGTCTGTATAGCGGACCATCAAACTTGTCCGCTATCATGCGCAGGATGTTGTTGGTGCTCCCGCGGACTCTGGTCAGCAGTGAGGCTGCCTTTTTCCTCATGCAGGCAGCGAACCCGTCTGTGCGCGCCTCAGCGAACATGCCGGACGCGCTGCAGAACCGCGGCAGCCCCAACAACATCCTGAATGCATTGTTGTATTGGACGCGAAGAGTGTTGACGGATTTCTGAGTATATGTGAACCACAGGCTGCTCGTGTAGAATGTCTGACAAAATGATTTGAACAGAGTTATTTTGACCTCCTCTGAACAACGAGCGAACCTGAGATATAAAAATGTGACCGTTAGATCGCAACACATTTTTATATATTTTTTTATTAGAGTATGTAATATAGATTTAAAATAAATTATCTTTTCAGTCGATTTGAACTTTTTTATTTTCCATTCCATTATTTGTTTTTACTATAAATACAAAATTAGGAGCAAATTCATCAAAATCGAGGGTCATTTCAAATTCAAATTGTTTATTGCACATTATACTTAAGCCTAGATATAGTTTAAAACGAATAACTAAGTGCTTAAAGTATAAAGACCCTGTACAGCAATCTAATATTTCTAAAAATAATTTGTTTTAGCTCCTCAAAAAAAAATCTCCAAAAAAAATTCCAAAGTATAATTCTACCGTTTCCTTCCTACAGTACCTAACCAAGGCCGAAAGCTGTTTCAGCAGCTCAGCCAATAACAAGGTACCTACCTACATCTTACCGAAATTATAGATAATCTGCGATCAGTGAGAGTGAGATAGATTAGCAGCGTTATCGAGAACCCGAGTTAAGAGCTGAGACGTGACCCTATCACAATTTTCACGATATTTACATAATGAAAATCATTTGTGTTATGCTTAGGAATATTGGTGTTTGTTCTGAATCTGCGCGTTTTATATGTATTCTATGTAAGTATATATTTAAAATAACCAAGGTTTTACAAAAACGTACAACAACCGACTTCAATCGGACTGTTCTAGTGACCGTAGCGTAGGCATCGTAATACGTCGGCCGCATTGTATTTTTGAAGCCATGCTTGAGCTTAATGTTTAGGTAGGTAGGTAGGTACTTACCACTTTTGTGAATAGGAGATATGTGAACTTTGTCGGCTTCTCCTATTTTTGATCGTTTTGTGTCGGCAATAGCTTATTGAGAACATCTGAAACAAACAAAAAAATATATATATACTGTTACCAGTTACAGTCTGACGAGCTGTGGGGCAAAATAACCACTCAGTGGCGCCCTGATACAGCGCGCAGGCGTCGCGGTAGACCACGCAGACGATGGCACGACGAACTGGATGCGTTCGACGGGGAATGGAGATTAGTAGCGCAAGATCGAGACCGTTGGCGAAAATGTGGGGAAGCCTTTGCCCTACAGGGTGCATCTACAATGGGACAGCTCAGGCTGATAATAATAATCATACCAGGCTAACTCTATTGCCCCCTTTCAACAATATAAAGGGCACATAAACTGGATCTCCAGTTATGTGTCCTTTATATGATTGAACATATTAAAGATCGGTGTTCGCTGCAAAAAGGGTCCTTTTATTGTGGATCCAGAATCCAGTTATTCAAATAAAATTAACAGATTTCATTAGATTATTAAAAAGACCCTATTGGATTTTGACGGATATTATGTAAAATAATGAAATATTAATAAAAATAAAAGAAAGCATATCTCTGGTATTTGATTATTTAACATTTCATCTGCTGACGGTGCTTTAAAGCTAAACTGACTTTTAATTGAGTTTATCAAGATAAAAATAGATTGGGGTCCTACGGGACGGGGGCTTCGGGGATTGGGAACAAACCTTTAAAAATACCCAAATAAAAAAAATGATTTGGGCCAAAAAACGATACGCAGTAGATAGTTTTATGTTGTACTAGCTGGTGCCCGTGACTTCGTCTGCGCAAGTATTTTTTTAAATTGTAGTTATGTATAAGCTATATTACTGTAAAGTTTCATTAAAATCCATTCAGTAGTTTTTACGTGAAAGAGTAACAAACATCCATCCATCCATACTTACAAACTTTCGCGTTTATAATATTGGTAGGAGGTAGGATGTTTGTTGTCATTAAATCAAGTTAATAGTTAGGCTCTATCTAGACCGGAATTAATAGTAATTATAGTGCTCAATGCTCCGCAAACTAATGGGCAGATCTGTTACTGATTAGTACCTACACCTACACATAACACCTAGGTTGGTAAAAGCTAAGTAGTTTTAACGAACTTAGTGAGAAGACAAATTTATAGAGGTTTTTAAGATACAAAATTAAGTGGTGTAGGTACATATGTTTTTATTATGTAATTACTTGCTACTATGAAAAAACGAAATATTTTTTTCAAAAATTCTGATTTATCTTTTCACCCGACTGCCTAGGAAGGTTGTATGTTTTTCGCGCGTATCTTGTATGTATGTAAATTTCTGTGTTGCCTCGTATCTTCCAAACGGCTGGATGGATTTTGACAGTTAAGGTATCATTAGATTCTTCTTAATAACCCGAGTGTTCTTGGATGGGTTTTAAAAAAAAATCTAAATGGCGGATTTTTGGAGCTAAATAGTAAATCGTTAATATTTTTTTGTTGACCAAACCTATTGAGTAGGGTATCAAAATGTAGGTATTTTAAAGGAGATTAAAAATATATATATATATTTATTAATTACATTTAATTCGGAATAATGAATTGACAATGAATGTATAATTATTTCGCAGTCGGTTTTTCAGTTTTTTAAACTTTAAGCTTGTTGATCTACAATACGTTGAAATTACATACACCAATATTAATCCTCATATCCAAACTTTACAAGTCCCTACCCAACTGTGGATACGATGCCCTAATAAAACCCTAAAATAACATTTATATAGAACAATATTTGAAACACTAAAACTGTCTATTTACCCAATTTCGGCCGTACCTACAATAACAGACATTGTTTCGACGAGAATTTTCTCATTAAACTTGTGGAACGAATATTTTGCTTAAATTATGTTGTGAAACATTAATTTGTTTTTATTTTGAGACCATTATCAACATTGTTTGTAAATACCGGTACACAGGTAGCATGTAGGTTTTCATTTTAAAATTTGTTTAAAATGAAAACCTACTATTGGGATTGAGGGTTAATTTTATGTAATAAATCTGCTTACGTAATACCTGAGCGCCCCTATACTTATTTATTGTAGCATAAAATAAAGTAATATTCAAAATTGTACACCTAAAATATATTTACGCATTAGGTAAATTAAAAAGTAGAGTAGGAGAATCACAGTCTGGCAACCAAGAATAGGTAAAAGGAAGAGAGGAAGGCAAGTCAAGCGATGGCGAGACGATACAGAAGCTGTAGGTGGGAAGTTCTGGACAAGGACTGCGATGGATAGGGGCGCTTGGAGGGAGTTGGGGGAGGCCTATGCCAAGGGGCACACAGACAAACCATGCCGGTGTATAGATAAGGATAGGGATAAGTTAAATATTAATCATGAAATATGAAATCTAATTAATATATGAATACTAATCTGTCAATAATGTCAAATTGTTAAAAAAATCTGAATAAAAGGCTTATTTATTTTATTAAATTAAAAAGGTAATTATTAAAAGGCATAGATAGGCGAGCTTAACCCTTAAACGAGTTTTATTCCAGCAAACCTATGAGTATAGAGAGACAGTAACAAAGTGGTAGGTTTTTGAAATATTTTGCAATCGCCAAAAAATATATAATGATCAAGCCGTTTATCCGACAGGGACAATACAGAGACATGGACAGGGAAAATAGGTAAATTGTTGTATACTATCAAAAAATATGACGTTCTTTCTCGCAGGTATAAAGAGCAACGGTTTTACCATAAAACTACTTTTTATCTAGTTAAAAATTAAGGAGTGTAAAATTAGCATTTCTCAACAAAGTCAACTCAATTACTTAAGTAACAAAATAGTATGTCTAGTACATGTACTAGGTACCTAAGTGGGGCAAATAGCACTACAAGAGCAAAGCACTTGTTTATGGAAATGCGAACATCTCTTGCATTATTTACAAGAAACTTCAATATTGTTTACAAGAAACTTCAATATTGTTTACAAGAAACTTTAAGATGCTTAGCTTTTTATGTTTGCATTTTTCATGATATATTTTCCATTTTCCAAAACTTAAAGTGGGTTTTATAAAAAATGCCCATTCATTTAGCCTTAAAAATAATTGTAAATGCTATTCTCTTTTTTTCGCGAAGTATTAATAATTGACATATTTTATGAATATATTTACTTAAGTAATTAATTTGATTATTATTAGACGTGTATTATGTTAAATACATATATGTATGTTTCTAAGTTTTTGATTCTATTAAACTATACATATTATATTTCTTAACTTATATATTTATTTAAATATTGTGTATCCTAAAAACACCTTGTTTGTATTAGTGTGTATTAAAAACTTCGCTAGTATTCGAAGAAAAGTGAAAAAAAAATGTAGACTTGAAAATTGCCGGTAGCGTGAAAAGAGCCGATTGACGTACTTGCTTATTGTTTTTTTAATTGATGTTATTTCTGAGAGAAATATATTATAATTATAGTACCTCTAACCTCGGTATATGTAGGTCATAAAATTGGATTTTGCCTCAATCATACAAAGTGCTGAAAATGAAAATGAAATTGGATTATGCCTCTGGAATTCCCATATCAGCCACAGCTAATTTAAACTCGGCTTATAACAACAGTATACGAGTATAGTAAGAATAACTGACGGTCAGGTCAATATTCAAAGATTATATGTTATCTTATCACAAAGTACAAAGATATACACATGTGTTATGAAGGCTTTGTAAGGTTTGTGACGAATTTCTATGAGGAAAAAAAACGCGGAGCATATAGGTGTAAAAGGAATATTTATTAGGATTATTGTTGCGGCCCGTAAGCGTAATATAAATTTGCAGACCTAAGCTGTCAATTAAGAGTTTTTTTTGACAAATATAAAAAAATAACACGAAATCGCTTGCCAAACAAACGAGACAAACATTTTTGTGAATTCGGTTTGACACCGAGATTGAAATGAAACTTTGGTGTTCATGTCAGTGTCGAAAACCCAGCTCGCGCTATTATTCGTGTCGCATTGTCGCGATAAAAACATCGTGTATGATGTTCTTGTCTGACTTTAAGCAGTCAACTACTTTGTATTCGCCCGAATACATAGCGATGCGAGCTACTCGGCCACACTTTCGCTATAGCTCAAATATTCGCCGAAACCCGCTTACGTAGCCCTTGTATTATTGGCTGATGTGTTGGTCTAAAGTCTAGACTCTAGACGGAATCCTGCAGGGGACGCTTTAATGGTGAAGCTAACTCTAATAATACACCTAGTTTACACAAACGCTGACGTTTACGTTCTGTTTATTGATCCCAGTAATGGAACGAGGAATAAAATGCCGATTTCCTTTAAATTATGGGCGCGTAGAGTGATTTATGCTCGAATAAAAATTCCACGGTTATAAGCAAGTAATGGTTTTAAAGCATTACTTATAACACCATTTTGTAAGGATTTTTTTACAAAATTAGCGGTTATAATTTTTAGGTGAGTATTAAAACACAAAAGCAAAGGAATTTCATTGCTATTATTTTTTGTCTAAGTACTAAGTAGTAGGTATTGTGCATATTTTTATACGCAGTACCTAGGTAAGCAGATATCTTTTAGTAAGTAGGTAGAGATCTTTTAAAAAGGGAAGTAACAGGGCTAGAGAAATATTATAAGTTACATTTACGGCTTTTTCATTTTTTTTTATTATCGCTAAATGGAAATAAAAATATTTAATTTTTATTGACGAGGTGGCTGAATTATTTTTGTTGTTTTACGATTCCATCTTGATTTGAAACTGTCTATCTTTGAGTTCTATAGGAACACCGTTATTCTTCTATGGACACAAATAACTATTTTAAGACATACCTACTATGTAAACTATAATCTTGCGAATAAATATCTGGAATCTTGAATCTCAATAAGACATTGCATTGGTGAACTTTACAATTAATAAAAGGGGGACAGATAGAACATTTTTATCTCATCTGTCACCCTATGGGGACAGAGCAGGGTAACAGATGGGAATAAATCGGCAAAACCACACTATCTTAGGGAATTCGAACATTAGTTGTTATTTCCATTTTACATTGGTCCCGAAAAGCCGAAAACCACAGGAATACATTTGTGGGGAATCCAGGCTGAGAACATGCCGAATCCCGATGTGTCAGCGAAAGCCGCGGAAGCGGGATTTGGCACAGGGCTGTCACGAAACTAATAATAAATAAACTACTTCATTTATTTTTAATATTCGTCACCATCATCATCAGCACAAAAAAGCGGCGATTCAGTTGCATTTGCATTTCGAGACGCACTTGAAATCCCTTCACCACACTGGGTCGAAAAAACAAGTGATACGATAAGAAGAATCATCCACAGCCTGACTTTACCCATTATACACCACACATTTTTAATTACCAAACAATATTAAATAGGCATTGTAGCCGGGGCACAAACGGTTCTACAAAATAGTAGTGACAGCGGGGCGAGTGCGACGCCAGAGCCGAGCTTTTGCGAGCTGGCTCGAGCTAGGTACCCGGGTTTGCCAAACGATGAATAAAACTTAAATTATTATCAATAAAGGGTACCGTCTGACTCAAATCCATAGGAAAACGGTAACAATTATCTAATTTTAATCAAAATTTTGACATAAATTCGACAACTGACTATGCGTTTTTTCTACTGGTTTTTAAAAATTGACGGAGTATAGGTGTAAGCTACTCTCTCACATATATAGATCTAAGTATGTCTGTGTTCTCTCTCGTCTTGCCATTCCTCAAGGTCCTGTGCTAAACGGGTCCAGGTTCGAACCCCGACGCTGACAATGTCGTCGACCCATTTTGCTGCCGGACGTCCGACACTTCGCTTGCCAGTCCTCGGCCACCATTCTGTTAATCATTTTTAATATCACCATGTTTTTATTAAGTCACTTTCTTGTTTATCTGTCTGTCGTTCCGGGTGGTATCTTGCATCTCAAATTTTGAGCACTTCCCGGTTAGCTATCCGGCTGAAATAGACCAATAAAACCCGCTATACCTCATCTCGTAAAGAAAGCGAGATAGAGCAAAAGCTTATAACGTGGTTTTAAGATTTTTAATCTACATTTCTTATTAACCACCGAGTTGTGCCCAGAGACAGCTCGAAGATGTCGTGGCAGACCAAGAACTAGGTGGCAAGATGAGCTTACCAAAGTTTGAAGCTGATTGGGCCAGTCAAGCACAAGATCGAGGATACCTAGTGGAAGAAAGGGGGGAGACCTTAGCCCAGCATTAGGACACTATAGGTTAAGAATAATAATAATAATTTCTTATTAAAACTTTAAGCTTGTTGGTAAAACTAAAAGCACCCAGCCTTAGCACGACAGAAAATATCAGTTTTAGCAAAGTCATTATTACCTTGAAAGGATCTTTTTACAGATATCCATTCCATTCCACAAAAAAAAAGTTAAAGGTTACGCAATCGAAATAGTTCTGAGTCTTTAACTGGCAACCCTGGAATAAGAACTGTAAAAGTTTCATTATTCGATCGAAATTTGAATCTCGAAGGCCCGAAAGTGCTGCGTCGTGATTTGTAATCGAGCCACTTTTATTCAAAAGCATTTCCACTCAATGGTTTTTATCCTTTTAAGCAAAAAGGGATGTTTAGATAAGAGGTAGCCATGGGTAAAAATATTTGAAGTGAAGCAAATCAAACAAAGGCCTTTTGCTTTGCCATTGCTCTTTCTTGTGTAAGTCTTAAAGGCTATCCACGGACGACTCTGAACTCGGATTTGAGTGGATAGCCTTTTAGGTTTCAATATAAAAAGTTTTAATGTAAATGCGGTGGATGTTCGCGGGTAGTTAAAAAGCTTAAAATAAAATAATTGTTACGTGCACAACAATTGCACAAAAATAACACAACAATAATATTGCTGCACTGTACCAACGATTATAAGATTTGATTATAAAAGATTAGTCCGTAAACACTATTTAAAATCCACGAAATAATATATCTATGTATTATATTATAATATATATAAATAATATATTTCTTAATGTTCTAATGTCTATCCGTGGGAACCTGTAATTGGCTGTCTAAAGCTAAACTATTGTCTACTTAAAAGTATAAAGCTGTTAGTTCTCCAATAAATAAATAAATAAATATTTATATATTATAATATAATATATAAGAAATTTTTAATTCTAAAGAAATATATAAATACATAATTATTTAGTATTTTATATTAAATATATATTTAGGTAATTAGCATTTAAGTCGTACGCCAGTGTTTCTTTTTTCTACCATTAGCTGGTTGACTGGTAGAAAATGCTTTAGCATTAAGTCCTCCTTTTGTACTACATTTAAGTGTGTGCAATAAGGTATTAAATAAATTATAACTACGAAGATCTCAAGCGGCGTAAATATGTAGGTCTTGATAGGTCGTACATGTTTGAGCCCTTTGGGGTCGAGACCCTAGGTCCATGGGGAAAGGGAGCCTTCCGCGTTTTTAAAATTTTGTCAGAGCGTCTGGTCGAAGCGACGCGTGATCAGAGGGCTGGCAGCTATCTGGGCCAAAGAATAAGCCTTGCTATACAAAGAGGCAATGCAGCCAGTATCCTCGGCACGCTGCCATCGGGTATCGAGTTGGAGCAGTTGAGCTACCTTAGATCGTTTGCAACGGTCTATGGGTGGCCCAATTGTTTCCTTTTGTAAATTTTATAAGTACGACATTTTTTTATGTTGGTTAAGTATGTGCTAGGTCATACGAGGCACCTCGGAGACTTTACCTCTATTTAAATTTAAACAAAAAATGCGTTATATAGATTACAATTATTTTTTTACATTTAAGGGGTTCAAGTCCCGGCTTTACGGTTTGACAAGCAACTTTTTAAAAATCTATGAATTCACTATTGAAAAAAGTAAGTCTCATTTTATGAAGTAGGTACTTTTCTTCCATGTAGTATGGCCGTGTCGTAGTGTGTGTTGCAAGAAATCACACACCTGAAAAAGTATGCAAAAGTTGCGTTATTATAAGCTAAGCGGCTATTACAGGCCCGGAATCTCACAAACCTTTTATACCTCTCGAGTCGATAATGTCTATTGAAAACCCTTCTGTACCCAATGGGTCATTTTAACCCATTGTTATTCGGTAATGGGGTTATTCTATCCCTTTTAACCACTTTTGTTTGACGGTTTTCGAAAATTAAACAGATGACACAAGATTTTTTTTAAGGATTTTCTTGAATTTAGGCTAAATTAAGACATGTAAGCAAGTTTCACAATACGCCTTTTAAATGTTTGTACTAGCTGACTCCCTAGCTTGTAAGTTTGTTGACAGAGTGGGAGGTGCCTTGACTTTCGATCCGAAGGTCGTGGGTTCGAACCCGGTCGTACACCAATGGTTTTTTTTTTTTTAAATCTATGTGTGCATCAAATCACGTGCTTAACGGTGAAGGAAAACATTGTGAGGAAACCGGCATGTCATAGAACTGAAAAAGTTCGAAAGCATGTGTCAACTGCACGAAAGGAGCCTCTTTGAGGCGCACTTAAAATCCTTTCACCACACTTATTCGAAGAACAAATGACACGATAAAAAGATTTGCATTGTGAATTAATAAAACCACTTTCTTGGTACGCGCCTGCAGTTCTTTACGAACACAGCTTCCAAGTTTCAAGTCTCTACATTCAGCGGTTTCGCCTGTACGTTCTCTGTCAGTGTAAGTCAGGTTCAAGCCTTTTAAATATATTGATGATTGATATCTTACATCAATTTCAGTTTATATAGGATACCTATGTCTTGGATCTCTACTCTGATTTTCTTTTCGATGTTGCAATTCGACAAAATGTTACCTACTTTTAGCGGAAATATATATAAATATACGACCTGTCGGCCACCCAATTCAATGATAGCGTAAAACGCGATATGTTTGCGTTCCAGATTGAGCATACTACTTGGGAAGCCAAGCAGAAGATGCATGGAATAAGACCGTGGCTGAAGGTGTAGCCGCTCATGACAATGCTTGGCTTGAACACTTAGCTTATAAGCGGACTTTAAGACATCAACGTACCGCTAACCCTGAAACACCTGCAGGGACATTAATTTGTCAAAAATGTGGTCGTGGCTGCCGCTCCCGCATAGGCTTTTTTAGCCACGCAAAATAGTGCCTAACAGTTCAACAAACTGACGCCACCTGAATAATCTTTTAAATAGATAGAAAAAAAGACAAATGATGATACCTACCTTACAAAATGTAACACCCACAAATTCAACATTACCACAAATGACGCTTTTACGAGCCGTCAAGGCGTCAATGCTCACGATAACGCGACCTCAAAAGTACGTCCCTTACAAAGGGAGCATTGGCTTCCGGCCCTAAGCGGTAATGACGGAAAGACGTACAGTAGAAACCATAAGTGACTGAACATTTAAGCACGTACTTAAGGTAGCCTTCCGATGTTGGGGGCGACCGGCGACCGCGACACACGAGCGGGCGAGGGTCGCGCGACCCACTGCTTAGGTTTTTATTATAGAGTACCTTATATTATAATTCAAATTGTAGTTTAAATCCAGAGGAAAACGCCTAAAGGTAACAGTCATCCAACTTTTAACAAATTTATTTTGCCAAAAATTAGACTTAATTTTTTTGTGTTCAGTAACGGCTACTGATTATGCGTATTTTTTTTTCTGGTGATTTAAAATTTGCGGTGTAGGTATAGACTATATTTCTCGCTTCAGGACAAACATTTGTGTGATGAACACGGTGTTTATCTGGAGTTTTCTATGTATTTTATGTATGTATTTACAAATAAAAAAGTATATAAGTGTTGTATCTAGTACAAGCTCTTCATAGTTTGGGTATGGCTTAATGGCATAATATTACTTATTATTTGGTTTGGGGCTAGATAGCGTCGAATGAAATGTCAAAAATATTTATTTATTATTAATTATATTATATTAAGTATGCATTAATTTAATAGGAAGCATGTTGGATGCAAGCGACTGCGTCGCACGACTCGCGCATAGGTACAGTAGGCGTCACGGATAAGTATCTTCTCAAATAACTAAAGTTTACCTCAGCCGTCCTCGGCGAACAGTATGATAGAAATTCTTGCAATCATAAATTAAATGCAAAAACTTTACTGCCGTGAGGACTCGAACACAGGACCGTCATGCATCACAACATGACTGACCGCTTATTCATTCATTCGGCTATCTTGGTAGTTAACAGTAACGTTGAATCTTTAAATCACTAGCGTCAAATAACCCGTTCTTGTCTAGCAGACAAATGCAAAGCTTTATTTATTATTTTAAAGATGTGGGTATGGGTAAAAAAAACGAATGATTGTCATTATCTGACTTGACTTATTTCGTGCGGTTTACTTTGTGTGTATCCTCGATAGCTTTTGAGTGTTGATAAATTGATTTGAATAATTTTGTGAGAACGAAAATTGTTGTTCTTCACAAACTAGTGGTTTATTGGTCTATTCTAACGGTAAGTGTAACCTTAATGCTAATGCTTTTGTTTCATTTATTATAGTAGATAATTATGTTAACATAGGTAGGTAATGTTTTATTTTTTTTTATTTTTAGAGTTATAACAGTATGGCTATGGGTTAAAAGATAGTCAATGACTGGCGATGAGAAACTCAAGCATGCAAGTGGCAGAATCGAAAGGATCATCTTCGAGGCGCACTTGAAATCCTTTCACCACAGAAAGAACTAGTAACACGATATGAAGAAGAAACAGGCAGAATAACTTTAGGTAAGTAAACGATTTATTTTGATTATATTGTGCCCAATTTGTCTTATCCATTAAAATATGTGACCTATTTTATTACTTGCTAAATTGCATAACTACCAAGTCAGTTTTGTTTTCAATCATAGGTATATTAAAGTAAGTAGGTATTAATAAAGTGTTTTATTTTTAGGTTATTGGGAGTGGATGTGATCCATGGGTCTAGAGGAACTTGTGGAAGTCCACGGGCGCATGAATGGACAGCAATATCTGTGCGCGTTGTATATCCAGAAGGACAAATTTATTTTTTGCATGATAATTGATAACTGTGCGGTTCATCGAGAAACGAATGTCTGTCTTCTCAGTCTGTTGTAACAGTCATCGCATCGCTATCTAAAAGCCCGGATTTAAATCCAACATAGAATATGTGGGGTCAAATAGTTCTTAATGGGACTCCAGTGATGTTAATAATAATAAATACTTACCTAATTAGATTACTTACCTGCTGGGTATTTTTAGACTTTTTACTCAACCAAT
This sequence comes from Lobophora halterata, assembly GCA_932526365.1. Lineage (NCBI taxonomy): Eukaryota > Metazoa > Arthropoda > Insecta > Lepidoptera > Geometridae > Lobophora > Lobophora halterata. Next base: position 10,860,438 of record OW052012.1, on the reverse strand, counting down.
ATAATTATATAAACTATACTATATATACCATATGTGTATGTTATATACTATATATAATATAAATATTATATACTATACATAATATAAATATTATAAACTATATATACTATAAATATTATATTTAGTATATAATATAAACATATAGGATACATTTTACCCCACATTTCTTAAAAACGCGTAAATAATAGTTACTATTCACGAGAGATCTAAATTGTTAATAACTATTAACATGTTTGTTCATCGGTGAAATATAAGATATTATTATTTACCAGACCTAAAATGATTTGGTTACATAAATGGCAATATTATTTTTGTTTAAAATTTTATAGGATTTTATAAAAACTTAATCTATCTTGTAATGTTGTATGCTTATTAATAATAAACGAGCTATTTCTTAATAACAAAGAGGTTTTATTTTGAAAATTATTTGAATAAAATACAATAATGCAAGAAGTAAGTTTTTAAGTATTAATTTAGTGCAGACTCGTTATCTTGTTATCTATGTTTGAAAAAATAATAGCAAAAAATAAACCCGCGTTAAGAAGCGAACACGGTACTTTCGGAGTGGGAATCCAAGTATGAGACCAATGTTCCAATACTACTTCTAAAGATAGAACGAAATAATGGTTAGCCTTACATGGTTATAAAAATATGATTTATTTTTTAATGCAAAACTTTTTCGTAGGCCCGCCGCGCATCAGCGGCGTTTTGAAGGGATTTGAACCCGGGTCTTGTGCAGAAAGTTACTTATCCATGACGCGGTGTGTACATATCCGGTTCGCACGGTCGCAAGGCTACCTTTACAGACAAAGTTATCTAAATAGGTTGGTATTAAGGACATAATAATTATATGGGTATCGATGGATTACGACGTACAGTCAGCACCATAAGTAAACATTAGAATTCATACGCTCAGACAAATTATTAAAAAAGGTAAAAGTTGAAGGCTTCCGTCGCTTGGGACCACTCGGATTAGAAAAAAAAACCGTGTTGGCAGAGTGGGAGGTCCCTCAACTTTCGATCCAAAGGTCGTGGGTTCGAACCCGGTCGTACACCAACGGATTTTTATGTTGCAACTCTATCATATCAACAAAAATCTATATGTGCATCAAAAACAAGTGCTTAGCGGTGAAGAAAAACATTGTGAGGCAACCGTATTGTCATAGAACCTAAAAAGTTCGAAAACAAGAGTTAAGTGCACGAAAGGAGCCACTTCGATGCGCACTTGAAATCATTTCTACTAGAGAACTAGTGACACGATAAGAAGATCACGTGGAAAAAGAGCTCAAAAAATTATAATTTATGACTAGGTATTTAAGATAATTGATTGATTCAGGCGTTACTTTGCGGAAATCCATAAATATCAACAAATTATATAAATATATTTAGTAATGAATCCGCTTAGTTTCTAAACAAAGGTTTTAACCTCTGGACTCGCCGAAGTTTGAAACGTTCTCTCGTTTCAAACTTCGGCGAGTCCACACCTCCTGATGATGCCTCGTGTAGAGGCGAAACACGCATCTTTAAACTTTGGTTTTCTGTTCGTTGACTCTTTGGTTTAGTTGAACTAAAGTTAAGTTAATTAAAACCTTTGTTTAGAAACTAAGCGGATTTATTACTAAATATATGTATATAATTTGTTGACTAGGTATTTTTTTATTTATTTATATATCCTAGAACATTTACTCAAGTTTCACATCAATGGAGTCAGTTTGGCAGTCGATAATACACGAAGGTTACGCCACTTACATACGACATCACAAAGGTGTCGTAACACTGAATAAGTAATGTGTATTTTTACGCGCAATTGATTTGCCAGGGGTGCCTTTACGAATAGGTAAATTATTTATTATCATACATTCCAGAAAAATATTACTGACTGACTGCTTATAATATCAATTCAAATAAATCTGACACGGAAAGTCAAAGGTAGCAGAACTCAACTCAAATGGATGAGTGTTATTCTCTATTTCTAACAATGATTAAATTAGGCAAATATATAAGGATACTCCATTCGACTTGAAAATTTCCTAGGATGAGTGCGAGTTTAGAGAGTATTTTGAGAGAGAAAAAGAGAGAGAGAGAGAGTAAAAGCTCAACTTGAACTAACGATTATAACGATAAAATCTCCGTTAAAATATGGAAATTTTTAACGAAGTATTTTTTTTGGAATCAGTTAGGTACTACTACATTTTTAGGTGTGACGTTGGCTTCAACGAGTCTGCTAATCAATCAGCGAAACCATATCTACTTCATTGAACATCTGACGCAACGCATTCATTGCTACAAGCTGAATTGGATCGTATAACGAACGGTAGCACGACATTTGTGATAATACCACACCCAAATTAATTAGGACAGCGCAAGTTTGATTACACAAATAAAAACGCGAGCAAATAATTAAATTTAATGAAATCGATGTATTTATGGTTTTGGTAAAGAGTACCTAACCTACGACCTATAGTTTTGCGGTAACCATGAAACGACGATACTCAGTAGATATTAGTCTTTTTCTCAAATTAATCATGAACCATGAATCATGCATGCTTGGAAATTGGATATTATTTCGACAACCTTCATCGAGTAAAATCTAAGTTAGACGGCAGTGACGGCCTAGGCCAGCAATATAAATTACTAGGGAAGTTCATATCGTTAACTTGCTAGACCGCCGCGCCGCCGCCCGTAGCCCTGCCGGGGAGTAGTAGGACGCACGTAAGTAGTGGTTAGTCAGAAGCAATCATGGTAGAGTTTTCCCGACACTTTGGCTGCCTCCCTGGAAGCCAGGAATCGTGACAAAACACCACGAATACGGCTTAATGTTTCTGTAAACAGAACCGCAGCTTTTGAAATTTTGGAATCAATTAAAATTGGGTTTTTGGAGTTTTTGACGTGAAACGTCTTTTTAATTACTTTCTTCCACCAGCGGATTGGCCAGGCATCTTAATAATGAGTATAGTACTGAACTTAATATAAATCATTCGAAGAATGTTAAATTTCATCCAGATCCGGCAGTGGCTTTGGCGTGATTGAGTTACAATCAACTAAACATCAATTTACACTGAGAAATGATGATTAAATATTTTCTTATTAATAATAACGGCGTGATTTGTAATTCTACGCTAGCTAAATCAAAATATTAGTTGATCACCATTTTCATTTTCAGCTCAATCATCAGTAATGGCGCCACGAAATTGAATTTTGCTGAAAGACCCATTAATCACTTTATTGAAAATAATAATTTTTATCAGGCCGAATGAAAAATTAATTTTGTAAGTCCGATTTTCCATTTCTTCTTCTTATCGTGTCACTAGTTCCTTCAAACCAGTGTGGTGAAAGGATTTCAAGTGCGCCTCGAAGAGGCTCCTTTCGTGCACTCGACACATGTTTTCGAACTTTTGGTTCTACGACATGCCGGTTTCCTCACGATATTTTCCTTCACCGTTGCGAGAACGTGGGATGCGTACATAGATTTTTTCGACCGAAAAACCCTATTTACGCATGACTGCCACCGGGATTCGTACCCGCGACCATCAGATCGCAAGGTAAGGGCCTCATCCACTGGGCCACCACGTCCTCATCTCTCCTATATTTCCATTTCGGGATTCGTGCAAGTCGAACGAATCACCAATGAATGGAAAGCAAGGTATGCTATTCGCGTGACATCTAATAATACAAAATGTAACTTAAGGTCCGATGATGGTGACTGCGACCGCGTGACCTGGATATTGTATGCGTGGATTATTCCCATCTGTCACCCTGCTCTGTCCACCTAAGGAGACATATAGGACAATAAAGTTCTATCTGTACGCCTTTAAGCAACAGGGAGACAGATGAAACTTTTATAATTGAAAGATGGAACTTTTATTAATTTATGATCTATCTATCTCCCCGTCAGAAATAACTATTTATTCCTGCCTGTCCCCCATTATAATAAAAATTAGATACACTATGATTGCGGGACGCGGTTGCTTGCATTCGACAGCACAGCAGTAACCCACTTAGGTCGTCTTTCGCGGTCGCTGGTCGCCGTCCGTCGCCAACATCGGAAGGTCATCTTGATTTCCGATGTTGGCGACCACGACTCGCGACCGCTACACGCGACCGTGCGACCCGAATATGTAACGCGGTCGTTGGGTCGCGCGACCCGATTGCGGTTGTGTGTCGAGGTCGCCGATCACGGTCGCCAACATCGGAAGGCTACCTTTAGCGACACTATCTTCTGTCTGATCGCGGAACGTGAATGCAACTCGAGACACCCATAAAATACGGAACGACCGTCTCCTCAGTAGTCCTATCACCAAACTTTTTGACAAGCGTATGCGTATCGACGGCACAGAAGTATATAATAAATAATAAAATAAGTAGGTAACCCAACTTATCAGTTTCTATGTTTTCTTGCAAAACTTCTTTGTGTGATTCCATACGAGAAGGCTTGTCTTAATGATAGTGATAGAGCTACCGAACTCGTAACGTACGTAACTCCTCGTATTATTTGATCGTAAAACATATCAGAATATAGAAGGTATTGGCTTCGTCAGTAATAAATAATCTATTTACAGTCGGCTCTGTAATTGTCTTTACACTCAGCTTACGCCGGTGTCCTCCTGTGATTAAACCACTGGTGGTTTTTATTATGGGTATATCTTAAGTGGTTTGACCACATCAGTAGTTTACTCACACACACACACACACACACACACACATTATGTGTTTGTGTGAGTGGTTTAATTACAGGAGAAGACCGGCGTTAGCTGGATGTAAAGACAATTACAGAGCCAACTGTACGTCTTAGTATAAGGTGTCCTAGATATAAAGGTGTAGGGCCCATTGCACATTAGCTGGATAATTCTTCATTGTACTCAAGGATATTTGGAAAGACGAGACTTCGCTAAAAGCAATATCTTCCAGACAATCTTTAGATATGACTCATGACATAAAAGTAGCAGGACCAGGCGTAAAACGGCTATCAATATAAAAGGCTTGGACCTGTCTGACTGACAGACAACGGATAGGACATACCACTGGAAGTAGAGAATTGAAATTTCGATAGTATATTCGTCAAGTAGTGTAGCCGCGTACCAAGAAAGGAGTTCTGTTAATTCGCAACGCCAAGTTAAATAAATAAATAAATATTATGGACATTTCACACAACGCCAACTAGATGCCAAACTAACTAGAGCTTAATTATAGGCTGATAGAATACTTAAATACTTTTTTTTATAATATATATAGAAAACACCCAGACTCAGGACAATCACGGTTGTTCATCACACAAATTAATGTTTGTCCTGAAGCGGGAATCGAACCCGCGACACCGGGCGTGGCAGTCCAATACACTTGCCTCGATCATCCGTGTCGTCGCGGATCAAGTTGTATTATGATTCTTTTGCTTAATTTTTTACCTGGGAAAAGTGGTGTGTTATATCCCACGTTTTCAGAAGATTTTTGTAAGTACCTATCTCTGTTTAATAATGCTGTAATTTAGAGCGAGAAATCCTTGGAATCCATTATTGTGGCAGGTCCGAGCTTCGAACAAACAGACATCAGATCAATACATCAGTCTGAAGCGATGTAATATGGATGCCGATGAACATCATGCGGTTTCAGTAAACGACCGTGTAGTTTGAAATTCAGCAAGTTTCTACCTATACCAATACATATATCTATAGGGTGTCGTATAATTTTTCTTTTTTTCTTTAACGCAGAACGTAAATAACGTCCGGGAGGAAGGCGTTGAGACTGATACACCGTTTTATAAATTTTGTGGTCTCACCATTTCTACTGTAACATAGTTCCTATATGTAATTGTTCTGAATAAATAATTTTGAATTTGAATTTGAAAAAGTGGTATGTGAGTGTTAATTTTAGATTTTTCATAAAACTAGATCAGTTATTTATTGTAGAGATTTTGAAGACACTCGTAGTATATGAAAAACAAATATGTATCATCAAATCATTTAATTTTCTTCAATTTTTTTGACTGTTTTACTTTTTTATTTGCACAAATTTTGTGTTGTCTGTTCTTTATAGATATAACGATTTGGTGCAATAGTTTCTGTAATTTTATACTCTAATGCGAAATAAATGCTAATAAATAATTGCAAAAACAATTGCTTCATAAATAACTTAAAACAAGAAAAACAATTGCTTTAATTAATTAAAACATAATAATTTAATTAGTCACCGTAGGTATCTAAGTATACTCACCTAAATAGAGTGATAATTTAAACATGGTTAACAAAACACAAAGGTTAACATACCAGGATAACTTTACGTCTCTGAAGCTCGTAGTAAATACACAAAATGCTCATGCAATAATACCTTGATAGTTATTTAACAATTCGGCTGTATGTGCAAGTTATTGAGCAAACTCTGCTCGCAGAATAATAGGTGTTTGCGGCCACAGTGGGAGTTAGGACGGCTCTTCCATTCCACATGTAAGGTCCTATGCAATTTTTAATCTTGCAACGATAGTGCCACCGTTGCAAATAGATACTGCGGTTTTATATTAATGTATTTTTTCACGTTTACTTATACGAGCGGATTGGTATTCGCGAAAGTTTAAAAACCCAACCAAAGAATAAGTAATATTAATACCCAACGCCCTTATACCGGCGTTTACGCTCGGTTTTTTCTAGCAAGTGTCATTAGCATGAGGTGTCTTTCGCGGCTTGTTGCGCGTACACGCGACTAACACTCTAGCGGCGAATTCCGCTAATCTGAAACCGCCAAATATTTGCAACCATATAAAATTTTAATCTACTAACAGATTCCGATTTATTAAGTTATGTTCTTCACTAGCAAAATAATGTGAAACAGCCTATCTTTACCGGACTGTGTCCCACATACCTCATAGTATTGCAGAGACTAAATTCAGTACGTGCGTTGTTATGAAATTTCTGCTTTCTCTTTGTTATAAGGCAATCCACATATGTGATACGTCTTACCACGAACCTTTATCTTGCCACAAGTAAATACAAGGATTTATGTTTTGCAGTATATTGTTAGATTTTAAAATATAATCCGAAGTTCAAACCTTATAATTTGAGATTAGAAAGACCAATTCATTGGTTAAAGATTCATAAAAATTTTATAGCATTGCTATACATTCATGAAAATCAGTGTATATAACTGTAATTCTCAGGTTGAATAAATAATATATAGTTAAAAAACTTAAAAACAAAAGTTACGCATATTTCGAATAGGGTATGGTAGAAACCTAACGAGATCCAAGTCCAAGTTTAGCAGTTAGGTACTTGGTGCAGTAACTTTAAGCTATGTTAGTTGTGGTTTAAAGTTAGATCTTAGTGGTTATGGCTAAGTGGCTAGCTACGTAGGGCAATCGCTCAGTTGTTGACCAGAGCGGACTAATTTACCACTTGCCTTAAAATCTGCATTATAAAACAGAAACATTATTAATACTATATTCGAAAGAAAAAAAGTGGCTATAATAAAATAATAACTTAAAGATGCTTATAGGTATTTTTTTTAGAATGTTGATGAATAAAATGGAATGGGTTGAATTAAATCAAAACGTTTCTGTAAGCGCCTAAAAGCTCTTCTTCTAGTGAGAATTATGCCCAAAAAATCAAGGAGTGTATTTGGACTCGGGTAAAATAAGCTTGATTTTAGAGCTATAAATGAATAGAATGTCTGTAACATACGGACGGACAGATAGACTAAGCTATAAGAGTACCTAATTAAACACAAAACTAGAAAAAAAGTCGCATAGCAATGCAAATGTGTTAATAAATAAATCATTTTTTATTTCAGATTAAGATCCATAAAACACAATACAATTCTTCTTCTTATCGTGTCACTAGTTCCTTCGAACCAGTGTGGTGAAAGGATTTCAAGTACGCCTCGAAGAAGCTCCTTTCGTGCACTAGGCTCCTGCACTGTGCCAATACAATTAAATATATCACACGAAAAATTTAAATGTACACAACAAAAAAAGATTAGCTAAGCACGTAGAGAGCCTATACATACCATAAAATACCCACTCAGGCTCTAGAGTCGCATACCACTCAGACTTTAGGCCCTAGAGTCCATTGAAGTGTTTGAAAAATACAGGTAGAATGCAAAATAGGGTTCGCTTTGACATGCGACCTCCGCCGACGTTGAACAGGCACGGCACCTGTATTGAAGCCCGAATCAAAGCGTGTCTGGATTAATGAGTGGCTCTCCATTGAAGCCAGTTCACTCTTGCCAGGCGAGAATAGGTCTGCCGGAGTTGATAAACCGTTTGCTAATAATTTAGTACTAGCTCGCGGGTTAGTCTGTGGTGTTGATATAACAAGATTAATGTTTATAAAAACTGAAAACCCGACCGCCAAAATTATTGCCCTATTGGATTTCTGACTCCTTACTCCTTTTGTTCTATGACAGTTATGACAATAAACTTTGACTTACATTATATTTTTGTTATCTCCTTTAAATTTCCTTCATTTTGATATCCTACTCGATAGGTTTGGTAAATTAAAAAATATTAACGACTTACTATTTAGCCCTAAAAATCCACCATTTTGATTTATTTTTTTAAAACTCATTTAAGGACAATATACGCGTGAAAAACAGCCCTTCCTTAGCTGTCGGGTAAAAAGAACTCAGTCGAAATTATTTTGCAGGTCCTTATCATTTTCTCTAGCTGGAAGAATTGGGCTCAGTGGCGCGCCTTGGGAGAGATCTACGCCCAGCAGCATGATGAAATTATTTTCTCATTATTCATTAAGTATTTGTAGACATAACATAAAATAAAGTAAAATGATTTGTAATAATTTAAACTGACAAGACCATTTCTTTATGAAAGAACCGCGCCTAGCCCCTACGTTTATACCTAAAAGCTATATTTTCAATAAATTCACGAAAATAACTCGATCTATTTTCTTGACGTGTTTCATTGAAATATATATTGCTCTAGACATCCATTATCGTTTGTCAAACCTATAGAATAATCGTTGGGACCAGCAGATCGTATAAAACAACCGCCGAAGAGTTTCAATTTCTTATATTATTATGGAAATTTATTCATGTCCCGAGCCCCAGATTTGTTTTAACGGGTCAAATCCAATTGAGACAAGAAATATTAGCCAACCCTCCTTTTTTGAAATTAAGTAAAAAAAGAGAATAAGCAGATACAGGGATGGCGAAATAATAGCACGCGTGCCCGAGATGACACGCGACACAATATTTTGGGCACGCCACCGATCACAAAGTTCACTATGAGATAAGATGTAGGCTTTCTACTAAGATAAAATTATTAAAGAAAAGAACTGAGAAAAAAAATCGCGGATGTAGGTTTATGCTTGTCTTCAGCAGCTCAGAAAACTTAAAATCATCCAGAGAGACACATTGGAATGCGTTGATTCTTGGATCACTTAGGATAATAGAGTTTTCCCAAGGGCAACATTATTTGATGGGCACGTCTATGTCATGATTAAACATTTTTTAGAAAAAATGGCACGTTGGTCAAATAATGTTCGACACCACTGAGATAGATGGTACAGGTGGATACCAGAACTTTCCAAGGAACATACACGCGACACGCTTTTGAAGTTTCACAAGTACCTATACCGTCCGTAAAACGCTGGTCTGAAACCGCACTAAAGCAAATTAAGAATATCAAAGATTACTTTGAACCACATACACATTAATTTACAGCAAACCTAAAAAAAAAATCCTGGCGTTTTGAAAAGGTACACATTTATCTTGTTTATATGAAATGAAATAAAATGATTTCGGTACTATTCTTGTATCTTTGGTAGATACGTAATTTATTGTACCTACATTCGCAACGGATAAAACTGTTATAATTACTAGTACCTATCACCTAAGATCGATACCTAATTGTACCTTCTACAGTTTATGCAATGAAATGTTCTGATTTCTGATTTCTTGAAAATGTGTAAGTTTTTAAACAGCATTCAATGTAACACTTTTTTCTGCAAATATATATTTGGAGTTTATATTTTTACCTCAATTTATATTGGTCGACATTGAAGGCCGAAAGCCGTAAGTAACGTGTTTGGGACGCACTGCGGTCGATTGCGCTTGATTGGTAAAGTAGCCACTTTGATTGAGCCAGCGATAGCAGTTTATCTCGAGCTGAGTTGATTAATGGCTCGCACGGGTTACTGCCTCGTCACCACATTGAGTGCCCTTGGAGAATTATTTAGGGTCATTTCCCAATATATTCCCAATAGTAGATATAAACTTCTGTTTCATAATGAACGCTCCTCCACTCGCGCGACGCGAAGATATCTATCTAAATCGAAAAAAATTAAAATTATTCTTTACAAAGCAACATAATAAGATGAAACTTACGAAACATAGAATAGGCGAGTACATCTAAACACATTTTGAATAAAAAGTTTAATTGTGAGTTTGAGTTGAGAAATATAGGAAAATACATATCAAAATAGTAGATAATACGCAATAAAACAAGATTCTACACTGCTACACTGCACGCTAGTCCACTTTGAAACATTCTGATTTATGAATCTCGAAAACCCAGTAATTTACTAACTAAAGCACACTTCAAACTGGAACAGCGATATAATTTTTACACATTACTTCTTCGCGGCAGTATATTTTTTTAATTTAGAAGAACTCGTATGTTATAGTTCAGGGGAGGCAAACCTTTTCGTACCAAAACGTGCCATTGTTTTTTCTTTTCTTAAATTTCACTCAAATCATGTTAACGAAATCTTTATATTTCATTCTGTATAAAATTTATTGTTGTTGTTGTTGAAAAGTTCTACGAGAAGCTTTATGCTTCCACCTCAGCAGAGCCAGACTCGTCAGTGGATGACGCTAGAGCTCCACCTATAGAATGTCACAATACGGATAATATACCACCTATAATAGCATGCGAAGTTACAAACGCATTGAACGCTATGAAATCCGAAAAATCACCTGGCGAAGATGGGATCACAGTCGAACTGCTCCGCGCAGGAGGTGACCCCGTCCTTAATATTCTTGTAGAACTTTTTAACAAGGTCTTGCTCCACGCTCGTACACCGGAACAGTGGAAAAACGCCATAGTTACCATCCTACATAAGAAAGGAGACATAGCTAAACTCAGTAATTACCGTCCGATTAGTTTATTGTCACATATATATAAACTCTTTGCCAAAATTATAACTAATCGCCTCACTCGTGAACTTGACGAAGCACAACCCATGGAACAGGCTGGCTTCCGGAGCGGATATTCAACAATCGATCATATTCACACAGTGAAGCAGCTGATGGAGAAATGTCACGAATACAACCGGCCTCTTTGCATGGCCTTTGTCGATTACGAGAAGGCCTTCGACAGTGTCGAGCATTGGGCCGTGTTTAACGCACTCCATCGCTGCAACGTCGATTTCCGCTATGTGAATATACTCCGGGAGCTATACTCATCAGCCACACTGCAAGTACGACTGCATGCCTTGACAAACCCCGTACACATCCAGCGAGGTGTGCGGCAAGGAGACACCATTTCCCCAAAGCTGTTTACAGCCGTTCTAGAAGACGTTATAAAAACAATACAATGGGAAAACTGTGGCATTAACATCAATGGTGTCTATTTGTCGCATTTAAGGTTTGCAGATGATCTCGTGCTCTTTGCAGAGAATTTTGGAGATCTCCAGATAATGCTGCAACATCTTTATGATTCCTCTTTGCAGATAGGTCTAAGGATGAATATGTCCAAGACAAAGGTCATGGGAAACATCTCCAGTTTCTCTGTTTCCCCGGTCACAGTTGGAAGCGAGAGGCTCGAGTTAGTCAACCAATATGTCTATCTTGGACATACTCTATCCTTCGGCAAGGAACACCAGCAGAAAGAGATCTCTAAACGAATACAACTAGGGTGGGCTGCGTTTGGAAAGTTTGAGGAGATCCTTAAATCTGTTAATGTCCCACAGTGTCTGAAAACCCGCTTATATGACCAGTGTGTTCTGCCCACCATGACTTATGGCGCCGAGACATGGACGCTTACGCAGGAGGCTGTGTACCGTTTAAGAGTTGCACAGAGAGCCATGGAGCGTGCCATGCTCGGCGTCAAACTTATAGATCGAGTTCCTAACATCGAGATCCGAAAACGAACTAAGGTTCAGGACATAGGAAAACGGATCATGAAACTCAAATGGAGTTGGGCGGGACACCTGGTCAGACGTGGTGATGACAGGTGGAGCAGGGCTTTAACAGAGTGGTGGCCGAGGACTGGCAAGCGAAGTGTCGGACGTCCGGCCGCGAGATGGGTCGACGACATTGTCAGCGTCGTGGGCCGAACCTGGACCCGCTTAGCACAGGACCGGGCAGCGTGGCGAGAGCAAAGAGAGGCCTATACCCAGCAGTGGGTCAAGTCAGGCTGCGGATGATGATAAAATTTAAGATTTTTAGGCTGCTAAAGACGAAACAAAAACCATTGCACGTAATCTGAAGCTGCATCTCTTACACCCGTATTCTAAGTCGATTTTTTTCACTCAAGTGAATACTTACATACATTTGAAATTAGACAGGTGACAGCCGAACCTTTAGTCCATTTTACCACTCACATAAGTATTCACTTGAGTGAAAAAATCGACTTAGAATATGGGTGTTAGTGAATTTTGTGATGGGTGGCATGGCGTGCCCGAAATATTGCGTCCCGTGCCATCACGGGCACGCGTGCTATTGGTTCGCCATCGCTGTTATAGTTGATTCATGGTACTGAAATTATTGGCAAATAACATCGCTGACTGTACGCTCTATATTACTGAACACACGTATTATATTCAAGGTATCAGCTCAGGGATTCTCAACAAGGACAATCACGAAACCGTCAGATATAGGACAGTATATTCCTATTCTACGACCCTCGCGCAGTTTGTTCTTGTTAACGGGCTAAGTCGCACGTGTCTTGTTAGGTAGTAGAATTGCAGTGGACGCAGTAAGATAAAATGAGCAATAGAGCGCCTTGAGATTAGAGGCGTGAGGAAGCGCCACAGTGGCTTTTCTACTAGTTTTAATACAATATTTAGACGCGCCACTGTGGCGTCGCAGTGGCGTTGCACCGAGGCGTTTAGGTATTGCATGAAAATTAGTAGAAGTGTGGCCAGCGCCACTGTGGTACCACTTTTTCATACCTCTAATTTGAAGGCGTCTTTATGCTGCTTTTCAATCTACGCGTGCAGTCTAAAGTTCTAAGATGTTTATTTTTATGATATATTTAGGCTTAGGTCTTGATTCAATTACTTACATAGTTATAGTTTACAATACAGGGTGTCACTAGTATGTCTTACGTAGAAGTCTAGTACCTACCTGCTTTTATTATTATTTATTTATTTTTATTTATTTAATTAATTAGAACGGTTTTACACCACTTACACTAACTAATATTATATTATACATTACATTTCTAATAATTATTATATATTATATTATTATATTAGGTTATTTTTAATATCGAGGATAGTTCTTTTATAATAAAAAGAAAGTACTGTAGGTATTTTTTTCGAAAACCGCATACCCGATTCGGTAATCTAACATGCTCTTTATAGTAGAAGTTATAATTAATGGAATTCAAAAGAGTTTTTTGTAAGGAAACCTTTATGCTAAATGTTAGAAAGTTTGGTAATCGAATAAATTGTTTAAGTTATTAAAAGGACTTTTTGCAAAGTAACTTTGTTTTTTAAGATTTCCGGAAAAAAAATCTAAGATTGTATTATTTAAGTTAGAAGTAGTTAGGTAGTCTGCTCGGTATTTATGTGTTGTTTATTTGTGCGTACATATGTTTATGTTGCAATCAAGCTCAGAAATCTTTGTTAACCTATAATTTTATACTTATGTGATTGTGATGTGTTTTGTGCGCTTAAATAAAAAAAAAAAAAAGATCGTAATGAACAATTAAATCCATTAATCTCAATTTGATTTGATTTGATGAAGATTTTCTTATAATTTTAGAGAAAAACGCGATGTAAAAATTAATTTTACAAACATTTCTTTGTTTTCCGTAAATTTTATAATCTACAGGAAAACAAAACGATACGAGTTATGCAACTTTTTTATCTGAAACTTTTGTTCCTGAGCGTCCAATTTTCCAACTTTTCTACGTCGAAACATCGCAGAGTGGTAGTTTATTGTACAATGTTTATACATAAAAAACGTAACTGCAAGAAAACTCCTATTTTCGCGGCAGATTGGATACGGTCGTCTCCTGCGGGACCAATCATGGACCAAATCCGTATCTTGTTACCATTCCGTAAATACGAAGTACGTACTGCGCTCTGATAGAGTTATGATAGCTTTGTGTCTTGATATAATACACTTATAGTTTTTGTTGTTCTACATTATTATGATAACTTTTTTTAATTTAAATCCAAAGAAATATTAGTATTTAGTATTTAATTGCAGTATTGGGTAGGTAGGGTACGTTTCAGGGCTTGGTAAGTCAAATAGATAGTACAGCTACACAATATAAACCCTTTTAGGATGTTGCAACTGATAGAGACGGGCCGATATTTTTAACTATATTGTAACGAATGAGTCCTTCATAAAATCATGCAGCTCGCAATAGCATTTTTTTAAAAGCATTTCTTTTATATGATATGAATGTCTTGATGAATCTGGATAACTTTTTATTAAAAAAAAGTTGCGTATTTAAGACCATACGACAAAAGTGAAAACTTTTTCAATGACGAGGTTAATAATATAACTATTTTAACAATGAGTACAATGACAAGACAGTAGAAAGTATGCTAATTCAAAAATACGCTACTTTAGTATTATAATGTTACGCTACCATTATTTGATGTCGTTCAGGTAAAAGAAAAAAACAGTAGACACATTAGGTACCATCTTTTCTTAGTAGGTAATATTATACCAGCCGACTTTACCCGAAGGAGTTTTACATCCAAGCGTTGGGAGCCCAGTAGCCCAATTCAATTCACTACCCACGAAATATTTTGCTCAGTGCGCCTAAAGAAGTTTTCACTTCAAAAAAGCGGTTGACGTCTCCGTAGATTATGAATAAAGTTGTCAATTCAAAGGCTTTCAGGCAGTCTATAAAACCCAACACCAGATTTAGCCACCATATCTAGTGTTAAAACATTAAAAGGCGAAAAGCCACACATATTAATGTAACGTAAATAACAGCCTACACTCCAACTGAAATAACTTAAGAGGAATCCTCAAGGCAAATTTCCATACAAAATGTTTCGGTCAAATACTCAAAAATTACGCCGTATTATAGTAATTTCTTCACACTTTTGTTTCGTCTAGGTTTTCCGATTGTGTGTGTAAAATCTAAATTAAAGTATGAAACCTTACTAATTTTATGTTGACACAATCGGAAAACATAGACGAAATACTTTAATTTAGATTTTATACGTTTTTTAAGTTAGTAGGGTTGATTTTAAACCTTTCACTTTTTTTGTTGACGAAATCAAAAAATATCGAAACGAATAGTGTGAAGAAATTACTATAATACGTCGTACTTTTTGAGTATTTGTCCGAAACATTCTGTATGGAAATTTGCCTTGAGGATTCCCCTTAAACTCAAATTCTGCACCTGACCTTACTTAGTTATTTGCTTACGACGAACTAAGTTCAAGCAGCAATGTTGACTAAGTAATAAGTGGGCTAATAGTGCAAAGTAAGGTAGTTGGTTCACTTATGCCTACTTGCACCAAACTTTCAAAGTTCCTAAGCAATTACTTTATTCGCTTGGTAATTCTTAAGTAGTCCAGATTCTGACCGTTGAGAACTACCAAGCGAGTAAAGTAATTGCTTAGGAACTTTGACAGTTTGGTGCAAGTATTGTTGGTAGTTCGTAACTTACTATACAATAAAACTTTCTAATTCTAATTTGGGTCTTCTTCTTCTTCTTATCGTGTCACTAGTTCTTTCAAATCAGTGTGGTGAAAGGATTTCAAGTGCGCCTCGATGAGGCTCCTTTCGTGCACTTGACATATGTTTTCGAACTTTTTAGGTTCTATGACATGCCGGCTTCCTCGATGTTTGCCTTCACCGTTAAGTACATGTTTTTATGCATGTCCGATTGCAGTCGGTCTATGTCAACAAATTATATAAATATACTTAGTAATAAATCCGCTTAATTTCTAAACAAAGGTTTTAATTAACTTAGCTTTAGTTCTGGTCGAAGCGACGCGTGATCAGAGGGCTGGCAGCTATCTGGGCCAAAGAATAAGCCTTGCTATACAAAGAGGCAATGCAGCCAGTATCCTCGGCACGCTGCCATCGGGTATCGAGTTGGAGCAGTTGAGCTACCTATAGATCGTTTGCAACGGTCTATGGGTGGCCCAATTGTTTCCTTTTGTAAATTTTGTAATATACCTATATATAGATTGTAGTAGTTAGCTTATGCTGTAATAAAGCTTTAGTTTATATGTATATACTATTTATATATATATTTTCAACTAAAACAAAGAGTCAACGAACAGAAAACCAAAGTTTAAAGATACGACACGTGTTTCGCCTCTACACGAGGCATCATCAGGAGGTGTGTCTCTGTCTCTATCTATCTATCGGTCTATGTTTTTGTAAAACCTTGTAAACTTTACTCATGTGATGTGAACCAACCGTTTGTGCCGCGCGGCGCAGTGGGGAAGTTAGCGGCAAATTGAGTTACTGTGATATTGCGAGTTCATATTGTTCGTGTTGTTTCACGGACAATTTTCTCCGTACGATTGCTTTAGTTTGTTACTGTCGTTGTGAAGTATTCGTAATATTCCCAGTACGTTAATTAGGTATAACAATTTATTTATTAGGTTAATATAATGAAATGTAAGAAATATTGACGTTTCTGAAACCGAAGCACGTTGAAATGGAAAAGTATAATAAAATCTAAAATTCTACAGTATTCAGTATTCAGTTATTTATTGCCATATTGGGTAGGTAGGTTACATCTTAGGTCTTAGTAAGTTGTCTAGAAATAAGGTGTTGCAATCAATAGAGGCGGGCCGATAGTAAATTTCAAGCAAAAACATTTTTTTTATTAATTATAGGAAAGTAGGTACTTAAATTATATGTCGCCAAGAGAATCATCATTGAAGTATTCTTAGTACCTCAAAGCCGTATTATAGAGTCAGGTAGTAACGCAGTAACGGCCATCTGCGGCCAACTGCATTAGAAGTCTATCCAAAAAAAATACCTAATATTAGGTGCGTGCGTTTACGAAGCCAGTACGTCGTAGGCCGCTTCTACGCCGTAGAGGCCGCGTTAGCAAGCTACAAGGTTTTCCCCGAAGTAAAATTATATTATTTAAGCTACGCTTGTAATGTTCCCACAGTACAGTACTGACTAAGGCCTACTCTCGACTGGAAGAGTGTATAGTCTTAATCATTACATTCCATTTATTCTCAAACAATTTTTAAATTGTGTCTGAATACACTTACGAGATGAAAAATAACATAAATAGTGATTCTCATGTATGAAAGGATACTACAAAAAAAAACCAGATAAATTAAGAAAATAAAAACTACTTCAACTAAAAGTTCCATCTGTCACCCTGTTCCTGAAAGTGGGACAGAAAGACCTTTTTTTGGTCCATCTGTTACCCTAGGCGGACAGAGCAAGGTGACAGATGAGAATAATTAAAAAATCCACCTAATGCGCATTGGTGGATGTCACGCAATATGGTTTTTTTTCTTATTATATTCGTTATAATGTATTCTCGAAGCACGTAGCTATATTTACTTTTGCTGCAATGTTTACTTGTATACATCCACTTATTTGTTTTAATTTTAACGCATGACTGTGTAGCATTATCTGGAATCAGCGGTTATATCGGGAGGCTTCAAAGGATTAATTATGCCGTTACTATCGCATTTATCATGGGTTTGCAAATGTAAATAACAGAATCTGGCAGAATGCCAGGAACTGTCGCCATTTTATTGATACGGATGGCATGAAAAACTCTTTTATTGTCTAGGTGTTTCCTAATTTAGTTGACCTTTTTATAAAAATACTAGCTGACGCGCGCAATTTTGTATTTGTTGCAATTTTTCAAAATTATTTCAATTACACTTTCAGCTCTTGATGAACACGAGCTCCAAAGTCTTTCAAGTGTTTCAGTTTTTTAGCCTGTGCGTTGTCTGTCAGTCAGGCAGTCAAGCAGTCAGTCAGGTCCAAGCCTTTTACATATACAGATAGATAAGTAAATGTTTAAAATTTTTGCAAAAGAGCATGTGAATACGAGTATTATATCATACCCAGAATATATAAAAAATTTCGTCATTCCTGGCGACTAACTTCTTAATTCTACCTTCGCCTGTGGGGTAAAGAGGAGTAAAGAGGCTTTTGTCCTTTTCCGGCTCAAACACTAAACCTATGAATTTCAGCATTCGGTAGTTTTGGCTCAATTGAAGAGCAAAAATCCTTCTAACAAACTATCCTCACAAACTATTTAGTAGGTTTCTTATTTTAGTAGGTATAAAATACTTACATAGACACACTTACAAAGTAATGGACCGTAGAAAACGCATAAAACCTTACGAAAACAAGTGACCCGCCCGCGACGAAAATAAAGCCGTGATACACTTGCAATCATGGGGTAAACATTCTACACGGGTCGAGCACAGACTATATTTATGTCAGCTGTGTCACTTTAATTATGGACATAAATAACGTATGTGTTGACATGCATTTATTTTATAATTGTGTCATATACAGCACATGAGAACGGCCTTTTTTTTGACTTCACTTTACTATACCTACTTAATATGTACATCATTCATCATCATCTACATACCTTTAAAAACTCTTTTATTATTACATACATACCAACATCTTAATAATAATTATATGTTTGAATAGTTTCTGGTAAATATTTATTGATTTTATTTCTTCTTTTTAGTTTGTAACAATCCAAAAGTATTGCAAATAAAAAATGCTACGAGGTAGGATGTGGAACTGTAAAGGTGTAAAAATACTTAGGTTAAAAAAATACTTATCATACAAACTGACAAGCTCTACCAATTTTCTTGGAGATAAATGTAATTATATCTTTATTTCATATGTAAGAAGTTTAAGGTTTTTTTTCTCAAGAAAAAAATAATAAGCTAATTATATGTATGTCTTAATTTTCTTCCACCTACTAACATACACGGTCAGTTATTGACACTCGGTCGGTAGGAATAATTTAAATAACACTTCCTTAAAAAAATTTAAAGTGAACCAGCAACTTTTCCATCTTAGCTATATGTCAAACAACGGCCGATTTACGTCACGCACTCAAAGATCAAACAAACATTGCACTAATTGCTAAATTGATCGCGCTCTTTAGATACTGGCATAATTTTATAACAATGGAATTATGTAATGGAAATGTGAATTTAACCATTCTACGACCACATCGACGAAGTCGAAAGTGTTTCAAGTCGAAGTAGAAACCGATTTTAAAAATTCTTGTTTTTGTATGAGAGATTAATACTTTTATATTGGTCCCATATACATTTTATCAAAATCAGTTCAGTAGTTTAGTTTTAAAATCAAAATAATAAAAATAAAAAATATAAAAAAAAGTCGTTTATGTAAACAGAATTGCGTATTTTGATTCCCTGTGACTTGTCAGTGGTCACTAGAACAGTCCGATTAAAGTTTCATTCTCGAAGGATTGAAGTCAGTTGTAAAACCTTGGTATTTATTATAAGAAACAGTAGGTATCAGAATTCAATATAACGGTGCTAGGTAATTGTATCAAAGAAAGTTCGGTGTGTGTCACTTCTAAATAATTGTATTAAAGTTCGGTGTGTGTCGGCATCTGTTGTATCTCGCTCCAGGCAAGTTTATAACAAAATTCTAACTTAACGTATTAGTCATACTCAAACACCGTCACCACTCGCGCTATAGATCGAGAGCCAGCGGTGGTTACAGTCACGTTACTCAGTTACTGTTTATGTGCCTCTTTTAAGTATAGAAATGATTATTTTATGTTTCTACTGCTTGGACTCTAGGCTAGAGCCTATTCTCGGCTAATAGGGCAAACTCAATGTGGATTGGCGGATGTCATTTATAACATAATATAACAGATATAACTACTTATAATTCTGTCTTATTTTGTTATAATTTATTAGAAAAATCTGGATCTTGAGAGCCGTAATCAGCTGAGACAAATTTTCACAAAATTGTACCGATTTAATCTTCTTTTATTAAATAAAACAAAGTCGAGTTAGTTGGTACACCATTTATAACTCAAGAACGGCTGAACCAATTATCATGATTTTTAATGGGTTATTATCATATTATCATATCATTTATTCATAAACAATTTATCAATCGTATTTGAACATTTAACCTAAAATTATGCTTAATATTATTATATTACACCTACATTAAATTATAATCAATTACCTAATACTACATAATACTAAAAATCAGAGAACATGATAAAATTTACTATTTCGTTAATTTCTGCAGCTTGTATTCATCTTGTATTGATTTGTCTCCTTATAAATAAATTAAGGGGAAAAAATACATGGATTCTCGGATGGGAGAAGTTGCACGTGGATCAGCTAGTTTCTAACAAAACATGATTCATCAATATCATAACCGTTAAACTAACCGATATAGTTATAATCTTGGATAGCTGCCAGAAATTGGTCAGCAATAAGCACTGATCTTTTGCCTCCTGAACTACACGTCCAAACTTCCTTAGAAATTCGCAAACACAAACAAACGAGCAAACAAAGTCTTACAATCAAAAAAATACTTTTTGGGGCATATTATTTAACACGTTAAGTGCGAAGCGAGGCCTAAATCACCCCTGATGCAACTTCCCTGTGGTGCGGCAAGCACAAAAGTGAATTTCTCTGTCGTGCGAATGGCATAGCTTTGGTTTGGTCCAGTGTAGGAAAGAGATAAATATATATTTGAGATCACTAATGGTTCCGGACTCGGTGGTGTACCTACCTTGGTACCGGATGTCTTAGGCCTCGTGCCGCACTGAATTAATATAATTTTAATGCAGTGCGGAACGAGGCTAAAACGTCCCATATCCCCCCTGACCTCGTACCGCACTCAACGCGAGCTTCCCGCGACCAGTGTTGTGCATCACGTCGATTGGAGAGCACGTCCTTTTACAGCGCCGAACATGTCTAAACGATGTCGGAAGAAGTTAATTTTAAAAAACCCAGAAACAGAGCCAAAACAGGTAAGTTTTTAATGAAAAAATCTTCAGTAAGTAACGGGTGATTTTTTTGAGGTTAGGATTTTCATGCATTAGTATTTGACAGATCACGCGGGATTTCAGACATGGTGTCAAAGAGAAAGATGCTCAGTATGCTTTGACTTTTCATGAACTGAAGCCGAACGATCTGCCACAACGTCGAATTTTCAGTGAATGGGCCCTAGAAAAGTTGGCAGAAAATCCGCTTTTTTATCGACAAATTTTGTTCAGCGATGAGGCTCATTTCTGGTTGAATGGCTACGTAAATAAGCAAAATTGCCGCATTTGGAGTGAAGAGCAACCAGAAGCCGTTCAAGAACTGCCCTTGCATCCCGAAAAATGCACTGTTTGGTGTGGTTTGTACGCTGGTGGAATCATTGGACCGTATTTTTTCAAAGATGCTGATGGACGCAACGTTACGGTGAATGGCGATCGCTATCGTTCGATGCTAACAAACTTTTTGTTGCCAAAAATGGAAGAACTGAACTTTGTTGACATGTGGTTTCAACAAGATGGCGCTACATGCCACACAGCTCGCGATTCTATGGCCATTTTGAGGGAAAACTTCGGAGAACAATTCATCTCAAGAAATGGACCGGTAAGTTGGCCACCAAGGTCATGCGATTTGACGCCTTTAGACTATTTTTTGTGGGGCTACGTCAAGTCTAAAGTCTACAGAAATAAGCCAGCAACTATTCCAGCTTTGGAAGACAACATTTCCGAAGAAATTCGGGCTATTCCGGCCGAAATGCTCGAAAAAGTTGCCAAAAATTGGACTTTCCGAATGGACCACCTAAGACGCAGCCGCGGTCAACATTTAAATGAAATTATCTTCAAAAAGTAAATGTCATGGACCAATCTAACGTTTCAAATAAAGAACCGATGAGATTTTGCAAATTTTATGCGTTTTTTTTTTTAAAAAAGTTCTCAAGCTCTTAAAAAATCACCCGTTACCTAGTTTTTTCTTATCTTGGTAGCTATGTACCTAAAGTAAGTGTAAGATATTATTACTTAAGTATATTATACCTAAAGATATTATTGGTAATAACGATTATTGACGTACCTAATACTTTGCAACATATCTAGTTGCAAATGCGATCTAATGAGATATAATTGATCAAAATCGGTCAAGTCGTTGCGTAGTTAAGACAGTTTAAAAACGTCGATATTATTTTTCCCATCACTAATCGCAGCGAAAATTTGCCCTATTTCAGTGCGTTACGAGGTGTATAAGATCCCATATTTTGTTTTGCTAATAATTCCTAAATTAGCCATCAGATCCCGGGGCGACGGTGGATTAGGGTTCATCAATTCACTGTCTATATCAATAAGGACCAAAATTCTCATTTATCTTTGATTTCGCGCCAGAAAATGGATTTTAGTCTGTAAAAGGAGGTGGGGTCTAATAGACCGCGTGTCGCCCTAACGTCTGGTCACGGTACGGGCCGATTATACCTCGTGCCGCAGGAACGGAAAGTATGCAAAAATTGGTGCCGCAGCTAACGTGTTAAACTCCTCTGAACTCATTTCCGTAAAAATAACATAATATGTTGATATATGTGGGATACTTATCTATGACGCTGTCTGTCGTCATAGATAAGTATCCCCCTTGCATTATAATATCCAGCTTCAAATCTCTTTAAATCACCGCCGCGGCGAATGGAGAAGTTTTGCCTTTAAAAAATAGATTATATTTGTATAACCGTATACCGCCTAAAAATAATTTTAATTATCTATTACATTTTTTTGAAAGGATATATAGCTGGGTGTCTTGTGCAAGGGGGATACTTATCTCTGACGCTGTCTGTACCTACAGGAATGCGGGGACTAGATACTACTTTATTATAATGTATAGATGCCAGGAATTGGTTAGTGATGACTTGATGATTAGGTACATTACTGATCTTTGTCTCCTGAACTACACGTCAAACTTCCTGCGAATTTCGCATCATTACTTTACCAGTTACTTTACAAGGGTGTGCATCTAACTTTAGGTTAAAGCTTAAGCGACCTCGATAGAACGCTTTGAAGCACTTTTCTAAGTTGTTTTAACTTTGAAGCATTTTATAAACACATCGGTTCAGTGGGCGCTTAAATATTTTGCCTTAGGATCAAGCGGATTCAAAGTTCTCGAGTTCTAAGTGCCATACTATTCAATTCAATTCAATCATTTATTGGCCAAAATGTTACATTGCATAACTCTGGTAAGTCCAAAAAATTTATACAGTTTGAAATACATAAGCTTATAAAATATTTTCTATGTCTATGTTCTTAAGCTAGACATCTTGATCTAAGCAAAAAAAAAAAAAGAAAAAGTTCTTGTTCTAATTCATTTAGTCATTCAGTGACACGCTAATTGATAAGTTTTTATAAATATCTATGTTAGTCTCTAAGGTATATATCATAGTTAAGCTACATTGTACTTTTCTTGTGTCTTAAATAAAATTATTATTATTATTAAGCAGTAGGTAAAGTAACAAGGAAAAACTCAAACTATGGTCTTTTGCAAGGGATATGGGCTACTTCTCATAATCGACAAATGACATAAATTCATTTATACGATAAAATGGATGAGATTGAAAAAAGTAGTAAGTACTATACGGGCGGTTCTTCCGCCGCGGGACTCCGCTTCTGAACCGCTCAGAAATAATTAATATGGAAGTTGTATGCTGCATACTACACTGCGCGGTTTCCCATCGCGGTTCTCTTTCATAATTAATTGTGTCTAGTGCGGTTCAGAAGTGGATTCCCGCGGCGGGAGAACCGCTCGTGTAGAATGGCACTAAGAAAATATTTTTAGTTATTTTTAACGAAAATAATTATTAAAATTTTTAGGTTTTTTATCACTCTCATTTTCATCAAGTACTGCCTGCAACCTCGCCCTCGTGGATTCGAAATAAAAAGTTGCTTACGTCCATATTGTCCATAGATTAATATCAGTGTTTCTATAAAACACTAAGATACTGTTTTGCGAAAGTATTTAAATTATTTATTGTGTTTTCAGTTTTAACTTTACTTATTCTGTGCACCCCCCACTATCTTGTATGATCGTAACAGTTTCCATACTGGTTGTCTGGAAGAGATCGCTTAATAGCGATAAGACCGCCCATTGTACTATATTTTGTAATGTTTCCTTCTCTAGGTTAGATATTGTTTTTTTGTCTTATAGTGTACAATAAAGTATTTTCATTCATTAATTCATTCATTCAAGATTGACATAATCAACGCAATACAAGATGCAGGCGGTAAACAGGACAAAAGAAATTCAGACACTTCGTAAGTAAAAATTAAATATTAATTATCAATTTTCATATAATTTTTGTTAGGTACTTATTAACGATGGAAGAAAAAATGAAAAATCCTAGTGACTTGCGAAAATAAAATGAAAGTACTACTTAATAGATTTCATTTTTTGCATATTTTTTATATATAGTAAATATGAAACTTTTTGTAACTATTGTAACTTTAATTTGACCTATCCGTCTGGGGCATCTAACCCGGTTTTACCCTACTCAGTATTTCTGTTTCGCTTCAAAACCGCTTAGACGTGCGTACAAGCTTACCAAATTTCGTTGAAGCATACGAAACACAAATTGGATTTGCCTAAACTTTACAATTTCCACAGACAAGTTATTCACATAATGTTGTCAAAATCACCAATGCTTCGTTACCGGCGAAATCAGTGAATTGAAATATTTTACACACATTTTATCCAAATAAAAAATTGTAGACCGTTCTAACTTGTTTGGAAAATATATTCACGAAAAATATTTCATTAGAATTTTATTCATGAGTTTTTTGCTTCGGTGTCAAAGTTCATATCAACGAATACCCTCCTTTCTTTTTAAACTTATTCTGCTGTATAAGTAATGCTAATTTTTAATCTTATCAAAACTTAAATTAATGCGTCAGTAATAAAAAAAATTTAGAACTGCGTTTCAATGCATTTAATTTTGTTCTATGATTTAATTTATAACCTTCTTTCTACTACTGACGTAATTTCTGTGTTTAATTTAAAATTTTAGATAGGCTTATTCTTTATTTTTATACCTACCTAGTTAAGTAATTTTAGTTTTTTTTTATACACGGTCAAATTTTAATCACCATAAAAAAAAAACGCATAGTCAGTTGCCGTTACTGAACACAACGGCAAAAAAACTTCTTATAAAGTCTTATAGTCGAATTTGTGTCAAAATAAATTTGATTAAAATTGGATAACTGTTACCGTTAGTCGTTTTCTATGGATTTGCATCAGGCGGTACCTTTAATTGATAATAATTTAAGTTTTATTCATCGTTTGGCAAACCCGGGTACTTAGCTCGAGCCAGCCCGCAAAACCTCGGCTCGGGCGCCGCACTCGCTCCGCTGTCACTCTGCCATTTTGTAGAAATCCAAAATTCTGATTGTACAGATGCAACGTAGTACCTCGTCTACATTGCCCATTAATTTTTTTTTGGTAATTAAAAATTGGTGGTGTATTTTAGCGTTAAGTTACCTATTTATTTGTTGTGTAAATAAGTAAATATATTTTTTTAAATTTTATAACTTATTTTATTTACTATATTCATTTTTATCTTGCTTCTGTTTTGTCAAATAAATATTAATTTTATTTCATCAAAACTTTTATTGGTATTTTTACTCTAGACATTTTTACCTGAACACCCGTAGCGTATAGGGTTTCAAGCAAGTCAAGCAAGCTCCAGCAAGTATTCAGTTGAAGTCTCTACGCTACACCTAATTGACTTTGGTTGGAATGGAAAGTTCTAGAACAAAGGTTAGCTTTCTCTATACTTCACTTAGAATATGTTAAAATATTTTAGAGCTCACGTGTAATCATATTTGCATTGCTTATAATTCTATTAACTCATGAATACTAAATCCACTCTATACGTACCCAATGGTTTTTACATCTTGTAAATTTTTCAACCCTAGCCCTACAAGGTTCACAATTTGGCTCTATATTTGGCGCAAAAAATCAAGATAGAGCCAAATTGTGAACCACCTCCATTTCAAAATGGAGGTGGTTTACAACAATCACCACCAACCAATTTGATTAAAATTTGACGAAAGGAAAAGAGCTCAAACGAAAATTGATTCTATTGAGAATATACAGGGGTTTTTTTGGTGATATTTTCCAATAATTTTTTTTCATCTTGTGTATCGATTCTGAGCAAATTAATTTCAGGTTTCGCATAAACAAAAACTGGGTTAGTTTTTGAAACCTGAAATTAGTTTGCTCTTCATTATTATTATTTTTAAATATAAATTACATCAACTGATTGATTTGGTTTATCCGGTAAGACCTGTACTGAATCTAGGTATAAGTCGGAGGCCTTAAACTGCGATAACAAACCCGATATTTGGCTCATACGAGACAAAAAGAAAGTATCTACACCTTGGTACGTGAATCAAAGGCCGTTAAAGCTAAGTAAGTAACTCAAGTGACCAGACACATCGCGTTACTCGGCGCTATGAGAGCGCTATAAATGTAACGGCACGAAAGCTTTTAGCTTGAGAGCCTATGTCGTAGCGAATGTGGGCAAACAAATTATCCGTTAACTGCCCACTGTTGGAATTGTCAATGATATCACTTAACAACTATATTACTATTTGGCATAGAGAGTGATGTTAAGTACCAGCGGCGGATTTACGAATTCGCCGCCTGTAGGCTATTCAAAATTTGCCGCCGCTACTAATCGCTACAGCTACCTCTCGCTTTCTGTCAATTTGTGGGAGTAATTTCGTGTAAATGAGATGGAAGCGTGTTGGATGTTGGCCGTCAGATGGTACCAACCTCAGAAAAAAATAGTAAATAGAATCATTCCACATGTAAATGTTGCTTAGAAATGTCAGATGTTACACATAATATGTTTTTTTAAATGTCAAATCGTTTATGTGGATAAACATTTAGGTACTTACTTAATTTTTTATATACATAATTCATATTTACATTCATAGAGAACGCGCTAAAAAAGGGTAAGTTTATTTAGTGAACATTTTGATCCCATTTTCAGAAAACCAGCCATCATAGTCTGTATATTTCAAAATTTGATAACTCCTATTACGGTTCAAAAGATAAAGCCCTTAAAAGGTCGGACAGACGGACAGAAGTCTGCTTAGTATTAAAGCCTAACAGAATCCCGCTAGCACCCTTTGGAACCCTAAAATGTAGAAAAAAGCCTGTAGAAAAAATCCAGGTCTATAGAATATCATGATAAATTGCCTTAAGGGAGCAGGTGTAATGTGCCAATGAGTTATTATTCCTACCTTCTACCCAACAAGCAGACCAATATGATATATAGCTGGTACATGATCGCGTCGTCCACATTATATTATACACACACGGAATCTTATGCCCAAGGAGGCAATGCTTCGTGGTCTTATATCTAGAGACATAAGACAAAACTCTCAATTCTCATTTATGTTTCTGCCTATACCTGTTGGCCTTTTGAGCCATGTAAGAAAGTGAATAATACTAGTAAACTGACACTAAATTTCAAGTTCGTAGCTTGCATAGTTTTGGAGATATCGTGATGAGTGAGTCGGTCAGTCATATTTCGCTCTACGCCCTCTATCTCAAAAACGGTTGAGCACATGAAAAAACGTTCTAGTTATAATTTCTCGCAAATGTTATGTTCTACATATTTATAATAGATTTTAAAACCATTGGAGCCATATAAACCGAGACAATCGCGAAAAACCGACGTTAATAACTTTTAATAATAATATTAATAATAATAACTTTTTTTTCACACGCGAGATTCTTGATTACTGCAAGCTTACCCCTCTTTATAGAGCTAAATTGACCGGATTACTAATTCATCATTTATTGCTGAAAAATTCATTAGAAACATGCATTAAATAAGATGACTTAGAATTATAAATTATGCCGGTGTAACAATTAAAATTCAACAAAGTGATCCCCGTGACATTTCAAAAGACACAACAAATATTATATCAGTATTAAACATTAATGACAAGAGAGCTTGATAAATGACAGAGGCTCATATTGGATTAGCATTAAGCCACTTGAGATCAATCATACAACAATGCTTCGTAAATTATTAGTCAAAGCCGTTGACAAATGTCTTGAGTCGTGGCTCAAAGTCCACTTTAACCACCTTAATGTAATCTGTTTAAAGCTGTTGATATATCTAGTTGTAAATGCTCAAAGCTTCTCATAAATTTGATTTTCTCTAAGGAGCAATCGCGCAGATGGTTCGATTCTACTGTGTTTTATCTCGGCGTTTTCTCTGATTTATTATTGTTTGGAGACTTTTTGAATCAGTAATGTGTAGCCGGATATAGAAGCGGTGTGGGTTTGCACAAAAGATTTTTAGGGTGAATTACCTAATGTGAAAATGAATGGTAACCACATATTGTGTTAAATATTTCTTGCCGAAATAAGAAGAAAAGGTCTGTTTTCTGATATTTTCAACAGAATAGCATTGCTGTGTTTCTGCCATCATGGTAACTTTGAAGATAATGAAAGTAGGTATTTACATATTCTGACGATGGAACAACCCTTTCTTAGAAAGACGTTTCTAGAGAACACAGTATTTACGCGTTGAAACTTCTTAAACTTTTTCAAAAAGTTAACAAGTAAATTATTAGAGATCAGATCAAACGGCTCTAAGTCAAGTCGCCCTTTGAACGATAAGATCCTGAATCTGTTTACATTTTAATTAAATGTTATTGGGCAAATTTAATTAAGGATTCATTTAGACATTTATTGCATTGGACAAGGAGCTAGAGCTTTGGACACAATTATAATGTTCTAGCTGAGGACCGCAACTTCGTTTGCTTTGTGAATTAAGTAAATTCTTTTCTCATTAGGCATTTTCAACTCTTGATGAATCATGAGTCATTCAGTTAGGACCAAACCTTTTACATTGATTGATTCTTTAGTTTAGGCTGTAAAAAGTACTGTTTTTTTTTGTGAATCTACTCCGTAATTGATAAAATGGAATCAGATCAGACAGTTATTCTTAATTATGATAATGTAGGCAGACAGATTCGATAGTTCTATTTCTGTCTAGACACAAAATAAGAAATCATATTGATTGCAATAAATCAGTTCTAATCAGTTACACTCTCCCCTCCTATTTAAGGCACAGAATCCCGCGCGCCACTGTCTCGCTTGCACAATTAAACATTTTTGAAGATATAAATTGACGAAGGAAAGACCAAGGAAATTGGGCAAGACTATTTTTTCCTATTTCCTTCGCCTAGGTTAATAATACATAACTGAAACATTTCAGGAGTGTCGTGATCTATTGAAATAATTACATATATTTGTAACTTTCTAGTATTATTTCTATAAGATGGCAACGATATCTTGAGTATTTTTAGTTGGGAACACTAGTTTGTGGATAACGGGTTCCGAGCGAGGAAGGCCGAGCGGCCATGGCCTTGAAAACGGTTTTATGTCGATGCCTACCGAGCTAACTTCGGAAAGAATCCATTGAACACGGGGAATTGAATTCAGTCGGTACAAGTGACAAGTCGTATTGAGCACGGTAGTTTTCGTTGTTCAATATTTCTATAGGCGTATAATATCCTGATGTAAATTATAATACTCGTAAGTCTATAAAAGTGGTGAAATATAGTGTTGGTGGTATCTATTCATTTCAGGAGGTAGTAGTATAAACTACAAAATTACTAATCCATTTTTTTTTAATTTATACTCAGTCAATATATATCTTTAAAATTGTACACATGCGCGAGCAGGATGGCGGCGCGCAGATTCTGGCCCTTAAGTTTACTTCTATTTTATTTATAGGTTAGTCAATACACCACGAGACGGCCCTGTCAGATAACATTTATGCAAGCGCCATTAGTAGTACCTACCACTTAATGTGTCAACCCGGTAATCCAGCCTGACTGCCCACCCGGGCGGAATGCATCTATTTTTAACCGAGTGTAAGTAGATCGGTCGATCGAAGCTAAAAATGCAGATCGCAGATAAAATATAAATAAAAAGTTTTTGAATGAAGTTTCATAGCCTCTGAGCTTTTCGTTAAAACTATGCCGATATATTCTAAGTAAAAATCCAACTCTATCGCGCCGGTATCTCGTTCGTACATTTTTGAAGATATAAATTGAATGAGTTGTGCAATTTTTTTTGCAAATCTCTCTCGCATAAGTTAGACATATCAGAACAAAATTACACGGAGAAAAAAACCTCTATAAAGTTACTAAAATTCTAGTTGAATTTGTGACAACGAGAATAATTTTGTAACGATTACAATAATAATAATTCCTGCTTACGAAATTCAGTAACGATTACAATATAACAGTTGTAGCTAACAAAAGTTATTAAAGGGTACAAGAATATATATAATGTATTTAGTCTCGCTATCCCATTTTTTTTCTCTGTGTATATAAATATTTCGTGAGGTTGTAGAAGTAACAAATTCACAGCTCTATTTTTTTTTATTTATATCTCAGTCAGTTTATACCTTCAAAAATGTGCATATGTGCCAGCGAGATAATGGCGTACGGGATTCTGAGCCTTAAGAAAATATTATAATAGTGAAAGTTGATCAATTTAAAACGTAAGTAAGTCTACCACAATCAAAAGCTTCTTTGTTATAAATACGATTGCTTTTACTTGACCTCTTCTATCTGCAGTTATAGTAAGAGGTACAATAAATTTGTGATTAAACCTGTCCCGTCCACAAGCAGTTGGGACAATAATACCCTTTTATACTGCCTAAGCTTGAAAGGCGTCGTAATTATATTTTGTCGTTCTGCGAAAGCTAACCTTGACGTAACTTTTACAACTTTTCAGCCTCTCTCAGGATTTTTTTTTAACTGAGCCCCTGTTATCCAACGCCAGCTTAATTCTCGCCGCGCTGGGAAGGTTTAGCCATTTTGAAACGTGCGTTCGTTAACTTGTAAAGCGCGATTACAAAAATCGCGCAAAAACTTTAAAACTCGTTGTCTTTTTATAAGATATTTTATGATTTATTTATATCAAGTTCTGTGAATGCGATCTGCGAAAGGCGATGGATGAACCAAGTCGACGACAGGGCGCGATGGCGCTCATTGGGAGAGGCCTATGTCTAGCAGTGGACTGCGATAGGCTGATAGAAAAGTAAAAGTATTTATTTATTGCGTAAAATACATGTACATGAGGATGAAAAAAAAATAGTTTCAAATGTATTCTACCATCGCGGGCATGCGATATTTGATTTACAGTATAAACACGTCTTATAGTTAGTTAATTTAAGAAACAAAATACATAGAAATAAAAAATAATGTTCATAAAAAATAACAACAAGTTGATACAGTATATGAAATAATAAACAAAAACGAAGAAAAAAAAATATGATTAAAAAAACGATTTAGGTGTGTAAAAATCGATTACTAAGTCAAATTGACGCAGCATACAGTAATGTACTATACTGGTGAACTACCAGTTATAGTACATTACTGCAGCGGCCGCCATGACACGCATTTATGGACGAACGTAACAATGTGGGCCGAGGCACACATACATGAGTCCGTGTGCATAGACCCTAAGTTGGTTTGAGTTTGGACATGTTAACATTAGGTAGGTTCGTATTATATTAAACATATTGTCCGGGTTCTAGCATGATCCCGGTTTCGTGGTACAATGCCCATTGTCTGTGGCTCAAGTAACTAGGCCACGTGGGGTTTCAGGAAGCACTGTGGTCATAGTGGTAATCTACAAATAAGCCATAGAGTTAATAATTATGCAAAATAGTTCTTACTCCAAGGTTGTATGGGAATAACAGAGATAATAGACTACCTATATATTTGTCAACGTAAAATTGTAAAAACCAATAGTTACAATTTAATAGTTTGAAAACTGTTAAATTGTAAACTGGCGAAAAATTGTGAACGCAAGTACCATGCTTTTTAAAACAGACCAATCACGGCGTAGTCGCTCTCTGATTGGTCGGTTAGTTTCATTTTTTTTTCGTAGAGAGTGAATGAATGAACGAATGAATGATTTATTTGTCTCAAGTATGGTTAGTTACAGACGGGTCTTATGAATGTATAAGGTAGAGTCATATACTTCATTGAAGAATACAGTATACAAATTTTATTTTAATTGATATGGAATATAAAATGTGGTAAAAAAGGAATATTCGTGGCGTGTAGGAACGTGTGATGTTGGTTTAGAACAGATGGGGCCCTAACGTATTCTGGAGCACGAACTGTTGTATCGAGCTGTAATAGTTAGTCGAGCAAGTCGATTGGTGACGAACCTACATCTTCGACGGGAATTCATGAGAAACCACAAAAGATGCTTTATAAATTGTCTAAATTACAAACTACGCAATCGTTAAATAACAACGTTTCTCTGTTGAAATAACAAGCCATAAGTTATTATTAAAATGTTGTCTTTTCACAATATTACGAAATATACCTGAATTGATAGAAGACAGAAGAAACTAAATTTATTTATTGATATAAGCTTAGTCCTGACTAATTGAATAACAAACCGCTTAAAGGCTAAACGAATGGCCGTAGAGAATAATACCAAAGAATAAGTTAAATTTACCAAAAGAAGCAGAACTCCTAATTTATTTATTTATTTATTTTAGTATTTATTTATTTTACTTTAAATAAAACGGTTAAACAACCAATTCCATTATTTAAAGACTAAAGATAAAATTATTAAAATACAAATTAAATTAAAAATTAAATTATAAATTACTTAAATTATAAATTTAAAATAGTCATCAAATATATAGGTAATATACTTAATTAATTATATTTATGTCAGAATTTTGATAGGCAGTACCAATGGAAATCAGAGGAGAGCTCTTTCCATTGATCCGCAAATATGTCACTATGTGGACTGGCTTCTAGGAGGTTGTTGAGGGCAGTTAGGGACCTAGGTATCGGTGAGTTGACGCGCGCGATAGTACGGCACAAGGGCGGAACAAAGAGCCTGTGCTTGCTGCTTCGAGTGTAGTTATTAGGCACGAAGAGTAAAAGTGACTCACTAAGTAGATCAGGCGCATCAATTGTACCGCGGAACACTTTGCAAATAGTTGTGATCTGATCCTGCGCTCTCCTGGTTTCAAGAGAGTTATAGCCCAGACATCCAAGAAGAAATCTCGTCGGGTACATAAATGGATAGTATCCCAGCCTGTGTTTGTATAGAAATCTGAGAAATGCCTTCTGTACCTTCTCCAAAAGGAGAGCATAGGTGCTCTCGTATGGATTCCAGATGCAAGAGCTGGACTCTAGTTTACTGCGAACCAGCGCACTAAACCAAGTCTCTGGAAGGATTCCTTAGCAACGATAGTGATATGATCTAATAACTTTGAAGATGTGTTTATCAAGGGTTGAAAGTGCGTACGAAAGGAATTTTGCTAGTTTAGCAACGCAAACGAAGTTCTGGGTGTCACTTAGTACATTAAAGTCGACTGTAAAGTTATAAACTTAGGATTCTAACCATAACTTACGCACTCTAACTTAAAACTAGTAGTTAGCTATTATTATGTAAATATTGTACGTCCAAAAATGGGCAAACTGTCGTACTTACAAAAAATTATAACATCTTATTTATTACACAGTTTTTATACAATAAATGATTCTTATTCTTATTCTTAACCTACATACATAATAAATGTTATATAATCAATAAAATTCACACTGTAAGTAAGACAAGACATTTATGTAAGGATTTCTTGTTTTCTTGAGAGAAAGTGGGCGTTACGAGATGAAGACCCTTCATGCGTGTAGCAATCTATACCAGTAACTGTGTAGGCAGTCACTACTAATAACCCGTAGAAGCGTCTTAGGCGTTGTCCTAATAGAACGCGATCACGCGACGATCGCAAGTTCGCGCGAACGTCGCGCGTCGTCGGTCGCGCGAATCCGCGATGGTCGCGTGATCGCGTTCTATTAGGACAACGCCGTATACGAACCAGTCGGCGTGAGAACGGTTATTTCCTATCTCATTTAATTAAAACGAATGTACTTTTCTACCTTTTATGTTGGTAGTTATCGAGTGCAGGATCAGAAACAAAAAACACCATTATTTTGTGTCTGGATAGAAAAAATTACGAGTTGAAGTATACTTAAAACACCATTTGTCGATTAACACAAACAGTTTGTTTCGCCACAGGAAATGGATATTTTCACCTTTCCTGCTTTTAACCTGCCTGACCTGAAAAAGTCTTATAAATTATTGGACAATTAACCAATGATGACAAGCGGGAATATCATCTAGCTGGCAGTAAAATTACAAGTCAGCGTATTTTTGTCGCGTATACGGGCGGATTGGTATTTGCGAAACTTCAAAAGCGTGTACCGGCGTTTACGTTCGGTATTTTAGCGAGTGTCAGTGGCATGAGGTGTCTGTCGCGGCTTATCGCACGTGTGAGCGTATACGCGTAGGAAGCAGGCTACCAGCGTCGATCTACCAGCGCTTATTGCTACGGGTTCGCTCAGAAAGTGTTACATAAAGCAAGTGGGTATAAGCAGGGGCTTATCTTATTTTATCTTATATATCTTAGGGGCACTGCCATTAGTGTACCTTCTTGTACCTCAGACGTCAAACTAATAAATGGCGGTTTACCAGCGATTTATCGGAGCAGGTTGGAATTTTTCTGCGACGTTCGGCGCTTACCTGTGCGGATTCGCCAGAAAGTGCCACTATCTGTGAGTGACCAGCGCGGTCGGTTCCGATCCGAGCGCTGGTAGATGGGCGCTGGTAGCCTGCTTCCTATGTGTTTACGCACTAACGCTCTTTGTCGCGCGTAAACGTGCTGTAAAAACAAAAGACGAGCGGCGAATACGCTCGGTTAATCCGCTATCTCGGTGAAAGCTAAACTTTATTTGTAAAATAACTAGGTACTAGTAAAAACCAACCCAACTTTAAAACATGTCATATTAATTTGGAGGATTTTCCAAGATAATTTTTCAACTTTTCTAAGTACCCAAATACAATGACAATAAATACGAGCTCCACGCAATCGTTTCATAATTATTTTTGTCCTCTTGGTCTCGTGTGAACTGGTTACTGATTCTGGTGTCGGAGCTCTCAAGCCGCTTTCGAATTTGCTTGTTGTATGCGTTAACAACAAGTTTCCTGATAAAAGCTGAGTTACGACTCTTTCTTACAGCTTTTAGGAATCAAAGCAACTTTCCTTTTTAAAGCAGCAATCGTTATAATGGAGGAAAGTTTTACAATGAAAAGAGTTTTTTAAAAGAAAACAATTTGATTAAATAGATGTTTCAAAGCTCTTTGTGAGATGAAGTAAAGAAAATTGAAAGCTTCTAACCACCCGATAAACGATATCTGTGGGAACGCTTACGATATTGTTCTAGAAACCATATTTTCTAACTGATTAATATTCTAATTTTGCCTTTGATCGTGCTTCTTTTGATTGAACTGTATATTATAACCGAATATTAATATATCACACAGCTGACTTGAGGCCTTTTAATAAAACCCTTATTTTTATGTTGCTTGTAATTTTAACATTCCTAGATATGGACCGATTCAAAAGTTGTTTATATTTGTTTTAAACCGTTAGTTTATAATTCAACGGGTTTCAAACACGTTAAATTATAAACTGTCGAAAAATTAAACACTACGAAAGTCTGCTATGAAATATACCAAATTTAAGCATTGAAAATCGCAAATTTGTAAACGATTACCCAATAGAAAGCGCGCCACTTCTTCTTTTAGTGTCACTAGTTCTTTAGAATCAGTGTGAAAGGATTACAAGTGCGCCTTGAAGAGGCTCTTTTCGTGCACTAACCACACTTAATCCATGCAAAATACATCGATATATTTGTGTATTAAATAAAGCAATGGATAAACTGATTCAAACCTTATTTGATTTGCACTCTGTCCCCATCCACAAGCAGATTGTGTGTTACCAATAAAGCTCCGGATTATCCAAAGCGATTTTCTTTATGTAACAGAAACCTTATTTTCAATCAAGGTTTATTCCACCTTCGTGATATTTTTCCATTGCCTAGGTATCATAAAGTTTGATATCACATCACGCTATACGCTCCCGAGGGTTTCAAAAGCTTTCGCAAACACATCAGATATAACAGGCAGTGTGTTTTACGACACTTTTACTAGGCGTAGACGTGGCACTTTATATTGGACAAGGTTTTACAAAAACATAGACAACTGATTTCAATTGGACTGTTTTAGTGACCGTTAAGGAGACGTGAGTACGAAATTTGGAGGACTCTGTTACTCTGACCTCTTTTTGTTAATTTATATTTCATGTGGTTTTCATCAATAAAATTATTTCTTTATTTCTTTTAAATTTCGTTTACTTCGTCGACATATTTTTTATAAAAACTTAACTACTGGACCGATTTTAATAAATTTCTACGGGGCCAATCTGAAAGTATATCCTTACAAAGAAAAAAGTTTATTTTCAAATCAGTCTTTAAAGATATGGATAAAGATATTTTATTTGTCAGAAACACGATAGGTAAGATGTGTGCCAAATGGCCAATACCCGCTGGCTACATCATGAAATGGCCAGGTCAGATCAATGAATAGTCAGCGTTTCATGATATGACCAGCTAAACGCGTGGCCATTTCATGAAATGGCCAAATTGATGTTCACTAACGTTTGGCCACTTCATGAAAGGGCCAAGCATTATTGATCATATCGTAAAATATTATCCACCGTTAGAGGCGCTGATATCGCTTTGTTTTTGTGATGCAACATGGCGGCGGACAGTTGTTCTGATAAAAAAAGGGTGACCACACAACGAAAATTTAGGGAATGTTATTGTATTGTTATTGTTTGTTTTTAATTTACATTAACAATTTACCTAAAGCTATAAATGCAAAATACGTGCTGTTTGCTGATGACATATCCATATTATTTAAAAGTACACAACAGGTAGACAACACTCACATCCAAACAACTCTCAAAAACACAAAATACTGGCTTGAACAACACAATTTAGAAATAAACTTTAATAAAACAAAAATTGTTCAATTCAGAACATTCCAAAGAACCACTCTAGACTTAAAAAACTTAACCAACACCCTTGATATACAAGAAGCCGATGCGTTTTCCCTATTAGGCGTGACATTAGATACACATCTTACCTGGAAAAAACACATAGAAAACTTAAAAACTAAACTAGCTAGGTTCACGTACGCACTCAGTATTATAAAAAGAAATACCGACTTCAAAACAGCTTTATCAGCGTATTACGCAAACGCTTACGCGTGGTTTAATTTCTCTATTATTCTGTGGGGAGATAGTGTGGAGTTTAATGACTTGTTTATAAGACAAAAGAAACTTATTCGTATATTATTGAACATTAGGCAAAGACAAAGTTGCATCCCCATTTTATTGAACAAAAAATTCTGACATTACCTTGCATCTATATATTCCAAATGACCTTATTCGTACGAAACAATAGACAACTTTTTAAATAAAACATAGAATGCAATATTAACTATAATAGAAAAAACAAAGACAAATTGATTATACCCCAAACTCATCTACGTTTAGCTAGGAGAAGCCCTAACAGTAGATTAATTAATATCTACAACAAAATCCCTGACATTATTAAGAATGAAAAAAATGACAATATATTTTACAAAAAAATTAATTATTCAAAGATGCTACTATCCTGATAACGAATTTCTCTCAAAAATTGATCTCGAACAGTAATTCGTGAATTTAAATTCTTTATGACATTCAAAACAAATTTACTAATATTATTATGCTAAAACTATTATACCAATTTTATTTAGAATTTGTATGAAATCTAAAATATTTAAAATCATTTAATAGGACAGAATGTTTGCAGTGCCCTGACAGGGTCATGTACACGGCTAGCTACTATACTAGAACCTTAGCTAATAAGACGATTTTACATGTAAGCAAATGAAATAAACAATAAACAATATTACAAATTATGACTTCATGGAATAAATAGAAATTGCGGGTGAAAGACTAAGTTTTAAAAAATCTAATATACATGTTTCTAAAACTATATTTAAGTGTTTATGCCATCGGTAATCTGTATAATCTGTGTAATAAGTACTATCTTGTTGCGATGATTTTCTGTCAAGAGGCTGAGCACGCTCGCTTCGCTCGCATGTGGGCGCGCAAAAAAAACCCATAACCTACCGTCACCTAACTTCTACCTGGCTTAGATAATTTTCTTTGGTTAGATTGTGCATCGATATCAAGGAAACCCTACATTTATGATATGGCCAAACGTGGATGGCCATATCATTAAACGTTGACGTATGAACGATATGGCCAATATTAGCTGGTCATTTCATGAAATACGGCCATTTCATGAAATGGCCAGCCACTTCATGAAATGGCCAATTCAATGATCCGGCCACGACATATATATGTTAACAGTACAAATGCATGTTTCACCAGGAACTGGCATACAAATATTACATTACTTCTTAAATTGAATTTAAACAAAAAAGATTAAAACCTATTTTTTGAAGTTGGTTGAAAAATAGGTAGAAATACTATTGTAAGTGATATGAAAGTGTTTGCAGTTGGGTCGATGCTTGTTTTGATTCAAGACACTGGTGTTACTTATCAAAATTACATTCAAAATAATACAAAAACGTACCACAAGCGACTTCGATTGGATTGTTCTAGTGACTGTATGTTTACGGTCACAGACAATAAACGAAAAGAAGATAACAGTCCAGTTAACGAAATTGCGTATTTTGCTTTTATACGCATATACACAACACACTGACTAGTCATTCAGTGGTGTTTCATGGAAGCAAAATACGCAATTTCGTTTAATTGTATGACCTCAATTTTTCAGATATTTTGATTTCAAAAACATTCAAAGTTCAACCGAATTGATAACATACTCATTTTTTTAAGTCGGTTGAAAAACTTTTCATGGTCATTTACGTAAAAAGGTGAAATACCTAGGACTCTTACCGAGAAGCTTTTCTACTTCAAAGATATACGCAACACACTAGATAGGCCTTCCAAATGTCTCTACTTTATTCAGAATTAAACCAGTTCTGATTCGTCAGTTTTTTTACGCCTGCCTAATAACCATAACAATGGTACACAGGACTGTGATTTTCATGAACCAGTGCAATACTGATAGTCAGTGTCGAAAGCCCAATAATTTCATTATCTATCGTACCCATCAAACCGGAACACAGTAATGCCCTCCACATTACTGCTTAGCGACAGAATATCTGGCATTTGGTTGGTACCCATGTATACGGTATCCTGCAGGCCTTTTAAACGAATAAAAATTTCGATGATATCTTACACATACTTATTTAATTTATAGATAGGAAACACTCAATGAAATACCCTTGATTCCGTATTATTAATCCCGCTTGCGGCCTTTGAGGAAGTTTTCACTTCTGTCTTGTGGTCTGAAGCACACAACTTTTTTTATTAATGTTAAATATCTCGCTTTAATAATATTTTCTAGAAAAGATTAGAAACACAACAAAAACACCGTAATTATTTAGGTCAGTAATGCTCGAGAATACTTCAAATTGGTAAATTGGAAGTAAATAAGTGGGACACAACAAGATAACTCAGTGCGAGGAAAGTATAGAAAGTGGTTGACGAGTTTTCTCAATAGGCAAAGAAATTCAAAGGTCCTTTATATGCTCGACCGTCTCCATTCATCATCAGTCAACCCTCGTTTCGACTGAACTATTTTGAACTAATTGCTGTTAGTCAACTATGTCCAGAAACTCACTGGTCACGAAACCTTGGAGCAGCAAGTCTGCACCTTTAACTGGACAATATCGCATCGGAAAAGTCGATTCTCTATTTACTCTATACACAAACACAAATGCGTTTATTTGTAATTTACTTCTATTAAGGCTAATCCTCAAAATAATTGATTGATTCAGGCGTTACTTTGCGGAAATCCATAAATATCAACAAATTATATAAATATATTTAGTAATAAATCCAACAACACAACACAACAAAAGAAACACGTGTCGTATCTTTGAACTTTGGTTTTCTGTTCGTTGACTCTTTGGTTTATAATATAGTAATATGTACTAAAGTTCTAAACTAAAGTTAAGTTAATTAAAACCTTTGTTTAGAAATCAAGCGGATTTATTACTAAATATATTTATATAATTTGTTGCTAATCCTCAAATCCAATTTCCATACAAAATGTTTCAGACAAATACTCAAAAAGTACGACGTATTATAGTAATTTCTTCACACTATTCGTTCCGTCCATGTTTTTTGATTTCGTCAACAAAAAAAGTGAAAGGTTTCATAGTTTAATTTAGATTTTATACGTGTTTTCAAGTTAGTAGGTTAAGTTAGTTAATTTTACGGCGTACTTTTTGAGTAGTTGTCCGAAACATTTTGTATGGAAATTTGCCTTGAGGATTCCCCTTAAGAGTTAATAATTAATTACTTACTTATCTACCCAGTCTTACATACAAATAATTTTTAAATATGCACAGGAAACAAAATGTGGACTCGAATTGGTTTAAGATTCGAAGGTCCACGAAGGTTGTTTCCGTAGGCATCACGTCTCTACGTGACTAGCTGAGAAAAATATTCTACCGCAAAGCAGTAATGTGTAAGCATAACTGTATTCCAGTTTGAAGGGCACTGTAGCTAGTGAAATTACTGGACTTTCGAGACTGACCATCAAAATATCTTAATTGGACCAGCGCATTAGCAGTGTTGAACCGGCCTTTGTGAAAAGTCCGGTGTAGCACTATTCCGGTCATGAGCAGATGTGAAAAAAAATGATCAAAGACTTGCCGGGCGTGGAACCTGACTCAAGCGTGAAAGATGTCCTAAGCTAACAAGACGGCGAAAATGATGCCTCTGGAAGGAAACTCAATGTGGATAAGCTGGCTGAAAGATATATGAGGTTCTTTGTAATACGGTACCATCCGAGTGGCTGAAGGCATTTACTCATTGTATTGCAGTAGAAAACTGTAGGTATAGTAATCGTTCGGTTTTAAGTTGAAAAATTCTTAGCAAACAAAAAACTACTTATTTTTACATTTCCTCACGTATTGCAAA
The DNA here is from genome assembly GCA_932526365.1 of Lobophora halterata. Classification (NCBI taxonomy): domain Eukaryota; kingdom Metazoa; phylum Arthropoda; class Insecta; order Lepidoptera; family Geometridae; genus Lobophora; species Lobophora halterata. The sequence goes on along the minus strand of OW052012.1, from coordinate 10,819,275 downwards.
AACTAGCCTGTTCAGTCATATTTTATAACCGTTGAACTTACAGAAATAAAAAAAAAAAAAAAAATGTTAGTCAAGAAGTGTAAACAGTATTAAGGGTAATCCTCAAGGCAAATTTCCATACAAAATGTTTCGGACAAATACTCAAAAAGTACGCTGTATTATAGTAATTTCTTCACACTATACGTTTCGTCTATGTTTTCCGATTGGGTCAACAAAAATTAGTAAGGTTTCATACTTTAATTTAGATTTTATACGTGTTTTATTTTAAAATTAACACTATTACTACTTGACTTTTTGACAATTCGTTACACGAAAGTTGGAGTGTAAGCTAATGTCGTACATAATAATGAAATTTTATTCCATAATAGTACAACGCAGTTTAGTCCACGTTTATTTCCATTAGCTCCTTTCCTTAAGACCTTCATCTCTTTGCTAGCACTTCTTTAAACATGTCCCAAGCAAACGTTTACCAACACAACGGGAAGCGTTAGAACAGCATTAAAGATAAATGATCGATAAACACGCCGTACGTCTCAATTATAGTTAAAAAGGAAGTGACCCAGATAAAATAGGAAGGACATACAATTTGGAATCCGAGCACCAATAAGATCCAACAATACGCCCAAGCTAAAAGTAATCAAATATTGAAAAGGCTTCGGGAAAATGTAATTCTGTGACCAAAATTAGTTCTTCTCCGGCTAAATTAGCTCTTAATAGCATTCTGCGGCTTGCCCACATGGTACCGGAAATACCGGGAAAAAGTAATTTATATTACCTACACTAGTAGCACTCACCCCCGCAACTTCGTGTGCGTGAAGCCTTGCTTGCCACTTATAATGAAAAACCCTCGTGCACACTGAATGAACTATTTCTGCCAAGATGTATCCTTAGGACAAGTTTAAGCCGTGCGTTGATTGAAAGTCATTCAACTTAATTTTTTTTCAGGAAAACTTGCACACTATGAAATTCGAAACGCCAAAGTTTTAGAGTCAATAGTTAGCTAGTTGTTATTTAATAAGTACCTACTTTCTCTCTAGCTAAACTCTAGATAAATGTACAAGATGAAATGCATGTTTTGATAGCGTATATTATTATTCTTTGGTATGTCGAGCGGAAAGACAGGAATACACGTAACAATAATACAGTCTTGACTTGAAATATTGTCTTCTTCTTCCACCCACAAACACGCAAGCAACGAGAAGTTTTATAAAACTCGAGACATTTTTCAATAGAAACCGTTTTACAAAGAAACTGTAGGGGCTAAATTGCACATTCAAAGGAGTCATTGCAGCGTTGAGATGATAAAAGGATTATGGCTGGCTTTCTTGTGGTACTCGGCAGAAATACGACCGCAACGCGGGCATTTCTCGAAGCTAAAATACCGAGGTGTGGCAATATATCTTAGATGATTAATGACAATTGGGGGGAGGGTAATTTGCAGTAAATTCGCATAAATTTAAACACGCTCTTTTTTTGCTCTACCAAGGATGTACTTAGAGATTTCTTTTCAAATGTACGCCTCTCCACTCGCCCGGTTATAAATAAGCGCGTTTGTAAGGCAGCAATAGTGGAGGGGCGTGCATTCTTAGACTGAAATATCTTTACTTACTTTAGGTAATAAAAAGTAACCAATGGTACTAGATATAACTTAAAGTTTGATCAGGTTCCCAACGAGTCTCACTCAAATGAGTCACAGTGTAAGCCAAAAATTTAATAAATTTATAATAGCTTGGCTTATTTTATCTGAAGTTTTGTCGTAATTCACGTATGAAAAATCGCGATACTGAAGCGAAAAACGAGAAGAAAATTTACTTCTATTATTTATCCAGTCAACAATTTAGAAAAACGGCCTTTCAAAATAACGGTGAAGCTGAAAATCTGTATGGAGTTAGAAATTACACACTTTGATTTTTAATATCTTTGGATATTCTAATTATTTAAAAACTCGGTTCATTATTTTTGTAAGAAGGCAAAAGCTTATTAAATATTCGGACAAATCCAAAAATTGTGTTTACTTTATATTTTAATAAAACGACATATTTTTACAGTAAACATAATTATGGAAAGATTCCAGGATGGGATTATGAATATTTATTGTTCAACAGCTGTATGAAATAAATCTATTTGACAGGATCATTTGAGTAAGTTACGGACAAATAATACTAATAATTTAGTACATACTTAATTCATATTAACTTACCTCATTCCATAGTTTAAAAGCTTTATTATTCTTCCATTCTAAAAAATAAAGTCAACAAAAACTTTTTACAAGTTTTCACACAAAAATAACACACTCACGGAAAAATTCACGACTATTCAAAAATAACATTAACTTAAATAAATTGCAAAATAAATTATAGGGGGCAGTGCAGACTAGTTAGATTTTTTCGAACCACAGTCGATACTTGGGATTTCGTTCAGGGATACGCGCGTTCCCGTCGACGTCCAACATGAAACTGGGATCTCTGTGACGGCGGAGAGCTGAAGCTGAGCTGAATATCGTGGAAAGCCGGCAGATATATTTTTATTACTGTAAGAAGGTGTCTCTACTTCTCTCGGAAATCGAATAACGTGATCAATCACGCTTGATGCTATGTAGGCCATATTGTTGGCGGACTATATGAATTATGAAAGGATTTAGTCGAGTTGACTGAGTACATACATTTAAATATTGGATGAGATTCGTTTTTGATTCTATGATATCGGTATGTTGAAGTTGACAGTGAATTTAAATAAAACTAAATCGTGAAAATATTTTTCAAGAAGAATAAATGCTTCTTCTATAATAATATATACCTACATATCTGCGAAATGCACTGGTACTTAATAAGCTTTTATTTAGGCTGTAAAGTAATGATCAGAATAATAATTTGTGGTTTTTGTTAGTAAATAAAACAATTTTCCATTTTTCATTTTCATAATTGGATTCAAAAAATTAATAATATATAAATCTATTATTAATAATAAATACGTCTCCTACCTTTTGGGAAATTCAAACGTTTACGAGAATGTGTTCCCCAATAGTCCACCGAAAAAATATGCCACGCAAAGTTACGTATTTATATGAAATCTGTACGAAAAACCAAGATGTTTGTCGGGAAAAATACTCGTACAAATGTCGGTATGATGACGGTAACTCGATTCGGAGTTAGTCAGCCGATAACATTATCGTGTTAGCTATCATATTTTTGTATTTTAGGAAAGCTACACTATTTGTTATGTTTTGTTAGGTTTGTTTTTATGATATTAATGCCTACTTGCACCAAACTGTCAAAGTCCCTAAGCAATTACTTTACTCGCTTAGTAGTTCTAAACATTACAGATTATGACCATTAAAAACTGTCAAGCGAGTAAAGTTGTTGCTTAGGAAGTTTGAAAGTTTGGTGCAAGTCAGCATAAATGTATTATTTACCTTTAGATAACGTCATAATAGTGTATCAACAATTTTTTTTTTACTGGGGGACAGGCAGGTTAAATTAGTTATATCTGTCCCCCTGTTGCTGAAAAGGGGACAGATAGATGTTTTACCGCCCATCTGTCTCCCTAGGGGAACAGATTAGGGTGACAGACGGAAATAATTCATAAATTTTAAATTTTATGCCTATTACACCAAACTTTCAAAGTTCCTAAGTAATAACTTAGCAAACGAGAAAAGCGAGTAAGGACTCGCTAGAAAGATCTGAATCTGGACCGTTAATATCTTTAAAGTGAGTAAAGTAATTGCTTACGAACTTTCTTTGGTGGCCAGAGGGCATTAGTGTTGATATGCGAAAAAGTAGATTTTGCCTAGAAATATTCGTAAAAACTTCGTAGAGCACTTGCTGTAGATGTAGGGGCTGCTTAAAGTCCTCGTAGAGTCTGCGCAGATTTCTTGAATATATAGATTGACTTTCTACGTAGAGCGCTTGTAGGAACTGCGTAGACCACTAGTAGAGACTACGTAGAGCACTTGTAGGGGCTGCATCGAGCATTAGTAGGGGCTACGTATTTATCCAATTTGAGTTCGTTTGTTAACTTTGCCAAAACAAAAACATAACACATATTTTTAACCTTAAGTAAACATATTTTTTATATTTAGGTCTTTACGAACTTTTTTTATTATTCAGAAGTCTGTCCTCTGTTTGGTTACAAAGATTTATCTGAAGAGCGAAGTTTGCTGGAACTTTGAGAATTTTGGAATTGTATCCGTTGCTTGTGTTCCGACAGTGATAAATTACTTTTTGGTTAAACAGAACAATGGCAACACCTTTGCGTAAATCAACAGCTATGTCATTGCGGGATTTAACCACAGACCTCGGATACTTTCGGCTGTTAACTTTATGGATTTAACTAATTTTACCAAAAAAATTATAATATCCTTTATAATTCCTTGGATATTACTTACATCAATATCTTTAGAAGGCTTAGCTTTTAATGAGTGACAGGCAACGCACTGGCCAAACCACTGAACGTAGTTACTTGATATGTCGAGGGTTTGTTCATCAAGGAAGTTTCGGGTGTCAACTAGTTAGTTCTGTATGTATTCATTTATTTTAATTTGATTAAAACTGTTATGAGTAGGTACACTAACGTAAAATGCAATGGTTTTTAAAGTTGTTTTTTATTTACTAGTTCCTTCGAACCAGTATGGTGAAAGGATTTCAAGTGTGCCTCAAAGAGGCTCCTTCCATGCACTCAACACAATGTTTTCGAACTTTAGGTTCTACGACATGCCGGTTTCCTCACGATGTTTTCCTTCACCGTTGTGAGAACGTGGGATGCATACATCGAATTTTTTCGACCGACAAAACCCGTTTACGCATGACTGTCACCGGGATTCAAACCCGTGACCATCAGAGCGCAAGGTAAGGGCCTCATCCACTCGGCCACCACGTCCTCTAAGCCAAGTGCCAAGTGCTTAATTTATTACCACATTTTTATTAGGACACCTTGTTTGTTTGACTGGCTGTCTATCGTTCCGGGTGGAATCTTGTTTCTCGAATTTCGAGCTCTTCTCTTCTATCCGGCTGAAACTTTTAAGGTAATAATATGTATTCTAAACACTGATACATCTCATAAAACAAGTGAGATAGAGCAAAAGCAATAAAACTTTTTTTTAGATTACTTAACCTACCTTATTTACCTAACCTTGTTTGTTTTTATTTTTGTAAGATTTCAGATTTTATGTGACGGATCTTACCGAATCCACTTTTTCCGTCAACTGTACTTTGGTACACTACGCTTCAGATTCCAAGTCCCGTCATCTATCGCATCCTTCGAGAATCTAGCCAAAGGAGACGTTATACGTCAGAATCTGCAAACATACATTTCTGCCATTTTTAACGGGGGACGAGGTAAACACGCATTGCACACGCGACTAACTAAATCTTATTTATATAAGATTAAATATCAATATCAACACTATAATAATCTCGCACACCATCTCAAAATATGCACACAGTTATCAAATACAGCGTATAGTTTTATTTACCGTGAATGGCCAAGAAGGTTATATGGCCAACAGAGGGGTACGCCTTGCATTAACATCTCCTTTGGCTAAATTCTCGAAGATCGCATCTCAATTTTTTTTTCTTGTAAGATATACTTGAAAGGAAAATATCAGCGCTCGTTAGTTATGTAAATTAAATGAATAGGAGTTTTATTTAAATTCCTTTTCATTTAATTCATTCATTGCTATTTAAATTCCATAGTTATAAAGATAAAACATTTATGAATGTAATTTAATTTGTATTTACTGCCGAGTCGAATTTTTGTTGAGCGGTATTTTTCTTTGCCAAAATGTTCTTAATTAAGAAAGAGACATTAAAAGATTCCCTTATAATTAGATTTTAATGAAAAAGCTAACATTTTTGTAGACAAAATACATTTTATAGGTTAGTATAAGATTAATTTTGACATGATGTAGGTAAAGTAACAACCATCCTTTTTATGTAAACGAGGCACGATTTTAAAGAGAAAAAAAACTTTAATAAATCTTACTTAAAATTACTTACATACGTTTTTAAAAATTAAAATCACTTGCAACTTTTTTGATTTTTTTATACACCACTTCTTGTAACACATACAAACTAGCTTCACTGACCCATCTGAACTACACACCCTGTATAATGTGTACCTTGTGTACGCGTTTATGACACCATGAATCACTATGTTACGTAGTAATGGCACTACGCATTATCCACACTCTGCGGCCATAAATAGCGAAGGAACATTAGCGAAATTACGTTTACTCCAAATACGTCTCTTCAAAGAAAATTAGAGGAAAATGTGATTTGATGAAAACATCAAATTAATTACTTACAGCAGGTATTAGGCTAGTCGCAAACGAGTCACCAACCACAGCGACAGCGAGAGTTGACATACGTCAACTAATGGTCGCCAGCCACTTCACAACCACAGATGTATATCTGTGGTTGTGAAGCGGCGACGCGCAACACTGATCGTCACCGGCCGCCGTGGTTGGTGACTCGTTTGCGGTGACCGTCACTGTTTAGTTCCTATGAAAGAATGAAACGATATAACAATGATAAAAGATTCGGCAATACGAAAATATAATCTAGGACCAGTAACTCACCAAACTTTTCGACAAGCGTATTCGTATCGAATCCCTCACAGAGAAGTCAACAGTTTGTATGACATTTTGAAAATTGATTAACAAACTGATATTTCTTCTCGGCTACGATACAAATACGCTTGTCAAAAGTTTGGGACAGGACGAGATTGCAATGATCTTGTAATGATAAAAAGTGTTAAGCCATCCCTGAAGCGGCTGAAAGCGGCTAAATAGTGGCTGAAACGGGGCTAAAAGGCGCTCATAAATCACGAATACGCCGCAGCCGCCTTCTCTCATAATAATTTACCGCCATTGCGATTATTGTGATTGTAATCGATTACCGCAGTCTGTATAGAACAGTCACTCTCTTGATATCACAAACTATAGGTAATTATCGTTGGGAGGTGCCCTTTGAAGGATTCTGTCTGGGTGGGTACAAACACAGCACTATATATTTTGCTACTGCATACACTGTGCCAGATAATCTGCAGTAATGTGTCAGCATTACTGTGTTCCGGTTTAAAGGGCACTGTAGCTAATAAAATTACTGGGCTTTCGAGACTGATTTTCAAAATGTATACTGGGCTATGTGAATCAAAGTCCAGCACTGTTCTGGTCATGGGTAGGCGTGATATCTTAACATAACTTTAAAAAAATAAGCAGTTACATAAGCTGTGTTCTGGTTTTAAAGGCACTGTAGCTGGTGAAAAAGTTACGAAAGCCTAGCTTTCGAGACTGACCACAAAAGATCCCAAAATGAACGAGCACTAATAAGTAAAACCACTAAAACCAAGGGGAACGGCACAAAAACTATACATTACGCATAATTCCTAAAAATCTTATGCTTTGGAGACTGTGGAGACTTTTTTGCGACACGCTATCTGCATGTTATGTTAACATTTTATTACTTTGTTAAAAACTAATTACTAACTTAATGCTAAAACAAAATTATATAAAAATTACTTAACTATGTAGGTATAAAAATAAAGAATTTTATAAACTGGTAGTATTTAATAGTGCAAATAAACGATTTCATTTTCATTTTCAACAAAAATGTATTGTCAGTTCTGTGCACTTATCTGTGTCCTACATAACGATTGATCGTGTGAAATGTTGATTACAATTATAGTTTTGGTGTGTTGTATACAAAGCACATGGCGGTAATGGCCAAACTTGATGTTGCGAAGCAGGTAATTTGAAATATTACCGCTATTTCCGTGTAGGGAAAGGAACTAAACTAATGCTTTTAACCGACTTCAAAAAAGGAGGAGGTTCTCAAATCGGTTGATTTTTTTTTTTAATGTTTGTTACCTCATTAGTTCTGTCTGTCCCCCTGTTACTGACGGGGGGACAGATCACCCTAGGCGGACAGAGCAGTGTGACAGATGGGAATAATTCAGAACTTTTATTTTTTAAACCGATTTGAAAATGTATTTTCGTTTGAGAGGATATATTTTCAGATTGGTCCCATAGAAAAAATCTGTTAAGAAGTTAATATAAAATAGTTGAAAAAAATATGTGTCGAAGTAAACGAAATTGCGTATTTTGCTTCCCGTGACTTTTCAGTGGTGATTACGGTCACTAAAACAGTCAATTGAAGTCGGTCGTCTATGTTTTTGTAAAACCTTGTGGAAAAGCGGCGGCTGTGAACCTGAATTTGCCTCTTGATTTAGTTCAGTGCCGTATAATCTAAAAAAAGGTTAAGGTATTTTTTATTGTTTTTCCACCTTTTTTCTTCTGACATTAAGATCAGAGACATTTTACATACACTATACATAGATAACATCCCATCGTTCCTGGATAACTGCATAGTTAAGTTTCCAGGAACGATTTTAAGGAACAGTTTTAAAGCTGTTGCAAAAACAGCTTGAGAAAACTTGATTTGTAATCTTGGCATCAAAAAAAGTAAATTTTGAAAACGTTTAATAATTTGAAAACCGTGGTATTTTTATTGGGTAGTTAGATTTTTTTTTCAGAACAATCAGGATTTCCCTTACTCACAGGTGAAGGAAAATCCACTTTTTACGATACACCCAGTGTACACCCTGTAGGATATGGGCATAGATAGCTATATAATAGTACCTACATATCTATCTATGTACTCGTATATACCTACGTTTTATAACTTCTAACATTATTATTGGGAAATAACACATTACTCACACTGTTTGTTTATGTGCATTGTGTATTTGTTATCGTTATCCATAAATTAATAACGGTGTTCCCATAGAACACCCAGATAAATAGCTTCAATGAAAGATGACGTCGTAAAACAGCTAAGTAAAACAGGACAAAAAATACTTCAGACAGCTTTTCAATAAACATGAAATATTTCCATTTGGGGTAGTCGGGGTCGGCCGCGAAAACATTGGCGAGACAATTTTGACTCTTCTCAACCGACTTCAAAAATAGAAGAGGTTCTCAATTCAGTTTAATGTTTTTTTTTAATGTGTGTTACCTCAGAACGTTGTTGTTTATTACCAAACCAATTTTAAAAAATATTTTTTTTTTTGAGAGGAGTTGTTTACAGATGTCCCAATAGAAATTTCATCTAAATCAGTTCAGTAATTTAGCTTTAATAACAAAATAACTGAAATTGGGTTTTTTTCAGTTTTGTCGGCGAAGTAAACGAACTTTTCAGTGGTGTTTACGGTCACTAAATCACAAGGCGTCGAATGAGTTATGGGAAACCTTTGCCCATCAATGGGACAAGTTAGGTTTAAAAAAAATATCATTTTAATTGTTACGGTATAGTTTTATTAACATACTAGAATGATGAAATATGCTACTGATTCAAAACTATAATATTTAATCAGCACTGTTACTTTTCTGTTTGCCTATGTTTTTATTTTGCATTGGGCCAAAATATACTTGATAGAAATTAACTAGGTTGACCAAAGATAATTGATTGATTCAGGCGTTACTTTGCGGAAATCCATAAATATCAACAAATTATACAAATATATTTAGTAATAAATCCGCTTGATTTCTAAACAAAGGTTTTAATTAACTTAACTTTAGTTCAACTAAACCAAAGAGTCAACGAACAGAAAACCAAAGTTTAAATATACGACACGTGTTTTGCCTCTACACGAGGCATCATCAGGAGGTGTGGACTCGCCGAAGTTTGAGAGGGAGTTTGACTCTCGTTTCACGTTCTCTCGTTTCGTTATTGTCTCGCTATCCCATTTTTTTCTCCGCATACGTAAGAGCACTTCTATGGTGGAGATATAAAGAAAGAAAGAAAAAATATTGATTTTGACTTAAAAACTGTACAAGCACACAATGACATAAAAAAAATATAGGTAGATATGTCACTTGATTGTCTGTCTGACTGTCTGTCGAATCTTGCAACTCACGACCACTTCCCGATTACCTATCTACCTGAAACTTTCAAGGTAGCTTTCTAAATTAGTTCTAAGAAGTCATCATCATCATCATCATCAGCCCACTTAAATCAACTACTGGACGTAGGCCTCTCCCACTGCATCGCCACTGAGCCCGGTCTTCGGCTCTCCGCATCCACTTTTTACCGGCTGCCTTTCGTAGGTCGTCGCTCCACCTGGCCGGAGGGCGCCCTACACTACGTTTGCCGATATGCGGTCTCCACTCAAGAACCCACCTGCTCCAGTGGTTGTTCTTCGACATATATGGCCATAAGTCTAAGAAGTCATACACCCGGTATACTGCATCTTTTTTACTCTACCTAAACCAAAATGAAAAATACTTAAGGTGCTTTTCCTTCTTAAAGCACTCCATAAAAAACCTGCTTTAAATTGTTGGCGTACATAGATGAATAACGGTGTTTTTAAAGAACACCAAGATAGACAGTAAGTACCAAATAAATATGGATGCGGAATACAGGACAAAAAAAAATTCAGACACCCAATGTCAACCAGTCAATAGAAATGAAAAATCTCTATTTGGGATGAAAAATAAAAAGTTTACCAAGTGCCACTTTTGCGTAGGTATTACGAGGGTTACGAAATGAAACGTTGTCCAAATGGGATGTAGCCTTTAACGATGTAGTTTTATTAACAATGAAAAAGACTTGTTGTTAACAACATTATGTTATTATGTTTCCATTCATGTTAACATTATGTTAACATATACCTAATATTTAATTGTATCTAGCCCTGTTACATCTCTGTTTTCGAAAATTAGCATCGGACTTATATGTTTCTAGAAGTAAGCCAATGTGGCTCCCTTTTATTGGCGCATTCAATCAAAAAAAAAAAATGTTCAATATACTACATTGTGATTCTATACTTTAATACTTTTGTGTTGGTGTATAAGTAGATAATAAAATATGACAATATTCAGTTATGGAGGGTGTTTATCTCAATATTGTGCAAAAGAGTCGCGTTGGTAGAGTTTGAATCTTTATTTACCTATCACCAAACTTTTTGACTAAACCTAAGCCGTTTAAAATATTTTGGCACTGATTTAAAGTGTGTTGAAAATTAGTTTAATCCAAAGAGTTTGGATATACCTATAATAGAGATAATCATAGGAAACTTCAAAGAAAGTCCCACAATTGTTATGTGGGACATAATTATCGAACCAAGTGTATTGTTAAATGGTTCTGTCGCTTTCCATCTACATTGACTATCTTTCAAATTTAATCTCATAAAATGTCATTGTTTTTGTTTATTTTTCAACGGGGTTTTGGTTGTTTTATATTGTTTAAAACGTATTGAACTATTGTAAATAGTGAAATAAATATGTGAAATGTCGCATTGTGTCCTCGTATTATGCCAGGCCTCCGCAAGTATCATGAAAAATCAAGAGAACCTGAATTTTCACCGGTAAGTATCTATTTGTGTATGTACTCATTAATAACCCATACTAAACACATAATTATTGCGTAGATACATTGAATAACGTCCAATAAGTATAGAAATATGAAGAATCGGCGTTTTTCATGCTAAAATCATGAATAAATCGAGGCTATGATATACTAACTAGGGATGTCATAAAACGTAAAAAGATTTGTCGATAAGGCTATGCAGACACGACGAGTATACCTTGTAAGATTTTCAGAATAAAGTGAGCCATTGAGGGATCCCGTAGCTGACCCATCTCACTTAAACACACTCACACTCTTTGTATTTTGTTCGATTCATATTTTATTTATTAATATTATATATCTGCCGTCCTGCCTACTGTATCATGGTTAAACAGAATATCTATGTGTTCAACCATGATAGTGTAATATAAAAAAAAGAGAGCTTCAAAATAATCACGGAAAATATTACGTTTACACTATTAATATTTCAGGGTGTCTCTTTGGCGTCCAATAACGATCGGCAAGAGTTAAAATGTTCTTCCGGCTATTCTTCAACTTGAATCAAATGCAATGCTCGTGAAGCTAACGGTCAGTACTGTACTTAAAATTGCGTGTTATAGGTATATTATAATTACATGAACTATAAATTAAAAACATAATGTGTTTCAGGATATCCCTTTCATCAATGTACCTAAGCCAGGACCTTTGGATATTACAGAAATAAGTTCATCAGTGTTTTCAGACGTACCACCGAAGAACACTAGCGTAGAATGTACAGAATGTGCAGTGTGAGATGGTCGATAAAAATCTAGCCTACTCCAGTTTGCTAAAAATTAACTGTTTCAGACAGCGTACGAAAAGCTTTGAAAAAAAAGTACTAATAAAGTATACCAAGAAAATATAATAATTATAAATAAAGTTAAGGAAAATAAATTAATAGAAATATATGTAGCAAAAGAGTCTTCGCCACATGCGTATAGCATTGAGTTAAAAATATTTGATAAATTAATACTTCCACCATCAATATGTGATCGTCAACGTTATGCTTATCACAATGACGGGAAAAGTACTCAATACTCAATAAATTTATTGTCTTCACATAGTAAAATACTTACAAAAAACCAACAAAGTGGTAGAATCGCATGTAAGCCCTTTCGGGGGACTAATCTATAGGTAGGGGGCAGGCAGAACAAGGTTTAGCTGAAAAAAGTATTAAGCTCAAGTGTTAACTTTTGTTAAGTATAAATTTTGTAATGTACTCATTTTTCTGTGTATGTTGTATATTATTTTATCAAATAAAAAAATGTCATCTTAATTCGTGGTTTTTACAAAGTTCAAGGTTCCTTTAATCCAGAGTGAATCTAGATAACGTTATCATAGTCACGAACTTTAAGTTGTTAGGATTGATATATCGGTATCGGATCATCGAACTCTTAATATCGATATCGATATTTTATGACTTGGACATCTCTGTGGCTCAACGTGTGACAGATTCCCCCTATATTATGACGTACGACAAATGCATGTTTTGTCTCGTTTTATCTAGTGCATAAAGTGGTATGCGCAAAGAAGATAGCGAATTCGCCAAATTTAGGAGGGATTCTATTTACTTCGTTCTTCTGAGGTTTAATCGATGCAACTGATTTTGAACAGACAAGTTTCAAGTTTCGTATAAAAAAATTGTATAAAGCCTCTAATTAGTCCACACTTCAGTGTTATTATTTAAGTTTTTTACTATGCGTGACTGACTGAATGGCAGCCAGCCTACAGGCTAAACCAGTAGACATAGAGACTTGAAATTTTGAGGGTATATTCATGGCGTCGCTTAATGAGAATTTGGACCCTTGGACCGCACATCGAACAAACGCATTACTGGATGAACTAAACTTGGAAAAAACACAACGCTTGTCGTCGATCTGTTTGCTCCGTATACTACAATACTTTGGCCACATCGCACGCAGAAATACCGATAACTTGAAAGGCTTCCAAGTACCAAGAGGACGAAGTCCAAAGCGATGGTCAGACTATGTGGCAGAATGCCTCGAAGTGCCAGTGAATGTCGCACTCCACCAAGCCGAAGACAGAGGGAAGTGGAGAAAAGCAATTGAAGGTGTCCTTGCAAGACGTCACGATCCTCAGCAGTGAGGGACTGATCGAGGAGGAGGAGGATATTCATCGAGATGGGTAAGCGCGTACTAAAGGATTTTCCTAATTCGCAACACAAACACACAAAGTCGCGGGCGTCAGCTCATTGAATAAATAAATAAATTAACCCTACTGTGATGAACCCGGATTCGATACAAATATGCTTGTCAGAAAGTGTGGTGATACTGTTCAGGGCACACGGGCGTTTCTTGTTATTACGCGGTAAAAACATGAACACAGACAAAACATGAATTATTACCTCGAATATAGAGCACATATTCAACACAACACGAGCCTGTAGTAAAAACAGCTTAACGGTCAGAATACAAATGAAAACAGTACTTTTTAATGAAGAACCAACATTTCCTTTTTAACACGGATGGTTTAGTGAACTGTCAGGCCGGTATTGCGGGTTCGATTCCCGCTTTAGGGCAAACATTTGTGTGAGAACCGTTTCCCGTCTTCTATGTATGTATTTACAAAAAAAGATACATAGTATTCTATCAGCCATCTGGTTCCAATAGTACAAGTTATTCTCTATTTTAAAATTTTCTCCTCCAGATAACATGAATTAATTTGATTATCAGTCTAGAAATCCTAGATTTATGCCATGTAGTTATGTTCACACACTAAGTATTTAGGTACGTAAATTTTTTGCTTTTCTTTAGCAAATTTTTCGAAATATTATGGGACTAGTGGATTTTTAACACTTAAATTCTATTCTATGATATAAAACGAATTTAAAGATACGTTATTTACTGAAATCCATCAAGTTTTAATGGTTTTTGACACTTCATAATACATTTTGTTGGCTTACAGCCGCCATATTAGATTGTTTGACATTTAAGGTAGCCTATAGCACTAGCGAAAACTGAGTATTAAGAACAATGAGAAAGCCTTGTACTTTTTTTCTGTTTCTTCTCTGTTTTGAAATTAAGCATCGAACAAAAATGTACTAAAAGTTAGCTAAATTGCCCAACTTTTTTTTGGCACGTTTGCCACTCCGGTATAATTCTATACCTTGATACTTCTATGACCATTACCTACCTACAAGTTTGAAGGATGAATCCCAGCCTCCATGTTTACTAGCGAAATCAGATCAATAATAATTCCCATTGTGAAAGCTTGGCAGAATGCCTCCCGTCGCCATTCAGTCCCGCGCTGAACACCATAGCACCATGTCACCGGGATACAGGCTTTGGGCCTATTTTGGAGTAAGTTTTATAAAAAAAAATAGTTTTTTTGCAATTTCAAAATTTGGCGGCAAATCCATTTTATTATTTTACTATCACACACTTAAGTATATTCATTCCACATTAAAATCTTACATTTCTGCTAACATTAAGAAACTCATTTTTTGTAATAGTAATAATAAGCATATTTAATCAAATCCCCATGGTCGCTTTTTTTCAAATATTGTATCCTACTTGAAGCAAAAACATACCCTATCAATTTTTTTCATTCATGCAGTCTCCAGCCCATGCTTGCTTATACAAAAAGTACTGCAGTTTTTGCTACATCGTAAGTTATTATAAAAGTTCTACTTGGCTTCTTTCCTTCGAGTAATTTTTGTTTATAACTAGATTTTTAACAGAGATTTAGATTTTATGTTAACGCATGCGTAGAGAGTTGTTTTGCAGAAGGGTGATGTCACTTTATGAATGTTAAGCGACTGAATGAAGTAGGTGTCTGTTCATTCACCGGTTGACGCAATGTGAAGTCTTTTGTGTTTTGCCATGTTATAGAAAAGTTTGTGAAGTGTCTCGTACACAAATGGCCCCGAATGGCTTCTTCAAAGTAGGTTACAGCTCGTGTAAGGTACAATCAAATGGAAAAGTGTCGGTTGCGATGGCGCCACTGTTGTCACGCTGACGCGATATTAGAACTTATGTAAAACAGTGGTGTAAATGAGGGCTTTTCAATAAAAAAAAAACAATCACGCTTTTTATTTTGGTCACTAGATGACGCTGCACAAAAGTCAATTGTCAATGTCAAGTGTCTTATTAAACAACGAAATTTTCTGTTTTAAAATTTTAGATTTTTGACACTTGCGTTTCATACAGCGCCATCTATCTTAGTTTATGGCAACCACTTTTTTTTAATGTCTCATTGAAAAGCCCTCATTCTGATGTCGCCATACCTAAACTTAACTATTTTAACAGCACTAAAAAGTGTGTGATCCTTTTTATTTCGATCGTTATAAAAGGGACAGCAACATTTTTTTAGTGCTGTCAAATTAGTTTAGTTTAGCTTTGGCGACATCTGAATTGACACCAGTGTTTGGTTTTCTAAAAACTTAAAACAATATGTAACAATCAGGATGTACCCGTGGTGGCCGAGTGGATGAGGCCCTTGCCTTGCGATCTGATGGTCGCGGGTTCAAATCCCGGTGGCAGTCATGCGTAAATGGGTTTTTTTCGGTCGAAAAAATCTATGTATGCATCCCACGTTCTCGCAACGGTGAAGGAAAACATCGTGAGGAAACCGGCATGTCGTAGAACCTAAAAAGTTCGAAAACATGTGTCGAGTGCACGAAAGGAGCCTCTTCGAGGTGCACTTGAAATCCTTTCACCACACTGGTTCGGAGGAAATAGTGACACGATAAGAAGAAGAAGCTTGTACCTACTAGGGCCTCCAGTACCGGTTCCTTTTTCCAGTACCGGGATTTCGGTACCGGCACCCAACCGGAACCGGGAGTACCGGGATTTTCGGTATTCCCGAAAATAATTAGTAGCCTATTATTTTGTCAAACAGAAAACTCGTCAGAAAATGATAAAATAAAGAGAAATCGAGCGAAAAATAACAAAAAGATAAAAGTTATATTTTTACATTTATGTAACATACTGCAAGCATGATTTGTAAGTGAGCAAATACGCGTAACTAATTGAATAATGCATTAACAATGCAGTCTCACTTTTTAAGTAATATTTCAAGTATAAATAGCTTATAACGAAAGTTTTGAAGTGGATATTTCTTTGTTTGCAGGATTGTATAAGATAACAGTTCAAAAGTGAGGACGTCACATGCGTAACAACACTTTTAAACGAAGGTTGATTTGATTTCTGATAAAAAAAATAGTTTTTTTATCGTATATTATTTGTTTTTAATCTTCACAAGTCAATGCTCAATGATCATGTCAATGTCAATGATCGGCCTCATAAGAATGTTTAATTGAAAAAGAGCCAATTTTGTTAATTTCCTCTGTGATAAACTATCGATAAGTATATGTGTCAGTTTCAATATTTTGTCAAAGACGTAACGTAAAGAAGTATCCACTTATGATTTACGGTCGTATCTTCATCACGACCCGTTGCTTTTTAACCAGCGCGTCCTACCCATAATGAAATACTAATAGAGTTAGCCCATATACTCTAATCTAATTTCATTACATTCAACAAGAACAAGAAAATTCTCAATTACATTAATTAGATACAATTTTCACAGTGATTGACACACGTCTTTGTTTTTTTAAACAAAGATCTAAATTCAAAATTAAATCAAATAAGGTTTTATTCCGAAACCTTATTTCAACAAATACTCACCTGAGGCGTGAACACTCACTGTTCTGCTAGATATCTAGATAAAAGACGCAAAAATACACTAAAAAACGAGCTACGATCGGAGTTTGAGATAATAGGGAATTAATGTCATTAACAAAGCTTATAAATCCGTATATCCATAGTCACCTGGTTTTAATCAACATAAAGCACAGTCGCATTGCGGAAAACGGCTATTACACTGTTGATGACAACATCGGAGAAGATGGAGAGACGAGCTAGACTCCTACTTGGAAGACTGGAAGACAGTTGCCCTTCACAGAAAAGAGTGGAAAGAAGGAAAGGAGGCCTTTGCTCTGCAGTGGGACGATTCAGGCTCATAATAAAATAATTAGGTTGTGGAAAGACCGTCACGTCAGTACAAACAACCCCAAAGCCCATGTCATTCTTTAAATAAATGCATTGGGACGACGATACCAACAATAAGTTGATATTGCAACATTTCCTAAGTTTGAACATCAACAGCACCTTCGAAAGTTACTAAGATGGGCGGGTAGAATCCAGCGAGTAGAGGAGTTACTGTCTTTTTTTCTTTGTACTAAAAGAATGCACTATTTAGCTATAGTTTTAAAGATTAAATCCCTAAAAAAGCTCTTAAGCACAAAAATTTAAGTAATCCCGAAAGTACCGAAAATCCCGGTTCTGGATTTTTCTAGTCCCGGTACTGGACACAGCTGACAATCCCGGGATTTCCCGGGATTTTCGGTTCCGGGATTTCCCGGTACTATGCCCTAGTACCTACCTAATAGTAGCAGAACTTGGAGATAAAGAAAGACTGCGAAGTAATTTAGGTAATATTTAAACATTTTACCTAAAGCATTTTTCACCGCATCGTATTCTCAGCCATCATCTCATTTGAATCATTCTTATTATATATTTTCATCTCTTTAGAGTCTAAAGATAATACGTCTAAAGTTTAGACTATCGACCTTTTAGTCGAAATTAATCTTTACTCTAGCACATCTACGAGTACCTATATCTCCAAAATACACAGAGGTAAGCTGGAAGATAATACTCATTAGCTTTAAGTTCGCCTGTGTTCTTACTTTTACCACGGAGGAAAATACTTAGCGCAATAAAGAGTTTGCTTAGACATTACTGCTGCGGCAGAATATTTGTCTCTATTTAACCTAACCTACACTTTTACACGTGATGCGATTCTCTGGACTACCACAGCTAAACATATTGATTGTTATTAATGAACCGATTTAAAAAAAACTTATTTGAAATGACATACTTTCAGATTGGTCCCATAGAAATTTCATGAAAATCGGTTCTCTAGTTTGGTTTTGAAATCGAAATAACTGAAAAAATGACGTCATCCAAGTAATCGAAATTGCGTACTTTGCTTCCTTGTGACTAGTCAGTGGTGTTAACTGTCACTAGAACAGTCCATTTGGAGTCGGTTGGAGTATGTTTTTGTATAACCTTGATTATTTATTAAAGGTAAATAAATATATGGATGAATGAATGAATGAATGAATTCTTTCAGATTTACCTCCTCTTCATGCTGGCTTTCTTCATCCTCCTCTGCCTGGTGTGCGTCGTGGTACTCCTTTGGTACAACAGACGATACAACCTGGACCTCAGCTCAGCCGAAGCCAAAGAAACCACCCCAATGAGAAGACCTTGCTTACAGGAATTGTAACCTTATGTTTGAATATCTAAAGTTCATTGTTATTTGAGGAAAGAAGCTTAAAGTTTATGAAAGCAGAAAACCCGACTGCATAATATCGCCATTTTGGGTTTCTTAACATTTGATCTACTCTACGACATCTACATGACTATAAGTGCACGAAAGGACTTCTCGAAGGGTGCCTCTTCGAGTTGCACTTGAAAGCCTTTAACTCACTGGTTCGAAAGAACTAGTGACACGATAAGAAGAAGATTATAAAAAACCAAATAGGTACATACCTTTCAATCAAAATACAAAATCGGTTGCTTAATAAGATAAAGAAGACGTAATCAGAAATTGTAATATAAAGGAAATGGAAATGGATCAGGTCAAAAACCAAGCTCAGAGACCTGATGACACTGATAGCAGAACGGAAGTGGAGATGGGCAGGACACATTGCGCGAATGGATAGGGAACGATGGACGCGGCGAGGGAACAGTGGAGACCACGACAGCACACGAGACCGCGAGAAAGACCACCTTAAAGATGGGTCGACGGCATCCGACAACACGCAGGGCGGGATTCGATGGCGCGGGCTCAAGATCGTTAATATTGGAGGCGATTGGAGGAGGCCTACATCCAAAAATGGTATAAAGGCCGAAATAAGGATGATGATGATGCTTCCATGACCAAGAAGAATAAACTGAATCTTATTTATCAAAATCCATTGAGCATGAATACAGAGCGCATCATAGAGTCTGATATTCACAGATAAAACACTCGAAACACAATACCCTGCTTTTTACAGTCGGGTAAGAAGTGCCTAAACATCAATAAAAACGATGCCTTAATATTTTCCTACAGCATATAAATAGTCTTATTTTCATAGCACTTAAGTTCATTTTGTATTGTTAAAGTTGGAGTTAAGGAGCTTTTCAAGAGACTGTTCCATAGATGCCTAAAATAATTTTAATATACTCAAAAGTGCCTAACTAAAGTTATGACAGAAAACGTATTATTGGTTTTAACAATGGGTGTAATTAAATTAGTTTTATATCGGATTAAGTTATTAAAAAAGTTTTATTCTAATTATTTAATAAGTGTTTGTACTTACCTACCCTATTTCATCTTATCTTAAAACCTTGTGAAAAGATGATGGATAAGTTTACATTTTTTAAGGTAAATTATATTAACAATTTTCTCAAGTGAAATCACTTCATCGCTTTTCGCTAAAGAAAAAAAAATAACCCTACATTTTATTAATACTCTAAAGTAAACTTTGAAATTGATTAAACTTCAACAACCCATAAACTTTCAATCATCCAATTTTCAACCTTACGCTAAACCTCATAAAGTTTAAAATCGTACAGCGATATGAAGCTGTGTAATTTTCCTTCAAGTGTGACTTAGCTGTCCTAGCCTCTTTAATTTCCTAAGAGAGATGGTCGAATTCCACCGTAAAGCAATCAACGCGGGATTGGAGCCACGAGTGAAGTCGGGTGCAGTAATAGCTTGTTAGGAAGCTAACAGGGTAGGCTAGGGTTAGCCTCTCAAGACTCCCAAGAAAGGTCTACAATATATTGTAGACCTTTCTCGTCGAGGGAGTCAGTGGTTAGATATGGTGGAAGACTTTTCAAGCCAACTTATAAGGCCTGTTTGCACTCATACTGTTGTAATTCCTTATTGCACACAAAACACGTTATAGTATAAAACATAATAGAAAAGACATGTAAAAAAGCGAGCTTAACCCTAAAAAGACTTTTATTCAATTGCTTGAAGCTTTATCATAATATTTATTTACCGTAGGAACAGATTGCGCACTTGGTACCACCGTCTTAAAGCTATGAATACAAAGTTATCAACATTTACTCTGATTAGTGGTGCAGAACACTACTTGTTGGCAAGACACTTGGTACTGTATTGATACAATCTATATCTGTGGTTGATACCCTTCTAGACGGACCCTGCGTGGTACGCACCCCGACGGTAAAACACGATATGATATACGTGTAAACCTGTTAAATTGTAAAATATCGGTTTTTAAAATTTTTCGTTGACGTACCATAACACATATTAGGTAGGCAGGTACATAAGAAATAGTTATGGGCACTACCGTTTACCAGAGAACATTTAATTACAATCATAAAACAATCTGAACCCACAATGAACTCTGGCGAGTAATAATTTATTTATTGAAACGCGCGTAGGCCTACGGAACACTGGCTACGTGAGTAGCATTCGTAGAGCTGTCGTGTACGTTTTGTAGCAAAATCTGAGTAATATTATACCAGTCATATTAGAATTTGTTGTAATTGTTTTGAGCCAAGCGAAGCGTTTTCCTCATGATAAGAAATTACTTCTGCTCATGACCAGAATAGTGATACACAGGACTTTGATTCACAGCATGGGCCGGTGCGACACTGTTATAGCGTCCACGTCCACTCATCCACGTTGAGACATTTTGATGGTTAGTCTCGAATGCCCAGTAATTTTATTAGTTAAAGTGCCTTTCAAACCGGAACTAGAATTTAATTTCATGAGCGCTTTATATTTATATTTTATATTTTATTAGGAAAACACAGAAAGTTTTTATTCAACAATTGTATTTTTAGTGTCATTAATTTTTATCAGTTTTGTACACTGTATTGTCTTTAACCAATATAATTATAAAAAAATTGGTCGTGACTGACTGACTGACTGACTGACTGACAACGTACATGCCAGATCACTGAACATGAAACTTAAAGGATGGTCAAGAGCTGAATGTGTGTCTCAAGTTTGAAAATAGGCTTCAGCTAGTTTGAAGATTAAAATATATAAAGTTTATGGCTAAACAATGGACTTTTAAGAAAAATACATGTTTTTATTTTAATATTATATTTAATATTAAGGTAATATTTGCTGAGGAAAATAATTAATTATTTTTATATAAAAAAAAAATTATATACGCCTGATGCGTAACATACTCGTAGTTCAGTTCAGTTCAGTTTCTTTATTTATACGAGAGGAAGTCTAACAAATCAAATTATTATCTAATCATTAAATATAGTTACCTAGCTACTTAGGTACTTTACATTTTTCTGTAGTACCTGTGTAGTAGTTCATATATTTATTCTTAATTTTTTTTTGGATCTAGTTTCTGACATCAAAACCTGCCTTTTCAGGCTCATTAATCCAGATAGTTTGTGTGAGACCGGCTTAATAAAAATACACGGTCAATTTTTAATCACCAGAAAAAAAAATACACATGGTTAGTTGCCGTTACACGTTACACGGATATGGCAAAAAAACTAGAAAAAATTAAGTCGAATTTTTGTCAATTTTGTTTATATTAAAAATGGATAACTGTTACCGTTAGTCGTTTTCCTATGGATTTGCATCAGTCGGTACCCTTTATTGATAAAAATTTAAGTTTTATTCATCGTTTGGTAAACCCGGGTACCTAGCTCGAGCCAGCTCGCAAAAGCTCGGCTCGGGCGCCGCACTCGCGCCGCTGTCACTCAGTCATTTTGTAGAAATTCAAAATTCTGACTGCACAGATGCAACGTAGTACCCCGTCTGCATTGCCCATTTAATTTTTTTTGGTAATTAAAAGTTGGTGGTGTATATTAGGCACATAATTAATTTCAACGTTTATATAATTCTTCAGCAATTCGTCAAATTAAATTTAAATCTACACTAAGTAATTTCTAAGAACTAAAATAGAAAACTAATGTAGAAGAAACTATCATAATATATCTTTTCTATTGATTAATTGTGAAACGTAATAAAATGTGTTTGAGTTAAAATTATTTCTTCAGCAGTAAATGTTCCATGTTCCAAAATGATGGTTCAGTCGTAATTTTGTAACGAGCCAATTTGTAATTCATTAATATAGGATGAGAATTTAACGACTGGCAGATGTAAGTAAATACTGTTGGAAACTCAGCCTATTAATTGAAGAAAGGCTATTTTTCGACTAGCTTTCGCCCACAACTTGCTGTGCTTTGATAGTCATGTGCATTTCTTAGGTGTTAAATTATAAATATTTATATTGGATTTGGTTAATAAGGGTATTCACACAGAAGTATTAAAGTATAGAAACACAATGTAGTATATTGAAAATGCGTCAATAAAAGGGGGCTATTTTAGGCACATTGGCTAACTTCTAGTACATTTTGGTCCGAGGCTAAATTTGGAAAAAGAGAAGAAACAGGACTACATAAATATTATATGTTAAAGCTACTAGGCTTTTTCATTGTAACTCTATCGTAAACGTAACAAACATTATTTGAAAATAGAGATATTTCATTTTTATTGACAGGGTGTCTAAAAATGTTCACTCTTAAAAGCTTCCTTCCAGCTTTCGAACCGGAACACTGTGATGCTTACACATTACTTATTTGCAAAATATCTGGCACTATGTTGGTACCCACCTAGATGGAATACCTCTCAATGGTAATAGTAACGACTTAACTAGGAAGGATCATTATCAAACGGACGCTCAATATCGCTATCTATTAGTTCTAATTGTAAATTAACTCAAACCCTCAAATTGATGTTGGAGTTTACGCCATAACTTGATTATTGAGTCCAATTACTTGAATCGATTGTAAGCACGCTGCTCTACCTGATTGACTGAGCAATTGGGTATTCGTTAGGTAATAACGGGAATCACGAGCAGTGTTGCCAACCCATACCAAATTTTATCCCCAAGTAATTTTTCAAATAATAAAAATGTTTTCATAATTTTCTTTTCTATACAGTGCAAATCGAATCTCAATCAATTTTTTAGAGACATAAAATTCAGCTTAAAACTGTATTTTTAGTATTGTAGTGCCCAAAGCCTTCAACTTAGCAAATTATCACAACAACCGACAGAGACGCATGCATCGCATGCATCTTTTTAACCTATACCGTAGAGAAAAAAAATATACAAGGTATGTACTTCAATTTCTTTCGAAATTGATTTATGTAGAAGCCTCATAAACAATAAAAAAACATTCTAACGATACAATACGCACTTATTTATGCACAACAACATACGCACGAGACACACACGCAGGCTTAATTCTATTAAATTGCAAGTTTTGTTAGGACCCTGTTTACATTTTTCTCCCTAAATTTAGGGGGAAAACCCCTAAGTTGTCACCACTGATCACGAGCCGAGGCGTCGTTATTCGTTAGACTAACCCGAACTTTTTATTCTCTGGCCTACCCTTGAAGTTGGCGAATGATTACTTTGATTGGAAAGTACCTACTCAATAGCTAAGAGAGAAAACTAATATTTTCCTTGAGAAAAAGTTGAGTGAAGTTAATTAAAGGACGAACGAAGCCGAATCGCCAACTATTGTTGGAAAATACTTTTCTCTTGGAGTTCAGAACTACCTAAGTACTGTTATCAACAAAAGAGCCTAGTGGAGCTCCTTAATAACCCTTTACCTGTAGAAAATTCACAAAAATAAACGCCTTTTCATTTATTTTATTTTATTTATTCCAGTAAAATCCAATTGATTATGGAGATTCAATCTCACTGAAACCATCAAAGTATACGTAAACCCATCTAAGCCCCTTCAGAAATAAATTGTCTAAGAGATTATTCTTTCTCGAAATAACTAATAAATTATGTTTAGCAATCTTCAGTTCGTTTTACGTGGTCGATCGGCTTGTAGAAAAATATATTGTTTACTTATTTTTATTAATAGAATTAATATTTTGATACCATAATAAATACCGATTTGAATTATTTGTAATGATCAGAGATAATAATCGCCCAGTACACACGAGCCCGATCTTGTAATTAAAAAATAGAGTTTAGGCAGGATTTAATTATTAATATTCAGAAGAAGTTATTTCGTTCTGTTTAGTACCGTTCTGGTCATGAGGAATTGGAAAGATGTGATCTTTCATTATCGAGAATAAGAAAGAAAAAAAAAGAAATCAATTTTAATCTTGTAAAATTATACTTGCTAACTACTGCATAATAATAATAAAATAAGTAATGGATAATAATGTTTTAATTTAAAAAAAGATCTTACAATAAGGTACATAGCATATTAAATAAGAAATAAAAAATAAAGAAAAAATAGATATACAATAAAACAGAAAAACATATTTTTCTATTTTCTGTTGTTTTGTATTTCTATTTTTCTCCATTATTTATTTATTATTTAATATGTTATCTTATTGAAAGACCTTTTTTTGAAATTAAACACATTAATCTTTATCTTATCAAACTATCTAAGTAAGTAAAAATAGAATTGCGTGTAGCTCTTGCCCGGGCACAAATTGCACAGCAATGACTCAAAAAGAAAAAGTCTAGGTCCCATTTCGCCTTTTCCTAAACCCTACTCGAACGGACAACAAGTCTACAAAAACTACAGGACCGTGTGATTCAATTTCGGCTCCTCTCCATGTTGTCGACTTTTTCGCCGGACAGGTCATTTGACTTGCAAATAACTGGATAGTTCACCGCTTTACTAGGGTTCCGTAGACAGTAGAATGTTTAAGTTCCACTTGAAAATCATATTAGTAGATATCTCAAACGAGTAAAGCTGTAGTAGAATAAGTAAGAGTAGAAAACTTTATGAACTGAGAGACAACGCTCTACATTGTTCAGACTGGGAGAAAACGCTACGCATCGTTCTAACTAAAGGACATCGCTGCGCATCAGACTTACTAAGAGACAATACGTACGTAACGTATCGTTCTCACTAAGATACAACGCTACGCATCGTTCAACTAAGAGGAAATGCTACGCATCGTTGTAACTAAGAGACAACGATACGCATTGTTCTAAGAGACATCGTTCTATCTAAAAGTTAAGGCTACGCATTGTTCTAACTAAGGGACATCGCTAAGGTTACGCATCGTTCTAACTAAAAGACAACGCTACGAATTGTTCTAACTAAGAGACAACGCTTCGCATAGTTCAAACTAAGAGACTACGACTAGGAATCGTTCGATGCGATCCAATGGTCACGGGTTTGAATCCGAATGGCAGTCATGTGGAAATGGTATTTTTCAGTAGAAGAAATCTCACGTTTTAACAACGGTGAAGGAAAACATAGTATATAGGCTGATATCATTATGAGATTCTGAACCTAAATTAATTAATTACGTCTAATGATCAAAATTCAAAGTTATGAATCAGTTTAAGGTTGATGTGGTTTGATTATAATCAGTCAAACATAAAGTAGGTTTATCGACAGAACCTCGAACCAACAGATCACCGAAAAGTTTCTCCAGGGTCTTGTACATTTAAATTCTAAACAAGGACAGTTTGTCAGAAACAACTGCGATCGGACTGTTTCTATTTGTTTCTGAAAGAAGGGTTCGACTTGCGCAAAGGGAATTATTTTTTTGCCTTTTGCGGTGTCTAACCTTATGGTCTAACAAATTGTGAAAGTTTTTACAACAGGTTTTTTAAAGAAATTGCTCAGTTAGAGAGAATAATTATAACTTATACTAATACTTGCAATAAGTAAATAGACAAGTGCCAAATATTTTTATTTTTAAGAATTTTTACAATACAGATTTTTTTATATTCTGTAGTAAAACAGTAATGTGTTAGCATTACTGCTGTAGCTAATGAAATTACTGGGATTTCGAGACTGTCCATTAAAATGTCTCAAAGCGGAAGAGCGCTTGCAGTGTTGCTTACATTGTTATTGTTATGGGCAGGCATGATCTCTTACCATCGGGAGAACGCCTAGCAAGTCTCTCCACTTGCTAACATAAAATAAATTTAATATAATAAAATAAAATTATAATTTTCTTTTATTATATCCGCCCATTCGCTCCTAAATTTTGATTATCAGCATCGCTATTTGAACCGTCGGCTTATCTCAAATAAAGGCACGAATTACTTGGTTTCAACAGCCCTATATAATAATTTATGAATATTTAACCCGTTTAGAGGCCTCGGCCTGGCTACGTAATAAATTAAATCATATGATTTCCTCGAAACAGACAGTAAATCCGGGCGCAATAAACCTACCTTTAGCTTATAATTGTCAAGGAACGTAGGTAGCTACACAATGTATTCAAATTGCCACATCCGTTATGGCGGAAGCTGGACCTTCCATTTCCGGCCTGCCTCAGGCAACTCGCCCCTTTGAATAACCTCTTCGTACCTACTCATTTTGAAAGCTATTTTACTTTGTATTTTCAGTTGAAATGCTTTGAAGGATTCATTTGAGTTTGTGAAGATAATGATTATCACGTTCGGCGTTTGAAGTAATGAAATGAAATAGAAATTTGTCTTGCTTCAGCGAGGTTCGTACAAAGACTGATTCATTCTTCCTATGTATTAACCATTTATCTACTTTCAGCTGGGAATCAAATCCAGTGAATAAAAAAGAAGAAAAAATATATTGCTCCATACTTTTATGGGTCAATCTAAAGGAAAATAATAATTCTAATATCTATGGGAAAATAATAATTCTAATACCATGGTAAAGTCCATGGGGAATGGGAACCAACCGCGTTTTCAAAATTTTGTCAGAGCGTCTGATCGAATCGACGCGTAATCAGAGGGCTGGCAGCTATCTCTGCCAAATAATAAGCCTTGCAATACAAAGAGCTTCCTATAGATCGTTTTCAACGGTCTATGGGTGGCCCAATTACCTTTTGTAAATTTTGTAATATAGATTGTAGTAGTTAGGTTATGCTGTAATAAAACTATATCAAAGAAATATTATGTTTTTAAATTAGTACCTTTCATCTACAGTTTTCCAACTTTTTTACAGAATTAAACACGTCGCGTCGAATCTACTCGTATACACGCGTCTTGAAATGACGCAAAGCAAATACCAAGCTCAATCAGCGCGTACAAGTGCCCGTGTCCCAGACTCGAACCTACGCTAATATTTGCGTAGGGGGTCGCGGTGACGTCACCCACGTCACCGCGACGACCCAGCTTTATTAGAATGTAACCGGCTGATTGGTGCAAATGTTTGTCTTATTTGTTGCGCTCGCTCTGGCTTGACCAAATACTACTTTAGGTACGTGAGCTCTTAACTGAGGATGATTGATTGGAGTGGTCATTCTTAAATACTTTGTAAGTCAAGTTACAAGGTACTTGTATGTATGACTTGACCCCATTTTCCGCAATCGGACTCGTTATTCGGTCCTTTTTGCGTGAACATGCATGCGTCGTAAAGTCGCCTGCCTGTCGGTGTTCTATAAGTAGATTGCATTTTGGAGAGTGTGCGCTGGAACTACATGACTTAGTTCCGCCATCACCGTTCCACCATCGGACGACCAGACGCTCGGGATTGCGCCATCCCTACATAGTGGACATACCATGTATCTCGCACAAAGCGCTTTGCTTCCACTTTCATTATGCGAACCGCCAAGAAATGGAATGCTCTACCGGCGTCAGTGTTTCCCGATCACTATAATTTGGGTGTCTTCAAGGCAAGAGTGAATAGGATTATTCTAGGTAAGCGTGCTACATCGTCGACCACATCGATACTTACCATCAGTTGAAATGGTGGTCAAATGCAAGCCTATATATAGTAAAAAAAAAGAAAAAAAAGGACATATTCAAATCAAATCAAATCAAATAATTTATTTCAGACAATGTCCATAAAAACTTAGAAATATTAGGTACAAAAAAATATTTTATTACCCGCTGCCTGCGGATGTCTTCTTCGTCTACGGATGAACTTCGTTCAGAATCGCAGAAGATTCCTGGGCTCCTCGCAGTCTTCTCGTAGTGACCTCGGATGCCCGAGGGTTAAGTGCCGTTGTGATGTCACTCCCACGCATTCCAGGACTACGTGAGCAGCTGATTCTTATTTTGTTAAGCAGCCTCTGTGACTGAGCCTCCCCACCAGAGTGGGCTGAGAGTGTTACCAGTGTGTCTCTACAAGATGTTTGTTCAATAGACAATGCCCTGTGATCGTACCCACAATCACACGTAGATCTTGCCTCTTCAGGTTTATGAGATGCTTCGTCAGTCTCGTTGTTATCATATTACAAGGTACTCAGTACTTTAGCGTGTGGCTATATCACGATAACTCACCGTCTTTCTTTGTTGGTAGATAAATATTTTCGAGGTAGTAAGTAAAATTTCTAAAAGGACTAGTACCGTTTTTCACTCGCCGCAGCCCACTCGACCCATAAGGTCCGTGAGTCAAATCGAATGATCTGCAGCGAGTAAAAAACAGTGGATACTTTTAATTTTTAAGATTTCCGCAAAACTCGAAAAAATATTCTGATAGCTTTGATAAAACCCTCACAATTTTTGTTTAAATAATCGATTTTCTCGAAATGTAGAAAGAGTTTTCAATATAACAATTTTGTTCAGTTTCAGATTCATACATTTCACGTTTCTGTCATAAAACTCGGGATTTCAAACCCGTAACCGCATCAAAGTTCTAAATTGGTCGCTCTTAGACATAGGCTGAAACTAGGTAACAAAAACTGCTATGCCATGGCAGTTAAACTGTATAATAAGCTTCCTCAAAATCTCAGAGACCTACCAGATATACAATTTAATAGGAAATTATATAACATCCTCTGAGAAAACGGTTTCTACTGTATTGAAGATTTTATGAATTTTAAATTTTGACCTGCTGCATATTTTTTTATTAACCCCCTAACTCTGATAAGATTTGCTTCATTGATTGACTCTTATAGGCACCTCAACTAGACGGATACTGAACTCAAGCATTGATATTCTAATTTAAGCACTATGTAGTTAGTTATCTAGTAATTTAGTTATCTTGTGTCTTTTATTAACCCCCTAACTCTGATAAGATTTGCTTCATTGATTGACTCTTATAGGCACCTCAACTAGACGGATACTGAACTCAAGCATTGATATTCTAATTTAAGCACTATGTAGTTAGTTATCTAGTAATTTAGTTATCGGTATCAGCTTACTCATTGTAGTTAGTTAATTTAGACCTAGTACTAAGTACTTAAAACATTTGCACGGCCGAAAGGTCGAATATAGTGATTCAAAGTTATACAACCAACAAATGTAGACACCTATATTCATGCAAATATATGTATCATTCATTCAATATAATCCTTTCATCGCAATAATCATTTCTCACACGTGTGATATTATACTAAAGTTTTGAAACTTAATGAATAAATCAGCAATACGAGCTTACACGTGTTGTGGCAGTCGTAAAACATGAAGAATATATTATATATACGTAGAATTTTTTATTTGTTAATATTTTTAAGTTTTTACTCAGTGCTATCTTACCCCAAGCTTCAAAAGTAAAGCTTGTAGAGAAGCATAAAACTTAAATAAATACTAACATAATTTTATAAATAAATTATAATAAATATTTTGGACATCACACAACGCCATTTAGCTCCAACCTACGCCGAACCTGTTTTATGGGACCAGATAACTGATAGAATACTTAAATACTTTATAAATACATAAAAAGATACACTTTAGTAAATACACGGAACACACGCATTCTCAGGACGAACCCTGATGTTATTCACACAAAAGTTAGACTTTAAACGGGAATCGAACCTGTAGGTATGTCCGGCGTGAAATCCCACACACTTGACACCCGATCATGCATTTCGTCAAATAATAAATACAAGTTTGAGGGTTTCGATTCTATTGGTAGATTGCAAACTCTTCTCAGCTCTCCTGACCTCAACTTTGACTCTGATCACATTTGACACGAGATTGTTATAATAAAGTACCCACTCTAGCTTTTTAGTGCTTCTCGCTTTCGAAGCTTCAAATAGAATCAAATGGGAGTTCAAACATCATATATGAACTAGTTGACTCCTGCAACTTCGTTTGCATCTTGAATTAATAAAATCCCTATTTTACTTTCTTCAAGCATTTCAGGCACGTACTAAGGTACGCGCCGTAAATGCTTGACAAACACTAAGTTTCAAGTCTCTACGTTCAACGGATTGGCCTGTTGACACGTTGTCTGTCAGTCGGTCAGTCAGGTCTAAACCTTATATATTATTGATTAATAATGCCACAGAGTACTAGGATATACAAAAATTATACGATGATATTCAGTGAGATTGAAATAATTAAGGGACGGACGTAGTTTAGGTTGGTTTCCACACGGTTGAGCGGTGATATTCTTGGTATCGTGCAAGATAGATAGATAGATAGATAGTAACTCTTTATTGTACACCCCGAGGAAATATACATTATAAAAGGAAACAAATAAAACAACCAAAAATAATAGAGGCTACAATGGGCGGCCTTATCGCTAAAAGCGATTTCTTCCAGGCAACCTTTGGATGGAGAGGAGTGATAGTAGTTGGCGTCTGGACGGGTGAGTCGTAATAAAAATATGTATGATACATACATACAAATATTTACACAGATACACAGATACCTACATACTATATATTATAATATATATTATATACCCTAATTATTAATAAAACGTTTATGACAGCAATTTCAACTTCTCTAAATAGAAGTTCTTTACAGAGTGCTTAAACATAGGCAGCGACCGTATTGTTCGCAAAGATACTGGTAGTTCATTCCACAATTTAACAGCTTGCACAGAGAACGAGTCATAGTAGAAATTGGTGTTAGTCATCGGTATACTGAGTTGGAGATTTTCGGATGACCTAAGATTGCGAGAGTGGGAGTTGTATAGAAAACTAAAACGTTCTTTAAGATAGTGAGGAGTGCTGGGGTTAAAGAGAACGTTGTGAAGGAGCGAGAGGATATGAGCATTCCGGCGGAGACGAATAGGAAGCCACTTGAGCTGAGTGCGATACTCGGAGATGTGGTCGTATTTTCGAAGGCCGAAAATGAATCGAATAAATACGTTTTGAAGTCGCTCAAGCTTATTTAGCTGGTCCTCCCTAAGGTCGAGATAACAAGTATCAGCATAATCAAGAATCGGAAGGAGAAGAGATTGTGATAAGGCAACTTTGGTAGCAGTCGGCAAAAAATTGCGTAGCCTGCGTAGCGACCCCACCGACGCAAATACTTTTCGACTGACTGATTCTAATTGTGGATCCCAAGTAAAGCAGCTATCAAAAATTACACCAAGATTTTTCACCGAATGACTATATGGAATAGTGACACCGTCAAAAAAGATTGGCGCCAAAGAATTCCAGTCAACCCTACTGATAAGTCGTGAGCTCCCGGTTAAGACTACTTGAGTTTTGTTAGGGTTGACTTTTAAGCCAAACGCTTGACTCCAGTCGCTTATTCGACACAGATCACAATTTGTTGCGGCGACGGCATCGTTCAGCTGGCCTAATGAGGACTGTGTGTAGATTTGTAGATCGTCTGCATAGAGATGGTAGGAAGAAGTAAGTTGATTTGAGATAGAATTAATGAACGTAGCAAAAAGAAGAGGAGATAGCACGCCACCTTGTGGGACGCCGGCTGCCGTATCGCACCAAGACGAGTAAGTATCGTCAACCCGAACTCGCTGCCGACGCCCATGCAAATAATTGCGAAACCATTCAATCACAGGTGGAGATATGTTAAGAGAGCGCAACATTTCAAGAAGGATATCAAAATCAACTGTGTTGAATGCGTTACTAAAATCAAGGAGTGTCAGAATAGTCAATTGGCCATTGTCCATCCCATATCTTATGTCATCAGATATTTTGACAAGAGCAGTAGTCGTACTATGACCGGGTCGGAAACCAGACTGCAGAGGATTCAAGAGGTTATTAGTCGTTAGAAAGTAACACAGTTGATTATGGACGAGGCGTTCAAGGACTTTGGACAGGAAAGGAAGAATGGATATAGGTCTAAAGTCTGAAAAGGTAGCAGGATTGGATTTTTTAGGAAGTGGAATGATTTGCGCCTCTTTCCAGATACTCGGCACAACGCAATATTTGATAGAGTGGTTGAGGATATGACAGATGACGGGAAGGATTTCATCAAGGATAGGAATTATCATGTTTCGGCTGATGGAGTCTCCTCCAACCGCATTTGACGTTATGGACTTAATGCTTCTCTTAACATCACACTCTGTGAACTCATGAAAGACGAAAGGAGAATAGTCAGGAGTCGGAAGCGAAGAAAGATTTGATAAGGTTTTATTTTTATCGACCAAGGCTATGCTGGCCGATGACGAGAAGTGTTGATTGAGAGAGTTGATGTCAACGTTATGTGTCAGATTATTTTGACGCGCTTTACCGACTCCTAAAGTTCGAAGAAATTTCCAAACTTTTCCAGGATCCTGATTTGTCACAGAATCATGGATATGGCGACGTTGTGCATCCCTACACACTCTATTGCAGCGATTTCGTGTTTCGATATATTTGGTCATATTGGCTTCAGTAGGTCGGAGTTTAAACTTTGTCTTGGAAACAGCTTTCTTAGTCATCAGTGATTTAATTTCATCAGTAAGCCAAGGAGATGGAACGTGTTTAATTTTAATGGCACGAATAGGTGCATGGACATCGTAAAGCTGGGTTAGTATTGTGTTGAAATTTGTGACTTTATCATCAGTAGAATCAGCTTCCAATACGGGTGCCCAATCTAACCCCTTTGCATCACTACACAAATTTTTCACATTCATGTTACCAAAGTTACGTTGAAGGATAATTTTAGGCTTAGTTTTTGGAGGACGAATTTTATAAGAAAGAAAGATGAGATCATGGTAAGAAAAAGCATCAGCTGCGCACTGACCATGCTTCACAACATGGTGTAGGGAAGAGACAATAATTAAATCAAGTAAAGATGGAGAACAATTTGGAAAATGATGAGTAGCAGACAGAGGAAGGATATTCATGTTGCAGGCCTTTACAAGAGATTGAAGGGAAACAGAGCGGGAGTCTTGTTTTAGGAGGCACGTATTAAAATCACCCATTAGGATGACATGGTTAAAAGAGGGTAAAAGGTCTTCGATAAGTTTTTCAAGAGAGGAAAAATAGTTAATGCGCATTGAAGGACTATAGTAGACTCCGAGAAGCAATTTTGAATGAGAAAGTAATACTTCAATAAACAGATGTTCACCAGCGTTGGCGGGGGGTGGCTGCGCAGACAAACTAACAATCGAATAAGAGATATGAGAGCGGAGATAGATGGCTACACCACCACCACCACCGTCGACTCTGTCATTACGTATTAGATGAAAACCTGGAAGGGAGTAAGAGGTAGAAGGATGACAAGGTTTTAGCCAAGATTCGGAGACTAGAATAGCTTGGATATTGCGATGATCGAGAGACGCTAACATATCAGGATAGTGTGCCGGAATGCTTTGGGCATTGATGTGAATGACATTGAAATTCTTTGGTACATCCGAAAATTGTGCAGCCAAAGTATCGGAGAGTGAAGGTATACTACTATAACTATCGTCACTGCAGCTACTAGTGCTTGAGCAAAATGAAGAAACGGAAAGATAGTCGTCACTGTCGCTATCGTCAAATATATTAATCATGGTATAATTTAATTATATAGATATATAGGTACGTAATAAAAATACAATAATATCTACTTAATATAAAATATAATAATAGATAAATAATATAAATAAATATAAAGTTAATTAATTAAGAAAACTAAGTTTTAGGTAGAGTAAAAGTTACTCAAAAACTTGGTCCACTCCACCTGCCGGGTACCTGGACATGTAACAAAATAACAACACGGAAACTTAGAAACAACTTAAATTACTACTAACTTAGGGCACCACTCGTATAAGTAAGTCGGAAACGATAACTGGCAGTCTAGTTGTAATTATATAGAAAAAGTGGCCAAAAGACTGTTATCCATGCCAATAGAGAAATGTAGTTTAAGTGACATTGACATAATTACCTGACAGTCGATTAACTGACAGTTGGTCTAATTGTATTGTAGTGTCAAACAAGAAAGTAAACAAATCTAAAATAACTAAATGTGAAACTAAAAGTGGGTAACCCGCATAAGGACAAAGCTAGCAAGACTACAGCTACACAGCACGTTCACCACGCGAACGAACGTCTACTTTAGAGTTACAGCTCGCCTAGTTTTGCTGGTGGATGCCTTAGCTCTACTGTCTTTGACGGCGGCGGCTGCTGAGGCCGTCTTCGATGCTCCCAGAGGCGGGGGCGGTGGCGTTGCGATCATTTTGAGCTCTTCTAGGCTGCAAATACGATGCCGAGTGTTATCGGGCCCCAAAATGTGTATGAAGCCTTCCCTTGTCCAGCACTGTCTTACTCCGAAACGCTGCCTCGCCGCCATAAATGCGTCATGACGGGGTTTGGTTAGGAACTCTGATATAGAAACGGTGGAACCCTTTAAATTGGTCTTGGCAAACCAAATCTTATCACGCGAAACCACATCTCGCAGCTTGACGAGGATAGGCCGAGATTTCTCGCCGGTCACCTGGCGTCCCATCCTGTGGCAGCGGCTGATGTCGCCAGTAGAGAACTCCGCCAGCTTCAGTTGACTGACAACCATACCCGCTACAACTGAGGCCGTATCCTCCTCCTTCTTCTCTGGCAGGCCATGTAGAAGAAGAATCTTTCGGCGGCTGCGCATCTCCTGGCTGTCCACTTGCTGTGATAGCAAACCTATCTGATGGTGAATAGAGCCAAGGCTCTTGAGAACAAGCTCCTTAAATCTTACGTAGTCTGAAGAGATGTTTTCCACCTCAGCACTGGAGTTGGCTTGCTTTGCCTTCTGAAGTCGCTCCTCGAAGTCTTGCATCCACTTCACGACCTCCTCCCTTGACTCATGAAAGCTCAGCTTGTCCTCAAACATAGTGACTGTTGTGATCAAAGTGACGTAGTTTGTGTTGATGGAGATGGTGAAATAATATTGGCAGGTGAAGTATAACCCTAATAAATGATTTTACACATAAATTTGTGCACTATTATAATTTATATGCACTATTATAATTTATATTTTCTTTCTTTCTTTCTCAAGGCGGTGGATGTAGAGTTCGAGGCCGCTTTGAGTCGTGTTTGATGGAGAAAATATAATTTATCAGTAGACGGCAATTGGCTGATGATAATTATGAAATGGAATCTTCCAACTTGCATGAAAAATATCTTCTCAAGCACAATCTTTTATACATATTTATTGATGACGATTGATCGTATGTGGTTCGTAGATGAGCTAAAGAAGACTCAGGTTTTATTTTTAAGTGAATACTTATTTAGGCACGCGGGAGTTTGGAATGAGACAGAGCCATCACGCTTGACTTTGTAACGCTCGTTCTGGTTCTGGCAAATTGCGAACACTATAGTAGAGTTTGCAAAAATGCTATGCTTACTCTGTGGAGATCTGATATATTCTGTGGAGATCACCTCCCTCACCCCTGAGAGACGGCATCGTGGAAACATTGAATATCAATGTATGTATATGTTTTATTGGTATAAATCGAATTCGACCTAGTAGGTACACCTACTTGTTCAAATAAATTATTGAGCTATCGACAGAGATATAATCGAAGCTGAAAATTCTAAAGTTTCTCTCTTTATAATTAGAAAGTTACTTAGTAATTATTTGGCTTTGCTGTCGCTTTGTAATTAGAAAGTTACTCGGTACTTATGAGCTTTGATTTGCTTTAGCTAAGCTTCCATAAACCTATCTAAAGTTTGAAAATTAGCTCCAATCGCTTATATAAAAATTACATTTAATTTTTATTGATAACCTTTCATCCGAATAAAAATTGAGTATTGTGTATTGATTAGCATAAGCATAATCCGCCTATAATATTCCCACTGCTGGGACTCAGGCCTCTCGGCAGGAGAGCGTATGGGTCTTAATCCACCACGCGGACCCAAAGTGGATTGGTAGATGTCACATGCAATACAACATTTTTTTTTCTATCCTTTGACATGCCGAAAAAATCTATGCAAACATCCCACGTTCTCACAATGGTGAAGGAAAACATCGTGAGGAAACACGATGTTTTCCTTCACCGTTGTGAGGACCGTTCACCGAAAAAACCCATTTACGCATGAATGCCACCGGGATTCGAACCCGCGACCATCAAATCGCAAGGCAAGGGCCTCATCCACTCGGCCACCACGTCCTCAACGTGTATTGATTGCATAACAATACTCATGAATAATAAACATCTCCATCAATGTTATGCAAAATAAAACATCGAAGCCGAAATACTTTATCAAAAATATATTTTATATTACTTAAAAATGTACAAACATTGAGCTTTCAGTTAGTCTTTATTCTAGTCTTTTTCATGGAATGAACTATGTCTACCTCTTGTTTATCGAATCACTGAACTCACTGTCGTTCTCATTGCCTCCTACTATACTATCTACTACATTTTCCTCATCATTTTTGATAACCGCTTCTTCTTCATTAACTATTTCCTTGGAAACTAAGCTAACAATTTCATCTTCTACATCCTCATTTTCAATATTCTCACTAGGAATATTATTTTCTGCTTCATCGTTCGTTTTGTCTTCGGTATCTTCTAGAATTTCATTATCACTATTTTCATTATCTATTCTATTACCATCTTCTTCATCTTTTTTGATATATTCTAAGCCATCTTCTTCATTATCTGGTCCCACAACCTCACCATTCATATCACTGTGATCAGTTTCAACATCACTGGACGTGTCATTATGGGTAGGTAAGTCTTCATCTTCTTCTTCTAGAATTTGATTTATGATTTCGTTCTGTTCCTTTTCATCCATTACACTGGCAACATCTTCGTTGATCGACACGGGTTCTCCTATTTCTTCTGAGCTCGCTTTAAGGCCGTTCTCCACTGGCTTAGTCTCTTTGAGTTCTTTCGCTTTGTTGTGGAACTCACAGATGTCATCTGTGAACCTCACGTGTGGTTGTTCTGGAAACAGCTCTCTGGAAAATAAATATATCCTTATAATAGTTTATCGAACGACCTTTGGGCTAAAATGACCACCACTCATCGCGTTCCGCCCAGACTTGACCAGTTTGGCACAGAACAGGGAAGAATGGAAGAAATAGGGGGAGGCCTTTGGCCAGCAGTGGGACAGCGCAGACTCCATATACTCGTTATAATAATATAACAATAATAGTTTATACATTTTAGAAAAAAATAATGAAATTAATAGGATATCATTGACTTCTTATAACAAAATTCCAATATAATAGATTTATTTCCTCCTCGAAATATTAGATCAGAGAGTTTTAGTAAGCAATAATAAAAAAAAAGTTAATGTGTGTACTGAAAAAAAAAACTATGTGCTATGTCTGCTTGCGTAACCAAAGCAGGCAGTCAGCTCTACCTATAAGTATATCAGTAGAGGATAATGAAGGATGGATGTAAAATGATTACCTACTTGTGCTTGCCTTCGTACTTGCTGGGCACCAGGAAGCAGTTGGACTCCCGGTAGATGATAATTTTCCTCCGCACCCAGGGCCAAGGCATGTCGCAAGTGCGTTGCTGAAAAATTTAAGAGTAAGCATTATTATTTTTTAAATATAAGTATATCTTCTAGGAGTGATCATTTTTCAAGCTACTTTAAAAAAAGAGGTTCTTAATTCGGTTGTTTTTTTATGTTTGTTAGGTACTTCAAACTTTGTTGTTTATAGACCGATTTGAAAAATTATTTTTTTTGGTTTGAGAGGTTATTGATACATTCACATTGGTCCGATAGAAATTTTATCAAAATCGGTTTAGTAGTTTAGTTAAATCAAAATAACTAAAAAAAGACGTTGAAGTGAACAAAAATGCGTATTTTTCTTGACAGCTGTGAGTGGTGCTTACCCTCAGTAGGTAATATTTATATGGGAGCAATCTGAAAGTATATATCCTCTCAAACCAAAATTTTTTTTTTTTAAATCTGTTCATAAACCACAAAGTGCTGAGGTAACAAAAAAAACATTCAACCGAATTGTTACTCTCCTGCTTTTTTGGTGTCTGTTGAAAAAAATGACTCCTAAGCGTATATGTAAGTAAAGTGAGTATAAGACATTTGAATGTTTATTTTTATTTTATCTGAAAGAGATTGCCTTTCTGCAATAAGACCACCCTTGTACTTACAACATAATAATATTTGATTTGAAATATTGAATTAATAACTTTTTATTGTACCGGTAACTGGTTTTTTAACATGTATTAATGTATGGTTTAACATTATAAGAGTAATTGCTTGATTCAGGCGTTACTTTATAATATATAAATAAATCGTACCTATAAATATATTTAGCAATAATACCGATTGGCTTCCAAACAAAGGTCTTAATTAACTTAACTCTAATTAAGTTCCTCAGGAGATTCTCCTCTGATGAAACATCTCATGTTGCCTCGCCGAAGTCTGAAACGAGAGTGTGACTCAACACGTGTCGAGTTCTGACTTGGGTTTTCTGTTTTCGGCGCTGTGATTACGGCGATACTAAAATTCTAAACTAGAGTTAAGTTAATTAAGACCTTTTTTTAGAAGTTAAGTGGATTTATTACTAAATATATTTATACTATTTGTTCATCTTTATGGTTTTCCGCAAAGTAACGCCTGAATCAATCAATTTAGTTAACTTATTATTGTACTGGAAACATATTTTTAATAATATATGGTTTTACGTTATA
This sequence comes from Lobophora halterata, assembly GCA_932526365.1. Taxonomy (NCBI): domain Eukaryota; kingdom Metazoa; phylum Arthropoda; class Insecta; order Lepidoptera; family Geometridae; genus Lobophora; species Lobophora halterata. The sequence continues at coordinate 10,780,178 of OW052012.1, read as the reverse complement.
AGAGTAGCTTACGGCTCGTGCTAGAGCTCTTCGTATCCTCTCCGCTTCCATCGCTTTCCGCAACTCCTCGGCCAGCCGGCTCTCCTCCGCCTGAAAATATGTGGATAACTCAGGATAAAATGTCAATAGTCAATAGTTTTGTTAAGTGGCACAGGATCGAAGAAGGAAATAGGGAAAACAGATTTGCTCTATTTCTTTCGCATTTAAGGCGGATAAAAAAAAGGTACAACATGGTGTTATTTCTTAATTAGATTGTATACTATTAGATAGAATAGAGTAATGTATAAGGTAAACAAAAAGTAATTCATAAAAACATTAGGTATTAATACAAAGCAGAATAGATTAACATATGTTGAATAGATAAGTATTTAATTATATATGCATAAGTATTTAATTATATATGCATAATTATATGTATATATATATATATAAAGTATTAGTATATTGTGCGTAGATCATAGTAGATAGTTAGTTCATTTTCGTAAGCATTCGAAGCTACAGATTGATGTTTATAGATAGGTGGAGACAACAACTAACAATTATGTGAGATACTTGAACACCCTGTATAGTCAACACATTGCCCCGATCAGATAAGCTGATAAGCTTAATATACCTACATCCAATTACGAAGTCTAGTGTCTCAGAAATGCAATGTCGCTGAAAACGATAATGTTTACACTTAGTTTATACTGAGGCCGCAGCTCGCTTTAACATAATTTATAATAGTATAGTTTTATGTTGTTTTTGGGTCCTAGACAAACCTGGTAAGGTTTTAAGGCGCCCTTAGAATAGAAAATATTGTTAACTTTTTAGTAAATAAATAAATACAAAATACAAATACAAATATCTGATTTTGAAATTAATGATAAAAATGAAAAAAAGAACGTTTGTTTAAACAATATGATTATTGTAATGTCGACTGTGAATTTAGAATTTACGTTTGAGATGTAATCAAAAAATATACCAAAACATTTCTTGATATTGTAGTAACAAAATGTCGATGACCACACTCAGATATTCAAAATAGCTTTACACTATTTAATAAACCTAAATCACTCAACGTGAAAAGCATCAGTATTGAATGAACATCATTAAAGTTCAAAAACACCACATTGTCAAAAATATTATATTATTATGTTGTATAGCAATTTTTAAAATCTGAATGTGATCATCGATTTTTGATGTTGACTGTACCCACTCGTAGAATACGGACTTACAAACATTAATTTATGAGAAAGACTTTGCACTTGTCTAGCTTGTAACTATCAATTTCATATTTCTACGCGTCTTTATTTGAAACAGTTTCATTAATAGACGCGTAGTAACGTTAAATTCATCCAATCAAATGTATATTTGTTTTCTTACAAAGTAACACGGCTCTCTGTAATTGCTACGATGCTACAGAAAAAAGCCTTGTAACTCCATCTCTCTATAAATAAGGTGTCATGATTACAAACTCGTAATAAAGGACCCCATTTGACCGTTCGAAGCGGAAACAACGAGAATATAGCGTAATTATTACAAGTAAGACACAGTGGAAAAATATTAGCTAGAAAGACACAGTATAAAATATAAGCTGGTGAAAATATCGGGTTTTTGAGACTTAGGTACCTACTATTTTACTAAAATGATGAGCATTATTATAGCAGTGCGTTTTTGTTAGAACTTGTAATTTAAAGCCATGTGTAACATTTTTTTCTCTAACTATCAGAAGAACGCCGCACCTACCCGTGGTATCAACAAAAAAAGTAGAAAATATATACGTAAATTTGATTTATTTTTGAAACTTTTTTGTAAGTTTTTTTGAGGATTTTGTAAATGAAAAGTCTACTCATTTAACAATGGTGTAGCTAACTGGGACTTAAATGGATTAAAGTAGAGCTTTCTCTCTTTTTTTAAACTTTCTTAATCCATCTCTACCACAGTCAGGATAAATAATAAATTAATCATGGAAGTAAGTATTCATTTCGAATTAGAATAGAATAGAATAGAATAACTTTTTATTTTGTACCAAATCACACAGTTCACCTAACATAGAGTATGCATAGAATTCAAATATCGTTGACCGTAGTAAAAAATATTTGTGGAGAAAATACCTGCTGTTATTTGTACTGTGACCCATAATGAGAATTTGCTGTTTGTTATGAAGATCCAGTATTTTTTACGAATTTGGACTGTAAGTTTTAGCAATTAGGTGCACTTTTATTTGATCAGGTTATTGGTTATTAAACGAAGGCTCTGTTTACTGATCTTGTGTTTATATATGTTGTATTTATTTATACCTTCTGTTAGAACTGGATTTTGGGTTTTACTTTTCAATTCAGACGACACCATGGCTTAGTTGGTAGTGACCCTGCCTTCGAAGCTTGGTGTTCCGAATTCGATCCCCGGCCAAAGTTCAAAGTTCAAAGTTAATTTATTGCATGAAATATATGTTTTTACAGATCTTAAATATTTACATTGGTATCAATATATTCTGCCGTCTCGGGCGTCCAATGTTGTTTTTACAAACAAAAAGTATACCTATTATATATGTACAACAACACTTTATAACATTAATCTTAAAAGAAAAAATACAAAATTAAATAAAAATTAATAATATATACCTATCTTGAGTTTAAATTAAATTATAGTGTTTTTATGAAGTTTTTGTCAATTTTAAATTCATTTAACGTGTAGTAACATTTGGTGAATAATACCTCTCTCAGCTTTCTGTGGAACAGCGAACAAGGCAGCTCTCTTATTGACTTTGGCAATTGATTATATATAGACGAAGCTGTGCAGAATATGCTTTTATGCATTAATGCTGTGTTAGCTTTCTTGGTTATGACTTTGTGCTGGTCTCGTCTATTGCGAACTACGACATCCGAAAGTCGGCTAAATAAATCTGGATTGTTCTTAACAAACATAGCCGTTTCGAAGATATACAGTGAAGGAATCGTCATGAGGTTGTATTTAGAAAAATAAGGCTTACAAGAGTCAGTTACTTTAAGATTAAACATGGCTCTTATACATCGCTTTTGGTATTTGAAAATTTTGATTATATCGGTAGAGTTGCCCCAAAATAATATGCCGTAACGGATTGTAGAGGCGATTAAACCATGATAAGCTATTAGTAGAGTATCTAAGTTAACGATCGGAGAAATTTTGTATAAAACGTAGACTAAACTGTTTATTTTTTTACAGAGATTTTCCAAATGAGATTTCCAATTTAGCCTTTTATCAATAGTGAGTCCTAAAAATTTTATTGTGTCAACTTCTTCAATTGTATTATTATGTATTTTATGTCAAGAAATTGTAGAGCAGCAGTATCGCGTTGTCGAAAGTTAATTAATGACCGGCCGGGGCGAATATTTGTGTGACGAACACAAATGTTTGTTCTCGGGTCTTGGATGTTGTGATGTGTTGTATGTGTCCAATTGTCCATACCACCTGCGACACAGGTAATCCTAGTGCAGGGATGTGAATGTGTGAATGTTTATTATATTTATTTATTTAATTATCTAAGTGGGTACAAACACTTACAAGAGCATCTTCGTATGTGTAGTAAGCATCCTCTTCGTCATCAGGGCTGAAAACCAGAAATTATGAAAACAGATCCACCACAAAAACATTTTTATCTTGTGAAAAATTATACAGAAGGAAAACTATATATGAAGCGCACAAAACAAGTCTTGAACCTGTTTTGGATAGTCGACTTAGCAGAGTTAATGTGATTGGCCAATTCACGGTCCGCTCCTCTCCACTCCGCCTCCTCTCCACTCTGCGTCAGTGGAAACAGACCCTTATGCAACAAAAAAGGGATCTGAATTTATTAGGTACTTACCTACTTTACTTTAATTATGATAAGAAGAGTTTCGATTGACCTGACGAATAAAAAATGCGCTATGAATGTTCAAGTTCCAGTGGACTTATAATCCTGTGCCATACCATACGCCAATGTGCGCAGGCCATAATTATTATTTCTTAATATAAATATTAATATTAATTCATAAATTCAAAATCCTGGACTGTACCGTACGCCAATGAGCGCAGGCCATAATTCTTATTTCTTTAGTTAAAAAATAATATCAATTGAAAAATTTAAAATCCTGTGCCGTACCGTACGTTAATGTGCTTAGACCATAATTCTTACCATGTGACAGCAATCTTGAGATGGATTCCTGACTCAACTACGATGTCGTGTGCCTCCTGCAGCGTGAGGGTCGAAGTGTCTATGCCATTGATCCTCAGGACTTTGTCGCCCTTCCGTATGTTTGCCTGCTCCGCCCTGCTGCCTGGCTTCACCTGCCGATCAGAGATACCATCATTTTGCATCACCGGGTTGCCTGGAAGAGATCGCTCACAGCGACAAGGCCGGCCCTTGTACTACCTACCTTAAGGCTTTTTTACCCGACTGTCAAGGAAAGGTATGTATGTGATATATCTATGTAAATATCTATGTTACCTCGTATCTTTCATACGGCAGGATGGATTTTGACAGTTAAGGTATTGTTAAGCGTCGATGACACACAAGCTTAATAAGTAGTAAGTCATGAATAAAATGCTCTTCTTATTAGCACTGTGTTACTGTTGCAGGCATTTTGTATAACTCAGCATTTCAAAAACAGCGTTATCCGTTTACAAATGCTCGCTGTTTTGTAATATGCCGAAGGAAAATTGTTTATTGCCTTGTCATTTCATACTATGCCGAAGCGGACGAAATGCCTGCGACAATACTATGGGCCAGGCCACAATGCGTTGCGGCGTCGTTTTGCAAAAACAACATCGTACAGAAATGCGATGCGATGTCGCAACGCAAAAATATCATCGGATACGACATCGTACGATAAGACGCTAACCAACGTTTCAGTTTCTAGTAAGACATAGACCGCACTGCACGTGTTCTACTTGTGCTTGCGTGAAGATGCGACGCCGCAACGCAGTGTTGTGGCCTAGCCCTATGACTTTGTGATAGGACTAAGTTCAAGGTTTAAATAACTGCAAAATAGACCCAAATCCCAAGACGCAGCTCCATAATAAACGAGTGACATACGCACTGCACGCGAGGCCAAAAGAGGCGTAACTCGCGTAGCATTCAACTTCATCCCACGCCAGAATAGATTACTATTTGTGTGCTAGAATGATTCGACGTCTTTCATGAATCAATTAGGTAGTTAGAATCACTCTACCATTTGATCTCAAATAGGTATGAATGTTAAAACGTAAGTCATACCTATAACAATACTTGTGAGAGGAATGCGATACTACTTTAGGTATATCTTTGATTTACGAAACGAAATAAATAAATATTTTTTTTCTAAACACTTCTTCTCTTCATCAGTGCTGTCGAAGAGTAGGACCATAAAATAAAATTAGCATAACAAAAGAGTGTACGAACTGGGAAGGGAATAGGTCCCTCGAGCTACTTTCCAGTTCGTATCTTACTTACAATAGTAAAAGTAAGAAATCAAAATTAAACAAAAAATCGTATAGAAAACTTTCTCAAGCTAACTGTAGTACACCTCAGATGTAATTTGAGAATAAAATTGTATTTATTTTTTATACTCAATACTGCCGATGCTACATACACACTTAGATTTTTATGAACAGAAAAATCCACCACAGAAAAGGTCACAGGGAAGCAAAACACGCAATTTCGTTTACTTCGACAACATATTTTAAACTAAACTACTAAATCGATTTTGGTTTTGGATCAAGCTGAAAGTGAATCGCCTCAAACAAAAAAAAAATACGGTTTATTAACAAAAAGGCTTCAAAAAGGTTATAAGGAGACATACATAAAAAAAAACTTGGTTTACGGACGATAGTTAAACGTGACAACGTCATCAGCGTAACGGGACAATGTCGTCAACGTTTTCCTGCATGCAGCCAACGTTCATCGATTTATTAGACGTATATTCGTCAAAAAAAAAATTCAACCGAATTGAAAAAGAGTGAAGCAACCCAACTTACATAAACGACCCTGAGCGGTGTCTTGTAGAAGGCTCCTCCAGCCAGCTCGAAGCCCCACAGCGTGTCATCGAAGCTGATCCTCTCGTGGATGCCCTCGTTCCTGGAGGCCCAGGACGGCTTCACGATCTCCCCGGCGATGAGCGCCGCCTCCTCCGCGTTCAGCTTCGTGTGCCGCATGTCTACGGCCATGGCGGGAGTAGACATCCTGAGAAAGATCGAGAGATGAGGACTAGGTGATGGCAGCGATTAAGCCCGCGTGAAGTCGGGATAAAAAGTGCCTTTGTATTTATCCAAAAAAAGTTATGTATAATATTCTAGTTGTAAAAAAATCCTATAATCTTACCTAGATACCTACATACCTACATTATGAATAAAAATGTCTACAACTTTGCCATTTAAAATATTAGTAGTTATTCTTTATTATTCATATATTAACTTTAAAAAAAAAACGAGCAAGTCTTAAAGTAGTCGCATAATGTGATGGGAATACGCATAAATCATATCATATTAATTTTGAAGGGGTTCCATCTGACGGCTAACTTCCTGTAACACACTCCCGTTGTATTTCATGAAATCACTGACAGATATCGAGAGGAAAGATGGTTACACATCAAAAAAAATTGCGGATTTTTATTTGTTAGTACCTATATTTTTATGTTATAAATAGTTCTGTGAGTTTCACAAAAAAAAACATTTTGCGAGACAGGCAAAAGCAATCGTTTCAGCTGGACAAAGGATTATTTAGACTTCATCTTGTTAGAATATACAAGATTTTATTTTAGTTACAATATATAAATTTAATTTCAGCCTTAAAATCGAAATGTAAGTAGATACTGTGAAACACCTCAACAAAAATAAAGAATTACTTTATAAACTTTATATACAACAAAAATAACAAAATTGCGAGACAAACCTAAGCACTGAAATATATGAATTATGAATTTGTTCTCAAAAAACACTTTGGCGTACATTCGACAGACCATTTGATCATCCTTGATCAACAGCTTTGTTAGAATACCAAATGCCTGTTTTTTCGAGTTGTAAATACAATATTGGCAATGCTCGTAAGGTTGATCAATGGGAGGGTTTATTTAAGCAAAGAAAATAAATGAAATATCTTTTGATGTCACAAAATAAAACAGATCCCATAATCTGAAAGGGTTTTTATCTCAGAAATTGTCAAAGGCTTTGAACATTTTTTTTGTTTATGGAAAGTTTTCATCTTTTTGCACTACCATAATACTTTCCTTTATATATTTTTTTCTTCAACTTAAATCAACTCATTTAGTATGCAATCTTATTGAATCTATGCATAAAACAAAAATGGAAAACAGACTCATTTAAAATGAAACTTAATCTAAAGTTTTATATTTTATCAAAATAGGTCTCGAAACTCTTCATTTTAGATTTTTTTTTATATAAGCCAGGAAATATACCCTATAAATGATCACCCTTTGATCTAACTTCATTCTCAAAGATTTGTCCACATGCTGTATATCATGCAAATCCCGTCTTTCCAATGTAATGAGATCACAAGTTTATCCACACTACTTGGAAGAATATAATCATGTTACTATATAATATAGTATAAAAAATATATTATGCTAAAAACTTTATCTATTATTACTTTCACTGGATGTTTGAAAATAAGATATTTTTTAAAAACTATCCTTTTGGGGCATCTAACCCTGTTTTCTTCTTATACACATTAATGTAGGTACATATCCAAGATATAAAAGGTCTTAAAATTCTGGTCTAATATATTTAATATTTTTTAAGTGGTTAACTTATCACTAGCATTTAAATAAGGTGAAACGTGAATAAGTGTAACTCTACTATAACTACCTGAGAACTACCCTAGAGTCTACCACTGTCTTAAATAACAATAAATACATTTAGTAATATTTCGTTAAAACTATACTTTGATGGAATTGTTTTTCTAAGGAAGTGTAATTTCCCGATGCGATGTGGTAATCAATCAGTTGTGTTATGACATAGTTTTTCCTATTTTGATAAATGTATTTTTCCCATCCCGTATCTATCATTTCTCCTTACCTTTAGAGCGGTTTCAGACTAGCGTTTTTTGTTGCACGTATACGGCCGAATTGGTACTCACAACCCTTCAAAAGCTCTACTGCAAAGACGGGTGTTATTACGCGTACACGCGCTGCAAAAAGCAAAATACGAGCGGCGAATCCGCCAGGTTATGCTTTGTCTCCAGTAGGCGAACTGTCAGCGGCCGACTGAGTGAGCCGCAAATTTGTGGCTAACTGAAATATAAAGCGTATTTCAGACTACGCTATACTATTGTGCTATATAGTATAGCAAAGAAGGACCTAATGCGATACTATATAGCATGGCGTTCACACTACGCAATATTATCGCAAGCATTTAAATTATAAAGCAAGTTCAGTTGACCGCGATCTTGCGGGACGGCCGGGGTGTGTGGTGAGGAAGGAGGAAGAGGGCGGCGCGTGATATAGCACAGCATGAACTTAGCGCATCGCAACAATTTATAGCGTAAAGTAAGCCAATAATATATAGTACAGTACAGTGTGAACGTGTCCATAACAATGTATGGTACGCAATATTGTTGAGCTATGAGCTATATACTATATGCTATTATATTATAGTGGAGTCTGTAACTAGCTTCATAGACATATCGCCGCCGCCGACTGGAATCGGTTTGTTCTGTAAGTCGGTCGCTAACTGAGACAGTCGGCGCATGTAACGCTGCAAACTGCGTAAAGTGAGCGAATACTAGCAAACTGTGGACACTCCATTTCAAATATATGGAAAGGTGTACTAAACCGATACGCCGCAAGCTCAGCCGCTGACAGTTCGCATACTGGGGACACAGCTTTAATCCGCTGATCTGAAACTGCACTTAAATACAACTCCCTACTGACTGACGTACTGATCCATCGCTGTCGAGCCAAAATTGCTGAACTAGGTGTGTTTTAGAAAACTGTTTCGAAATTTCCCTAGAATATGTGTTGAATTGCCCAGTGAATATTTTGTCAGAGGAATAAAATATTGGACCCACATTTTCTAGCATCTAGGTTTTTTTTAAAATTTAATAATTATGTTTTAGAATTAAAAACAAGACTATTCGGCAACGCCTAAAACGAAGGTAATGAAAAGTAAGCAGCAGGGATTAGTCTAGCTAGAAGGTAATAATTCATTAAATTAATAGGTAAATGCCTATTGTCTTTACCTCCTTTGTATCGTAAAAGTAAGCATTATCTTTTCTATGAGTAGGTTATTTGGTTTTCGTGAGGAAGAAAGATTTAGTCCGCCAGGCCCTCAGGCAACCAAAAAAATCAATTTTCTCTGTTTCTAAGAAAACCTATTGTTTTCTACCATACAAATTCCTGTTCCAAGACATTTCTCAAAGGTTTTTCTATCCCCTTGACAAGGGATGAAATGTATATTTATTCATGTGAAAACGTAGTTGAATTATTTAGGTACATTTATTTTGAAGAATGGAGCACAACGCTGTTTATATACGAGAACAAGTCAAGTCAAAACATTACTTCAAGTAAACGGAACTCTCTTCGCCATATAAGTATGAACTTGAATACTCCAGCAGTCGTTAAAGTTGAAATCATAAAACGGTCTTATAATAAACTCATTTAGACCTTCTTTAAACAAAAATAGTACCTTCTCAAGAACAGCCTATCAAAATGAAGAGCATACCTAATACACAATTAATAATAAAAAAAAAATCGTAGTGTGTAAAGTTGGTTTACGGACGATGGTTTATCGTGACTACCGGCGTAACGAGACCATGAGCGTTACCGGAGAATGACATCAATGTTTTCGTGCATGCAGCCGACGTTCATCGATTTATTAGTATATACGTAGTCACTAATTATATTCACTATCCAGACATTATTAAACAAAACAAAATGCGATCAAATTAAAAATTAGCCTAAGAGGACACAACAAGAACCAAAGTTAAAGTTTAATAAACACCTAAGTTCCAGTATTTTTCAGTCTAGTATTTTATTAGAAAAAATGTACAAATTTTATATTTTCATAAACAATAAATTTTATAATTTCCGACGATATGGCCTAAAAGTTTTCTTTCGGCACGTATCGAGATGATTGTGATTTATGCGAACAATTAATTGAAACTAGGTCACCGATGTAGGCTTTTGTGGGTAAACAAACAAATCGAATTAATGTTTGCAAAGCTCAAGAGCGTGGCATGGTAATTTTCCTACTACTGCTATGATAGTGAAACAGACAAACATTTTATGAAAATATTGTTGAAAAATCTATACTAGAGTTTATTTATTTTCAACCGACTTCAAAACAGAAGGAGGTTCTCAATTCGGTTGATTTTATTTTATGTTTGTTACCAATTAAATTCGTCATACATCAACAGATTTGGAAAATGATTTTGTTTTTTTGTAAGAAAATACTTTCAGCTTGTTCCCATACTTTTATCAAAATCGGTTAGTTTGTTTAGACCAGATTGCTATTCTAGCATTTCCAGCTGAGTAAGCTTGAGTCTCATTAATGCAAACGATGTAGGTTTTTTTAAACATCATGTTGCACAAATTTGATGACCAAATAAGGCAGCACGCAATGAAGATGGTCTATTCAAACATGGACTGCGATCCATTGTGGCTAATAGCTTTATATAAAAATTCACATAAGAGTGGCAGTATCTATATAGTTTAAGCGAGAACAAAAAAAAAATGTGATCACGCACCGTTGATTCTCCGTTACTATTACGGCGCGTTCAATTTAGGCGTTTCATGTCGGACCGCTGCAGCGCCGAAGCGGTGCGTTTGTCGTCCTACCGACGCACGACGCCGCACTGTTGCCGCACTATGCGCTTTGTATGAAAACAAATGACCGTCCGTGCGCCTCACGACAAACGCACCGCTTCAGCACTTCAGCGGTCCGACACGAAACGTCTAAATTGAAAACGCCCTTAGGTACATCCGTGGGATTTCTGAAATTCTTTAGCAGATGTCGCCACAAAAGGTTCGAAAATAGTCAACAAACAAAAAAGTTTACAAACAAAAATCTAAAGTCCGTCCGTGAATCACTCTCGATGTCGCCCCATCACTCGGTGGGAGAGAGCATCGTAATGTGCGTAGGACTGTTTACTTTTAGATCGGCCAATCAATAAACGCCTACCTAAATTTACTGCTACAATAAGTTTTCAATCGACAATTGAAACCTTTGTTTGCAATGTGAAAATGAAAATCAGAAAACAGTTTTCCCCGCATTCCTATAGCATAAAATACTGTATCGGGAAGGGCTCTGGATTCTGTGATACAGTTTATAAAAAATAAAACGGAAAACAGCGAATGTAACAAAACTCTGTACTGTATATTTTTGAAATAAACAATTTTGTATTTGAGTTGTGAATTACGTTTGGTCCAAACATTGACCTTACACGATGACCCGTAGAGCCATTCATCGAATAGTAGAGTTAATATATAGATTGGAAATTTAGATATTTATTTTATTTAGATATATATTTTATTTATTAGATATTTAGATTTAAGAAACCATTTAAAAATATGCATAAAAATAAACAAAATATTGACCGGTAGCATTGTAGGTCGATGACCTCAATAAGGTCATACAGATTTTTGACCGTTAGGATGAACAATAAGGTCATACAGGTTTCTTACAAAGACAATAGGAAGAAATAGAACAACCGCTCTTTACAAATATAAAAAATATAAAGTACACCACTATTAATACCGAATTACTAAATGTTTTTTTTATTATTTTTTTAAAGAAAAAAACATTTATTGCAGCAAAACACAATTACATCTATATCTAATACACGACTAAATGTAGTTATAAACTAAGTCTAAGCTTAACTTAACTTAATATGTATTATCTGAACAATACATATAACGAATAAATAATAATGAATGAATAAATAATGTGTTGCTGATAGATACACAAATTTGCCAATAACCCGCGACCCTCACACTAGGCGCAGCCTGTATGAAATATCCCTGAAACTGAGATAATATGTAGAGCAGTTGAGATTTTGAACTTTTGAGGATTTTTAAACATGCAGGATTTGAAATACCTATTTTGGCCACACAATAAACACAAGGATCGTGGAGTTTTTACTCAATTTAAGTTAGGGAGTGGTACGTTTGTTTCTCAAGGTTCTCACTAGGTCAAAGAGCAATATTCTCAAAAGGTTTTTTTTTATTTTTCGAAATAGTCAAATATTTGTCTACAACCTCACGTGATGGTAAGTGACGAGGACGCGTAGCACGCTTGCCTAGAAATAATTTATTCACTTTAGATTTGAAGACTTCGAGATTATAGTGTTACATTATAGTGGTAAACTAAGTTACTGCATCAAGTTCTTCATCACAATCATATCTCACCTGAGCCACTGAGTAACACTACCGATCACTGATCACTGATGTTGATCACTCGCTAAAGGGCTCTCGACTGAGCAATTAATATTGTATTGGCTGACGTGGGCGTCATTTGGCTGCAGTGATTGATTGCGAAACAATACCACCGAGCTCTAATCTACCGTTAAACGTTGATAAACGGTAGGTATCTACATACATGAACACTTGACCACTCCTGAGCATACGGGCTCCATAAGTGGAGCGAAACATGCTGGAGATTCGTGAAAATCTTAGCATAGCAGCATAGCATAGCATATCAGCCTATATTGTTTTCACTGCTCGGACTTATTAATGAACGAACGAATGAATGGACTCATGCCTACTGTCGTAAAAACCGTAGGTTCATAGTTTGAAATGTAGAGACCCCAAAAAAACTCTGCAAAGTCTATTCATGTAAAGGAATTTCAGATCGGGGTATTGTAGTTACAATGTTTATACACTTATGTATATATGTACTTACATATTATTTTTCAACTGCTGGGTTATTTATCATGGATGGTCAAATCAAGAAATATGATAAATTAAAAAAAAAATACTTTGAAACATACAATTTACAGCTTTTGTTAGGTACAAACTTTAGGTCCTCAATCGATATCCGATAATAATCTTAATAATTATTTTATCTATAAACAGTGAAAGTTTTGGTAAATCCTCCTTGACTGTAATTCGTCTGAGTGTTTGTCTGTTGGTTGATCAATTAGAAAAACATCAAAAATATCTGTTTAAGACCAATTTTTTTGATAAAGTTCCTGATTGTGAATAAACTAATCGATATAATTATAATGTTTATCATCTTTTGAATGAATCTCGATGGGGCTGCGATAAACAAAGAGCAATATCTCTTTGTACCCTCATCTCATCAAATTAGGTGAAGCCGCCTTTATCATCATGAATGAAAGCGTCAAATACAGGTGACAATCACCGAAGACACATTCTTGCATTAGTGCCAGTACCACTCCCATCGCAATATGAACCATAACTTATGTGTTATAGAGTGTTTTTTATAATATAAAGCGATGGTAATGTTGCAATATTCGTACCGGAAATTCTACTTAAATAACATAGAGAGCATAGCTCTTTACTTGATGTTCAAAATAACGGGGAGACTCGACTACTTAAGTGAATAGAAAATAAATGAAATGAAATAACTAAAGTTTATTCTGGAAAGGAAAACACGTTGGATAGGAAATTTGTTGAAAATCACTGAGAAGCTGTAGAAACATTTTTCGGAAACTAAGTACAAAATAGGCGTAAATATGTAGGTCTTGATAGGTCGTACATGTTTGAGCCCTTTGGGGTCGAGACCCTAGGTCCATGGGGAATAGGAGCCTTCCGCGTTTTTAAAATTTTGTCAGAGCGTCTGGTCGAAGCGACGCGTGATCAGAGGGCTGGCAGCTATCTGGGCCAAGGAATAAGCCTTGCTATACAAAGAGGCAATACAGCCAGTATCCTCGGCACGCTACCATCGGGTATCGAGTTGGAGCAGTTGAGCTACCTATAGATCGTTTGCAACGGTCTATGGGTGGCCCAATTGTTTCCTTTTGTAAATTTTGTAATATACCTATATATAGATTGTAGTAGTTAGCTTATGCTGTAATAAAAAATCTTTTACCAGTACAAAATTATGTATATTTGTTTTAAAAAAAATCATAAGCAACAGGGTAAAACTATTAACCTTCTTGAGAAACATACCCTCTATATTTCAAGTATCTACGTTTAGTGATTTGGGCTGTGCATTGTCTGTCTGTCAGTTAAGACCACGCCTTTGAAATATATTTAATGACTGACTTAAAATAAACCGCAGTCGGCCTAGAAGTTTGAAGAGATAAACTTCCTATTATGGTATGGGCATAGAATAAAAACGGTATTTCTACAGAACACCTAGCCTAGATTAACAGTATAAATGGAGGAAACCAAAATGGAGGTGGATAATAACAGGACAAAACATTTTCATTTTGAAATTTAGCATCAGACCAAAATGTACTAGAAGTTAGGTAAATTGGATCCCTATTTTATTTTATGACGTGTTTTCAATGTACTTCAGTGTGATTCTATACTGAAATACTTCTAAGGGTAATAGGGGTCTTAGGGGCTAATAAAGGAAATTTCTACGAAAACTAATTTGCGAGGGTGTGCGTGTATTCAATATGTACAGACAGCGTCATAGATAAGTAACCCCGTAAACAAGACACCTAGCTTGAAATCCTAGCTTAAAATTCTTTTGAAAATCAGTATAAATTTATGATTAGGCTTACATGGTTATAAAATACAATTTATTTTTTATGGCAAACATCTTCGTGCGCCTCAGTAGCGTCATGAAGGGATTTGAAGCTGGGTGTCTGTTGCAAGGGGGATACTTATCTATGACGCTGACTGTACCTTCAAGCATCTCGTTACCTTCTTAACAAAAGCAAGTTATTATTGGTCTCCCCAATTAGTTTCGTGACGAAATAACAATAGTGTCAGCGACAGAGGCTCTTACCCTGCCCTCGTAATCCGATGCCAACTCATTTAGAAGTTATGCAGTAGGTACCGGCTCCAACGGTGCTTGTACACATCGTCACGTGCCGGACTGAGGTGCCTGTAGTTCTGTCACCAAAATTTTTGACAAGCGTCTTCGTATCGAATCTGTCAGGGAAGTCCTGTTGACTTTGTTCGTTTTAGACAAAATGTTCATTATAAGTAAGGACCCAGTAGTTAGAAAAAAATTGGTATTGAAAACTTTCCTTGCTAACTGTACTTGAACTCTTCAAATGTAATTTGGAATAAAAATATTATAAAAAAATTTTGCAGCCGATGAGAATCAACGTTTCAATTTTTTTTTCAAGAACAGCCTCAGGTGCAGCTGATATCAACCCATAACTTTGTATTAAGTTTTACAAAAAAAAAATAAGTGTTTACTTCTCTGAGGACTCTTACGAATCCGTCTCAGAAAAATCAGTAGTTTGTTCGTTTTGAAAAATTTTAAACAAAGTTTTCAGTATTTCATTCTATGTTGTCTCGATACACAAACGCAAGGCAAAAAATTTTGTGGTAGGGCTACTTTGATTGAAGAGTAAGTATCTGCTAACTTATTCAGCATTCATTATTTAGTCTTCAGTATTTATTTGCAATATTGGGTAGGTTACATTCAAAGTCTTGGTAAGTCAAATAAAATAAAGTACAGCTACACAATTATCCTTTACCTTGTTCTGTTTTTGCAGAGAAGCCAAAAAAGCCTTTCCTGCTTATACTGCCGGACCGGAAAAACGAGCCAAGTGATCATAAATGACCTCTAGACCTCTAGTTTAGGAACAAAACAACACGGACATACGGACAACAAAGCCCGACGTGCCCACCAGGGCTGGCGCGTAATTGATCAGGGCTGCCGCTAAGTGGTAGGCCGGGCCCCGCTTTGTGCCCCTGAGTGGTCATCAATTCAAGAATGGTACGAAGATAAAGACCATAGATTGGTACTCACATACTCAACTCCACGAAGGTTTCTTAATAAACCAATTTATTTTTTTCTGTGTAAGCCGTAGGTAGCATCCTAACATAGCTTAGCTAACTTAGAATAAATTTAATTGTTGATGATTTTTTAATACCTGTACTCCTTATATGGGCTTTAGGAAATCCAAGGACAGTCACTTTTTTTTTAAATATATTTTTAGCTCAGCATTTCATCACGCAATTTCCACAGGATGCACCACACATCACTATATTATGCGCTTTCTCACACAGTCTACTAACAATGCTTTATTATTCATTGTACTTTAGAAATGGTTTTAAGTCATCCAATTTTTCTTTAGTAATTATCCTTTTTTGTCGATTATTCTTCATTTATCACTGAAAATTTTCGAAAACAGTTATTTTCTATGCGACTAAAAGCTGTGGTTACAAAGATTAACTCTATCGTGATCATCTGGTTGAGTTGAGAGACACTCGTACGATCGTTTTTAACGATGTTATCGCCATCATTGGCAAGCAATTTACCTACCAATCGTCCCACTATCCCACTAATAAAATAAATGCGAAAGTTTGTGAGGATGAAAACATCCACATTTTTAATAGTTTTTAATTCAAACTCGGTTCCACAGAAAACCAACATTATGCTGAGTGGATACCATTTTTGTATCAATTACTAGCTGGTGCCCGCGACTTCGTCTGCGCAGGTATCTTTATAAATTGTAGCCTATGTGTTATTCAGATGTATAAGTTATATTATTGTAAAGTTTCATTAAAATCCATTCAGTAGTTTTTACGTGACAAACATCCATCCATCCATCCATACTTACAATCTTTCGCGTTTATAATATTAGTAGGAGTATGATTGTAATATCCCATGTTATGTGGACTGTGGAATGTGTGATTTGGTACAAAATAAAAAAATATTCTATTCTATTCTAAAACAAACGCTGAGTGAAATAATTTTTGAGTTTTCACTTTGTAATACATCGTGAGCCCTTTGGCATCATTTTGAAAATTTTGGACGTAGACTTTTTAGTGCAGGCGACTGTTCATGGATCTTTGATCCTCAATCACGCCGAGAATACTTTACCGATTTAGCTGAAATTCGGTATATCTATAGTTCATGTCATGAGGTTAGGATACGCAGGTAAAGCCGCAGGGTAGCAAATAATTTCATAATAGCCAATTCTGGCATTCCATTCAAACGATACAATTTTAATAGTCGTTTTTGTAATCGCATTTTAATTAAGATTGTTATTTTATCTCTCCACAGATTGATTTATCATTAAGTTATAATTAGCGGATAAATTATGGGCTTTGATATTTCCGATTGATCAGTGTTGGCACCATAATTGCTCTTTATTGACAGGCCGTGGCTGATTGCCAAGATGCTGCGACGAGCGAGTCTTGAGACTATGTTTTAAGTAGGTGGCAGCTATTTTCTTCGTAAGTATTTTCTGAATCACATTTCCGTGCTGCGGTGGACCGAATCACCCGCTTTACAATCGAAGGCAAAGTTTGAATCCTGATTCCATCCTGATCCTGAAGACCCGCCATTCCTTGGACAAACTTGCTATCGAAAAAAAATAAAATTGAAAAATATTAATTATAGTGGTTCTACTACTCGGGCGAATGAACATGACACCTGGTTCGAATGACGTTTGTGCAAAGTACAGCGTAGAATTGTATAGTCTTGATAGAGAAGAGGTCCTGTACATGGTAATGATAAGTGATGATAAGGCTTCGGAATTAGAGGAAGAAGAAACACGGAGGGCGCCGCGCGGGGCAGCGGCGGAAGCATCAAGTTCCGAGCCACTTGTCAGCCGAGTGTCATGTTGATTCGCCCGAGTAGTACCAAAGTTATTCCCTCTACCTAATAAACGATAAGTAGAACATTCCCCTTCAGCAGTAAGGGATCATAAGTGACAAGTATTCAAAAATAATAGACTACATTTTCGATGATATCAAAATACAGGAAGCTAAAATATTTAATTGGTAGGTATTTGTGCTCGTGTAGTTCACAACTAGGCCACGATAAGGTTCATTGAAAATCAAGAGCACAGCTCGATTTTCAATGGATTCAGTTAAGATGCGATAGTTTGGATCTCTGCCAACAAAGTTTAAAATTCAGCATAGAAGTGTTGCCGTCTTTTCGATTAAAATTTGGCACCAAAATCCTTCGAAAGTCCGCAACCAAGTTGAAAACAGTGCAAGCCTTTTGAATTATTTATCACTCGGAAAGTAGGCAAAAACTTGTTATTCTTCTAAAATAATCTTTTGTGAATGAATATTTTATACGTACACTTCTTCCGACTATTTTTTTTCAAAGTTGTTTACGAAGAATAGCTTTCTTTTTCTTCTATTTTACGCAGTGATTTCAAGTGTCATCCTTGTTCGCCTGTGTGAGCAAGATTTTCCCCATTTTCGTAGAGTTAAAGGCATTCAATATTCGTCCATTTGAAAAGTTCCTTTGACGTCATTTTGTAAGATTTTTGATGCTCTCATTGGTTTCCATGAGGCATGACAAAAAGGCATGTCAGTTTTTATTTGGTAAATATTTTTCAATTTTGTTTGAGCTAACACATTTCGTTTTATTGTTTTGTTAAGAATTTGCAAAACATCGATAAATTTGTAGCGTGAATTCCGCATCTTCTTTATTCTTTCCTGTCATTCTATTGAAATAAAGCTCAAATAAAACCTCTTAAGAAAATCGTTCAATCACGTTTAGGCAGTGTGATTGTGTGTAGTTCTTTTTGGAAATTAGATTATGCTGCAAAATATTCAAGCTAACGTTCATTCAAGCATTTTGTAACATCAAGCTGAAGACTTTTCGAGGTAAAAAATTGCAACTTATCGACCTCAAACTTCAGTGGTCGTGTTTAAGCTACAATTACAAGTACAGGTAATTTGATATTCGATCAAACGGTATTCGATTTCAAGTAGGGATCCAATGCTTGCCTACGCATCTACATAGCTACGCGTCTACATTCCTAGTACGTTCTACACTACAGCCTAGTGCGGCCTACAATGCAGTTCATTTGCATACATTCTCGTATGGTATTTCAACTTCCTAGCTTTATTGAGGACATCTATCATAGATTCCTAGCTAAGACTTATGGCCAAGATTTCTAGGAATGCGAAGAAAATAATTCAAGTTTAACGAAGAACAACCCGTTTCTTACACTATTACTTTTTATATAAAGTTTTTCTTAGACTTATTATCACGTTTCTGCAACAATTATTTTATTTTTAGGAAAAAAAATACTTAGTTTCTACCTTTACTTTATGTTATAAGTTTAATTTAACATTACCGTCATCTTGTTAAAGTTTGTTGATTTTGACAGTTATAAGTTCAGCTTTTGATTTCCTGATAAAATGTGAGTAAAACTTTGAAATCACATCATAAAATGATGTCAGAACTATCAAATAACGATAACTTCGTAACTCGTAATCCATATCAATTACCTCGTTAGATAAAGTTTAACTGTCTACCTAAGTCTCCAATTTATTGAGATTCTTTACTGTCCCTCTAGCATTTAGTGGATGTGTCAGTTAAAGACACCCAATAAAGATTTTACAAGGCATAAAACTTTATGTGGTGACATAAAATACATTTAGGCATGCAAAAGTGTCTAGAGTTTTACTTTTCCATATTTTCTGACACAGTATTTTCTGTTGAGAATAGTTTTACTTTTGTGTGAGTCAGCTTGCTTTTACTGGTACTCTCAGTTGGCTCTGACAAATAAATATAGGTATCCAATATAAAAAAAATTGGACATTTCACACAACGCCCCAAACTAAGCAGAGCTTGTACTATGGGAACCAGATAAACTGATAGAATACTTAAGAACTTTTTTTTTATAAATACATACATAGAATAAATAGAAAACACCCAGACTCAGGAAAAACATCGATGTTCGTCACACAAATGTTTGCCCCGAAGCGGGAATCGAACCCGCGACACTCGGCGTAGCAGTCCAACGCACTTGCCACTCGACCATCCGTGTCGTCATATATAGTTTTATACATGTAATAAAGTATTGACCTATAGCAACCATGCGAGCCATCATCATCGTCATCATCAGCCTATTGCAGTCCACTGCTGGACATAGGCCTCTCCCAATGAGCGCCATCGCGCCCTGTCTTCGGCTTGCCGCATCCATCTACTGCCTGCAACCTTTCGCAGATTATGCGAGCCATGCTAGAACGCAATTTACATTTTGGCGCCCCAACGTGGGACTAAAGACAACTTGCACCAAACTATCAAAGTTCCTAAGCAATTACTTCGCTCGATTGACAGTTCTTAACGGTCTGAATTTGGACCGTTAAAAAATGGCAAGCAAGAAAAGTAATTGCTCAGGAGCTTTGACAGTTTGGTGCAAGTAGGCATAAGTATTTCAAAGAATCCGTGATAGTTATCTAATAGAGCCTTTTCCAAAAGTTAAACACTATTCGTGGTATTTCAAATGAACATAAATACTAAAAGAAATTATGAACATTTCATAAAAGCGCTCCAACAAAAATTCATCAATTTTTTATCAAAACTACGCGCACGGCTGAAAAAGGAGCAAATTTTGTTTGAAAAGCTGTGCAGCTCTCTAGGTGAAACCATTCCTGTTTGTCAGACAGCCGTCCGCAATAAACCTCTATCCTAACGAGTTGTAAAAACTCCGGACCGGATAAAACAGGACCGGGCGGCTATTTCCGTTTTCGAGCCGGATAATCGTGACGGATGGTGGCTGCATTACGGCTCTCTGAAATGCAGTGTGGTGTTACCAACTTGAAGCGTGTGGGAGAAAAAGATAAGTGGAGAGTTTATAAGTACGATAAATGAAAAAAATACTGCTTAAATGTTGTTATTTCTTTTTATACTGGAACTGAAACTGATTGTAGGTTTCTGTATTTTTTCAAAACTACAATCTGTCTAGGTTGTTGAGGCAACAGTAAATAGGTCATCTAGATATGGGTTACATCGCCATTTCATATCAAGTGTATCTCACCTCGTGCACACTCAAAGATTTTTTTAAAATCGCTTGCCCAAGCCGTTGCTCAAACCCGCTAAATGAGAAAAAAATCATTTGTTTCTTTATCCATCGAAAGGCCCATCGAAAGGGTAAACAAGCTCAAAGAAAATAAAAGCTGAAAATCTGACTGCGAAAATATTATGCATTGATTGCTAATTCATTATTTCAAATTAAATTCAAACATATGTGACATAAACCTATATACATATTTTTAGTACGCGTTAACACTTCTTGACGAATATACCCTCGCAATTTCTAGTCTCTACATCCAGTAATTTAGCTTGTGCATTCTCTGTCAGTCAGCCAGGACTAAGCATCAATATTTATAAAAGACTTGAACCTGACTGACTGACTGACAACAAAGACCAAACCGCTGACGTACAGACTTGCAATTTAGAGGGTGTGTTCGGCAAGAAGTGCAGGCGATTTATAGTGATACTCGGCCCAATTTTGGTCGCATCCGGAAGCTCTTAAAGGATTTTAAATCATGTTAAATTAGCATTAATTTCATATTCTCTGAACATTATGTAATGTAAGTAAGTTTTTAGGAACTAAAAACACGGGCTGTGTGCATTTTTATCATAACAACGAGACAAAAAAACAGTTCATATTTGTGTGAAAAACAAATGCCCGACTGAACCCTTTTGGAAAGCTTGTTTACCGGAAATTAAAACAAAATATTTCAGGAAAAAATCACAATATAGGATAAACAGGCGATTATTTTTTAATGAACTTGTTCCGGTTAATGCAAAATCCTTTCACAAGGATATAAACACAATACATTTGAAACAGTAGATGTAGTAATACAAACATAGTGACGTCAAAAAGGGTTCAGTTTTTTTGACGTTATTGAGACAAACTTCCATTAAAAAAAAAAACAGATTTCATTCCCCTGGTTGGCCACATTTTCGGGTGTGGAGTAGTTATTAGATTAGAATTAATAGTTATAAGATTGTAACGGGTATAATTTATCGCGCTCACCTCATCTATTTTTGTGCCTTGCAATCACACATAGGTGTGATAATTGCGAAAGTCTACGAAAAACGAAACTCTAACTAGGTAGTTTAATTAACGAATCAGGTATATTCTAGAACAAGCCAATGAAGCTTTCTTTGGACCTGTTATTACTGCATAACTACATTGTTACTGTGCCTACATCGTCAAAATATAATATTTACTTTAGGTTTCAGGTAAACAAAAACAGAATGTTCCATCATTTTGAAAAGGTCCTATGGGAATCGAACCACCACTCCACACCCGAAAATGTGGCCAACCAGGGGTAGTCTGTTTTTATCCGACTGCGAAAAGGAAGTAGGTTATGTTTAGTCACCTCGTAAAGATCCGCACCTCGAAGGGGTAAACATAATCGTTTAGCAGAAGATTTCTCTAGATTTATTGTTTTTAAATCAAAATTAAAAATAAATCGTTGAAAAAGCTCTAAGTAGAGACGCACTCTAACCAAACTAGTAATCATCAATCAGTTTCTATAAAAGGCTTAAGAGCCATACGGCGGTTCTCCCGCCGCGGGATTCCGCTTCTGAACCGCACATTGTCACAATTAATATAGAAGTGGACTGCGATGGGAAACCGCACAGTTGTAGTATGCAGCATACAACTTCCATAATAATTGTGTCTAGTGCGGTTCGGAAGCGGATTCCCGCGGCGGAAGAACCGCCCATGTAGTATGGCACTTAGTATAGCGACACATCTGTGGAACGTACGGTGCCAATCGTTCGTCTGAAACTGCACTTACGTACGACCTTTCACTCGTAGGTACATGTCTGTATATTTTACAATGTTTGTCATTTACGACCCGTGCCTAAATCTATTGCGATACGTGGCATTGTAAATCTTCGGCTTAGGGGAAGAACTAGACTTTACAATTAAACAAAAAAAGGTTCATTACAGCTTATCATAAATCAAATTTCATGTTTAGGAGAATTCTCTTACCAGGCGACAGACTTCGATTTTAAAAATATAAGAGTATTTGGTTGGAGTTTTAAAGGAATATTTTAATTGAACTTAACTTTATTAACAGAAATTAAAAAGATTTGTTGGATAAACATCCAAACACTTCTTAATAAATACCAAAATAGATAAACTCTTATTCCTTAACTATCCATTTTCTTAAAACACAAATAATCCTTGGGTGGATGACCAGGTGGCTCCATGGACCTGCGAAACCACATCAATAATTTATTCTCATTCTCTCCACATATTAGTCATGGTTCCTAAACATCATGACTTCAAAAATGTAAAACTATACCCCGTTTCAGAATTCAAGATTTTTTTTTATACAAAGGTGTGACCACACTAAAAGAATAATAAACAAAGTGACGTTTACTCAATATTCCTAAATAAATATGGT
Source organism: Lobophora halterata (assembly GCA_932526365.1). Classification (NCBI taxonomy): domain Eukaryota; kingdom Metazoa; phylum Arthropoda; class Insecta; order Lepidoptera; family Geometridae; genus Lobophora; species Lobophora halterata. The sequence goes on along the minus strand of OW052012.1, from coordinate 10,756,968 downwards.
AGGGTTTATTTTCTAGTCATTATCCATAGAAGAGACATTAATCATAATATGCAAAGGAACATAGCAGATTCCTAACAAATATTCTTTCGATTCACACAATTGCACACGAGCAGCGAAAAAAGAACACATTCACATTTGTAAATGGACAAGAGACGAATAAAATTTACAAACACACAATTCGGTCAAAATCCAAAAATTGTTTCGAACTTCTGTGATTTACTCAGATGATACCAGTGTCTTAAAATATTTTAAGCTTCTAATTCTTCATCGTGATAAAACATTCCTATAAAATAAAATAAAATATAATAAACATTTAAAAACCATTGCTATTTTCCATTCTATGGATTTTTATTAGAAAATAAACCGTACCATAATGTATTTAGGAAAAATGAGTAAACGGCACTTTGATAAGTATTTTTTTAGTGTGGTCACACAATTGTTTACAAAAAAATCTTGAATTCTGAAACGGGGTATACAAATACATACATACATATTATGTACTTATAAACTTGTAGGGCCGCTGACAGGTCGCGCGCGGCAACTAGCGACATGAGCGACATGTCAGCGGTTCCACAATACTTTTCTTTTTAATAAGGTGGACAATGTTTAAAATTGTTTGACACTAAAAGTGCTCTGCCGTCCGCTGCCATCCCAGTGGGAATTGCGCCTCTAAGCCCGTATGAACTCACTTAGGATGTGTCAGATCCCACTCCTCCAGCTGCTTGCAAAGCGTCTTCACATCTTCGGTAGACTGTTTCTTCGCTGAGCCCAAATCTGTGCTTTTTCTACTGTTGCTGCGGCGACGCCGAACCTTCTCTGAAAATTACAATACAAAAGCGCTCAGTGGCGTGCCTTGGGAGAGTCAATACAAAAACTACTTCATACCATTTTTTTTATCTCTTTCCCTCTGGCCAGGTGGACTGTCTGCGAAAGGTTGCAAAAGTTTGATCGATGAGAAGATAGGGCGCAATAGCACAGTTTGGGAGACTTTAGGAGACAGCAGCGGACTATACGTATAACTAGTTAATCGCTCCGAACCCCACGAAGAAAATTTCTTCAACAATGCTTTATTGAAAGAGGAAGACCTTATCATTTTTGAAATAATAAAATAGGTGGACATGAACAACTACCGAGCAACATCTTCCTCTTAGCCTCACTCTCCGGCTGCATTAGGTGGTAATCTGATGTCTGTCAATTTCATTATTTTATAAAAAAAAAAGGTCTCTCTTTAAAATAAAAAATGTTGTCCAGATTATCTTTCAGATTTTTTTCAGTTCTTTGTGTCTTAACAATCCCTAGACTGATCTCGCTCATATACGAACTCAAAAATTGATTTCATACTACGTGCATTTTAACTATAGGTAGGTAAATAAATATTTTGGTCATTTCACAGAACGCCATCTAGCCCCAAACTAAGCAGAGCTTGTACTATGGGAACCTGATGGCTGATAGAATACTTAAATACTTATTTTTTTTTGTAAATACATACATAGAATACATAGAAAATCCAGACTCAGGAGAAACACCGATGTTCATCAAACAAATGTTTGTCCTGAAGCGGGAATCGAACCCGCGACACCGGGCGTGGCAGTCCAATGCACTTGCCATTCGACCATCCGTGTCGTTCAACTAAATTTAATGAGATAGCATCAGCGGTTAGTGTTGAATATAAGTGCACCAAGATGTTGTGGTCTGACGTCAACTGCAGCAGAATTTAACCTAAGAAACATTTAGTACAGCTCCTAAAAAATATTTCAGGCACCTCATGTGTCGCTTGTGCCTTCTATAAAGTTCTATAGCTACGTAAGTGCAGTTCCTTCTCTGAAAAATGGAGCTTAATCCAAAATGGTTTCATACAAAATCTCAACAAAAAGTCTGTGGAGCAAGCAAGATGGGGCCTTGCATATTTTATACTCCTCTACCGTCTCAACCTTATTCACAAGTTTACAGGCGAAACACTTCGTTAGAAATTGCACCTTAAGGTTTTGGAATAAGGTACTTTTTTGGTACTTTAGTATGGATCTTATGGTCCTATGGGTGGAACGTAAATGGAGCGTTGAGAAATGGTAGTTCGGGCGCACGTGCGGAGTAGCAATTAGTGAGACTCCTTTATAAAATTGATTTATGAGTTTGAAAATTATTTTCCACACTATTCTTCATCGAGATATTTAATTTTTACTTTACACCAAGGTTTTAATCAAAAGACGATTGTTTTGTTATGCGTGCACGAAGTTAAACTTAACGAGCATGAGAAGTAAATAATCAAGGTTTTACAAAAATATGGTACAACCGACTTCAATTGGACTGTTGTAGTGACCGTAAACACCACTGAATAGTCACAGGGAAGCAAAATATGCAATTTCGTACACTTGCATGATGTAATTTTTTCAGTTATTTTGATTTCAAAACCAAAGTAATGAACCGATTTTCATGATTTTTATATCGAATTTCTATATTATCCTTTCAAATAAAAGATATTCAAATATAGATTTTCAAATAGGTTGATAAAAAACAAAGTTCTAAGGTAACAAACATAAAAAAAAAACATTCAACCGAATTGATAACCTCCTCCTTTTTTGAAGTCGGTTAAAAAGAGGTTTACGTGAATTACCAGCATGGTTACGTGTGTCGGGTTTCGGCAGCGCCCAGCTAGCGTAGTCTCCGTCGCCACCAGCGCAGTATTGCATCTTGTTCTCGGCGACAAATGCCTTCCCCAGCATATCTGGAAACCAGCTCAAACTCAATTAAAAGTTAAGTTCATTATGCTAATGGTTTATCTTCTTCTTATCGTGTCACTAGTTCTTTCGAACCAGTGTGATGAAAGGATTTCAAGTGCGTCGAAAATATATGTCACCCATGTATGCCGGTGACCTCACCATGTTTTCCTTCATAGTTTAGCACGTGTTTTAAATGACCACATAGATTTTTTGAACAGAAAATCCATTGGTGTACGTCTGGGTTCGAACTCACGACCTTCGGATTGAAAGTCGAGGCACCTCCCACTCGGCCAACACGGCTTTTTTTTGGTTGTACCTACCTGAAACATCCCACTTCATGGCAAAATCCTCCCTTCCTTTTTTGTTTTTTTTTTCGGATGCAGTTTGCCGCAGATGGCCGTTACAGCTACATCGGACTCTTTCCGCCTCGCTTCCTTTCAGTTTAATAAACTTATATATAGTGCACAAAAGGAGCCTCTACGACGCGCAATTGCAATCCTTTTACCATACTGTTTTGAAAGAACTAGTGACACGATAAGAAGAAGAATAAACTTACTTTTAATTTTTTATTTATTTAACATTAGACTCACAATTACATTTTTTCTTGTTTAGGCTATGAAATATATACTAATCTTATTATGGCTTGCACATTAGTGGACGGTTCGGCAGAGGATTTTTAATTTATCAATTAAATCTGTTACTTATACAATGAATCGAAAACGAAATAAGGTTCGTTTTCAATGCTCGCCCGCGATGCTCCGCCCAAGTAGATCACCGAGCATTGAAATATATATACCTATTTCGATTGGAAAAGTATTAAATTCAATTGATAAATTTAAAATCCTCTGCTGCATCGTCCGCCAATATACGCAGGCTATTACAGTTTAATAAAATAAAACCCACCTGCGTAACTACTGCTGCCAAATTTGATACTTCGACTAACAAGTGGGGACAATAGGAATAGCCAGCAGAAGCCAGTTGACAAGGATCAAATGTCCTAAAGCGTCGATGACACAGGGCTAGCTTACAAGCTACAAGCCGGCGAGTTTAAAAGCTAACGAGTGAGTGAGTTAGCTTTTGGGAAGGATCGTCAACTAGCAGATTGTAAAAAAGCCGATGTCACGGGGCGATATATGCGAACGAGTTCGCTTGTATAGCTTGTAAACTAGCCCTATGTCATCGACGCTTTAGACATGAAATTAGCTTCTAGGAACCGCTGAATATTCATAACTGACCTTGGTCCTTTAAGCATTCCATGGCTGTTGGTTCTTTAATGTATGATAGTGTAGATAGAGTTTTCAACTCATCATCTTCAAGTTTTATCTGTAACGTGTCAAGTATACTTAACCCAGCTGAGGTGAAAATAACGTTAACATTCTACTGATGTGGTGTCTATCAGGCGTCAACTAAACTAGCATGATATGCGTACCATTCCATTAAAGTTTATTTTGAAATAGGTAATGGGTCTTAATCCACCACGCAGAACCATTTAATTTCAAAACATGTTAATTATTGAAACTAACCAGCTCCTCCGGCGATGCTCGAAGACCTTTAATCTCCTCTTGCCTTTCCACAAACGCCCAGAAGCTAAGGCACTTGTTCAGGATAAACTCATTGTCATCCACCCCCTTGATGGGGGTGAAGTCAAGTCTCAAGAACTGGTTCTTAATCGGCTCCCCACATTCAGATTCATAGAAATTGGATGCTCGGTGGAATCCTTTTCCTTCGAATATCGGCTCCGAAAACTTGCCAAAGTCTGTAAAATGTAACCAATCAGCATCTAATCTTATTGACCCAGCGAGCGCAAAGCGCGAACTGAAGTAGGCTCTGTAAGTATATAAATTTTTTGTCGATTCAGTTTATGGAAAATTTTCAAAATGGCGGAGATATGGGGGGGATATATATATAAACTCAATTTTTTTTTACCGTGTTGAACACGGTAAACACGGAACACACAAAAAAATGTGTCTAAGTGTCCACATAGTTATTTGATTATAAGGGGTTTTTATCGCGCTCACCTCGTATGTTTTTGTGTCCCGACGTTTCGACTGTATTGCATCAGCCATGGTCACGGGTTGACTGGCGTATTGGAGCTACCGTCGCGGTGAAATGAGGGAACTACCCTCATTTTGGTCGTTAAAAATGTTCGGTCGGCACACCACACTGACGATATCCGGACACTTAAGCGGTGTTTTAATACCCGTTGTAATCAAATAACTATGTGTGATAATCGCGAAAGTCTACGAGAGGGAGTGTCCACAGTTTGCTAGTTTTGAGCTCACTTTACGCAGTTTGCGAGGGCGTACTAAGACGATATGCCGCAAACTCGCAAAACGATAAGGCGCTAACAGTTTGCCTACTGGGGGCACAGCCTTACGCCAACCGAGCGTTAAATATCCGAGTTTTTTTTTTTCCCGGATGGACGTTTAATGCAGTTAGCCGCAGATGGCTGTTACTGCGTCACCGGACTCTGAAATATCCGAGCGTGACGGCTCAGTCTCATTAAATACCCACAAAATAGTGCAGAACGTGCCTTAAGAAGTTGTCACTTCAAATAACCATCGTAAGGATCACCTTTCAAAGCCTCATCTTCCAAAGCTTCTTCTGTATTTTCAGAAGTTTCAGGGCTGCTCACCTCCTGAACAGATTCTGTTCCATCAAGAAATACTTCGAAATTGTCACATTGGTCCTTCTTGGGGAAGTTTACAATATCCTGAAAATTGTGAGGAGTATTCTCATCATTGTTATATCTGATATCTAATATTTGTTCTGACGAAGACATAATTCGCTGCAAAAATGGCTGCAAAATTAATTATTTCGTCCACCAACTTTGAAACTGAGCATGGTACAAGTACTCAAGGTATGCTACTCCGGAGAGCAACGTAATCAAAGGAGTCAGGACTGATTTTTGTCACACCTATTTTGTACTTTTGCCCAGCTTTATTGGAAAAGGTAATACAATAATTCTAATTTTAATAGTTTCCTTTATTTATTACAGCATAAGCTAACTACTACAATCTATATAAAAAAAGGAAACAATGGGCCACCCATAGACCGTTGCAAACGACCTATAGGTAGCTCAACTGCTACAACTCTATACCCGATGGCAGCGTGCCGAGGATACTGGCTGCATTGCCTCTTTGTATTGCAAGGCTTATTCTTTGGCCGCGATAGCTGCCAGCCCTCTGATCACGCGTCGCTTCGACCAGACACTCGTGACAAAATTTACTTTAGAGTTTAAGAAAAGGTTTCTTTTATTATTCTTATTATTCTTTTGGTAGGTAAAGTAAAGGTAAAGGTGGATAACGACCGAAACATTCTCGCTGCGAACTATACATTGATCATTCGCAGCGAGCAATTAGCGGCTCGTTGCTTGCGTGTTTGTTTCCACGCACTGACTGCACTACACGAATGCTTGCTGCGAATGGTACGTTACACAGTTCACATTCGCCGCGTAACACCGGTCAACCACGTTAACATAGTAAAAATAAAACCTCATTTGATGAACCACCCCATGTGGACGAATGGGAAAAATTCCTAAAGTGCCATACCTTGAATTTTTGTACCATGGTAAAAATACTTTAGTGACAGTCTCTGCTATTTTTTGAGTGCTTATTTAAAAAAGATTGATTTCACCAAAAAAGTATCAATGACAAAACGCGAAAAGAAAAAAATACACAGATTTATTTTGGCACCAACCAAAGAGTACCTACCTATATCTGTCACCGCAATTTTTTTAAACATATCTTGACAATTACCGATTTTCAAACACGAAAAATTAAAACTGTCTATTTGCACTACTTCAAAAGTCTGCTATGAAAGAATTTTTAAATGTATTTGTTAAATTGTTAAAAAAATATTACCTAACCTTCAATCAGAGGGTTAGGTACTGTGCACAATTTTTCGACAGTTTACAATTTAAAGTTTTTCAAACCAAACAATTTTAAACTTTCGGTTTTTGCTATTATACGCTAACACATCGACACGAGCGTGCATTCCATAGACAACCTCGGATTTTGGTGCAATCTTATTTCACAGATCAGTCAGAGTAACTACGGGTGCAATCATAGACAACCTAGGATTTTTCTCGATTCCAATATCTAAACTCATAAACATTCCTTGCTCGATTCAAGCCATTAGAAAAAAAAATCATACACAATATTGTTATCACTCCCAATTGAATGGAGTCCCAAAACCCAGTATCGTGGAAGACGAGTGAGAGCAGCTTCTCCTCATCCACGAGCAACCCTGACGGAGCGCAGTCGCTCAGCGTGTTCAGCGACGGATGCTGCGGCGAGCCGCTGACGGCGCAGCACCTGGTGGTCGACTTCACGCCAGTCGAGGAGCTGGACAACGACTTCGTGCAGAGGAAGTGCTGCGCCTTCTGGGATTTCATTAACCAGCAGCCGGAGCTACAGGGCCTAATGGCGCAGCCAGTAGGTTCAGATAGATAGATTATTCTTTACTGCACACCATCACAAAACAAACAAAAATATACATAAAGAAGAAAATAATGGTAAAAATAGTGGACTATGGGCGGTCTTATCGCTAAAAGCGATCTCTTCCAGACAACCTTTGACAAGACTGTTGAACAAAACATGGACGGCGGCATATTAAACTTAAGCTACTTAATTAACTAATAACTAACAATGAAAAATTCAGACTATATAAATTAAGTTCAGAGTCGATGATACGGGGCTAGTTTACAAGCTACAAGCCAACGAATTCGCTAGTAGCTTGTAAACTCGCCCCGAGTCTTCGAATTTTTACAATCTGCTAGTTGACCATCCTTCCGGACCGCTGAAGCGTCGATGACAGGGCTGGTTTACAAGATACAAGCTTATAACTCGGCCCTCGTCTTTTACTTTTTTACAATCTGCTAGTTGACTATCCTTCTGGACCGCTAGTTCGCTCACTGTAAGTTAGTATATTGAGAGAGAGAGTATAGTAAAATTTAAAAAGAAGATGGCGTTACTGCGACGCTGGACGCTTGGTGAGCGATGAGGGAGCTTGACGATGCTGTAGGGAGGAAGGTCGAGCTCCCTCCCAACAGCACATGTACCTATTTATCTTAAATTAATTAGAGAGAGATATCCAATATAAAGTATCTAATATTTACGACCGCCATATTTTAACCGTGTAGTAGTCGAGAGAGCGGCTGTAATCACTTTGTCTATCTGAGTACCAGCTGACGCGGTCTCCGAAACATGGGATTAAATTTAATATATTCCGAAATAATGCTCGATTTACATAATTCCAGTCTTGTGGTCGAATTCAGCGCTGGAATGCCACTAGAATAATAGGAACTAGCACTGGAATGCACTGGAATAAACTCATGAAATGGACACATTCTAGTGTATTCGAAAGTTGGTTCACAAAATTCCAGTGGTATTTCAGCGCTGGATTCGCCTGGATTGGAATGTAACTGGAATAATGTTAACCAGGCATAAACCGAGCCAATTCACGTTTCAACCCACTTGAAACAATTTTATATGTATCTGCGGAATTTGCTTTGGACGCTTTCAAGGGTTTACGTAATTTATTGAATAATTTCAGGAGGCGAACTTGTATAGGAAATTTTACGACAGAAATGACAATATATCTGAAGAGGAAACGACACAGGCTACTGAGCCTGTTAAACCGGAGAGGACGGCTGTGTCGATGCTTGAAATTGTGGAGAAGAAAGGTACATTTTTTTTTTTAATTTATGTATTTATCAATATAAACAATTTAAAATACATTGGTTGCTTATATTAACACTAATAAACCACTAAGGTTTGTGCAAGTGCTATGAGTTGACATTTCGAGCGTTATCTCGATAAGTAGGTACCTAACTAAGTGCGTGAGTAGTATACAATATGTAATTTTGCATTCCCGCGGGGCTTGAACAGACGATTGTAGTAGGTATACAAAGTCACCCTAATACCATAAATCAAATCTCACATTTAATGAGTAGCCGAATATTTGAAGAAATGTTTTTTCGAGGAAGCGGAATAAGCCGCAGCTTAACAAGAAAGTAGTATCAGAATCAAGTCTTAGGGCTCTTTCAATTTAGACGTTTCGTGTCGGCCCTTATCGCCAAAAATAGTTAACTAATGAAAAAACTTCGCCCGGGGCAACTGAGCTCATCAAAAGAAATCATCGATTTTCGCTATTTGTTTGTACTCTTTGTTTATGTCTTTTTGATACGGACAAAGTAAATAATTCCACTGGCAGCCTTTAATCTACAAAGTTCACGGTGACTGAACACAGTAAAATGCTGTACGCAATGTGTGGGTTGACCACCCGACTGGTTTAAATGGATTTTTTCATTTCCAACGCAATCCATTTTTCATTGAAGTCGAATGCTTAAGGGGAATCCTCAAATCCGAATTCCATACAAAATGTTTCGGACAAATACTCAAAAAGTACGCCGTATTATAGTAATTACTTCACACTATTCGTTTTGTCCATGTTTTTTGATTTCCTCAAAAAAAAGTGAAAGGTTTCATACTTTAATTTAGATTTCATACGTGTTTTGAAATTAACCCTACTAACTTAAAAACACGTATAAAATCTAAATTAAATTGTGAAACCTTTAACTTTCTTTGTTGAGGAAATCAAAAAACATGGACAAAACGTGTGAAGAAATTACTATAATACGGCGTACTTTTCGAGTATTTGTCCGAAACATTTTGTACGGAAATTTGCCTTGACGATTACCCTTAAATAGTTTTTTTTCATTAACAACGCAATCCATTTTTCATTGAAGGCGAATCCTTTAAGTACTTATAGATTGTTTTCATAACGAAATAGGTTATAATGCTGCAATTTAAGGTAAAAGCAAAACAAAAGGCATTGTCCTGACTGATTGGCTACAGACAACATAGCATAATCAGCCTATAATGTTCCCACTGCTGGGACTCAGGCCTACTCTCGGCTAGGATAGCGAATGGGTCTTAATCCACCACGCGGACCCAATGCGGATTGGTGGATGTCATATGCCATAGAACATATTTTTTCTGTCCTATGACATATCGGTTTCCTCGCGGTGTTTTCTTTCACCGTTGCAAGAACGTGGGATGCATACATAGATTTTTTCGACCGTAAAAACCCATTAAAAAACCCCAACCAAGGCATGATTGCCACCGGGATTCGAAACCGCGACCATCGAATCGCAAGGCAATTCACTCGGCCACCACGTCCTCTAACAGACTCTTTTTGCTTTCCCGTGACTTTTTAGAGGTGTTAATGATGTCACTAGAATCCGAATTTAAGTCAGTTTTAATACTTATTCTTCGTTGAAAAACGTCTTTTGTTTTTTTAACTGTTAATGGTTCGTGTTTGTTTTTTGTTAATTGTTAATGGTCACTGTCTGATAAGCCGCATTTCTTTGACAGTCCCACACTAATTTCCTAGAAACCCAATTAATAAAATTTTTAAGAGCCCATTTTGTAGAACTAATCTCGGTCTAAATTCACCCCTTACTCGAATTTGCAATGAGTACAGCTTTAGCTCTAAATCTATTACAGACTTGGATCTGTTTGGTGAATAATTTAGTGTGTTCAAAAATAAATTAAGAAAATCTTATTCCTGTTCTCAGGACTCTTGAATGAATCTTAATAAAAGTGTTTTGTATGTATACTCAACCCTTTGTGTGTTATTTTGTTATATATTTTTTTCATTTTATTTTATTCCTTGTTTTATGTTGACTTTGTCTTGTAGAAAGTACCTACAAATTTTATTTTGTTTTCGTTCTTGTGTTTTTTTCATTGTGTCATATTTTTTTCTTTTAATTTAGGTGTTGCCTGTTTTCTATGAGTGTTGTGCAAGCCTATAATTGGTTCACATTTTAGTGTATGCTATTATGTAAGTGTTCGGTGTATTTTATATTATGTGTGCTGTTGGCATTGCCTTATTGAATAAATAAATAAATAATTGCAGGACTGATCGACCGCACGTTCGAGGCGAAGCTCCCACAGTCCCACTGTTCGCTTGGATCCAGGGAGTACCTTGGAAACAGTAGCCCCCTCCCAATTAGGGCATCTTCGATTAAAAGTGACCCAAGTAAATATACTTATATTCCTGGTACCCTTATAAAACGCGAATAGTATGGGTTTTTATTTCTTCCTACCTAGCCTTATTACCTAGCCTGAGGGCTCTTTCAATATAGACGTTTCGTGTCGGACCGCTGCAGTGCCAAAGCGGTGCGTTTGTCGTGCGGCGCAAGGACGGTCATTTATTTTCATACAAAGCGCACGGTGCGGCAACCGTGCGGCGTTGGTACGATCGATTGAAAGAGCCCTTACTTCCGGGATTTGTGATTGCACCATTCCAGAGATATAAGGCATACTACCCGAAAGTCGTGGGTTCGAACCCACCATACACCAATACACCAATACACCAATGTACTGTATGTATGTAATGGTTCGAATACACCAATGGATTATTCTGTTCAATAAAATCTCTATGTGCATTATAACGTCTTCAACGGTGAAGGAAAACATCGTGTGGAAACCGGCATGTCATAGAACATAAAAAAGTTCGAAAAACATGCGTTAAGTTCACGAAAAGAGCCTCTTCGAGGTGCACTTGAAATCCTTTCACCACACTGCTTCGAAAGAACTAGTGACACGGTAAGAAGGAGCGCTTAATAAATGTAAAAAAATAAATACCTATTTTTGAACATTTCACATAACGCCATCTAGCCCCAAACTAAACAGAGCTTGTACTATGAGAACCAGATAACTGATAAAATACTTAAATATTTTTTTTAATAAATACATGCATAGAATACATACAAACACCCAGACTCAGGATAAAATAGACATAGAAAATATTTTTTAAGCTTATGTATTTCAAACTGTATATTTTTTTTGTCTTACCAGAATTATGCAATGTAACATTTTGGCCAATAAATGATTGAATTGAATTGAATCAAACACCGATGTTCATCACGTAAATTTATTTCCTGAAGCAGGAATTGAAATCGAACCCGCGACACCGGCGGCGTGGCAGTTCAACACACTTGCCACTCGACCAATCGTGTCGTCGATGTAAATGTCGATACAAACCGCTTAGTTCGAGCTCGTAACTAAGAAACTACAGATTGTAACTAAGAAATTACAGCGTAACGCAAAGTGGGTTACAATCTATCTTAGTGTACAGGCAAATATTCATCATTTCAGTATGCATATGCAGCGGATCCTGTAAGACCTGTCAGCAGAAGCCGAGTAAGGTGTCCCTTGCACCCTCCACAGCGGCAGCATCGAACCTCTGCAGGAAAATGCAGGACTGGGACGATAAACATCCAAAGTATAAATTTGTGTTTTCGTTATGTCATAGAATATGAAATTGTTGCATAGATTTTAAGACTATTTTTTTTACATAATAATCAGTTTTATTTAACAGACAAAAAATAGTCACAGGAATGCAAAATATGCATTTTCGTTTATTATGGCGACATACTTATTAAACTGCTGAACTGATTTTTATGAAATTTCTATAGGATCAATCTGATAGTCTTTTCAAAACCTTTCATACAAAAAATACTTAAAAAAATCGGTTCATTAATGATAAAATATGGTAAAAAAAATTAATTAAAAAGAAAGCATATACAATCGAATTTAGAACAGCCTAAAGAATATGATTGATGGGATTTTTTGGATAATTACATTTCTTTATTGAAAAATTCCTTAGGACAAAATTGGAGATAGAAATTAATAATGTTAATATTAATATATAAAGTTTGAATAATGTTTTGATTGATAAATCATTTTATACACAGATGCATGGAGCCTCCAGGTCATCCCCCACTGCTCAGCGCATGCGTAATGCAGAGAAAAATGTTTTGATAAAACCAATAGGTTTGTATTTTACTTATTTTTTTTTATTTAGCTCGTTATGTTATGTTTTTTGTAACTTTAATTTTACTTGGTAACATCCAAGTTATTTGTACCTACAACTTATTTAGAAATAAATAGCTGTTTGGTAATAAGTGCTTATTTAATTTCTTTTTTTCATAGCCATTTAACAAGATAATTTGAAACTAATTTTGTCTGAGACAACTCAGAAAATTGAGATAATGAATAAGAAAATTAGATACCTCTTAGTACAACGTATTTAATTTGCCTTAGATTATTCAGTAATTAATTAAAAATGTATTATAAATATACTATACATTAGTTGGACGAGCCCTGGCATAATCTGCTGCGGTTTATCCGAATATCCGCTCTGCAATTCGTCCGCTCAATGTGCGCACGCACAGAAAGGTGCAGTAACATAACTTATGCTATTCGCCGCAGTGGTAATGCAATCCACCCCACGGAACAACGGCAACGGTGCGTAAATTTAATTTCCACAGCAATTAGCTAACGAACCCGGCTTGTTCCTGTGTTTGTTTTACTTGTATGCACTTTATGGCTGGTCTGAGTTATAAGAGAACTAGCAATTATTCTAAGCTTAGTATCATAAAGTGATTTATTCTCTTCATGCTATTTTAATTCACTATATTCGAAAGAAAGAAAAAAAAAAAAACAATTTATTTGTGAATAACAAGGTACACTGTAAACAGCTTGACTAACAATAGGCATAACGAAGAAATAAAAAGAAATATTAAGGTAACTGCCCACTGCTCGCTCGCGTGTCAGCAGCGGAAAAATATAAAATTGCATGGAGAGGGACGTCGATCGGTGACGGAACGGTGTAGTAGGTAGGGTATAGTGTCATACTTATTAATACAAAGCATATTTTTTGCCTGACCCGGTCCTAGCATGGTCGTGGCATGATACGGGATAGTGGGCAGAAAGCTTTGATATATAATGTTTCAGCCAGCTACGATTATAGTTTTGGTCGTGGGTAGACCTCATCAGAGTGCCTTGCTTGTTCGTCACTTGTGGTACCTACCTAATATACATTTTTTTTTATTTATTCCCATCATAATGAACCGACATATATGATGTGCCTAATTGAAAAAAGGTTCTTCTTAATTTGGGTTCGTCGTGGACGAGTAAAAGAGCCTTTATTAAGAAGACCATTCTTCCACAGTTTGCAACTAACACAGTTTAGAGTTCCTAGCCAATTAAGCTATTTAGTAATTAAAGCTTATTCTAAACCTTGCGTCGAGGGCTGGAAAGAAAATTTATAACTTTTTAATTATAATTTGGACTTCCCTTTGAAGTATATAATAGGCTTAGCTTATCAGTCACTCAAAAGTTAATACAATTACAAATTTATTTACAATGTATTTATTGTCTAGTGAAATTACTGGACGGTATAATGTCAGTATAATGAATGGCTCAAATTCTGCCTCATTATAAGCCTGATGATGCTTCACTACCAGATTGCTACGGTGATTGGTTCTAGCATGCTATTTCAAAATTTCTTCTGTCGTTAGATATACTAAATTACTTTAAAAATTACTTTGAATTAGTAACGACAATTAGTACAGTTAGAAGGTAGGTTTATGCCCGTGTACGGATTATGCATACTAGTTTATTCCTGCAACTTTGTTACTAGCCTTCTATTCTACGTACAATTTTTGCCTACTCATCAGATTAGTGGTTTAGGCTTATTTCTCGATTCTCTCAAAACTCTAAACTCTCAGATACTCTCAGACTATGAGTCTGGGTGCTGTTTTTGGCATTCTATGTAGGTATGTTTTTACCGAAAAGGTATATATTCCCTTTGAAGTATATATTCTATCATTTATCTGGTTCCCATAGTACAAGCTTGCTTAGTTTGCTACAAGGCGTTGAGTGAAATGTCCAAAAACTTATTACATTTACATATTGCTTAGAACAAGATGCCTAGGCTAGAAGCATAGATATGGAAAATATATTTAGTAAGCTTATTTCATAAAACTGTAATGAAATTTTGACTAACCAAAGTCATGCAATGTAACATATTGACTAATAAATGATTGAATTGAATTGAATATTATTATTATTTACTATTAACTCTCTAATCGTCTAATACAAAATTTTCTAATGCGTAAAACTATGTTAGAAATTTTGTCAAACTACAACCGTAAAATTAATTTTCACGTTAGACACGGCATTCATTAAAAAAGTGAATTGGAAATTATTTTTTTGATATCGCAGATTAGATATCGGTTTATTCTATCACACGTCCAAACAAACAAAGCCTTTTTAGCGACATATTTAGTGATGAAGGTATATAAAAGAATACAAATAAAGTTGCTAATATAGAGCCCTCGCGCGTCGTTGTAGCAATTCCAGTATTACTTGTGCTATGTACTATTGAATGAATAACAAAAAAACAGAGACAATGGTTATAAAACTGTTATTTACAACGTTTTTGGCAACGCTTTGTTACGGTAAGGAAAAATTTCTAATACCTACCTATAAATAAATTAATAATCAAGAATTTACAAAAACATAGACAACCGACTTCAATTGAACTGTTTTCATGAAAGTTAACACCACTGAATAGTCACAGGGAAGCAAAATACGCAATTTAGTTTACTTCGACGATATATTTTTTTCAGTTATTTTAATATAAAACATAAATTACTGAACCGATTTTGATGAAATTTCTATGGGACCAATCTGTAAGAATATCGTTTTTTTCAAAAAAATTCAAATCGGTTTGTAAAAAACAATGTTCTGAGGTTCTGTGTGTATTACAAACATAAAAAAATATTCAACCGAATACTGAACCGAAAACTTCCTCCTTTTTTGAAGTCGGTTGAAACGAACATTCATTGTTATGGATGAAAATCGACATTTTTTATTTAGTGTGATTTCATAAGTTGTTTTTTCCCTTTGTATTTACTGTGTCTAACTGTTACTTGGACGAGACTCGCCAACCATAGAGACGCATGGAAGCAGATGGAGGAGGCCTTCACCCTTAGATGGATATCCAATTAAAAAACCATAAGTAAATATGTACCTACCTTGTAAATTACTATGTTGGAAATAAATGGCTTATTATTATTATCTGTCACAGGGCAGGAGTTTAGGTACGACTACACGTATAGTAACCTCGCAAATGGATGGCTGAAGTTGCATCAGGTGCCGGCTGTGTGGAACGAGGCGCGGCTTCGATGCCACGCCGAAGGTATTTTGAAATAACTTAATCGCCAAAAAAATTATTACATTATAAGCTAACTACTACAATTTAGGTGTATTACAAAATGTACATAATCAAGGATTTACAAAAACATAGACGACTGACTTCAATTGGACTATTTTAGTGACCACTAAAAAGTCATAGGGAAGCAAAATATGCAATTTCATTTACTTCGATGACATATTTTTTTCAGTTATTTGGATATAAAAACTAAACTACTAAATCGATTTTGATGAAATTTGTATGGGACTAATCTGAAAGTATATAATATTTTTTCAAATCGGTCTTTAAACAACAAAGTTCGCAAGTATCAAACATAAAAAAAAAAAACTTGATGCTTCCCCGCTGCCTCACGCGGCGTTTTCCGTGTTTCTTCTTCCTTTAATTGCGAAGCCTTATCATTACTTATCATTACCAAGTATTACAGGACCTCTTCTTTATCAAGATTATCCAATTCCACGTTGTACTTTGCCCAATCGTCATTCGAGCCAGGTGTCATGTTCATTCGCCCGAGTAGTACATTACAACACATTACTATATTTTTTGGAAAAAAACGAAACAGAAAAGACGTTATAAATACGTTTAAAAAATATGATAGTTCTTTATAACCTTCAAGTAACCATTCTTTCCTAAATATAGTTTGAGTAAATTCAATAGAATAATCATTTTAACATGAACGCATAGCAAATTGAAGTAATTATTCGTTATCAAAAGCCATAACACGATATACATACCAATTAAATTTCATGCAATTTGAGTATTTTTAGTGTGATTTGATTAATCTTAGCGGTTCATTTAGTACCTATATCAGACTGGATTATCAAAACAAATTGAAGAGACATATTTGAATTTGCTTTAATAATATCATCAAATCTCTAATTTTGTAGAATGTGCTTGTCTAGTTTTGACTCTACGAAAAAAATTCAGGAGAAAGAAAGGAAGGAATTCTAGTTTTGACTCTACTACTAATATTCAGAGGAAAGAAAGAAGAATGAAAGAAAACAAGTCCAGTTTTGGCTCTACGACTAATTTTCAGGAGGAAGAAAGAAATAAGAATGAAAGAAAGAACGTCTCGTTTTGACACTATGACTAATTTTCAGGAAAAAGAAAGAAAGAAAGGAATGTAAAATAAAGTCTAGTTTTGACTCAATGACTAATTTTCAGGAGAAAGAAATAAATAAATTCTAGTTTTGACTCTACGATTAATTTTCAGGAGCCGTGTTAGCGTCACCCTTGAACACCAACCTGAAGAACGCCATCGTGTACCACGTGTTGCAAAGACAACGATCAGCATATACCATATTCACTGGCGTCCACTCCAGCTTCTCTAAAGGGGACTACGCATCTGTTGAAGGTAACCTATGATGGTGCTGGAAGTGTGGTGTAAAATATCCCTTTAGTAAGCAATGGTTATTTGTTCACCGAGGGCCTGATGCAAGACATTTTATACGAGACTTTTATCAGCCCGAGCCGAAGCCGAGGGTGGATATTCAAGTCGAGTATAAAATGGGCTTCAGGACCGAGGTAAACACAAGATTTTCACTTCAATTGCGAGAAAAATATATAGACTTAAACTGTTAACTGCCCATTTAGTAATTCAAAAACGAAAACAGCCATCTAATGTAATAAAGATGTTCGAAATTAGAAGGTAATATTAAGGTCCCCCATAATACCCTCATCTATGGGTATTATGAAGGACCGCAGTTCAAAAAGTAAATAAAGTTCTCAACTTCCAGCATGAAACTTATTACAAATGAACTTCTTTGAACAGATTTTATAAGCAATCACTTTTTTTTCCTAGAGCCTAAAATGCAGTTTTACTTCCCTTTAGGGCATGTACAATTTTTTTTTATGAAAGCAACTGGCGAGACAATCTAGGTTATCTCTCATTTCGACAGTGGACGCGATTCGACGCGTCCGAGTGCTGTCGGACCGGGCGGTGACCCGGGGCGGAGTGGCGTTGGCGGTGAGTTTGGACATCGTCAACGCCTTCAATTCGCTGCCTTGGGAAGCGATCAGGAGGGCTTTGGCGCACCACGGAGTTCCCCTGTATCTGCGACGCATCGTCGGCGCATATTTGCGAGACAGATGCGTGCAGTACATGGGCCGGGACGGGACGTTGCACCGGAGGAAGGTTTGTTGCGGGGTTCCGCAAGGGTCCGTGTTGGGACCGCTACTGTGGAACCTCGCATACGATGCGGTCCTGCGCGTCGATCTCCCCGTCGGCGTCAGCGTAGTGTGTTACGCGGACGACACTTTGGTGTTGGCTGACGGGGGGCTCTTCGAGGAGACCAACCGGCTCGCCGAGCTTGGTGTGGCACGCGTGGTGGATGAGATCCACGTGCTGGGTCTGCAGATAGCGCCTGCCAAGACGGAGGCGCTATGGTTCCACAAGGTTCCACGAACCAGGAACCTACCCAGCTCGTCGGTTCGAGTAGGTGACGTAGACATCCAGGTGGGGCAGTACCTTAAGTACTTGGGCCTCACTCTGGATGGTCGTTGGGGATTTGAGGAGCACTTCAGCCGCCTGGTCCCCCGAGTCCAGAGGGTAGTGGGTGCGTTGCACCGGATCCTACCGAATCTCGGGGGACCACAGGAGGGTGTTCGCCGCCTTTATGCGGGGGTAGTGCGGTCCATGGCACTCTACGGAGCGCCCGTCTGGTCCTCCAGACTGACGGGTGTTAGACGCTGTAGGACGCTCTTTGAGCGACTGCAGCGTACTATGGCCTTACGGATCGCACGAGGATATAGGACAATATCCTTTGAGGCGGCGACCATCCTGGCACGCTTTCCTCCTCTGGACATCCTAGCGGAGATGGACTGTCGGGTTTACGACCGTCTCCGCAGCGCCGAGGAGGAATTCGCGCCCGCTGAAGTGAGGGTGCAAGAACACCGGCGCGCGTTTGACAAGTGGCGCGAACGGCTCTTGGAGCCGCATCGTTTGCGCCAACGCGTTGTCGGTGCGATTGTGCCGCTCTTCAAGGAGTGGATGGAGAGGAAGGAATACGTCACCTACAGACTGACTCAGGTGCTCACCGGACATGGGTGCTTCGGTGCGTACCTGAATCGGATCGGCCGCGAACCGACCGCGGAGTGCCACCACTGTGGGAGGGACCAGGACTCTGCCCAGCACACGCTCGAGGAGTGCTCGGCGTGGAGCTCCGAACGGCGGGTCCTGATGGACCAAATCGGGCAAGACCTCGCCCTGCCTAGCGTTGTTGCGGCAATGCTGGCAGAGGCGACAGCGTGGAGGGCAGTAGCCTCTTTCTGTGAGACCGTCATGGTTCAGAAAGAGGCTGCTGAGCGGGATCGCGAGAGATCCGATCCCGCTCGGAGACGGCGGGGCCGGGGTGTCCAGGTGGGACATCCCGGGCCGTCCGCCCCATGAGGGGTGGCGGTGTCTCCTGCCAATGAGGGAGATCTTGCTGGGTTCGAGAGCGGTCGGAGTGGGGGCTCTGGCTGCATTATACTCGAGCCCGGGACGGCTGCAGTGCACGGGTAGGCATGCACTGCAAGCGGAGCTCGGGGTTGGCGCAAGCCTGCCCTAGGATGGGCCTCAAAGCAACGTGCGTGAGGGACACCGGTACGTGTTCTTTGGATATCCCGGGGTCCCTCTAATGCGCAGAGGTCGGCCACCATGGGGTTTTAGTCGGTTAAAGTCCGACATACCCCTCCACCCTCCCCCAAGGGCGGTGGGCATCCATGAGGATTTCCCCATGTAAAAAAAAAAAAAAAAAAAAAAAAAAAGGTTATCTCTCATAGAAAGAGGCAATTTTGTTTTTCCAGTTATTAAAAACTTTGCTAAAGCAAATCCACCTTTTCCCAGGGGTACCACTGGAAAGGCTGCCCATCTCCTGGACGCGGGGTGAGCCGGACAACCTCAATAACAACGAAGGCTGCCTGGTAATGTTGACCCTGAACAACGGCACCGTGGCTGATGCCCGCTGCAACGACGTGTTCCCCTATGTCTGCTACAAGCAAAGCACGCCGCTTGTGATCACTGCTTGTGGCACTCACGATCCAGGTACGTCCAGAACCTAACTAACATAAAAATACCTGAAAGTTGCCATCCACATTTTATTGATCTAAAATTCCTAACGCTAACATCCATCTACATTTTAGAAATTTGTAAGTTCATAAGAAAATAAACAATTTTTTAATAAAAAAGCATTGATCAACCACGCCGCTATCAAAGCAGATACAAATATAACTTGGTCATACCTATATCTAAACTAAACATATAGGGTTCGGGTCCAAATGCAATGGCGGTAAAAAATTACAATAAACTTCCAGATAAAATAAAAATCCAGGAAAACGATCACATTTTTGATATTTATATAAAAGAAATTAATGCTTTAAAAAAAATGCTTGTACGAGTTGCAAGATTTTATGAATGATTCAGTGACGTAACAATATAGTAAAAACATCGGCCCGTCTCTATCATTTGCAACACCTCATCCGGGTAATATTGTGTAGCTGTACTTTATTTATTTGACTTACCAAGACCTAAAATGTAACCTGCCCAATATTGCAAATAGAGACTGAATACTAAATACTGAACTTCGATGGTAACGTTCTTGTAGAACTAATAAAAACTTCAAGGACTCCAATTCGGTTCTTTCACTAATTTGTGAGAGGACGTGGTGGCTGGAGGACGTGGTGGCTGAGTGGATGAGGCTCTTGTCTTGCAATCTGATGGTTGCAGGTTCGAATCCCAGTGGCAGTCATGCGTAAATGGGTTTTTTCGGTCGAAAAAAATCTATGTATGCATCCCACGTTCTCGCAACAGTGAAGGAAAACATCGTGAGGAAACCGGCACGTCAAAGGACAGAAAAAAAAATGTTCTGCATGCACGAAAACGTTGACGTCATTGCCAGGTAACGCTCATTGTCCCGTAACGCTGGTTATGACGTTGCCACGTTAAACTATCGTCCGTGAACGAACTTTACAGACAATCAATTTTTTATTGTTTACCTTAGCCGTTTTTTTAAGTGTAAAGTTTTTTCAAATATCTTCGCAGAATACAATCTGGACACAAGGACTGGCAGTTGCTACAAGTTCCACCGTCGAGGATTAACCTGGTCGCGAGCGTATATGACCTGCGTGGGAGAAGGCGGTCATCTGGCCATCATCAACAGCCATCAGGAGTCTACCGTCCTCAAGGAACTGTACGCCAAAAACCCAGATAACACCATATTCTCCAAGGACCCAGGCTATGCGGCCATTGGGTTCCACGATTGGGATGAACGTGGAATGTGGATGACCATTCATGGTAATTTTCCACTGTTGTTGACACACAGCGTCAATCTTCTTTTAGATTATAAAAAGTTACTATCGTTCTGTCTTCTTCTTATCGTGTCACTAGTTCTTTCAAGCCATAGTGGTGAAAGGATTTCAAATTTGCCTCGAAAAGGCTTCTTTCGTGCACTCTATTGTTTTGTTGGCTAAACAAAAAAACATTACTGGATAGGAAAAAGCCTATATGCTAAAAAAGTCGTAAGTTACAAAACCATTAGGTAATCGTTAAGTGTACTAAGCTACAAACAAGTTGTCCTGTGGCAAATAACGTGATAAAGATGCGCAGAACGCAATTCTTACTTCAAATTGGTTCTGCGCATCTTTGTCACGTGGTTCGCCAGAGGACAACTTGTTCGACGCTTGGTCTGGTCTTTAGCCAAGGCACACGTTCGGGCGTTGTTCGACGGGGTTACTAAAATATGGTAGGTAAGTGTAGTTATTTGATTGTAACGATATGAGGTGAGCGCGATAAATACCCGTTACAATCACATAAGTATGTTTGATAATAATAATAATAATAATAATAATATTTTTATTTCAGACACAAGAAAAGTACAATGTAGCTTAACTAGGGCCCATAATATGATATATACCTTAGAGACTAACATAAATATTTATAAAAACTTATCAATTAGCGTGTCAGTGGCACTGGGGCAATGACGTGCGCGCGGTTTCGCGTATCAGTCGTCCATAGAACTTCCTGAATACGACACCCTTCGGCCAAAACCCAATGTCCATGAAAGTTGAGAGTCGATCCGTCGGCACTCTCACCATAAATGAATCGCAAAAGTCTACGAAAAACTTTATGGTAAATGTTCCTGTGTGCTAAACGAAACTCCACTTATGATTCTAGGCCAGACCCTGACACAAGCTGGATTCGATAAGTTCGCACCAGGGCAGCCTGACAACTCTACCAGAGCCAGAACCGGCGACGTCGGAGAGTTCTGCGGCAGCATCTTCAGGAGTGGACAGCTGAATGACATCTGGTGCAACGTCATCATACCCTTCATCTGCGAGAAAAGTCCGACTAGTTTGAGTCTCACAACTGAAGATTTGAGTAATGTGGAGTAAAACAAAGTCTGCGGCTTGACATTGTAATAACTCGGGATTAAAATTATGAAGAATCAGTTCCAATAGTATATTTGATTGTTATTAAGAAACGAGTTTTACGCCGACCCTGGTTTTTTATTGCTGTTCTATTATGCGCAAAATGTTCCTAACAAAAACCTTGGTCAACCTGCCTACCTAGATCCTACCTATAGACATTGTAGTGTCCCAAAGGGACTCACATGCCATTCTAACACTTTATTATAGTATTTTTACCATGTTTGTGAAGACAATAAATATATTGATTATTGAGCTATTCTACAGATAAAACATTACGGCAAGCTGGGTTTGAAATTGGGAAGAATGGAGCAGAACTTTTCATTTCTACTGATTCTAAGCCAGAACAGATTGTGCAGACCAAATGTACGATTCCAGAAGAAGCAATTTTATTAAATTTTATGCCACTAAGTATAAATTTCCGAAGAAATCACATAAATTTACTGCAAAATATTGGAGTCTGTTTGCAATGTCTCTCAAATAAACTTTCTCATTTCAATGAATATTGCTCTCCTGACAACTGATAAGGCTATTTCAGAAAACTTTGTTATTGAATTTTATTATCATGGTTGGTAAAAATCACGGTTTATCATTAGTTACTTGTAGTTGTAGATCATGTAAGATAGGTAAATACTCATAAAACAAAATGATTGTTTGTCAAGATCATCATACTAAGTACAGTCAGCTGCACAGACATATACACTCTCAAGATTCACATTCATACTTATTATAGATTCTCTTAATTTTACAAAGATATTCTTCTTGAATGTGAAGTGTGTGAGACCAACACTCGTTTCGTCGAAGACCTTTGATGTATCTTCTATCTATTACTTCAGGCAAAATTAATTATTTCATTTCATATCCTCTGACAAAAATTTTAACAAGACACTACTATATTAATTTAAAAATACTTGGGTGCATTTGTTTTTGCAAAATTAAGATTAATGTGAGTGACGACACGGATAGTCGAATGACGACACGGATGGTCGAATGGCAAGTGTATGGGACTGCCACGCCCGGTGTCGCGGGTTCGATTCCCGCTTCAGGACAAACATTTGTGTGATGAACAATGTGTTTGTCCTGAGTCTGGGTGTTTTCTATGTATGTATTTAAAAAAAAGTATTTAAGTATTCTATCAGCCATTTGGATCTCATAGTACAAGCTCTGCTTAGTTTGGGGCTAGATGGCTTGTGTGAATTGTCCAAAATATAAGAAAAAAATATATGTTAGTGTGAAATGTATACATGTTGGTGCAGCTGACTGTACATCTATCAAGATTATCTATCAAACATGATCTATCACAGTCATGGCTTATCATACATGATCTTCATATCTTGGTAACAGGTCTTGACGCGTGCGTCGTATTGTCGCATGTCGCACCGCGCCCGTGTCGCGCGGTCCGCGTCGCGCGGCTCATAGTCGCATTTGTGGCACGGACAGCACGCACCGCATTCACAGAACGCACAGCAAGCGTGGACTGCGCCCCATGCACCTGGTTAATACAAGAAGTTCATCAGGACTGGTTTTTTATCAATGCAAAAAGGAATATAATGGGAACTTACGTGTACCTCCTGATCACATAACAACTCTTTATTTGTACGTGCTTAGGTTGTTGATTGGTTTTAAAACCAATTTCAAAACTTTTAGGGGTGAAAACTTCCAACGCTTACAGCAATGTTGGTTTTACGAAGAGCTTCCATCCTAACGATTATAGATGAATTCTTTTAAATCCTGTTCAGGTAGAGCCTGAAGTGGTTATGCCCGTACAGACTTGCGGAACGTAACATGAAATGAAAGAATTTGCCGTCCTCATCAGTGCAATGTAACAACAATTCCCATGATGTAGACGCCTTGCGCGCGCGAACTGTGCATTTTAAGTCTTGCACGGAGCGATCCGTAATTTGTCAGATTTTCGGAAGAACGCAAAGGGGTACCGCACAGTGTGCTCGGAGCATCACCAAAACGGCTTTCGGAACACGAAATTAACCATTATCTTTGCGTGTTCTCTATAGACTGACGCTGCGTTCTAGCGCACGCCACGAAATAGATGCGAGTAGGTAAATGCGTCCACAATGACGAAATGTTCCTTTTTCAGACAAATAAATATTTCAGACACCTTGATAATAAATATGATGTATCTCCATTTTAAAATAATGTTTGTTACTTTTTACGATTTACGATACTTTAAATAACAATGAAAAAGCTAAATAGTTTAACATAATATAATGTATATCTAACCCTGTTACTTCTCTTTTTCGAAAATAGCATCGGACCAAAATTTACTAGAAGTTAGCCAAAGTAGCTTCTTTATTGGTCGCATTTTCAATATACTACATTGTGTTTCTATACATTAATACTTCTGTGGTTTGGCCACCTTCAATTACTCACCAAGTTTCTTAGCCATCTCAGCGTATCTCAAATATGGGGTATCGACTTTATCGTCGACGGGTGCTTGGCAGATCCGGACCACCTCAGGAGTGAAGAACTTCCTCCTCTCCTTCACGGTGACCCGCTTGCAGCGACCGAGCAATGGACACGGGGGTGTTTGGGTACACTTTCTGAAGAAAAGACAAGAGCATTGGACTTTTGTTTACATGTGACAAAACGCGCTATTTGCTATTAAGATGGTAGATGATCACGCCTACATAATAATGATCAAATCAGTAGGTATACACTACAAATTTTTAAACGTAAATGGGCACTGCGGAATACTGCGTTGTATCTGTGCAGTCAGAATTTTTGGTTTCTACAAAATGACAGAGTGACAGCGGGGCGAGTGCGGCGCCCAAGCAGAGCTTTTGCGAGCTGGCTCGAGCTAGGTACCCGCGTTTGCCAAACGATGAATAGAACTTAAATTATTATCAATAAAGGTTACCATCTGACGCAAATCCATAGGAAAGGGACTAACGGTAACAATTATCCAATTTTAATAAAATTTATATTGACAGATATCGATTAATTTTTAATCCACCATTTATGTGTTCAGTAACGGCAAATGACTATGCTTATTTTTTTTTCTTGTGATTAAAATTTACGGTGTATATCAAAAGATTTTGAATGACATGGTCTGGTTCAACATAGCAGTGTTCTTCTTGAAAGCCCAGTAATTATTAGTTAAAGTACCTTTCAACCCGAAACACAGTAATACCTAACTGCGGCTAATAAAAGTATCTTGACGGAATTCTACAGGCGATGCCTTCCCTGAAGTAAACGGTAAAAATGGATTGGTACCGGGATACCTGGATATCCTGTAGATTGATGTAACTTTTCAAATTACCGTAGGCCATCTCCTGAAGCACTCTGCAAGTGGTTTTCTATCCAAAAGGTTTTCTGCGGAGGTGTTCTGCACTGCACCCTTCCATTCTCGTCTGCGACTCTTGCAAACTGGCCGGCATCTGAAATCATTGAAGGGAACAATGGAATCCTGGCCTGCCTTACTTCTACGCCAACGTCTGTCGCGGTGTTTACGGTGTCTTAAGCGTCAATGACAATGACACACGGCTTTTTTACACGCTACAAGCCAGCGAGTTTGCTTGTAGCTTGTAAACTCGCCCAGTATCATCGGTTTCTTTCTTTCCTTCTCGAAAGCTAACTTGCTCACTCGCTAGCTTTTAATCGCGCCGCCTTGTAGCGTGTAAACTAGCCGAGTGTCATCGACGCTTAAGTTCTCGAAGTGGAGTGGAAGTGGAATTTCGAGCACTTTGATTTGCCAATTCACGGTTCGCGTCCGCGCTACGTCCGGTCGCTTTGTACGCGACCGACGACGTCTAATTAGGAGGAAGCCAGGCCTAAAAAAGAATGTTTGAGGATGGATGGACTGACGGATGATTGGACTTAAACTATTCCAAAGCCAGTGAACCGATAAGGCTGAAATTTGGTGTGGCTATAATTTCTGAGCTGGAAAACGAAATAGGCGACTTTTTATCTCGATATCACGCAGGCGAAATTGCTGGCAACAACATATTTTACACAAATGTAACGTATAAAAGTCCATCTCCCGCTTGTCTCGAGGTAAACTAAAATAGATAGATAACTCTTTATTGTAAACCCCTCTTTATTGTAGACATTGAAACAAAAATTTATGTTAAACAACCAAAAATAAAAGAGGTTACAATGGGCGGCCTTATTGCTAAAAGCGATTTCTTCCAGGCAACCTTAGGATGGAGATGATTAATATGAATTCGGCGTCTGATCGGGTGAGTCATATTCTAAACATACGATATATACATACAAATATGTACAAAAATACATAGATAAATACATATTTAAAAAAAATAAAACTATTAAAAAATAGGGGTAAATTATGGGTTGAAACTGATACTCACTGGCATAATGTGGAAGTCTCTTTAGGATCTCTATCAATTTTTGGTAGCTGAATCAATTTTTGTCCTCCACACTCCCCCATCTCACTGTGTTTCTTGATACATTATGTCACCGACATTCTAGTGGTGTATCTGGCACCTACCTAATTTTTTGGTTACCTAATACACACAAAATATTAAAAAAATGAAACAAAAAGTAGAAAATTATAAAATGATAATAAATAAACTTTATTTTTCCGCCAACATATTTTTTTCTGACACCAAAGAGAATATAACCACTACGTTCTGACACTACCACAAAAATTATAATCCTCAGTCATTTACCGTGACAGTCCTATTTGGTTGAAAAAAAGTATAGTTTATTAAGGCTTATTCCCAAAATCTCCACTTATTTACTGAGGTTGTGACATGTTGTGGTTATGACATGATATATATTATTTGATAATGTATATCTACAAGGTACTTTTATTATTATTATAGCAAATATGTTAAAAATTTATTTACACCACTAATTACTAACTTAATGCTAAAACATAATAAAACTAAAATTAAATTCTAGACATGATTAAATCTTTTTTATGCACATAATCTTATACTTTTGTGGGGACGGTTCTCCTCTATCTACTTATTATTCATAACATAAGACTCTACAAAACACTACACGTGTAATCATTTGGCGTACCTTGGATCTTAGTTATCTGAAATGAACTTGCCATTTCTATCTATATTATCAGCGACATTGCCCGTATAGATGAGGCTTTCCCCTAAGGGCTCTTTCAATTTAGACGTTTCGTCGTTCAATCGTTCGTACCGATGCCGCACTGTTACCGCACCGTGCGTTTTGTTTGAAAATAAATGATCGTCCGTACGCAGCACGACAAACGCACCGCTTCGGCACTGCAGCGGTCCGACACGGAACGTCTAAATTGATAGAGCCTATAGAATTGTAGTAAGTAGTAGTTTACCTATTTGTAATAAATTCAATAGTAATAAACGGTTAAAATAATTAATATTGACGCATACCTTCTCGTATCTTTTACCTATATCCTTATTTATTAAATAAAATTAATTATTTTATTTGTCTTTAGGTAATGTATTATGTTGTAAAAACAGATCTATATTTGAACCTTTGATTTATTATATTTATATATAGATCTATATTTGAAAAACAAGCATTAAATCAGTATGCTTGTTTTTTCCTCATGCATCGTACGTGTGATGAAAAATTGTGGTTGATAGGTTCAAATATAGATCTGTTTTTCCAACATAATACATTACCTAAGGAGTAGGTTTTTTAATGAAAAACTCGTTTGGGTAGCACCAAGTAGTAGTAGTAGTAGTAAGTAGAAAACTATAATGAGCAAAACGGGGAAATTTGTATAACTAGGTCTGACCCCATTATAGTTAATAATTCAATCCCTCAAGGAAGCGTGCTAGGATGTTTATTATTTCTAATTTATATAAATGACTTGCCTAAATCTATCAATCAATCTTGTGTTTTATTTGCTGACGATATTTCTCTCCTGACATCTTGCAAAAATGACATTAATTTAAATCAAAATCTTATTGACATTTTAAATACTATATCAAATTGGATGACTGATCATAACCTTGAAATTAATTATAATAAATCAAAAATCATGCAATTTCGACCCTATCAAAAATCACCACTTGACATTAAATTGACTTATAATAATATAAAATTAGAATCAGTAATGACATTCACATTGTTAGGCTTAGATATAGATACGAATTTAAACTGGAAATCCCACATCAAAAGGATAAAATCAAAACTTTCAAGCTTCTCGTACGCTCTCAGGGAACTGCGTAAGGTCACAGATCAAAAAACAACTTTAGCAGCTTATTACTCATATGCCTATGCGTGGCTTAAAAACGGAATAATCCTCTGGGGCAACAGTGTAGACGTTCAAGACCTCTTCATCTTACAAAAGAAGTGCGTGCGAATCTTAGCTAACATAAAAATACCTGAAAGTTGCCAACCACATTTTATTGGCCTTAAAATCCTAACGCTGACATCCATCTACATTTTGGAAATTTGTAAGTTTGTAAGAAAATACCCAATTTATTTCAAAAAAAAACATTGACCAACCACGCCGCTATCAAAGCAGATACAAATATAACTTGGTCATACCTACATCTAAACTTAAAATATACGGTTCGGGTCCAAATGCAATGGCGGTAAAAATTTACAATAAACTTCCAGATAAAATAAAAATCCAAGAAAATGATCACATTTTTGAAATTAATTTAAAAGAAATGCTTTTAAAAAAATGCTATTACGAGTTGCAAGATTTTATAAACGATTCATTTAGTGACTTAAAAATATAGTTAAAAATATCGGCCCGTCTCTATCATTTGCAACACCCTATCCGGGTAATATTGTGTAGCTGTACTTTATTTATTTGACCTACTAAGACCTAAAATGTAACCTGCCCAATATTGCAAATAAATACTGAATACTGAAAGTATAAATATAAACCTATCCATAAATTTATTTTAATTTTTTTCAAACCTCTAGCTTACTAAATCGCATTTGATGTCTCTATATTTATTTTAATTGTTATCGGAAAGTTTCGAGCATCTCCAAAATGTCTTCGCCTCTACCATATCTGGAGGCACGGAAGTGCCCCCACCAAGTCGTGCAAAAAAGTGGCACGGCCGTACTATCTTTTTCTCGAAGGATAACATGGTTTTCAAGTCAAAGCTTCCGGCATTAAAAAAAAAACAATTCATATGTACAAGTTGTATTATCTTGTAGAGATAAAAACTTAAGAATAAAGTTAATAAGAAGTACGAAAAATACGAAATATTTAAGAACACTAACAATAAACACTAAGTTTTACAATAAGGTGCAATTCAATGATTCTACCCTACATTTTGTTTATCATCAAACAATGCAACTGTACAGTTATTTGGTTTCATTTCTGCATAAAATCTTCATCAAAGTCAACGTTCAAGCTCTCTGGGTGCTTCTCGCAGATGAAGGGCACGATGACGTTGCACCAGAAGTCGTTCAGGTTTCCATTCCTGAAGATGCTGCCGCAGAACTCGCCGGTATCACCAGTCCGGCTCATGGTTGCGTTATCTGGTTGCCCTTTGTCGAAACGGTCGAATCCAGCTTGCTGTAGAGTTTCGCCTGAAAAAACACGTTTTAATAAAGTGCTGTTCGTATGTTCGTATGTGTATATCTATCTCACTACGCCCAGTTTTATCAACCGACTTCAAAAACGAGGAGGTTATAAATTCTTTTTTTTATCTTTGTTACCTCAGAACTATGTTGTTTATCAACCGATTTGTATTTTTTTAGTTTGAAAGAATATAATTTCAGATTGGTATCATCGTATCATAGAATTGGTTCAGTAGTTTACTTTTTATATCAGAATAACTGTAAAAAGATGTCGTTATATAGAAAAAAATTGCGTATTTTGCTTCCCTGAGACTTTTCAGCGGTGCCTACGGTCACTAGAACAGTCCGATTGAAGTCGGTTGTTATATGTTTTTGTAAAACCTTGATTATCATCTACCTACTGCTGGATAATATTATAGGCCTCCTTTCATCCAGGTGTTTCTTCCGGCTCTCGCAATGTTATGCTTTTGAACGTGCCAGATACCTTCGTCTTAGTCCTTAGTGCTTTACAATTAACTCACCATGTATGGTCATCCAAGTTCCACGCTCGCCCCAGTCATGGAACCCGATGGCTGCTATTTCTGCGTTTCGAGAGAATATTAGATGATCCGGATTCTCCGCGTATAGCTCCTTCAGGACTTCTGATTCTGTCTCGCTGTTGACGATGGCCAGGTAGCCACCTTCTGCTGCGCAGGTCATGTACGCCCGAGACCAGGTCTGACCACGCCGGTGGAACTTGTAACAGCTTCCGGTTTTTTGGTTTCGTCTGTATCCTGTACACAATTTGACACTACAATTTTCTTTGCCTTCATGAGCCGAGTGGCAAGCTAAGGCAAAGAATGATTCTTAGGGCTCCTTCAATTTACGAAGGAACACAACGTTCGGTACGAACGATTGAACGACATCGCACTGCTGCCGCACCGTGCGTTTTGTATGAAAATAAATGACCGTCCGTACGCTGCACGACAAACGCACCGCTTCAGCACTGCAGGGGTCCGACACGAAACGTCTAAATTAAAAGAGCCCTTACAACGTTGTTCATTTTAGGGACATGGATTACCTATGTCATTGGTCCCGCATTCGGTGATCAACATTTTAGATGTTTTCCGGTAGCAGACGTAGGGGTAGGTGTCAGTGCAGCGGACATCACCCATGGTACCGTTGCTCTGCGTCAGCATCGCGAGACAGCTCTCCGCGTTTTCAAAGTTGTCCGGCTCCCCTTCTGCCCAGGTTATAGGCATCTTTGCCAATGGAACTCCTAGAGAAGAGGGAAAATATGCTTAGACTACAACGTACACTCAAGAACTTTCAAGTTTAGAAACCATTCACCAATGGAGGTAAATAATT
Source organism: Lobophora halterata (assembly GCA_932526365.1). Classification (NCBI taxonomy): domain Eukaryota; kingdom Metazoa; phylum Arthropoda; class Insecta; order Lepidoptera; family Geometridae; genus Lobophora; species Lobophora halterata. Next base: position 10,725,961 of record OW052012.1, on the reverse strand, counting down.
TGCGGAGCAGGTGTGACCTAGCCTACTTTTTAATCGTTTTCTACCGTTGTTTTTAAATGTTAATTATTTTATATTGGTATAAAATATTTATATATTTATATTGGTATAAAATAATTGTTTAGTACGCTACCCGGATGGAACTAAAATTAGTCCTAGCCACTTCTCTGTAGCGTTCAGTATGGGAGGCCGACAGGAATATTATATACCTACCCATTTGAAGGCATGGCTGATAAATCCCATGATAAAGGCGGTTGAAAGTAACCTGGCAAGATGAATATAGAGGCCTGGCTATGGACTGCAGGCTGATTAACAAGACGTACCTTCAATAGATGTGTAGTCCCCTTTGGAGAAGGATGCGTGGATGCCAGTGAATATGGTAATGCCGTTTGAAGAGCCCCGCTCTCTCGACACGTGGTCCACGATTGCCATCCTCAACTTAATATTGAGAGGAGACGCTAAAACGGCTCCTACAAAGGCAAGCTTTTTAGTACAAATGTTGTGTGTTTATTTCTGCCCAACTAACGTTTTCATTGCAGCCAAGAATATTTTTTTTACCAAAATGTTAAAATACCACGATACAGTCGATACAAAAGTGACTGGCCAACTAACACCCGCCCGCTGTCGCGCCAGTGTCACGGGTTTGATTTCCACATTCACTTATTAGTTACTGTAGATAATGAGTCTAGGTCACAGAAGTATTAAATGTAAAGAAACACAATATAGTACATTGAAAATGCGACCAATAAAAGAAGCCACATTGGCTAACTTCAAGTACATTTTGTTCCAACTCTCATTTTTGAAAAAGAGAAGTAACAGGGCTCGATAAATATTATAATGTTAAAACTACTAGGCTTTTTCATTGGTAATAAAACTACATCGTTAAAAGTTACAAACATTATTAGAAAATGGAGTTAGTTCATATTGATTGACAAGGTGTCTGAAATTTTTTGGTCCTGTCTTACGACTTCATTTTGTTTAGATACTGTCCATATGTAGGAACACCGTTATTGATCTATGGTCTAGGTGTATTCTGTGTAATTTGAACTGTATTCTATGAACACATAAAATATATTTATGTAGCTATTTAGTTTTGTAGTTCATAAACAAGCTTTGTTTAGTTCGGGACGTGACAACGAAATTTTTAAGCAAGGTCTATAACATGAGTCCTAACCTATTTCAGCCACATCGCGAGACGAGGCGCCGATAGCCTGGAAAAACTGGTCATCATCGGACAAGTAGAGGGGAAAGATCACGCTGCAGATCCCCGATCAGATGGTCTGACCAGGTTAAAGATAATGCGTCATTCTGTAATGTGGTGCAGGCAGCCAAAGACCGGAACAGCTGGAGACAGGCCGTCCGCACTTACAAAATGGGTGATAACGATATTCAGTAATGAAGTACCGACTATAGAAGAAGAAGATATCATTAGTACATTTTTTATTGTCTGCAGGCTTTTAAACTAGTTTTGAGCTCAAGAACAAAGAGGTTAGTTTAATTGGTACATCTTCATTATGTATACTGTACATACTGAAATGATGATGAGATATGGCCTCAATATAAATGTACGTACCTTCAGCATGGCACCGGAGCCTCGCTTCATTCCACGTTGCCTTCACAATGTGCATCTTCAGCCATCCATCTGCCAGTTTACTGAACGTGTAGTCGAATCTATACTCTTTGCCTGAAAGAATAACAACTATTATTGAGAGTCCAAGATTTGACTCCAGATTTATCTTTGGTAAGGAAATCATTGACATGTTTTCTATGATGTTAGCAAAGTATAAATACACATAAGTGATAAAATAAATATCTTCTAGGAGACTATTACATTGTCGTTGTTCTGAGTGACTTATAGTGGCATTTACTATTAATTTCTTATAAAAGTTTTTTTTTGTCAAACTCGTTGTACCAGTAGATCTATCGTTAGGCCTAAATATTGCGCCAACAACGTTCGCCTCATGAACGTACCGTATTAAAACGACATTAGGTACTCAATTGTTTTTGAAACAAGAAAACTTACTGGAGCAAATAGTTGTGATAAACACCAGAGTTAATAATTTTCTCAACATTATTATGCGCATGCATTTAATTTTCAAACCGACAGATGTACGCCTAAAGCGTCAGTATTTTTAAATTTTTCCTTCCCACTAAGCAAACCAAATCAGCAAACCGGGTTTTATATGAGAACATTCTTGCGAGTACGTTATGTACTATCTGCCTTGAGTTATAAATTATTGTTTTGTTTGTACAAATCGTGATTTTCAATTTACATATAAACTAGCTGACGCTCGCAACTTTGTTTTCGTTACGAATTTAATTCCTTTATAATTCCTTTCTTAGTACGCGCCGACAATTCTTGAAGAACATACCCTCGAAATTGAAAATCTCTACGTCCAGTAGTTAAGTCTATACGTTGCCTGTCAGTCAGTCATACATATGTTTATGTCGCAATCAAGTTCAGAATTGTACAATCTTTGTAACCAACCAAAAGTCATTTGTGTTTGTGATGTGTTTTGTGCGTTAAATAAATAAAATAAAGTCAGTCAGTAAAAATAAAATAATTTTCAATGTTAGTTTCTCGGCAAGTTTCACCGACCCAATAAGTAATTAGATAACGCCGCATCCGCCCTTGACGGCAGCTCGAGCGCTAATGAGATTTCGCGACGGTGGCGCCGACGGATACGGTGCGAAACTAAATTTCCGTCGTCACTTAATAAATAGGTGCTGCATGATAACTTTTTTTAAGATATCTACGATAATTATTGAAATTGCTTAGCTTTTATAATTACCAAGAAGGTCGTGACAATAAACTATCAAAGTGGTCCAAAACTATGCACTGACGACTGATTTACGTTATTGGTTCGTTCGTTATGTATAATAATAAAATTAACTATAATGCTTTACTAATTTAATCTTATAATTAAACAAAAAATAAATACAAAGCAAAATATAAAAAAAAACCAGTAAAGATAAAACTGCTAAGATTATTATTAGATTGACATTGATCTTTCATTATCTACTCGTATTTCAAATTAATGTAGGTACCTATGTATTGTATGTCCATAACTACGTACTTCGCAAGTGAAGCTGTCGAACAAAGCTAGGAGGTAGATAATATGAACCTTAGTTCTGAACATTTATTGAAGCGTGTCTCCTGCAGGGGAGGGTCCTAAGTCAGCCTTGGGTTGTGGAGGAGAAGGCTTGTGAATCGGGACGCTTGGATCCTTGATGCACGGGTTCTGATAATCCTGAAAAACGTCATGACTGTAGAACACTGCAAGATCTTTTACAGCACCATCATAAAATTCATAATTGATTTGATAAACTCATAATCTTTTCGCATGTTTTAAGTTGTAGCTAAACGAAAACTTAAGAATAAACCTTGACCTTAAGGTCCTTTAGACATCCTATAAATAAAAATTTAAACAGGATTGCTATTACTGTAATTTATCTTCTTCTTCTGCTTATCGTGTCACTAGTTATTTTGAACCAGTGTGGTAAAAGGATTTCAAGTGCGTCTTGAAGAGGCTCCTTTCGTGCTCATTATGACAAATGGTAAAATGATCGATGTGTACTCATTATGATTTAATCTTGCTGCTTGACTTGACAGGGGCAATGCCATGTCCCCAGATTTCATTTTATTGAATTCAACAATCAAATCAAATCAAATCAAAATATTTATTTCGGACAAGTTTAAATGTAGATCCATATAAATACATTAATTAAAATCATTAACAAAACATTACAAAATAAATAAATTTAAACCTATCATCATGAGCACCTCCAATCGAGCTTTAATCTAATAGTGGAGCAGCCTATTGGATCAAAACTCGTATGAAAGTCTATATATCACCAACTTAAGAACCTATTCAAAATATTCTTAAGTACCTACCAGTGTGACCACCGATCCTTCCAATTGCGGCTGACTCTTGAGCAAGTCCTGCTCGTTTCTGGTTTTCAACTCCATATCCTGAGGCTGCTGGAGGTCTACTATCACTACGCTTTGAGCCAACAACGGGACTTCGCTGGCCCTCTCGAGATCAGAGCCCTGAAAATCACCGAATCAAATAAGGTAGGGACCTTTGTAATGCAAAATTAATCATCAAAAAATGATCTTTTTGCAAGATAGTAAAGTCATACTACACTCCTTTAAATTCCTAAAAAAGAGACCTCTGTAATGCAAAAGTTTACATCAATTGATCGATGAGAAATCCTTTAAATTCAGCAATGCACGATGTCTTTGAGCAACAAGTTCACTTCCTTCAAAACAGAGCCAAAAATATTGGTAGAGGATTTCATAGCTTATAGAAGCAGATATCGCATTACTTCATCTTGTGATCGAAATCTCAACAGACTCTTGTGAGTTTGTTGAGATTCGTCGGAACTTTACCAGTCTACTTACTGAAAACATGCGCAAAATAGCAGACAAGCTACTGATAGTAGGCGCACTCTGCAGCCAGTCCGACACCACCCTGCACTGGACATTTCTCCACAGCCGCAAGAAGCGAGAGAACAATGGGTGAAATATATAGGTAGTAGTAAACTGTGCTTCAAAGCTGAAAGCAGCAGCATCAACTGCACGCGCTTGCAGCACATCACGGCCAGAACGCGGACCAGCCTGGGCGACAACACCTGCACATTCCTCCACAGCTGCACGCAGTGAGAGAATAACGGGTGGAATGTGTAGCAGTTACCTGTGCTTCAGAGCTGCAAGGCGACTGCGGCATCAACTGCCCGCACTTGCAGCACATCACTAACAGCATGCAGACGAACCAGTCTGACACCACCTGCACATTCCTCCACAGCTGCACGCAGTGAGAGAATAACGGGTGAAATGTGTAGCAGTTACCTGTGCTTCAGAGCTGCAAGGCGACTGTTGCATCAACTGCCCGCACTTGCAGCACATCACTAACAGCATGCAGACGAACCAGTCTGACACCACCTGCACATTCCTCCACAGCTGCACGCAGTGAGAGAATAACGGGTGGAATGTGTAGCAGTTACCTGTGCTTCAGAGCTGCAAGGCGACTGCGGCATCAACTGCCCGCACTTGCAGCACATCACTAACAGCATGCAGACGAACCAGTCTGACACCACCTGCACATTCCTCCACAGCTGCACGCAGTGAGAGAATAACGGGTGAAATGTGTAGCAGTTACCTGTGCTTCAGAGCTGCAAGGCGACTGTTGCATCAACTGCCCGCACTTGCAGCACATCACTAGCAGCACGCAAACCAAACAGTCTGACACCACCTGCACATTCCTCCACAGCCGCACGAAGCGCGCAAGCAACGGGTGGAACGTGTAGCAGCTGATCGTCAGCATTTGGACATCTTGACAGATTTGGAGGGCTTTTCATAGATCTCAGTAGAATATTTAAAGCGCGTTATGAGATTCATAAAAACAATAATAAAAAAAATCTGTTAGTAGCTTTAGCAGCGATAATAATTTATGACAATAAAATGTGGTGACAATTTTGACGCTTTTATTGGCAGTAAACTCACAAAAACACCAATAAGGTTGTGAAGATATCGAGGCCCTGTCTCATGAGCCATGCTTGAGTGTCGAGCGAGACCTTCAAGTCGAGACAAACGCGAGACGTTCTCACTTTTGTAATATACGAGTAGAAGCCAAGTAGAAGCATATTTAGGCAGTTGACAACTCTTGAGACCAGAGCCAGCAACTAGCTTATCCGAGCAAGAAAGAAAGGTGCTAATTATATAAAAAACAGGTTTTTTTTTAAACTTTATATATTGTAATTGTCTTATTCAGGAGGGTCTGAAGTAGTGGAAGTATTGCACGTATTGCACTCCTTCAGAATCGCCCGACTACCCACATCACCCATTCTGGTTTTCCACCTCGCCTCTTTACCAATCCGATCACAGATATCAACCACATTATCTCTAAGCTCCATAGGCAAGTCCGATACAATAACTTCTTTGAGCAATCTATGCTTTACTTCATCATTAACTTTAGAAGCCTTCTTCGTACAGTTTTTCTCCTTCGAACTTTTAATTTTCTTTTTTAGTTCTTGAAAGTTCTTCTTCAGCTCTCCACTTTTCCATTTACTGTGAATGCAGGCGGTCGTGCTGGCAAAAAGAACGAATAGCAACAGAGCTAAGCTCAGTCCGATAATGCATGTTAGTATAGTCATTATTGCCATTTTGGTACTTTTGCTAAAGTCCGTTTTCAACTTCGTCGGAAATATTTTACCGTAGAGCATATCTATCAGAAACTCTAGATTCTGAGATATCGTTGTACAATTAGACTTTAATATTAGTCGAACTTCTTCGTCATTTTCTGGAGACTCAGTAATTACTCCTAATCCTGTACTAATAGCGTATATGTCTGCAATAGTCAAAGGGTGGTTAAGATCTCTACAAGTGTTGCTTTTCGGTACATAAACGACATCAGGAAGTTCGAGTTTCAAATTACTCAAACATTCAACTGCTCTTACGCATCGGCTCAAATCAGTATCATAGAACGGTCTATCACCAAAATATTTCCCATCACAATTAACAGGAGCACATTGGTTTAAAGAATCTTGATCAATGGTTTCACAGTTGCTGATTTTCTGCCCATTCGCGTATCCTTTTAAGAGATAATTAAAATTCATTTTCATTCTCGTATCGAAGGGTACTTTCACTGTTTCTTTAACGTGTCTTTTACCGCATCTTTGTTCTAACATGAAGTGGCAGTATCCAACTTGATCGTGTTGGGACATTGTTGGGTAAACATACAAGATAGTGTCTCGATATTTAGGTTTCAAAACATCGATGTAATCACCAACAACATCCATGATATCGCAGTCAATGTCTTTGTTATCATCAGATAAACAGCACATTTTGGGTTTCGAATGTAATTTACAAGATACACTTTTATCTTCGTTTTCTATATCTAAATAGAACTGTATTGCTACTGAATTCTTTTCCAGCGGTAATATACCTTTATCTACGACTCTTATCGATGTTTCGATGGACACAATTTTGAGAAATAATATAAAATGCAGTTGGATTTCAAACATAAACATTTCACCCTACATTACTCTATTTCGTGAACATTTTGACAACTGTGATTCACAACCATTTCCTATTGTGTCATGTATTAGCAAAAAGCTTGATATAATAGATAACCAAAAAGGACATAATATTGGATTTCTTATGTTCTTCTTCTTTTCTCAATATGTAAGCAAGTTGCGATTATGAAAAATTGCTAGATTCTCGAAGATGAGAAAGGATCATAAAATGATTTTAGAAATAAATAACTCATTATTATAACTCATCTCTTTTATTTCCAGGTTCAAGATATTCCGCCTTTATAAAATCAGCTGCTCTCTCTGCAATCATTATAACTGCAGCATTCGTATTAATACTAGGTATAGTTGGCATAATACTTGCATCTACGACTCGCAACCCCTTTACACCATATACCTTTAGTTTATTATTAACAACAGACGTTGGATCGTCTTTTTTACCCATTTTAGCTGTCCCTACTGGATGATAAACATTGAAAGTAACTGTTCTAGCCATGCATTCCCAATAGTCATCACTTAGAAACTCGAATCCATCGCAGTCTTCATATTGTATCCGTTTTACTGTAGCGTTCATATTTTTAAATGTTGGAGTGTTTACGATGTCGACAACACGTTTCAAAGATTTTACAAATATATCCATATCACGTCTATCGTTAAAATATTTTGCATTTATTTTGGGATGTTCCATTGCATTTATTCCTCGCAACAAAATATTACCCCTTGAATGAGGTCTACATAATGCAACATAGAATATCAACAATTCTTTGTTGGTATTAAAATCTACCAATTGTTTACAAATTGGATCTGTGAAACTGAGTGTATTCTTACACATAGAGTTAATGTATGAGGTATTTGGTAAGAAGTAGTTGTGATCTATTTGCACATCTGGTAAAGTTTTGCCGTCAGGTACAGATAGGAATGCGTTTATATTAGGCTGATCATAGTTGGTGGCATGCGGCCCAGTTTGATCGATCATGTATTCAGCTGCAGCTCTAAGCCAGAATTTTTCATCTCTTGGCTTAGCTCCGGTTTCAATAGTTACAGGAATAGGAATTCTGACATGATCTTGAAGATTTTCTCCTACTGGCAAGTCAGCTACAACTTTTGTCCTTTTCTCTTTTAAATGTTCTTTTGGTCCTATGCCAGATATCATCAATAATACTGGCGTATTCACAGTTCCTGCACTTACGATTATTTCTTTAGTTGCAAAGTAAGTTTCAACGTCGCCGTATCGAAGAATTACTCGTACGGATTTAGCCGTTTTATCCTCAAAGCCAATTTTTGTAACAAATGCATTTTTTAAAACTCTCAAGTTCTTCCGATCCTTTATGGGATTTAAAAATGCTGTTGCTGTACTGACTCTTCTTCCTTTATGATTACTTCCTCTGAGTTTACCGACTCCCATTTGTGTCGGTCCATTTAAGTCTTCTAGGTAGTTCAATCCTAACTCTTTATACGCTTCTGTAAGTTTCTCTGCAATACCAGGGTGAGTGAAGTTTAGTTGATCAATGATAAATTCTCCATCGGTGCCATGCTCTTTGAGCAATTCCGGATTATTCAAAATGAAGGGGTCAACAATTCTTTCGCTCTTCTTGAAGTAGTTTCTAATAGTTGGCCAGTCCCAGCCATCATTGTCTTCAAGATGCCATGGTGCATAATCTCCTTCGCTTCCTCGCATGTGGAGAACGCCATTGATAGAGCCAGTTCCTCCCAAAAGCCTGCCTCGGGGCCAGTACGATCTTCCAGTTACACACCCTCGGTTTATAGTTTCATCCAGTTCTGTGTAGTATTGGAAGGTGTGTCTTGTTTTATGGATAGCTGTTGAGAAGTTTGGCACCTGAAAATCAAAGGTCATGCTCAAATAAATGACGAACTTACTCTTTCTTGAAAATAATAAACTTTAATATCCTACCTTTTCTACTACTTTTATGATTTTATGATGTGTGTTGCTCAATGACGTGAAATTACTAAATATATTTCTCTTAAATTCGATATGGGTTTAGAAAAACATATTCATTCATCTGTTTATCTCGATACCATGTGAGCGAAGCCTTAGGCAGCAACTATTATTTATTCATCATCTTGAGATATATTAACGCCCACTTGTACCAAACTATCAAGTTCCTGAGCAGTTATTTTACTCGATAAGAAGATCTTAACAGTCTGAACCCGAACTTTATAGTTTGGTATGCTACATTATATTAACTATTTTTTTGGTTTGGTTCAAGTGGATATAAGTTTTCAGGGTACGACCATAGTAATATATCCAAGGTTAAGGTCTTACAATGGCCTCCATTGGGGGATCGTCACCAGCTTCGATCAGCAGCACCTTCCAGTCCTCGACGTCAGTGAGTCTGTTGGCGAGGACCGAGCCGGCAGTTCCCGCTCCGATGATAATGAAGTCAAACTTGTCGCCATCTAATGGCAAATAAGAAAGATTTTTTATTTTATCAACCGACTTCAAAAAAGGAGAAGATTATCGATTCGGTGGTTTTTTATGTTTGTTACCTCAGAACTTTGTTTATGAACCGATTACAAAAAATCTTGAAAGGATATACTTCCAAATTGGTCCCATAGAAATTTCATTAAAATCGGTTTAGTACTTCAGTTTTGAAATCAAAATAACTAAAAAAAAAGTCATTGAAATGAACTAAATTGTGTGACTTTTCAGTAGTGTTATGGTCACTAGAACAGTCCGTTTGAAGTCGGTATAGTTATATGTTTTTGTAAAACCTTGATTATACACCACCAATTTTTAATTACCAAAAAAAATGAAATGGGCAATGCACACGGGGTACTACGTTGCATCTGTGCAGTCAGAATTTTGGATTTCTACTAAATGGCAGAGTGACAGCGGAGCGAGTGCGGCGCCCGAGCCGAGGTTTTGCGAGCTGGCTCGAGCTAGGTACCCGGGTTTGCCAAACTATGAATAAAACTTAAATTATTGTCAATAAAAAGTACCGCCTGACGCAAAGCCATAGGAAAACGACTAACAATAACCGTTATCCAATTTATTTCGACAAAATAACGACTTAATTTTATCAAGTCTGACTATGAGTATTTTTTTTATGGTGATTAAAAATTGACCGTGTATAGCATAGCATCTCTGTTGGAAAAACAGCTTAATTCTGCTATTTTCATAGCTAAGGTAATGCATGTTTTGTACTTGTGAGGCCATAGGAGTAGTCCATAGGCCACGCCTCCGTGGTCAGGCACTGGGCGGCCAGGAGATGGGTTACCAGGGTGGAGAAGGCCGCGCCAGCCGGTCCCTGGTTGTAAGCAGCGCAGGTGCCGTTCAAGCAGGACATTTTCTGTAAAGTAAAGACAATTTGCCAAAACTTTTCCTTATTCTAAAGCGACCCGTTTTAGCACTTGATTCGATATGATAGCAACCTTGGTTTGTATTATTTTATCCCTGGCCTACCTCTTCCGCGCTTTCTCTTTATAAAAAATTGCCAAACCTTTTCCTTATTCTAAAGCGACCTGTTTTAGCTCTAGATACGATATGATAGCAACCTTGTTTTTTATAATTTTATCCCTGGCCTACCTCTTCCGCGCTTTTTCTCTACTACTCGGGCGAATGAGCATGATACCTGGCTCGAATGACGTTTGTGCAAAGTACAGCGTGGAATTGGATAATCTTGATAGAGAAGAGGTCCTGTAATACTTGGTAATGATAAGTAATGATAAGGCTTCGCAATTAGAGGTAGAAGAAACACGGAGGGCGCCGCGCGGGGCAGCGGGGGTAGCATCAAGTCCCAAGCCACGTGTGCCAGGTGTCATGTTCATTCGCCCGAGTAGTACTTTCCCTCATAATATGATATTCCTAATAGAGCTGTTTATGTCATATCTGGCCAACCCACTGGTTCCAATTCAGTGATAAAAATCTACCTAACCTTTCTTTACCTTACTTATAATTTGAATTGAATTATAATTTACTTACCGAATTACCCAAAACGTTTTTGCTAAAGACGGTCGCAAACTTATCACTCCATTTAACAATTATTACGAAAAATAATGTTTTATTAAATATTGACGAATATGTAAGATGCGTTCAAACCAAGAACCACGCGGGCACTCTTTGATAACACTTTAGATTAAATGTAATAATCAAGGTGTTACTAGATAATGTAAACTAATTAATAATAAATGTGTTTATCTGTATAACTGGGTTATATTATGAGTTCGAAGTTTAAAATTTTTTTCTGGTCCCACTGCTGGGCAAAGGTCTCCCGAAACTCATTCCATGACTTCCGGTATTTTAATTATTATACTATGCACTTCTTCTTATTGTGTCACTAGTTCCTTCGAACAAGTGTGGTGAAAGGATTTCAAGTGCGCCTCGAAGAGGCTCCTTTCGTGCATTCGACACATGTTTTCGAACTTTGGGTTCTATGACATGCCGGTTTCCTCACGATGTTTTCCTTCACCGTTGCGAGAACGTTGGATGCATACATAGATTTTTTCAACCGAAAAAATCCATTTACGCATGACTGCCACCGGGATTCGAACCCGCGACCATCAGATCGCAAGGTAAGGGCCTCATCCACTCGGCCATCACGTCCTTGTATAATTAAAACAATTATTTATTTAATTATGTGAGCAATTATGCAAATGCAAAGTAAACAAATAAAAAGTCAAGTTTGATAAGTATTATTAATGCCTAGATCACACGTACCGAGTACTCAGCCGACACAGTGCTCTCGGCTGAGTACTCGTTACGTATAAACATAGCGCCGAGTGCTCGGCTGAGCGAGTCATATAAGCTTTCACTGTCTCGGCCTAGTAACATTTTACTGACTCGGAGAAAAGTACTACACAAGCCTTGACTGCAACCTGGCATAATATGGACTCACGTATGCGAGCCTCAACTGCGCCTCGGCCTACAATACCACGTTCGTCCATTTACCCTTGGCATTAGGCATGGAAATGATTGCTACTTCTATTTCATTGTAACATGGTGATATGATTTCATTTTGTAATAGTGAAATCACCGGTGATTTTGTCATCAGTGATTTTTCATCAATGGCTTGATGTGATAATGTCACATTTTGTTAAAATAATTCACGCATGACGCGACGTCACGCAATCATTCACACTCAGCACACTACTGTTTGTTAAGTATTGTTATTTATCATATGAAATTGTGATGGTGACAAGTATCATGACATCACAGCGTACAAAATCGCCTGCCGCCGCGCCGCGGGGTGCGCCGGGCGGATGCAACCGGTGATTTTGTAACAGACTTGGTTTCAAAAAGTAACAAGTGTTATGTGTGATCCGTTTTATACCATGATAAATAACATGTTACTCGGTACAGTAATGTACTATTTCTGGTTATTAAAACTTTGCAGTTTAGAATTTGGTATCGGAATTTTCGGTGGCAGCTTACACTCACCCCACTCAGACTCATACATACTCAGACACCCTGAGCAAGTTTCCTCCATATTTTGAGAAGGGGCAACTAGATCATTGAGAAGATTTTGTGGATGAGTTTTTCCCTACACCATTTATAACGTGCAATACACTGTACCCATTGATGTTTCACCCACGGTGTTTCTATAGAACAAGATGGACAGTACCAAACGAAAATGGATGCGTCAATAAAAATGGAATATCTCTATTTTCATATAATGTTTGTTACTGTTTACGATGTAGTTTTATTGACAATGAAAAAGCCTAGTAGTTTTAACATATACTAATTTATCTAGCTCTGTTACTTCTCTTTTTCGAATATTAGCATCGGACCAAAATGTACTAGAAGTGAGCCAATGTGGCTCCTTTTCCTGGTCGCATTTTCAATGTACTACATTGTGTTTCTATACTTTTGTGACTGTACCGTACACTGTAAGTCCCTTGAGTGCAGTAAGGTTCAAAATATCTGTGAAGTGCAAGTCGGACTTGTGCATTTAAGGTTCCGTACTATTCAAAGATTCGCTGATTTTCATTATAGTATTTTATACGTTTGAACTAACGCTATTTTGTCACTGTAACTTATATTTTTAACTTTATCTATTTGATATAAAACTTATCGAAGAAAAGGTACTTGTTCGTTGCCCGTCTTGCCATTAATTTTACGGTTTATATACAAATGTTATTTATTAAGAATCCCGCCATAATAACAATTCTGAGAACTTCAGCCTACTACGTATTACAGTTCTCCAAATAAAGTTTTTACAAGCTTGGACAATATAGACACACAGACAGCGTAGAGTCCGCACAGACAGCGATGAAGTCAATGAATTTACTAAATAATAACGATAAAACTAATATTAATATTAATCATTAATCCTGTAAATATTATATGTTTTAAGTTAATTTATTTATTAATTAAGTTCACTTTTAATTCAACTATTTGACATGTAAAGGCCTACACGGACATAACAGTGCCGACACGTGCCGACACGTCCCGTACCGTACAATATCAGTGAAAACTAACATTTCATAAGATACCATTCGAAATGGTCAGTGTCAGTGACGTTCATTGATGTCAGTGTGCGCCGACGTTTATTGGTTGAATGATGGTACGGAACGTGTCAGCACGTGCCGGCACTGTTATGTGCGGATAGGCCTTAACTCTGTCACCAATAAAAAACCATGAACTATGAGTCTAACTAGAAGCCCGTTGGCATCTTTTAGGTGCGGAACCCTAAAAATGTGCCTTATTAAGCGCACGCTTCAGGCTTGGTAAGTTACTCCTCCACTGATTGAACTGTGTTATTTATAGCCTTAACAAATTCCATAAAATATCCCCGCGGTCCCAATATAAGAGCTCACCCAAATTGAAGATCTTATCCTACTTCCGAGTATTACCGTGGTAGACATTTTCTACGTTATTTTGGTCAACTTTTTGTTTATTTACCATTGTGATAATAATGATTATGTTAGGTATTGATTTTTCTCCTTATTGTGAAATTTTATTCATGTTGTATCAGAGGACTGCAATACTGTAGATTTTTTTAAATTTATTTATAAATTTTAACAACTACAATAATATTGCTTGCTATATTAACACTAAAAACCATGAACAAAACTTAATATAACTAAATATATACCAACTAAAAACTAAAAACACAAATTATATTTTTCAAAAAAATAATGTATTTGCTAATTTGTACGCAGAGATCACTCAAAAGAATTCCTATTTTTCAAAATTTCCATCAGATAAAGATATTTTGTTGTAGGTAGTTTGGTTCAAAATCTTTATCCGATTCAAACTCGCCGTATGTATATATAAGATACGGAGTCAAATGTAGAATAAGTTAGGTAATTTTTTTATTTTTTTTTATATTTTATGTTATTTAATTGGTAGTGTCGATTAAGTATTTAGGTAAATAAAATACCGTAGAGTAAGTTTTATGAAATCAATTCACACTAGCGTTTGCGCGTGGTTTGGCCTGCGTTACGTGATATAGTAAAGTATTTTCTTTAGTATCAACTTATCTTCTCTGTACTAAGTCGCCAAGTAGTCTAGCTATTTTAGCGTGATTGGTAGACATCAAGCAAAAGTTTAGAGATAAATTAGATAAGGGAAATAAGATTAGAAAAGTACCTTCTCAAAGAAAAACAAATAATAAAAAGGCTTAGAAACTGAAAAGAATTCCGTGTTTCTTTGTAATTCCAATTCCAAATAAAAAGTACTTAATTGTTACCGAATTTATTTGTTGTATTTTCATTAAAAATCCAAAAAATAGACATTGAGTGCGCTTAATAAGCTTTAAATCCTTATAATTTTTAAAACAAAAAAAATAATAACACGTAACACGATAAAAAAACCTATCATATGAAATAACTAAACCTATATGTATTAGGAGAACCAGCATACATCTAGGACAAACCATTAGTGGCTTTTTAGATGTTTTGTTTTATCGTTATGTACTAATTTATATACAATAAAATTAAAAAAAAAAAACTATAAGTTTTACTTGCATATTATTGTGATCAAAAAGGTTATAAATATATTTTCATTCAAGAATTTATAACCTTAATATACAAAAGCAATGCAGCGGGATACAGTATTATTTAATAAACTGAAATTCGAACTTTCAATAGCGATTTTTAACGATATCTTTTTTGATAATAGTGGTAACGATCTCGGTCTAGTCGCCCGTCCCGTTCGTCCTGTTTCAAAAACACCTCTCTTTTGCCTATTCATAATGAGTTTATCTTCTTCAAACAGGCACGTTTGAAGACTTTGTTGATCCTGACAAGTAAAGCCTCCGAACTCACCTTGAATCTCCGACAAAATCATCTTGCTACAGCTTTTCTACTTTAATATGGTCCTCGCTAACTAATCTAAGCTGAACCTTAGGTACTGTTCTATAGGTATTAAAATATCAACATTGTAGTCTACAAGATTAGTTAAAATAATATATACATTATTCTTCAGTATATAATCTCCTACAGGAGGTTTTAACGGTATTACAGAATAGGTTAATATTTGAACAAAATTAATAAATTTACCTTGAAATATTATTCCACGTAATATTAATAAATTCTTAAGCCATTCTATTTCATTCGAGATACTATCCCGCACGCCGAGGCATAAGATTCAATTAATGACTGGTAGTTACGGGCTCTACGGCGTAGATCCTCTTACGGCGTAGACGAGCTACGACGTATATCCTTCTACGACGTAGATCCCTCTACGCTACGGCGTAGATGTCTCTTTATTTTACATTTGGGTCTTTGAAAAGCTTAGCATAAATCTCTACAGCTGGGAAACTGGCCCACTCTTAGCTAAAAGAGCGAATGGGTCTTAATGCACCACGCTGGCTAAATGCTGTAGCTAGATTTCATTGAAGTAACTTTTTAGGTAAATGTTTTCTTAGGATACCTAACTATCTACTTACATAATTTAATAATGTACTTTACCTACTTACCTAAATAATAGCCCATTATGTTTATTATTTTTTTTTTATTAGTTTGATTTGCGATCAGTAGAATTTACTATGAGCAAATATTAGGGTTTGTTTTTAATTTAGGGGGGAGCACACTCCTGCACTCGCACTTCCGGTGTCGTCTAGATGTTTAATATGTGTACGTACAACGGGGTTGATTACACTACAAGTAATACTATAAATACTTAAGACTACTTATAGTTTATATAATAGTGTAATTGTTTGTTGTTCTAATAAATAAAAATAAAATAAAAATAAATAAAATGCTTGGTTGATTGAAGAGCTTAACCTTGTAACCTTAAGATTGTTGAAACTGGTAATTAATTGATTTGATTATAATTTGCCTCTTCTATGTAATTATTAACCTTGTGGGAAAAATACTAAATAAGTACAAAATTAATCTTCTATAGGTGTATATGAAAAAATAGGTTTGACTAACTTACTGACTGACAAACAACGTACTCCAAGCCACTGGAGATAAAGCCGGCATGGCCAGTAGAAAATGCTTTATCATTAAGCCCACCTTTTGTAAATTTTACCTTGTATTTTGTGCAATAAAGAATATAATAATAACATTAAAGACTTCAAGAGCGTCAAGAACTGAAAGTGACCACTAAGAAATACATTTTGAAAATACGCAATGCAAACGAAGTTGCTGGCGTCACTTAGTACACATATGTATAAAAAACGGGAAAATTTCGTAGGTACAGTATTTCTAGTTTTTCATACAATCTGTCTTTTTAGTTTTAGTTACTTATATTCAAAACTTTTCTAACAATTTGTTCACTATACCTGAATTTACAGCCATTCAAATCTTTCCTTTTAAATTAATAGGAAGGACAGGTCATCTGATTTATCTCAACACACTTCATACTTCTGTTTTTTTTTTCAATTTTCTATAAGTTCCTTGATTGTTTCAAACAAACTAATTAGTAAGTAAAAACAACTCGTATATAAGAGAAAGCCTTCTTTCGGTAGTTCCAATAACAACTGTGCCAAAGTTCCCGACACGCTATTGCCGCAATTTTTACCAATACCACAGCAAGGTATCACTTGTCAACAGTAATGGTAGTTAAATATCATATCGTCATATTATTTTGATACCTAGAAAAAAATAAATTTTCCGTTATTTTCTTTAGATGTTTTTAAAACTAGTTAGATTAAATGTAGCTGTTATTTACAATAAGTCGGAACGTAAAAAATCGATTAAAAAACAGAATAAATACGAGTATGCCCCCTTTTGACATTCGTACGTCTGTACAGACAGACCACCATTTTTTCATACAACAATCTACTTACTTACATACAACTACCTACCAATATATTGTACATTTGTACTTTTTGTAATATGTACAGACAGCGTCATAGATAAGTATCCCCCTTGCATTATAATACTCAGCTTCAAATTCCTTCAAATCACCGCCGCGGCGTATGGAGAAGTTTTCCCTTTAAAAAATTGATTATATTTGTATAACCGTATGTAAGCCTGAAAATAATTTTAAGTATTACAATTTTTTGAAAGGATTTATAGCTGGGTGTCTTGTGCAAGGGGAATACTTATCTCTGACGCTGTCTGTACCTATAGGTTGTTGTAGTTAACTTATCAATCTACAAAAGGCTTATATTAGTCTTGACTGACAGACAACGAACAGGCCAAACGGAACCTAGAGCCTTGAATTGAAATATCTAGTGTGAACGCGTATATACGCGTTCATAATCAAGTGTAAGCAAATGTAATAAAACTAGATAGATACTACCACAGCGTACTAAGATATAAAACTACTAACTAAATGCTATAACGAAAGGTCTAAACTACGAAAAAAAAAAGTTACTCTTCTATAAAAAAGACTCATTCTGTGACTCTCGGGTGTAGAAGTTGTGCACAAGTCGACCAAAGGAAACTAATGGAGATCACAGATTGTTGGCAAGTTGGCGGCACGTTACCGCCGAATGCTGGGGATATTGAACTGTACCACGGATATTATTATGTAACTCTACAACTTTTCTGGTGATTAAAAATTGCGCTGCATAATCAAGGTTTTACAAAAACGTACAACACTGAAAAGGATAGCAAAATACGCAATTTACTTCAACGATTTTTTTTTCAGTTATTTTGATTTTAATACTATACTAATGCACCGATTTGGATATTTTTTATGACAGATAGATAAATAGATGAACACTTTATTGTACACCAACAAGAACAAAACAGAGTAAAACAATATAACAAGAATACAAAGGCCTTAAGGTAGGTAGTACAAGGGGCGGCCTTATCGCTATGGGACCAGTATAATAATCTCTCAAACAAAAAAAAAATTGTTCAATACTCAATACATTTATTATCTTCACATGGTAAAAATTCTAACAAATAGGTACACAATAAAGTGATAGAGCCCCTTTGGGGCACTACAATATTAAATTAAAATTAAAAAAAAAAAAACGTTCATACACTCACACCCCTGCACTAGGATTCCCTGTGTCGCAGGTGGCATGGACACATACAAGACATCACAACATCCAAGACCCGAGAACAAACATTTGTTTTCGTCACAAATATTTGCCCCGGCCGGGGATCGAACCCTGAACACCAAGCTCGTAGGCAGGGTGTCGTCCTTATCTATAGGTAGGAGGCAGGCTGGATGTTCAAATCATTGACTGTGTCAATTTATTGCTGTCCGTTGGAGGACGCTTCGAACCGGGATACAGTAAAAACTTATCCGGTTCTTAGCGCATCTGTCTAGAAGTAGGTACCTAGTATGAACATAATTATGTATTCCTTATAACAAAAACACAATTTTTATACCTATTACTAATTCTAAGCAATAGCATTAGTTTAATAGTGATATAATATAAGTACCTACTAGTTACCTATAAGTTTTTTGTGACAATAAATCATTATTCAACAGCTTTATGTACAACAAAGTTCTGAGGTAGGTACTATAATAAATAAATTGATTAAGTTTTTTGAAATTTCATACAATGCCATATGGACCCAAATTAAGCAAGACCTCCCCTCCCCCCTGGTGGCACCCATGCTGGGATGCCACCCAAGTGGTGGGGCTGCCCCCCTTAATTACTTCAGTCGCATTAGCTTGATCACTGAAATTCATGAAAGAGATTACAAGTAGCGATAAGCTCTTCCTAGCTTTGCCATTTCCAGGATTAGGTACTTATGTTAGGCGACTTAGTGAAATCAAATTGAATATTTTATGATAATTGAAAAATTTTGCGGATAACTTTTTAGTTTCCTAGAAAAGTACAAAAACTTTTAATTTAATTTTTTTTTTTTTATTGAACACCAACACAGTGTACACTAATACATTTTTTTGGTTACATGATACATAGGTCAGGCCAAGTTCCACTGCAATTATAGGTGAAGACGACATGCAAGAGGTAATTGAGCTTTTATATCTGACAATAATTTTAATTTATTTAGTTAACACAAATTACCAAAAAAGTTATCGTAAAACTTAGACAAAAAAGCAGTTTGTCGATAATATATTTTATGATTTAAAAGGGTTGTGTGCGCCGGCTCTATATCGTCGATATATTTTACCCGAATGCCGATGAAGGAGGGTAATGTATTGTTAGTAAGGTGTTTGTAATCGTACAGTAATGCGATGCGATGTCGCAACACAACAATTTCATCGCATACGACATCGTACGATAAGACGCTAACCAACGTATCAGTTTCTAGTGAGACATGGACCGCACTGCGCGTGTTCTACTAGTGCTTGCGTGAAGATGCGACGCCGCAACGCAGTGTTGTGGCCAGGCCTAGGCCTGCCTTGTCGTCGTCTCACCACAAGACTAAATAAATACCGATTTAGTTATTGTTGTAAATGGCAAATTATATTTCCATGTCCCGCCCTTAATAATCATAAGCATAAAACAAAACTGTACCTAAAAATAAACAAAGGTACAGTCAGCTGCACAGACATGTATACACTCCCAAGCTTTCACATCAATATTACTCTTAATTTTGCAAAGAAAAGTGCACGCAAGCATTTTCAAAATAATGTTGTCATCTTAGAACTCTTGTTAGAAAAATAATGTCTTTACAAAATTAAGAGTATAATATAAATGTGAAAGCTTGGGAGTGTAAACATGTCTGTGCAGCTGACTGTACCTATATAGATAGATTACAAAACAATTATCTATAATATTCATGCGAACGCATAGGCGAGAGTAAGGTAAGACAAATTTGGGCAATGTAAACCTACAATCAATCTCAATGATTAATGTAACAGGAAGGGATCTAGAAGGATCTACCTCAGTAATACAGTTCTCGGCACCATTTTTGCATTAATCTACCTCAGGTCAGCCTATGCTGAATAATTTGAGTCCGTTTCAACCTACATCAAGGCACGTTACTACTTTAACAATGCATGTTGTTTTACACGGAATACAAAATGAGATGCCTCGGTCCATTTTCATAAGCTGAAAATTGAAATTCATTTTGTGGTTCTTACGAACTACAACTACTTCATGCAATTTTTGGATAGTTTACAAAGTATAAAAAGCAGCTAGTTAGATTAAATACAAAAACTTATATGTATTTGAAGTGCAATTTATTTGGATTCCCGCTCCACAGCTCCTGGAGCAGACTTGTCTAAATGCAAATGCGTTGCGTCGAGCGCAGCCATGTCGTAGATTCTAATGAGCAAAATGGCAATTCACATATCAGTATCCTTTTCAAACTTTTCAAAGGAAAATCTTCATGGTTTTACGTATGTGACATGATTAAATAACTATTGCTTTGTATTGGACATGGTTACTGGATAGGAGTGATTAACAAGACTGTGTCTTCTTGTCTCGACACTTGTTTACATTAATATCCGTTTTATTTTCAACCGACTACAAAAAAGGAGGTTATCAATTCAGTTAAATGTTTTTTTTTGTTATTTTTTTAATGTTTGTTATCTTAGAACTTTGTTGTTTATGAACCGATTTTAAAAATTCTTTGTTTTTTTGTAAACACGTGTCGTATCTTTAGTTTTTAAATCAAAAACTCAAACAAAAATCAAAATAACTGAAAAAAAAGTCGTTGAAGTGAACAAAAAAGCGTATTTTGCTTCCCTGTGATTTTTCAGTGGTGCCTACGGTCTAATAGAACAGTCCGGTTGATGTCGGTTGTTGTCTGTTTTTGTAAAAGCTTGTATTTTAGTTATTCTACTGATAACCGGTGATTTCACTGTGACAAAATGAAATCATATCACCATGTGATAATGAAATAGAAGTATCATCATTTCTATGCCTACGCAGCACGTAACGGCCAAAAAGCTGTTATTTATAAATTGGCTATTACATACTACCTACACAGATGAAGTAAGGCAACGCTATGGTATATCATTGGGTCTGCGAGAACAATTTTAAATTGAGACTTTCAATGTTTTTCAGTCAGCTCTTTCGTACGACTCTAAGATTTTCTCCCAGTTATTCATTCTGGAAAAATTCGCAGAATAGCACTTATAAGAATAACACTAACAATAATAAAGCTCAAATTGAAATTCCGCTGCCATCCTCATAACGAGTGCTCCTTTAACCTCTCTCAATGCATACCAAGTACTTTTGTCAAATTAAAATTCCAGTTTCCGAGACGGTATTAATAAATAAAATAAAAAATAATAAAAGAGCCCTTATTCTGTTTTACATACCTACTATTTTACATTTTGTTTATGCTAGATTTTTAAACTTAGTATTTATTTTTAATTTATTTATTTGTTTTTAGCCATTTGTGTCCCACTGCAGGACAAAGGCCTTCTACTCCTTGCGGCCAAGGGCGTCAGTGTTATTTAGTTATTTTTAATACATATAATTATTTCTATCTGTTGTTTGTTTTATTGTAATGCAGTTCGTCTCTGCTATTTATTTGAGACGGTATTACTTTTTTGAAATTCTGCAGTGCCTTCAGGTAGGTGGTCAGTCTACCTGCCGAGATAAATCATAAACAAGAAATGTAGATTAAAAAGCTAAAAACCTCGTGTCTATGCTTGCTCTATCTCACTTCTTTCACGAGATATTATAGTGGTTTTAGCTAACCTGAATGTTTCAGCCGGATAGCTAATAAGAAAGTGCTCGAAATTTCATTTGCTTGATTCCACCCGTAATGACAGACAAACATGCTCTATCTCGCTTCCTTTACGAGATATAGCATTTTAATGGTTTTTAATGCATTGTCATCGAGTTGTTTCAGCCGGATAGCTAATCGGGAAGATGATACACGCTACAAGCCAACGACTTTGCTTGTAGCGTGTAAACTCGCCCAGTGTCATCGGCTTTTTTACAATCTGCTTGTTGACAATCCTTCTCAAAAGCTAAAACGCTTACACGCTAGCTTTAAAACTCACCAACAATCAGCTTTTAAAAACGCCGTGTTTCATCGACGCTTTACGATAAAAATAATCCAAATACATTTCAAATGCAAACAATCTTTCACAATACACTTACCTACTAATAATTTTAAATGCAGTGGAAAACCTAAATAAAAAATATCCAACGTTCTTATAAACAACGGTATAACTCGCTAATGAATTTAGGTTTTAATTAACTTCCATTAGCATAAAATATGAATAGGAGATAAAATACGGGGAAATTGAAAACAGAATAAATATAATAAGGGCTAATGAAAACAGTCTAGGTTTTTTGTTGCACCGGAACGAGCTGATACTGCCACTATATTCTGTTCGTACAGTTTTGTAGCGTTTAGAAATAACTTAAATTGCATTTTGATAATAATATGTAGTGTAGTGTATTTTAGTATGACTTAATTATGGTAATATATGAATCTAAACTTAATTTAATAGAAGAAAAAAAAATGGTTGTCTTTAAAGTTGGTTTACGGACGATAGTTTAACGTGACTACCAACGTAACGGGACAATGAGCGTTACCGGCCAATGACGTCAACGTGTTCGTGCATGTTGCCGGCGTTCATCGATTTATTAGACGTATTACGTCAAAAATAAGCAGGTAATATAAAAATAAACACAGATAATACCTATAGATCGTTTGCAACGGTCTATGGTCTCCAATTGATTCCTTTTGTAAATTTTGTTATATAGATTGTAGTAGTTAGCTTATGCTGTAATAAACATATAGATAATTAATTTATTGGATTTATACATTATTATATCCAATAAAATTAAAAGTAGCAGGTTGAACAGTTTAAAATTTGGAAACTGTCATTCCTTGATATTAGTTAATTTAGGTAACTAAAGCACAAGATAAGCTTTTTGTAAAATTGTGCTGGTAAGTTACAAAGGTATTCGTTTCCTTTGCAATTGAAATAAGTAAAGTAATACGCCATAAAATATTTTTAATATGAAAACCTTTTGTAAAACGACCATTTTAGACATTTTCATTAAACGAAGAGCTACTCGGCCAGTTGCCTTCCAAAGGGAAAGTTAATGAGAATACCTAATGAAAAATAACACTGTGAAATTAAATACTAAAAAATACGTAAATAAATACGTACCTACACATTATATTATAAAATTTATAAAGAACACTTCGTTGCTCACTCCAACCGCATATTTGGTTAGTTTGAACGTGTCCCCATCAAAATTTTGTCCAGATGGGTACAGTCAGAATCAAAAGTCGATGACCACGTTGAGATTTTCAAAATCGCTTTACATCATTTATAAAACCAACATCGCTCAACCTGACAAACGCCAGTATTGAATGAACATTATTAAAGTTGAAAATTAACTGTACAGTGTACACCACCATTTTCAAATACAATTTTTAATGGTCGATAACGATTTTGAAAATTTGAATGTGGTCATTGACTTTTGATGCTGACTGTACCAACGCTGTGTTTCGGTTTGAAAGTCACTGTAGCTAAAGCAAGTACTGGGTTTCAAGCTGCCTGAATCCACCGAAATTTTGGATCCGAAACAATACTCATATTAAATTAACACATACACATAGCAAAAGTGTATGGGTTTAGTTGGGAAAATAAACGAATGAATAGAATGCAACATTATTGTATTTTTCAAACCTTTAGTATTTTTTTGACAATTGAACTTTAGCTCATAAAAGAACGCTTCGCCTGAGTCGATAAGCTTCTACATTCAGCGCTTGGGGGCTAAGATTAGTGAGACTCCAATCTCCATCTGGGAATACCCTGCTGCTGAATACCACCTCCCCCTCCCCGCAGAACAGCTCCAACGAGCTGGCGTCGAGGAACAGCCGCCAGGAGTGCGACCCAATCGGAGACCACTCCACCTGTCTGACGTCCCCGTCCCTGTCTACCACTACTTTACGCACTTCTGGATCCCAACTGATCCTCGCTGTTTCTCCTCCGTTACGACCAGCAATGAGTAGCTCTATTTTCTTCTCTAAATCGGCATTAATGATGATTTCTCCAGTTTGTTCAAAGTCGATCGAGCTATCTGTTGCTAGTTTTTCGTCCATCACGACTTCTTCTCTCAATGAGATCATGTCTTCAACTGGTTTCATCAACAGCCTGTCACCAACCAGATCCAACTCTCTAAACATTGTCAAAGCCCCAGCCCATCCATCAGCTGCTTCTAGGAGTGTTTTCTCCCAGGAATTGAACCACGCCACTTGGTACCTCCTTCCATCTTTTTCCATGCTCTGACTGGCGTAGAAATCATGTCCAAAGTCTAGCTCTTGGAACTCAGTTTCGGGGACAAATTCGAACGTTTCGTAGCTGAAGTTCCCGATTATGTATCCAGTTTGATAGATGTTTTTGAACCTGTCACCTTGAGGCTCCATTCCTTGCGGAGACCATAGGAAGACAAATCGTCCATTAAGCTCAAAGAAATCTGGACATTCCCACATGTATCCCATTTCACCAGTAGACTCATCCAAGATCCTCAAGAATTCCCAGTTGATCAGATCCACAGATCGGTACAGCAATGCTCTGCCTGTCTCGTAATCAGTGGTGCTTCCGAGAACCACGTACCAATGCTCACCATGTTTCCACACCTTCGGATCACGGAAATCTGCAGCGTTATTTGGCGTGACCTCCAAAATTGGATTTCCTTCGTACTTCGTGAACTTTATTCCATCATCGCTAAAGGCCAGGTACTGGGTTTCATTGAAGTATGGCTCTTCATCGGTGATGACTCGGCCAGTGTACATGAGGATCATGGTATCCCCGTCAACGACAGCGCCTCCAGAGAAGCACATCTCTTCATCAGGCACAAGGGCCGTGGGTAGCGTCTTCCAGTCGACTAGATTGTGGCTAGTGGCGTGACCCCAGTGCATGGGACCCCACACGCTATCGAAGGGGTAGTACTGGTAGAAAATGTGGTATTCTCCCTTGTAGTAGGAGAACCCGTTGGGGTCGTTCATCCACCCCACTGGTGGGATGACGTGGTAATGCAGCCTGTAGCGCGGGTTGATCTCATGCTGTTTGTTTGCGATGTAATCTTCTATTTCTTGAATTGGATCATTTCGAAAAGCTTTGGAGTGAACCGCGACAGCGAGACAAAGTAAAACCAAGTATGTTTGAAAAGCCATGTTGGAGATCTTACTGAGCGATAGTAAGTACAGCTACTTTTATACCTGGATTATTCCGATTAGATTATCTGGATGCTTTGCGAGTATTTATCTGGCCTCTCAGATATTTTATCTTGTTTTGTCTTTTACTCTGAATTTTGTCATATCTTTGATTCAAAATTTTCGATTATTATATATTGAATAAATTTCCGTATGTATTGTGTTTTCATCTATTGTTAAAACTGTGTGATGCTTCTTGGAAGATTAACCTGTATTCGACTGGTTATAAACAGGAGGTTTGTCATGGATATAGTTATCAAATAACCTTGACTTTAATTTGGTATAGGCAAAATTATACCAGAAATACAGTAATGAAATGTGACAGTTACAGTTCATACGGGTAATATCAGTCAATGATTTAACAAATCCTTGGGAAGAATGCAACATCACTTAAATGTTGTTAAAGCGAAGTTTTAAACAATTATTTGAGCTACAGTATATTATTATTAATCAATTAAAGCTATATAATATTAAAGTTTTATGAAATGGCTGAAATTGGAATGGAATATTATGGGCTGAAATGAAATGGCTGCTGTTTTTAATTAAAACTTATTATTTTAAAATTAGCTGGGAAAGATATATTTGTAATTTTTTTTTACCTATGACCACCACTGAACCCATTGGGTTGAATCTATGTTATATGTATATAAAAGACTTAGACCTGACTGACTGGCTGACAGACAACGTACAGGCCAAACCGCTGAACGTAGAGACTTGGAACTTGGAAGATGTGTTCGTTAAGAGTTGTAAATGAATACTAAGAAGTTTTGAAAATTAGCAACGCAAACAAAGCTACGGGCATCAGCTAGTATTTTATAAATAGAAACCTATTCATTTCATTTCATTCTGGCAACATATCGTTCTTCTTGCATTCTTACATTGCATTATTATGTTGTTTACATCAGTTCTTATCAACGTTATCCCAGTGTTTATGAAACCACAAGATAGCATGATATTGATCATTTTAACACATGTAAATGTTACTAAATATAAGTTCATACTTATCTTAAGATACTCCATCAATCCCATCAATGACAAGACAAATTTCCTTTATCCATATTCCATTATTTATAGATGCAATATCAACATTATTCTGTTACTTATTTTCATAGAAGTATTAAAGTACAGAATCACAATGTAGTACATTGAAAATGTGATAAAAAAAAGATCAACCTTGGTTAACTTCTAGTACATTTTGTTCCGAAAATACTAAATATTGTTAAAACTACTAAGCTTTTTCTTTGTTAATAAAACTACATCGTAAAAAGTAACAAACATCATTTGATAATGGAGATAAGTCTGAATTTTTTTGGTCCTGTTTCATGACTCCATTTTGGTTTGATACTATCTATCTTGGTGTTCTATAGGAACACTGTTATTCATCTATGATTATTTTATGTTCAGCGTGAGTATAACAAACCATTAAAGTTAAGAGACAAAACATTTCATTTTAAACTTTGTAATAAATTATCTCTTTGTTTTATATCTCTCTGCTGTGAATCTGCTTTTAATATCAGTAGTGGATTAAAAACATTGCTATTGCAGCCGCGTCAGAAGCTATATAACCGAGTTATCCACTAAGAGAGGTTTAAGTTGAGCTTAAAATTAAGTTCGCAGCGCAAACTTGACGCTGAAAGCTCAAGTTTCCGTCGCACTTCAGTAATAAAACGACATTATGGGACTCTATTTTGTCAGGTCCGACTTTTTTACGCGACTTTCTATAATGGCATGAAGACTCACTAACGAATGAAACACTCTCTTGTAATGTTTTAACTGACTGTACATTAGTAAAACCTCATAGAGCTATTGGGAGTTAATGTATGAATATTTAAATTTATAATAATATTTTTATTAGAGCCAGTGGGAAATAAGAAACAATAGAATCATAGAGCTCTGGGAATAAGCCAACGCAGATACTCACCGACTCTCATTATTTTAATTGCTCTCTTTTGATTGCGTTTCTACACTGAAAAAAAAATGGGATATGCAAGACGTAAATAGTAAATTATAAGATATTTCCTTGTACCATTAATATATAACTTTCGTTAGGTAGAACTATTAGGTATATTGTAATAGTTACTTAATTTCGTTAGTAGGAATTATTATTATTGTTATCGTTACTAAATTATTCTCGCTGTCACAAATTCAAACAAAATTTTTAGTAACTATAACGAGATTTTTTTCTTCGTTTAAGGATTGCATTTAAAACAGTAAATAAATAATCAATTACATGTGACACAAAGTATAATTATATAAAATATAATTATATTATTTATTCTTAGACAACCAGCTAGCTCTAAAATAATTAAAGCTTGACAGGAAAAAATACTTTTAAGTTTTTGAATTTCAAATATGTACTTTTTTTTTTTTTTTTTTTTTTATAAACATTCACACTCCTGCACTAGGATTCCCTGTGTCGCAAGTGGCATGAACACATACAACACATCACAACATCCAAGACCCGAGAACAAACATTTGTGTTCGTCACAAATATTTGCCCCGGCCGGGGATCGAACCCGGAACACCAAGCTTCATAGGCAGGGTCACTACCAACTAAGCCACGGTGTCGGTACTGTTTGTGTATCTTGATGAAATAGCAGTGATAATCATTTTAAAACTTGAGACGTATTAATTTTAGTACAAGCGACTTTACTCGTACATGTAGCGGCTAGTGATCAAAGTCGCGGCCTAAAGTTTATTCCAGAACTATGCTTCTAATGTTATGCAAGCAAAATTTTTAAGGCTTTTATCTAGAAAACATTCAAAACTTGGTTTATCATCACTTAAAAGCTAAAAGAAACTTTAAAAATATCTATTAACAAGATTTTTTTCGATTCGAACAGTAATGACCTATGAAGTTATGACTGTAAAATTTTATTTTTACCAATGACACCTATTGTGAAGGAAAACATCGTGAGGAAACCGGCATGTCATAGAACCTAAAAAGTTCGAAAAAACATGTGTCAAGCGAGAAGCCTCTTCGAGGCGCACTTGGGATCCTTTCACCACACTGGTTCGAAAAACTAGTGATACGATAAAAAGACCATTTATTGCAAATATTCTTCATTCAAAATTCATATCCACCGGAGTTTTTTTCCTTTCTTATTCATAATTTATTGAGAATCCTCGACAAAGAGACGACGTGACTTCATAGCAAAGTTTGTAATGAATATTCAATTCTGAAGAATAATAGTTTACCTTAACATGAACAGACGTGGCTTGATAGAAAATGCAGTTTATCATGATAATATAAGTCATAAACCCCACTGTATCGTGGAAATAACAAAAACTAGGAAAATCCAAGCACAAAATATTTCAAACAAACATTGACGATTTTGTCCCGCTGCAGGAATAGAACTCACACCTCCTACTTAGATGGCTAGGCTATCTTACCATTGGTTATAAATAAGTTTCCTGGAAATTGGAAACTGTTTAGGGCATTTGGTAATTAGGTACAAATCGTACAATCGTCTGCAGTATTACACATACATATGTAGGTATACTAAATTATATTTTTGTGAGGTACTCTTTCATTTTCAATTTATAAAATTTTAAATATTTTTTCATCATCAAAAATCGGGCCAACTATAGACCGTTATAAACGATCTATTACAATGTGTTAGATGTTATTTTAACTGACTGTACTATTCAAGCAAAATGTTTGCCAAATGACACAGAATACTTACACGCTACTTTGAAAAGTTTTTCAAAAGTTACAAAACGAATGAAAAAAAAAAGTTTGCCAAATGCCACTTTTGCATAGGTATTAAACGAGGGTAACGAAATGAAACTTTGTCCAAATGGGATGTGGCTTTCTAAAGGTAGCTTAACTGGTCCAATTCGACAACCGATGGCATCGTGGCGAGTAGAACGAATAAATATCTAATAATCTACACACATGGGTACCTACTGAAATAATGATATTATGAGGTACACGATTCATTTATTCCCGTGATTTCAACCGCACCTAGATTTTCAACGCTGTTCGTGCGGAATATATTATGGACAGCCGGACTTAATTAATTTTCTAGTTGTTTAAACATGTGGATTAGTTGGCTTCCCACAATACACGCAGTTATCTCAAATAAATTGGTGTATAATAGTAGATTATGCACTAAGGAGATAAAGCAGTGTCTTATGTCGCGGGTGGCATATTGAACCCTGAGCTAACGAGGGAAAGCGAAGCGAGGGAGTTATTTCGAGTCCTGAGTGACGCGAGGGGTTCAAGCTACCCAAGACGAAGACAAGCTTTATCCCAGAGGAGTATACTCTACTTTTCACACCTTCTGCGAGGCAATAAAACGCGAGACGCAAGGGCTCCAGCAGCGAACACCGTCTTTTGTTTCACAAACTTTGAAGTCGCGCCTTTTTTCTTTTTTTATGAATGGCCAGTTCGATTTTCGACCAAACCTCTTTACAATGCCATATGGGCGTTCTTTTACTCGAAGTTTTCCACGAGTTTCCACACGAATTTGACGTTCCAAATTCAAATCACATTACACCCCTAGGGAGTTTCATACAACATTACCTCCCTTGGTAGGTAATGCTTTGCTTTACCTTGATGATAGCACGATAGCGTAATTGGACATTGTCGAGCAGGTGGTGTGAAAAATACTTTTTTTGTAACAATGAACGCGAGCGAGCGAGAGGTTTTATATACATATTATATTGATTATACATAGTGATTACATACTGAGTTTTCCATCAGGAGAACGTATAGTCAGAAATCATTATTCTTTGATTTGTGACTATACGTTCTCCTGATGGAAAACTCAGTATGTAATCAC
The DNA here is from genome assembly GCA_932526365.1 of Lobophora halterata. Taxonomy (NCBI): domain Eukaryota; kingdom Metazoa; phylum Arthropoda; class Insecta; order Lepidoptera; family Geometridae; genus Lobophora; species Lobophora halterata. The sequence continues at coordinate 10,695,713 of OW052012.1, read as the reverse complement.
TATGTACAATCAATATAATATGTACCTATATAAAAGGCCTGGTCCTGACTAACTGACAGATAAGACAACGTACAGGCCTAACCACTGAAGGTAGAATATGTTATGGAAGAATATGTTCGTCAAGAGCTGAAAGTGAATACTAAAACTAAAGGAATTTTAAAAAACATTTTTATATGATGCAAACGAAGTTGCGCGCATCAGCTGGTTTCCCATAAAACCAGAACACAACGACAGCAGAATATTTGGTATTGTGTCAGTACCTAGACTGAATCCTGCACCCAACCCCAACGTTGGGGGACCCAACGGTTCCAGATAAGACAAACTCTTACAAAATACAAAATATTGCATTCAAAAAATTTAAAGTTGTATACTGTAGATAACCCTATTCCGCGTGTTGAAAAATTCCCCGAATTCCGTTTTAACTTAGTTTCGATTCAGATCCAGGTGTAAAGTAAATCGATTCTCTCACAATTCGTATATCCGAGTTCTATTTGAACAATATCTACCGGAATTGACTTATTGAATACGAAAGAAAGTCCTACTAGCACTTTACCCCAAACTTTGACCTCAAGCGATTAAACCTCTCAACTGATATGGCTCATCTACGAATTCAATAAATATCATGACCTGTCACATTTTATAAAAATCGGATGAACGGTTCGAAAGTATACTAAGTATACAATGAACATACATACATACATAAACACATACAAACGCCGATTTTCCTAGTACCTAGCATGACTCTGACGTTGTTGCTTCGAAAACACCATTTAGGTGTGCTGAAATTTGATAGTGGTATGGGATTATGAGCTGGAAAAACACATGGGGGTCCCACACGGTCATGTCACACATCGAAACTTATATTATTTATTAGTCAGTAATACTGCATTCAAAGATATTTAGTTAAAGTAATTGCTCTACATATATGTGGCATGGCCGTGGAAATTGGAACATCCTGTATGGATGGAAAAATACATAGGTATATTTAATTGTTTGTACGAGTATTTCTAGTATATTAGTAGGGTAAAGCAAAATTTTAATATGCTGATTAATTTAATTTTCAATGAGAATTAATTTGCTGCTAATCACAGTTTCGATGTAGATACCTATAGAAGAATGGATAAGCGTGCCAGGTGCAAGTCATTCGTATAAAGTACTCTTAGGTCCTCTCCGCTGCGCTTTTCAATTATTCTGCAGCTCGTTGCACCTGTTACCTCCTCATCCACTTTGTCTTGCTCAGCTCTTACCTTACCTCAAGCTATTTGCCTTTCCATAACTCCATCTAAGTGACGGTTAATTCATTTACAGTGAACACACAAAACTCTATGAATGTCAAACATAAAATATGGTTGGTATATAATCAAGGTTTTACAAAAACATAGTACAACCCACTTCAATTGGACTATTTTAGTGACCGTAAATACCACTGAAAAGTCACAGGGAAGCAAAAAAAAAAACGCAATTTTCTTTTTGCTTTTACATATTTTTTTAGTTATTTTGATATAAACTAAACTACTTAACCGATTTTGATGAAATTTGTATAAGACTAAACGTAGATAGGTATATCCTTTAAAACATATTTTTTTTTTTTCAAATCGGTTAATAAACAACAAAGTTCTGAGGTAACATAAAAAATTAGGTTATTTGATAACCTCCTCCTTTTTGAAGTCGGTTGAAAAACATGGTAAAATTAGCAAAATGTGCTGCCAAACTTGAGAAATAATAATTAATCTAAGCATGTCTAAGCTAGCAACTAAAATTCAGTGTCTAAACAAATTACTAAAGCGGGTGACAAAAATACTAAGTGCGGTTTGAGTAAATACGTGAAGTGCTTCAAAAATACCATTTAGGATGTTTTTGTGGGCTGCTGTAATTGTATTTTAGCTGATATGGGTCGATTATAGGTAGTATTTGAGCTTATTTTTTTCCAATAAAGGCTATTTATCTTTTTGAAAACAGCAAAACAGATTTGAGGCGAAATCAAAAGTTACAAAATAAAAGGATGGCTGTAAATTACTGGCCTTTTGTGTGTGTGTGTGTGTGCACGAAAGGAGCCTCTTCGAGGCGCACTTCCATTCACACCACAGATTCACACAAATCCTTTTACCACCAGGGTGGTCACACACGAAAAGAAGACTACTGGCCTTTTCATAAAATACTACCAATTCATGATATTTTGTGATCAATTCAAAGATCTGAACACGAATTTGTATACAGCACCTGTATAATATGTTCACCATCATGTTATATAGTTCAGATTATGGGTAGATAATTAATAAATTTTAATAATTTTTAATGAAATATACAAACGCTCTTAATTATTTTCATAAGGCTTTATTGAAATTTCTCTCAATTACTCGAATCGCCCACTCTGATAACATTAAAATACATTTGAAAGTACCTATTAGAAAAACATAAGGATTAAAGTAAATAAAACACCCACTAGGTATAATAAACAGGGTTTATTTGTTTAGGATGGGTCCAGTGTTAAGGATGTTCCGATTAGACGAAACGAAAATGTGTTTTCATTCGGAAAGCTCAGCTAAGATGTTTGTAGGTACTCACATTATCATAAATCGCAATATAAATTATGATTCCGATTAATCAGATAACGACTTCTTTTTTGACTACAAAGAAACTCTAATTCTATACATTTAGCGTCTACTGCCAGATGGCCAGGACGAACGATTCCCTTTGGTGACTCGTCAAAAACAGAAAGCGGATTCTATCTATCCTGGTAATTCAAAACTTTAATAAAAAATCAGGAAAAGCGTAGTTTATAGTATAAATTATGTAGATTTCAAATAGCCAGTCCTGTAAAGTAGGAAAAGGACGTTCAGGACGTTCCATTTCGTCACTTTTCTATAAATAATAATAATAACTTATTTATTCAGATATCAATGTCCCCAAGGGTTAGTAATACCTACCTACTTACTATCTAATCTTAGAACTTACTAACACCTAGTAGGAATTTGAGACTGACGAAAACGAAGAGTGACTTAGTCCTCTGAATGAGTAAACACGCGAATGCAAATTTAACATCCCGCAACATTTTCAAAATGTAATGTAATAAAAGAGTGTAAAATGCGAGGCATTTACTCCGAGGCATTTACTCGATTTACTGACATCAGTACCACATGAAAATGAACCTTATACTATTCATATAAGGAGTATATTTCAGTACCAGTTCAAGAGAAGCTTTGAGAAAATGACTTGAGATACAAAAGTGGCATTTTAAGCCAGGTTAAATATTCATATAACAATTTGTGTTTTTTCTGTGATGTATTACAACAGAGCAACGTACTATGTACAGGTGGTTAAAAGGTATAGGTAATTGGATATTTAGCAGCTGCCAGGCATAAATGCAAGTAAATTACCTAATGCACCATCTGCTTATGTCTGAGGCCTAGTGATCGTAAGAACGTAATTTTTTGAGCTAACAAAGTCATAATTTTGGACATTTACCCTAGTTATCTTACCCCAAACTAAGCAGAGCTTGTAATATGGGAACCAGATAACAGATAACTGGTTGAATACTTACATACTTTTTATTTGTAAATATATAGGTTTACTTAAAATACATAGAACACACCAAGACTCCCGACTAACACCGATGTTCATCACACAAATGAACGGCCTGAAGCGGAAATCGAACCCACTACATCGACGTGGCAGTCAAACACATTTACCACTCGACCAATCACGTCGTAATTTGTGAAAAAATACTTTATTCTATTAATGGAATATGATTTCCAAGAAAATTATTCTAATAATTAAAATGAAGTATTCTAAGCAAATCCAGGTCCGAATATAAAATAAAATATTGGAATCGCCGGAAATTAAAACAGTTGGTTTGATTAAGTGAGGGGAATAAATATATTTTATCGATGACTAGCTGACGCCCGCAGCTTTGTTTGCATTGCGTATTGCAAATTCCTTTCTTAGTACTCACAAAGATAAAGATAAAGATAATATATTTGCCAAAACACAAGTTCAATATATGGTTTGGAATAAATTGGTGTCCTGAGTATGTTCTACCTTTAGTTTCAGGCATTCTCTCACTTTCAGCTCTTTATGAACACATCCTCCAAGTTTCAAGTCTCTGCGTCTATTGGTTTAGCCTGTAGGTAGTCTATCAGTCATTCATTCAGTCAGTCAGGACTAAGTCTTTTGAATATAATGAATGAACCTACTCAATGAAAATAAATCCAGCTTGAACCTAATTAAAATGATGAATAAAATACAAATTGAAACAATAAGAATTTTCACTTGTAATTTCACCTTTTGTAATCAAGAAAGTAAGTATAATCATTAGTAAGACACACTCTTTTTTTAAATACATGGTATTTAAAAATGAACCCTCGCTTAAATTAGAAAAACCACTTTAATCGTTATTATAAGGGTATCGCTTTAAACAGATTAGGCCTGTCTTTGTCAGGGGAATGTACACAGGCCCTAATTAATCGCTATTAACAGGACCCAAATGTAAGTATAATACAAAAAGGTGGAGCAAATTATTATCTTATTTGGGTCCGTCTAACACCTTGTCAGTTTTAATATGCTTCAATCATTTTCACTTTTTATCTCAGTATTGGGATAATACACCACAAATTTGAAATCACCAGAAGTAAAAATACGCATAATTAGTTTCCGTTACTGAAGACAGATACGGCAAAATATCTAACTTGAAAAATATAGGTCGTATTTTTGTCAAAATAAACTTTGATATAAATTCGATATCTGTTACTGTTAGTCGTTTGCCAATGGATTTACGTCAGGCAGTACCCATCATTGATAATAATTTAAGTTTTATGCATCCTTTGTCAAACCCGCGTACCTAGCCAGCTCGCTGTAGCTCGGCTCGGGCACCGCACTCGCCCCGCTGTCACTCTGGCATTTTGTAGAAACCCAAAATTTTGACTGCACAGATACAACGTAGTAGTTCTGCTTTGACCATTTAAATTTTTTTGGTAATTAAAACATTATGGTGTATAAGTTATAAGATATAAGTTGTGTTGTTACAAAAGTTTAGATTAGGTACCTTTAGTTTTCAGTTTAGGTATTCTCATTCCAGTTTGTCTCATTTTGGTTTGCCAGTGATAAAATAAACATTTTCCTGATATTACTACACACTCCTTCGTATTACTACACACTTTTCGTTGAATCGTAATCGTAAGTACATTTTATTTCATTGCGGTTCTTTCAGGGTCACGAGATATCAGAATAAATGGAGGGGTCGAAGCATTAGCATTCGAAAATGTCGGTTGCAGGGATTTAAAAATATAACGCTGCTATCTTATTCGGATTACTTTGGGACCGTACTTAACGGTGTTCCTATAGAACATTAAGATAGACAGTATCAAAGCAAGATGGAGAGGGAAAACAGGACAAGATTATTTTTAGAAAAAAATAAAAATTTATAGGTACTAGATAATGGAAGACAATTAAACAAGATTTTATATTCATAAATTAAGGTGAGACCAGATAATTTTAAAAGTTTGTTTGTATGGTTGAAAGAGTGTCGCGTAGCGTTGTCGTAGCTTTCGGGTAGAATAGTTGTAGAACTAGCGTAGCGAGTGCCTAGTCGTTAATCAGTTTGACAGCACGGTGCGGTGCTCTATGGAATCCAAGGTGCCAAAATCTGGTTCATTTTTGATCGTAATGCAATTCTGACAAAGTAAATGGGTCCAAACTACAATTCATTCACTAGAATTGTTGTAGTGTGTCTTGTAGTGCTTTGTAGTGCCTAGTCGTTAATCAGTTTGACAGCACGGTGCTATTATATATATAGGGAATCCAAGGTGGCAAAATACGGTTCATTTATGATCGTAATGCAATTCTGGCAAAGTAAATGCTGGTCCAAACTCCAATTCATTCACTGAAAAGTTGTATTTAACTGTGCACTCAACTGTAACATTGCCTGACAAGACGGTCATAAAGTTTGGTACAATGTTGTAGTTTTGAAAACTAAGTTTATCCCCGCGAAGCTTTACGTCTCATTCCTCTTCTCAAGTGACACGTGGGCTATTCTGAAAGCAAAAACTTTGTCTAATAGCACGTTGACGATGACACACGGCTATTTTACACGCTACACGTCAGCGACTTCGCTTGTAGCGCGTTAAGTCGCCCAGTATTTTACAATCTGCTTGTTGACAATCCTTCCCAAAAGCTAACACGCTCACACGCTAGTGTTTAAAAACGCCAACAATCAGCTTGTAAAAAAACTTGTGTGTCGTCGACGCTTAGCACTCGTATAAATTCTAAGACGATTTTTTCACTCACGCTGCCATCGGGTATCGAGTTGGAGCAGTTGAGCTACCTATAGATCGTTTGCAACGGTCTATGGGTGGCCCAATTGTTTACTTTTGTAAATTTTGTAATATACCTATATATAGGAAATAGTTAAATTTTCAAATAGATGTAGGTAATAAACTTAAGGTGAGTTTGAGACCTTATTTTTATGTCATAATTCATGCTATAAAAATATACGTAAGTACATATTTTCCCAACTGTAAAGTGGAAAATTCTCAATATTTCATGTTTAACACGGTATGGTAAAATGAGGTTTGCCTAACGAAATTAAACTTAACGTAATTTAACTTTTATATGAGACCATAAAAGAAACATATTAGGCATACTGTTACCACCCTATTGTACCGACTGATGTTGATGTATGATGTGATGTACCTATGTTTCTTTGACTCTATGCACCGCTCTGCTGGCTAAACGGATTTTGATAAATATAAGGTGTTGGATTCGTTTGGGGTCAAGCGAGTACTACCTTAAATATATAAAAAAAAAACAAATAAAGTGGCTGGGCCGAAAAATGTGAAAAAATGATAAAAACCCATCAAAACTAATGTAATAAAAATTAAAGTATTTCGGTAAATTTTACATTTATTTTAGTCGTGGGAGTTTCATAGAACAAAAATTAAGTATCAAAATCGAATTTGGCGATTATGTTTTCGCAGTTGGGTTTTCAATTTTCATAAACTTCAAGCTTGTTATAACCACAGAAGTATTAAAGGATAGAAACACAATGTAGTACATTGAAAATGCGACCAAGAAAAGGGAGCCATTCAACATTGGCTAACTTCTAGTAGCATATTGGTCCGATGCTAATTTTCGAAAAAGAGAAGTTAAAATAACTATTATATGTTGAAACTACGAGGCTTTTTCATTTTCAATAAAACTACATCGTAAAAAGTAACAAACATTATTTGAAAATAGAGATATTTCATTTTTATTGATAGGGTATCTGAAAATTTTCGGTCCATTTTGGTTTGATACTGTACATCTTGGTGTTCTATAGGAACACCGTTATTCATCTATCAAATATATACACGTTGTTATCGCCAGACCTGAGAATAGAGCCCCTATCTAAACTTGCAACAAATAGTGACATTCTGTTTTATTAAGCTTTCAGAGATGCGCAAGCTGTCCCGAAGTTTAACCTCATGTTTAACAGACAAGCACAACTGTGTAGCACAGATGTAACATGGGTTGAAAACTAAATGTACCTACTTTCAGCAAATACAGACAGTGAGTGGTGTCATCCAACGAAATAGTACGTGAATTTCCCTTTATTGTTTATTACAATAACATTGTACCTATATACATACATACTCATAAACTATTTCAACTGAATCGGTTTAGTATAAATAAATAGTATAAATATATTTAGTAATAAATCCGCTTAATGTCTAAACTAAGGTCTTAATAAACTTAACTTTAGTTTAGAACTTTAGTATCTAAACCAAAGCGCTGAAAACATAAAACCAAAGCGCTGAAAACATAAAACCCAAGTCGAGAGATCTCTCGTTTCAGATTTCGGCGAGTCAACATCTCCTGATCCTCAAGGGTTTTATTTGGGCTTTGGTTTAGATACCAAAATTCTAAACTAGAGTTAAGTTAATTAAGACCTTTGTTTAGAAATTAAGTGGATTTACTACTAAATATATTTATACTATTTATTAATATTTATGGATTTCCGCAAAGTAACGCCTGAATCAATCAATTATCTTGAATCGGTTTAGTATCAAAGATTAGCCTTGCTATACAAAGAGGCAATGCAGCCAGTATCCTCGGCACGCTGCCATCGGGTATCGAGTTGGAGCAGTTGAGCTACTTATAGATCGTTGCAACGGTCTATAGCTTGCCCAATTGTTTCGTTTTGTAAATTTGTAAAATATATTTTAGTAGTGTAGAAGTACCTTATGCTGAAAGCACTTTAGGTAGGCACTTTTACAGAGTGGCAATGCAGCATGTATCCTCGACATGCTGCCAAAAGATGCCGAGTTGGACCAGTTGTGCTACCTATAGATCATTAGCAACGGTCTATAGCTGGTCTTGTTACCTTTTGTAGATTAAGATTGTAGTCGTTGGCTAATGCTGTAATTAATTATTTTCATATTAATATAGTCATTATTACCTATGTTATGGGCACTTAGAATAGTCATAAATATCAAAATATTTGTTAAGAAATAAAAATAAAATAATAATATTAGTGAGTTTCTATTAGTAATAATGCCACAGCGAAGTTACGGTACGTACCACACTGGCTATACTCGTAATTATTTTTCAGTCTAACTCAGCACTTTCTATAGATAAAGCCAATCGCCCTGAATCAAAGTAATGAGTCTAGACTTTGGCATTTAGACAGTCTGAAAAAGTTAGGCCCTAATAGAGTGTCTAACTCAAACTGGCTCAATTTCCAGAAAAATAAACTATCCCAATAAAAGCAAATGACGAAAGTTTTCATCCGTTGTTTAGCAACGTACAGTCAGCATCAAAAGTCGATGACCACATTCAGATTTTCAAAATCGCTTTACACCATTTATTATACCTAAATCGCTCAACAAGCGCTAGTATTGAAATTGACATACTTGACAAATATTTATATTAATAACCTTGCAATGTTTCATAATTGGAATACGAATCTAGTTCTTATATTGTGCATATGTAATTTTAGTTTTAAATTGATTGTAGGTATTCTGCTTGTGAAATAAATAAAATAAAATAAATGAACAAAATATAGGTAAAAATTAATTGTACACCAATTCGTCTGTATCAAAACTATAATATTATGGTGTACCTATAGCGATTTTGAAAATCTGATTGTAGTCATCGACTTTTGATGCTAGCCGTAGAAAAAAAAATACTATCTAGGTAAGAAACCTACTTCATAAGATTAAGTGAGATCACTTCAAAACACTTGAGAATCTCAATATTTTCCTACTCTCATAATGAGTGTGATAAAACTCACGTTTGACGCTATAAACACTCACTTTTGAGTGTTTTCCATTTCTTAGAAAGAACAAACGGCGGAAATCTGTCATCATAATTTATCATCAATGTATACGTTTAAAGGGATTCATCCTGATTGACTGACTGGCAGGTACCATACAGGATTAACCACCTAACTTAGTAAGAAGGAAATAAAAAAAATATATTTTAGTAATTCTTTTTTGTACCTACACATAAACACACGATGTAATATAAAACATAATAGAAAAGTACATGTACAACGGACAAAAAGATATTAACAATTAAAAACAACTTAGTTACGAGTACCTACTTCTGCAACTTTCAGGTAGTACCTAAGTATTTATAAAATTTATTAGGTTCCTAGATATACATATATTATGTACCAAGTATATTTTCAGATAGAACTTAAAGATTTGAAGATATGATCAAATCTTTCAGTTCTATCACAAAATATACTATAGGTATTATATACTATACTGTACTACATATATTAAGTATATTTGAAGATATGATCGTCAAGAATTTTAAACGCGTACTAAAAAAGGAATTGTGTTAATACGCGACGCAAACGAAATTACGAGTGTCAGCTAGTTAAAGAATAGCTCAAGGCCACTTGATATTATAACGTTTTTTGCAAAATGAATTGTAGGCATTGTAAATAATCTCCGAAAAATTGTATAAATGAGTAAATAATGATGACATTTGTTTTTTTTTACCAACGGACGGAGGATAATGATCAAATTGCGTTATATTGTGATGACGTCATTCGTGGCAGTAAGTGCTTCAGTAAGTGTCGAGATGAAGTTAAATTTCAGTGGATAGGTATTAAGAGATTTCGAGATGAAGTTAAATTTCAGGAGATAGTTAGGAAGAGATTTTGTGATGAAGTTAAATTTCAGTAGAAAGTAAGTAAGATAATTCGAGATGAAGTTAAATTTCAGTAGATAGTAATTAAGAGATTTGGTGATGTAGTTAAATTTCAGTAGACAGTAAGAGATTTCGAAATGAAGTGAAATTTCAGTAGAAAGTAAGAGATTTCGAAATGAAGTTAAATTTCAGTAGAAAGTAAGTAAGAGATTTCGAAATGAAGTTAAATTTCAGTAGAAAGTAAGAGATTTCGAAATGAAGTTAAATTTCAGTAGAAAGTAAGAGATTTCGAAATGAAGTTAAATTTCAGTAGAAAGTAAGAGATTTCGAAATGAAGTTAAATTTCAGTAGAAAGTAAGAGATTTCGAAATGAAGTTAAATTTCAGTAGAAAGTAAGAGATTCCGAAATGAAGTTAAATTTCAGTAGAAAGTTAGTAAGAGATATCGTCATGGAGTTAAATTTCAGTAGAAAGTTAGTAAGATATATCGAGATGTAGTTAAATTTCAGTTGAAAGTTAGTAAGAGATATCGAGATGAAGTTAAATTTCAGTATATATTAAGTTAGTGAGATCAGCCTTCAGTAGTAAATACTCGTACGTGGTTGGGAAGTCCAGGACCGCATGGATATAAAAACATGTTGCTACATAGGTAGTTAGTAGGTACCTGATAAGAAAACATACCTAATACGAGAACTGAGAACATTCGTCCGTTTTTATTTTCGTCGGTTAATAATAATACGGAATACATTTACCAAGATAACGATGACACGAATAGCGTAATGTATTTTCTTTAAATCGACTAGATATTGCCCGCAGCTTTGCCCGTGTAGTATGGGGAAAGTGAGTAGCTCTATGTGCTTTTCCAGCTCATTGACTCTACCAAATTTCAGATCAAAGAATTTAGTGATACTAGCGTGATTGATATTTTACACAATACCTAGGTATAGCCCCAAACTAAGTAGAACTTTCCTAGACCTGTCTGTAACTTACCATACTAAAGTCCAATAAATTATTAAAAAAACATAAATGTACATACTTATTTATACATCCATCCACCCCTATCCACCCTCACAAACTTATACACATCTATAAAATTAAAAAGACAGAAAAAGTTTTATAAATCCATTATTGTATAATTTGTTATTCTACAAAAATACATTAGTATTAGTTAATAAAATGTATAAATAAACTTAGATATTTTTATTTAGTTACGTAATAAATCAATAAGAAAGATATTATAAATATAATGTTGTTTATGCGATAACTTATGAGATAAGTGCAGTTTTTTTAACTGGGTCAATAATGTCATATTATTGGTTTTTGTTTATAAAATAATTAAAAAACGTGCGTAAGTTAGGTGGTCTGAGGCAAATGATAACAACTCTTGCTGGTGGTAACGTCACAACGCCGTGGGTACGCTTCCTAACGGCAATAAAACACTTAAGATAAATGTTATCTTCCTCTGCAACAGTATAAATAAGTCAGTAGTACTCGTGACAGTGTTATTGACATTACGAATTTGACCATGACTCTACGCAGCTCGGTTATCCTCCTCTGTGTGTGCGCAGCTGCGCTAGCCAGCATATTGAAGCCCCGCGACTACGCCAAATGGGAAATAAACGTAGTGAAGCAAAGTGACCACTCCAAGTGGGAACTAGAAGAATACATCGCGAACAAGAGACCAGAGATCAAGCCCCGTTGGAGACTCCACTACCACGTCGCCCCGCCCGTCGGATGGATGAACGATCCCAACGGATTCTCTTACTACAAGGGCGAGTATCATCTCTTCTACCAGTTCTACCCGTACGACAGCGTGTGGGGCCCCATGCACTGGGGCCATTCCACTAGCTCGAATCTGGTCGACTGGAAGACGCAGCCGACGGCTCTCCTTCCAGAGCAAGAGCAATGCTTCTCCGGCAGCGCCGTGGTCGATGGAGACACCATGATCCTCATGTACACCGGCCACGCGAGCACCGACAAGGAACCCTACTACAACGAAACTCAGTATCTAGCTTACAGCGAAGATGGAATCGATTTCACCAAGTACGCTGGCAATCCGGTCCTGCCCGCTGCTCCCAACGGTTCTCCAGACTTCCGTGACCCTAAAGCTTGGAAACACGGCGAGCACTGGTACGTCGTCCTTGGCAGCAAAACCAATGACAATAGAGGCAGAGTCCTGCTGTACAGATCCTTAGATTTGATCAGTTGGGAATTCTTACGAGTGCTCGGTGAGTCGACTGGGGACTTGGGCTACATGTGGGAGTGCCCGGACTTCTTCGAGCTCGGTGGTAAGCACGTCCTGCTCTGGTCTCCACAGGGCATGCAAGCCGAAGGAGACAGATACAAGAACCTTTACCAAACAGGCTTTATAATCGGCAGCTTCAACTACAAAACCTTTGAATTTGTCCAGGAAACCAAGTTCCAGGAGCTCGATTATGGACACGACTATTACGCCACTCAAACTACTAAAAAGGATGGTAAGAGGTACGTGGTGGCGTGGTTCAACATGTGGGAGGTCCCGCACCCAGAGGAGGTCGATGGCTGGGCAGGCGCAATGACCATCATCAGGGAAATACAGCTCGTAGGCGACAGAGTCTTGCAGAAGCCTGTTGACGAAATGATTTCTTTGAGGGAAGAGCTGATCATGACTGGAGAGTTAATGGAAAACCAGGTCGTAGAGTTCGGCCAGACTGGAGAGATCATCATCAATGCTGACCTGGAGAAGAAAATTGAGCTGGAGATTAAAGGTCGCAATGGAGGCGGAAAAGCTACGTTGAGATGGGATCCAGAAGTGCGTAAAGTAGTGGTAGACAGGGAAGGAGACGTCAGACAGGTGGAGTGGTCTCCGATCGGGGCGCACTCTTGGCGGCTGTTCCTCGACGCTAGCTCGTTGGAGCTGTTCTGCGGGGAGGGGGAGGTGGTGTTCAGCAGCCGGGTGTACCCTAATGGCAATTGGTATGTTACCAACATGAGTCCGCAATCCCTGAACGTGGAAGCGTACAAACTCAGGCAAAGCGTTCCTTTGTGAGTAAGATAAGATAGAAATATGTACGTATTTATGTATAAGGTATTGGTACTTAATTATTTATTTTTGTAAAGATGCGTAATTCTCGTGTTTTTTCGACTGTTTCAGTAAAGTAAGATAAAATTGTGATAAAAATTACCTACTAATAAATGTATTATTGAAATCTACGATCCTAGTTTCAATATAATCATAAGAGGGACTTTTGAAAACCATTTAGATATGTTGTGGCAGTAGTAGAAGCACCTGCGTAACATACTCATATATTGAGTATCTATTTCTAATTCCACGTCCATTTGGGTTTTTGTAAAAGGCAGAAGAGAAAAAGTTTAGTTGCAAAATAAAATAATAACTTAGCAAAGGTTGTGTATACCCTAGTACTCTGTGGACTGTGGTATTGGTAATGAAAAAAAATGAAAACCTTTATTTGAATCTTTTTTCATTCGCAAATCTATAATTTATCAGAGTAAATTTTTCATTTATACATTTTATAAATGTTCTTACTGCTACATGCGTTTTAGCTGAGTAACGGTTAAGTTGATTTTAAGTTGAGTGAATTAGGTTTGATGTTTCGAATAGTATATACCTACCTATATTTACAATCTAGGTTTTTCTGATGTAACTCTCTGTAAGTTAATTCAGATTGAACACTGAAGCATCGGTAGACTAATGAGCGCAGACCGCAGACGATAGTTTTGCGGTTCTCGTACCTAATGGCTTTACGGATTCCAATCCAGACCCACTCTAGCGAAGGGAAATTATGCGCTGCGATTCCACCTGGTATAGGCATTATAGGCAGCACAGAATAGTGTACAACTGCATTCTTCGTCGAGAACAATTAATACAATAGGTACCTACTTATCAACAAATTATATAAATATATTTAGTAATAAATCCGCTTAATTTCTAAACAATGGTTTTAATTAACTTAACTTTAGTTCAACTAAACCAAAGAGTCAAAGAACAGAAAACCAAAGTTTAAAGATACGACACATGTTTCGCCTCGACACGAGGCATCATCAGGAGGTGTGGACTCGCCGAAGGTTGAAACGAGAGTCAAAAAAAAAAAAAAAAAAGAAAAAAAAAAGTCTCTCTCTGAACTAAAGTTAAGTTAATTAAAACCTTTGTTTAGAAATTAAGCGGATTTATTACTAAATATATTTATATAATTTGTTGATATTTATGGATTTCCGCAAAGTAACGCCTGAATCAATCAATTAGGTACCTAATTATTTGATTTGGCCGTGTATAAAATCGATGATCGAATTACTAAGCAGAAACGATTTTTTTAATTAAGTGGAAAAATGATAATTTTTTTTTTGTCAAGAAGACAAATAGCCGAAGATAGGTGCAGGTGTGGAGTGAGTTTGAAAGACCGTGGACCTTTGCTTAGCAATAACATGAGATATATTAAAGAATCATTTCTTAACCCAATAAAGTTTATCTTTAGAATATCATAAAGTAATATTGAAGAAGGTATATCATGACCGAATATATTCAAATAGGTAGGTCCTGCATTTGTAAATTAAATTCCTCGTTTAAACGAGCTTCTGTAATTATTATTTTTTTCCATCATAAATAATATAAAATAATAGTAATCTATGTATATGTAAAATATTCTCTATACAATCTAATCTACAATAACTAAACAAACGGTTTGTCTTCTAAATGTATAAAAAACAATTATTAACTCATTACTATCCGTATAATAAGTATAGACTAAACTCCAAATTATTCTGTGTCACCTTTTAGTTCACTAGCAAATAATTATATAAATTCATGACTTGGAATTCAATTTGAATTAGTACATAATTTTATACTATGCTATCTGCATACTTTTATGAACACCAACGAATTGATTTTCTTGCGCACTTTCCGTCAAGTGTGTTCAAATATAACATTCTACCACACCACAAATAACCACACAATCTGTTGTTATAACAAAGTAGACAGACAAAGAGGTACCTACCAAAGTAATGTATTTTAAATGAGGTAAAACCCAGTAGTTACCCAGTAGTACCTAGTACATTCATTATTGTCATTATTTCTAGTCTTTGTTGGTTAATGTGTTATTACACCATTATAAACCTAGCTAACAATAGTTTTCCTTTTTTTTAAAATAGGTACCTATCTAATTGTATTTTTAAGCGGCAAACTACTTTTAATTTTTAGCGTTACCTACTAACTACGGAGTTTATTTGAAAAAATAATTCTAGTAGTTATTTTTCTTCTTCTTATCGTGTCACTAGTTCTTTCGAACCAGTGTGGTGAAAGTATTTCGAGTGCGCCTCGAAGAGGCTCCTTTCGTGCATTAGTAGTTAGTGAAGGTAACCGAATGGCTTGAAATTCTACGTAGTATACACGGAAAAAAATGAGGTCTGACAATGTGTTCAGTCAAGAATAAAATTATTCTCAAGTGTATTGTTTAATCTCAAGTATATATTTACTAGAATTAAGAATAATTTCTTTACTGAAGTAACATGGATTTCTTCTTGATAAACAATATTATTCTTAATTTATTTCTTTAGACCAAGAATATTACATTAAACACAAGTCATTTTATTTGTTGACTGTAGAATAAACTTTAATTTTGAACGAAGTATTTAAAGAATTCTTACTCTGATTATTGAATGACTTAACTTAAGAAAATTAAAGATTTAAGACAATAATAATAGAAGTTTATTGGATTAAGAAAATATTTAAATTCATTCAATAACAATATTCTTGAAACAATAGTTAGAGACTCTTCATTAAAAAATATAAAGGATTAAAGAGTTATAATTTTTCTTCAAGAAAATAATTTTATTTTTGAGAATATTTATTATCTTTATCCAACATATTTATGCTTGATCAATATTTCAATGTATATTCTTTGATTAAGAGATATTGGACTTAAGCCAAAATAATATTTTTTATCCAATCAACAAAAAATATCTCAATTTTAGGTATCGGTTATTCTTTATTGTAGAATTCTGAAATAATTAAAGCAACAAATACATATTCTCAATTGAAAATTATATAACTCTTCAACGAAGACAACCATTCTTTATTGAAATGTTTTGTTCTTGATCATTATTTGAAACAGTATTCTTTGACTAAAAGACATTGGACTTAAACCAAGAATATTGATTTTATCCAACCAATAAAAAATATCTCAATCGTAGGCATTGGTATTCCTTAATTGAAGAATACTTTCGAATTCAAGTCAATAAATACATATTCTTGATTGAAAAGGTTATTCAATTTTAAACAAAGAAAACATTTATTAACTGAAAAGGTTTTTTCTTGATCAATATTTAAATTGGGTATTCTTTGATTAAGAGGCATTGGACTTAAACCAAAATAATATTTTTTATCCAATCAACAAAAAATATCTCAATTTAAGGGATTGGTTATTCTTAATTGTAGAATTCTCAAGTATTCAAGTCAATTAATAGATATTCTCAATTGAAAATTATATTACATTTCAACGAAGAGAAAAATTCTTTATTAAAAATGTTTGGTCTTAATATAATAATATTATTTGATCTTTTATATTGAAGCAACTAAGTTACTTAAGTACTACTTAAGTAAGTAAGACAAGTGCCTACTTATTTGCCTACTTAAGTAAGTACATAACTTACTTTACTTAACTTAAGTAAGTTCTTAAGACTAGTGCCTACTTACTTGCCTACTTACTCGCCTATTACTCGCCTACTTACTCGCCTACTTACTCGCCTACTTACTCGCCTACTTACTCGCCTACTTACTCGCCTACTTACTCGCCTATTACTCGCCAACTTATTTGCCTACTTAAGTAAGTACCTTACTTAACAAACTCACTTAAGTAATATTTAAGTAAGTTCTTAAGTAACTACTTACTTAAGTATTACTTAAGTACTTACTTAATGTTCATCATTTGAGTGGTAATAATAAAAATAAAAATCAGACCTTACGCAATGGCAAAGCCCCGCGGCGTCTGTTTCTGTTAGTCGTAGTGCGCGTGCGGGTTGCGGGGGACAAATCCGAGTGATCCCGCCCATGCCGGATGACCTCTAAGCACCGACAACCGCCTTAATACAAACAAGACTAATATATATGATCTTCTTAACTCCACTTAGTAGATAAATATTTTATTATAATATGATAATATCTTCATAATTATTTGAGGTTAAGGAGGTGAATGTTTACGATGCCTATGTCAATGTAAAGAATTGGAAAAGGTTCGATCGAAATAAATATATCTCAGCCTAGGTAAATATAGGTAGATGACCGTTGTCGTACTACGTAACATAGGTAAACTGGTGTCTCCATAACTTTACCACCCCTTTTCAGTCACGATACCTACCTACTGTTTGATTTTCGAGCTTTTAACTCTCTAGATTTGATAGGTACCTACTATAGCTAGATTAATTAATTAAGTACATACATAGCCAAAACAAAACTTAAAACCATTGATATAAATACTACGTTATCGCATTGCTTATTTTGATTGCTTGGTTTGATAGGTGTTAAGGTAAATACCGGATTTATCAAAACTTGACAAAAACGGGTTTGAATTGAGAAATGTAGTTCTTCAGCCAAGAAAATATAGTTTCTCTATTTAAAATATAGTCACTCAAATCAAATTGACATTTCTTGAATTTCGAAGGGACCAGTATTGCCGAGTTTTAGTGTTTGTATATCTCCCTAGATTTGGGGAAAAATTACACTATCCAACTCGAACTTAGGTAAAAGTACTATAACTAGGTACTTGATTTTAATCAATAAATATATATTTTAGACCATCATCATCATCAGCCTCGCCATCTGTTAACGTAAATAAAAAAATTGATCAGTTGATTTTACAAAATACTTTGAAAATAAACTAACTATCTAGCTAAAAACATAAGCTATGAACGGGTGGCGCGAAAATATGAAATCAATCATTACACACATTATTTTACACATTTCGTACGTTCGAGGCATACACACTAGGTACTTTGTGTATGCCTCGAACGTACGAAAAATAATTCACGCACGACGCGAGCCACGCACCTACTCCCGCTCACAGTCAGCATACTACTGACTTGACTGTGGTAGTCATATGAAATTCGTGGTCATATGATATGATTCAATCACAAAAATCACAAAATCATCAGATGGGCGGGGCGCGCCGAGCGATACCGGCTGGCGAATGATATCACAGAGTATTTAAATAACAGAGTTGGTCTCAGAACGTAAAAAGTGATAAGTGTGATCAGGTTTATACCTACCATGACAAATGACATGCTACTCGGTATACCTTCCATGCCTAATTTGTTCCATTCGTTCTATTGCGAGAATATACGGTGTGTTTGCGCGCGTTTTTGCTGTAATCTATTTTTAGAATTTATGGAAGCGGGTTTTAATTATCGTAGTCGTTCGGAACAATATTTAACTTTATTATCAAAAAATCTAAAAACTGGTAAAATCGGGTAATTTATGATTAGATTTCCGACTTTTTTTTGGTTGACTGCCGGGCAACACTGGCGACCGTGCCATTTTATTGTGTTGTGTTGAACCAGCGCGTGCGTTGTGTGTCAGGTCAGTGATAAAATTTGTAAGCTTGGTGTGAATTGTGTGAATAAGGTGTTGATTGCGTGGTAATTGGAATTGGCAGACAACATTGAGCTGGTTAGGGCAGGATTCCACCAGTTACGTGTTTTGCACCTCCGCTGCTCGCCCTGCCGCATGCCGGCCGCCGATTTTATATCGTTCAATTCAGACATTCAGGATTTGAACATATACATAGGTAAGCTACGCTATGATCTTTTGTGAGAGACCGCAGGATATGATCTAATCAGTACTGTAAGTTCAACTAAATTAGTTTTTAATCAAGTTGATTCGATCGTCATAAAGCAAAGGTAATGCAGAGCAGAGCAGAATAATACAATCATGTTGTACTGGTTTATTTTTCGACCAATTTTGAATAATTTCAATTTAAAAAGAAATAAAATTAATAATTTATTTATTATCATTATTTCTCATTAGTTATAAACTAAAGTATGGACCTATATCAACCTTAACCTTCTCGGTGTACCTATATCAAACTTAATTTGTCTTGGCTAAATAACAATTATTTTACAGAAGACCACGCAGATCAGATAATTTTTCTGAAAAATAACAACGAGCCATGGAGTCAAGTCATTGACTGTTGGAACAAGACATTCGAAGTTAGAGAAAGCAACACCTACGACAACATTTCGGACTTCATTGAAGAATGGAACATTTTAAACGATCCAAGAAGTGATAGTTTGGTGAGTATCTTGAATGTTTAAATGTTTTTTGTTTATTAAAATGTGTAAGCGTAAATGTGTAAACATTAGACATTTATAAAAAGTAGGTAGTTTATATACAGCCATACCTCTAATGACTACACCTTCACTGTGCAATGTGTCTTACACGCGCTTGGCCAATTTTTTTTTCTTTTTGATGTATGTGCAGAATGTGCGGCTGGATATCCATTACTAGGTATTAAAATAACGGATTTGATGTCATTGTTTCCAGATAAACCTGGACTTCGACCAGCTGTATCCTGAAAGATCAACAGCATATTTCCAGAATTGGAAATGGTTTATTAATAAAATCATCAGTCTTAAATTTGGTGAATCAAAAGATGACACATTGATATATCTGAATGAAAGGATTCAAGAGCAGCCTGATGACGGTAAATTAGGCTTGATTTATCATTGTTTTTTTTTTCATAATAACAGATAACATTTATGAACGCAAGTGGCAATTGCATCTGAGCGCTTCCATGCTTCGGAGAGCACGTTAAGCTATTGGTCCCGGTTTTATCAATTGATTTATTTTAGTGTTTTTGTTCCTTTGGTATGTCTTAACACCTGTTTTATTTGTTTTAGATCTAAAAGTATCGAATCAAGTAAAACTGCTATGCTACCTAATTCCCCCGAGAGGAAGACTCAACAAACGAAGAAAATTTTCCACGTTAGAATGTATAGAGAACTTCATAATTGATGTTGAGGTAAATCAAATTATTATAATTTATTTATCGCATAATAAATAATTATTTGTGTAATTTATACAACAATATATATACGAATACATTATTTATTGTTGTATTAATAATAGTCTTTAATGTTTGCTATTGTTTTCAGAATCCTGGAGATATCCAAAATAAAATAAAAGAGGTGAAGAAGAAGAACAAGAAACCGCGCTTGTAGGACGGACGGTGCTCCGCCGTAGTAGGTATACGGTGTAGTGTGTGATCCGTTAACATAAGTAAATATTATAACTATGATCAAAATTTTGTGTTGTGTAGATGTTATGGAAGGTTAAAAGCGGACGCACGCTTAGACGCGCCGCAGAAGCCGTACGCGCCGCAGTTATCTTATTTCGGATGGTCCCGCGCACCTATCCGCTTCGTACTCTGCATACTATTTCATATAAATATTTATAAAATGCGATGACTACGACTCCTGCGGCGCGTGTAATTGCGCGTCCACTTAACAAGTATTAAAATGAATGTATATTTTATTTAAATAAATGATTACTTTCAAAATTACTCTATTGTTATTATTTAAACACTCACATACCAAGTTAAATAGGCAAAATCTGAAGGGATCTAACTTTGATAACCATATTTTTCTTACATACTTCTCTTTGCAGACAGAATATGATATGCGGAGATCAGATTGGAAGATCTACGGTGCAGTATGCGTGCTACTCTACATTTCGTGTTATTTTACTGTAAGTGAGTTTCAGTGCATTTCTTATTCATTTCCGGTTTCATACTGATATCTCATTGCATACATCTGAACATATCAATTATCCTGGCATAATAATGATTTTCAGCGAAGGAGAGTTACTGTTCAATCACCGTAATTTCTCAAACGGAGTTCTGTTTGTCTATAAACAAATACTTTGAAGAATAACCTAAATCTTGGTTTAATTTTATTTATGTTTTAGTGTTATATTTCAGTTCTTATGTATTTTGGCTCCTCTACAAACTTATAAATTCAACATCTTCGAAATGAGAAAACTTATTCATGTTTGGAAAGATCTGACGTTTTCATACCGCGAGCGATATAGGACCGCGTAGATCTGAACAGGCATTGAAAGTTAGAATCTATAAGGGATTTCAAAGATGTTGGATTTATAAGGAGCCAAGAGGCCTCCTAAGAACCGAACAATTCTTCACTGAAATGCATATATTTATTGAACCAAGATAATTAATATTCTTCACAAAAGACAATCTGATCTCCGTTTGAAACTTGTAATGAGTTGAACCAAGAACTGAGACTTCTTCCAGTAAAATACACTATTTTGAACCAAGATAATTGATATTCTTCATAGTAGACAATCTGATCTCCGTTTGAAACTTGTAATGAGTTGAACCAAGAACTGAGACTTCTTCCAGTAAAATACACTATTTTGAAGCAAAATAATTGATATTCTTCATAGTAGACAATCTGATCTCCGTTTGAAATTTGTAATGAGTTGAACCAAGAACTGAGACTTCTTCCAGTAAAATACACTTTTTTGAACGAAGATAATTGATATTCTTCGTAGTAGACAATCTGATCTCCGTTTGAAACTTGTAATGAGTTGAACCAAGAACTGAGAGTTCTTCCAGTGAAATACACATTTATTGAACCAATAACATCGACATTATTCATTGAAGACAATATTATCTTCGTATAAATTACATAATATTATTGAACTAAGAACTAAAACATATTCAGTGCAGAACGCTAATTATTACATTAAGACTATTGAAATTCTTCATTATAGATAAACTGATCTCCGTATGAAAACTAGAATTATTTAACGCAAGTAATGACGTTGCTTATCTGAAATATATCATAGTATTTAGATAAGAATATTTGTTCTTCTAACAACGGTTTTTTTATTATATGGAGTCTTAAATCAATAATACCAGCGATCTTGAAATAAATAATATATTTAAGTTAAAGTAGTTTATAATCTTCTCTCAATTACTACGTTTCTTGACACAACATTGTTGATTATTTATTCTAGAGTCACTTATCTTAGACCAATAAAACATTTGTTTTATGTAAATCGGAAAATACTTATAGCAAGAGTCTTAAAAATCTTCTGAGAAGACAATTTTCTTGAATGTAGAACTATATTATTGGAGAAAGATAATGCAGGCCTGTCTGGCAAATTGTTCATTCAAGAATAATATTATCTTCAAAAATATTGTTTAATCTCAAGTAAATATTTTCTAGATGTAAGAATAATACCTTGACTTAACTATATATTTCCTTTGAGTAAGAATATTATTGTTTTAGTACAATCATTTATTGTTTTCCCCATATATGAAACACGGAATGTCTTGACCAATAAATATATTCTTGAATAGAAACTTTCGCTGTGTACGTTGGTTTGTAGGAAGTCTAGATTTAAGACGGAAATTGATTTGATTTGATAATTTATGATTCTTCACATTTAAACAATGATTTACTTTAGTGAAGACAACAATACTTTCTTCTTCTAAGAATAAATTATATGTTGGATAGAGTTAATACATACTTGGACGAAAAATGGTTACTAAGACAAATATTTACTAATCCTAAGAATATATTGTTTTCCCCATATATGAAACACGCAATGTCTTGACCAATAGATATATTCTTGGTTTTACACAGTTTTTTTTTTCCGTGTATCCATTGTATAAATGGGAATAAATAGTTCTGACTTACCAGAGTTATGTAATGAAGCATTTTGGCTAATAAATGATTGAAAGACAAATAATAAAACTCTATAGCAAAACACTATTTAGTAATAGAACGAACATAAACTAAACAATAGTACCTATAAACGTTAATATTGCGCATTGTTAGAACAACAGCTCCAGAGCTGTAAATGAATCCCGTGTTATAAATTTGAGGATTTCACCATGAGGTGTTCTGATAAATGGTCTCAGTTGAAACGTGAACTTGATGAATGGAACTTCAGACGGAGCGTCGTGAAAGGATTTAGTCACGCAAAACCTTCTGTGATGAAGATATGAACCAATGTCATTAGATGCGAGCTTCGTAAGGCGTTGAACTTTGAAGATCATTTAAATTTATCACTTATTCATGAGTAGGTGGGTAAAGTTAGTCAGGCAACAGAAGGCAGCCCAGCTCACATCAGCTCAACCACAAGATGGTTATAAGGTCGTAATAAAACTAATTAATTAGTTTCCGACCCAACTTCTAATAACTTTTGGATAAAAAGCCTCTGTGTGTGAGATAGGTGTAAGATAAAAACAGGTGAAAACAACTTTTTCAACATATCTTCAAAATATTTTCAGTCTGCTCGAATGGTCAATTTACCAAGGGTAGAAAATTCACGGATTCTATGAAAAACATCTTGTACCTTTTTTTTAAGTTAGTGGAAGTGATGAGACGAGAAACTCTCTCCTGGTGGTAGGAGATGACGCCTGCCCATGACCAGAACAGTGCTACACCGGATTTTGATATAAGTTCGAGCGCCATCTACGCTCACCGAGAGTCCGGAGACGCAGTAACAGCCATCTGCGGCTAACTGCATTAAAAGTCCACCCGAAAAAAACAAAAAAAAAACGGATTTGGATTTATCACTTTGGATGGTCGTCCACTTTTAAACATTTTGGTAGTCAGGCTCGAAAGCCCGCAGTAATTTCACTAGCTATCCCTTTAAACCCGAACACAGTAATTCTTTACAGTTTGCTTTAACATTACTAATTAGCGGCATCTAGATACGGTACGGCATGTTGCAGGGGACGCTAACCAATAGTTAGTATAGTTAGAGGCTAAATAATGTGAGCACTGTTTTGAGGTTTGCAGACAGGTCCGTTTTGTATGTTACAACAGCACCTTGCTTGTACCTGGACTGTAGACTGTAGTAGGTACCTACTACAAAATGGGAAATTACAATTATTCTGAACTGAATTCTCAGAATTGTAATTTCAAACTTCAAACCCCAACTCCTAGTTGGGGTCCTACTTTTTCATTAGGTATACGTGCCCACACGTTTCTAATTTGCTAGATCAGACGTAAGTAGATTCCCCAGAAAATTACTGATGAAAATAAGATTAATCTAATTCAAAATGAGATGTTACTAATTCATTTCTCGGCAAGTAAATTAGCAGAGCTTAATTTAACTTATATTTTAGCTTAAGCTATCAAACTAATTATTTTTCTCAATCTCAAACATGCTTGGAAATTCGAACCTTATTTTGACAACCTTTTTCGAGTTAAATCTACATTGCCGGCCTAGGCCTAATATAAATTACTATGAAATTTCATATCGTGTTAGGTATTTTCAAAAGGAACGCACTTTTCTTCTGTGAGAGTAGCAACTAAGGAGGTACGTACGTACCTAAGATTTACTTTTTGGTATGTACCTCCTTAGTTGCTTCTCCACCTAATAAATAGGTACGTACCTCCTTCATTTCGAACTTGCTTTCTAAAGAGAACTGTTTTATAAAAAGAAGTAATTTATTAGCGCCAATGATTGTGGCTGGCGGGAAAAATTAATTGTTGACTTATTTTAACAAAATATAGAGTTCAAGTGAAGAAAACAAGTGTGAGACATTGAGATACATGGTGTGAGGAAGATATTAATTTTGACTGGAACTGACATTCAAGAAGCGGTAAGAAACTTGTATGCAAACTTGTTATGTACAGACAGCGTCAGAGATAAGTATCCTCCTTGCACAAGACACCCAGCTATAAATCCTTTCAAAAAAATTTAATACTTAAAATTATTTTTAGGATTACATACTGTTATACAAATATAATCTATTTTTTAAAGACAAAACTTCTCCATTCGCCGCGACGGTGATTTAAAGATATTTGAAGCTGGGTATTATAATGCAAGGGGATACTTATCTATGACGCTGTCTGTACCTCGAAAATTAGAAGACTACATTAAGCACTAATACTTAGTTTTAAACTTTGAATTTCCTTGCATTTATTGAGAAAAGTACTATATGGTTGATTGTAATTCGTTGGTGGTCTTATAAAATCCTACCCATGGAGATATAGAAGACTCTACCACAACCATAAATAGTATATACACTACACTTTCGCAGGCACATCACTATTGGCGAACAGAATATTTTTACTGTGTGTGAAATTTTATTTCAATATGCAAGTACATACTGGTGATTATTCAAAAAAAGGGAGGAAGTTATCAATTGGGTTTTCTTTTTATGTTTGTTACCTTAAAACTTTGTTGTTTATAAACCGATTTTAAAAATTATTTTTATGTTTAAGAGAATAAATGTACTTTCAGATTGGTCGCATAGAAATTTTGTTTTTTAAATAAAAAAAAAACTGAAAAAAATATGTCATCGAAGTAAACGCAATTGCGTATTTTGCTTCCCTTTGACATTTCAGTGGTGTTTACGGCCACAAAAACTGTCCAATTGAAATCGGTTATTTTTGTAAATCCTTGATTATAATTTCATCAATTAAAAAATATTTTAAAGTGAAACTTTCGCCGGATGATATAGGTAAAATAATATTGGTGATAATAATAACTGCTATTCAAATAGGTGCTAAATAGAAAAAAAAATCCTCAAGTTTTTGACGTGCTACGTCTAATAAATGCACGAAAACGTTGACGTCGTTGTCCGGTAACGCTCCTTGTCCCGTTACGCTGGTAGTCACGTTAAACTATCATCCGTAAACCAACTTTGCAGACAACCAATTCCTTTTTCATAAAAAAAATTCGGCTATAGAATAATATTGATGTGATTCATAGTTAAAGTAGGAACTATTCAGATGGGTGCTTAATGGACACTGGCATCCCATTCCGCAACTCTCAGCAGGCAAACAAACCACAAAGTAGCGAATACCTATTTCCGATTGTGGCCCTTAAGCTGACCTACAAAAGAGCGAATTCCCTCGATAATTTTATTACAGAAGAGAAGGATAGGTCGGCTTCCTTTGTAAACTAACTGAGCAGTCTATTGTCGAAACTGATGGTATTAAGTTTCAAGTTCCGAGTGGGCTTAAGAATGAAAGAAATTTGTTTTAGTAATTTTGTGTCCATAATAATAATACATTATAATAATAATATTGTTTGGACATTCCACACAACGCCATCTAGCCCCAAACTAAGTAAGCTTAGGTTATTATTTATTATGGGAACCGATAACTAATAGAATACTTATACACTTTTGTTTTTAAATACCTACATAGAAAACACCCAGACTCAGGACAAACACCGATGTTCATCACAAATATTTATCCTGCGCGGGAATCGAACCCGCGACACCTAGCGTAGCAGTCTAACACACTTGCCACTCAATCATCCGTGTCGTCACTCGACTATCCGAAACGTCGTCAATGTTGTACTTGGACAAAAATACTTTATTCTCTGGCGCCTGAAAAATATAGGCCTTCTTTATATTAGGAAATTCTAAATATCCATTGAATATCCTACTTTGAAATTTAAACCTAAAAAACACCTACTTTCAAATTTTACTGCTTTGAAATTTAATGCTGGATTAGGCACAAATTACCTAAATCAGTCCCTAAACATTCCCCAGGCATTTTGCGATGTTGAAAGCATCTCCCGTTTTCTCTGCCACCTGATTTCCCAATTGAGTCATATAAAATCTTGAAACAATTCAGCTCAATTCAGTGTTTAAGAACCATGGATTTATTAATTTGAGGAATTCTTTGCCCTTTTGGGATATTAATTTTTGCAGTCCTAAAACGTTGTTAAGTCCTAGGCAAATTTATACAGGTAAGTATGAGCGTCTGAAATAAACTAGTATTGTACCTATTAGGTATAGACCAGTATTAGTATATTTGTACCATGCATTACCATGCAGTGGGTAGGTACCATGCATGAGCATTTTCTTGTCTCATTGTTCCATGCAAACTAGTCCTATTCCTGCACACCGGATGTACGGACACGTCTTGAGGTTTTAATATTTAATAATCTTGAGTTGTTTAGTCTAACTAAAAATAATATAAATATCTAGGATTATTAAGTGTAATGCAGAAGCCTTTTTATTTTCATGCTCTTGCTTTATAAGCAAGAATGTAAATAAATTTGCTCTCCGGAGTAGCATACCATGCTTATAAATGTCATCAACGAAGAAGGCATTGACGGCAGTCAATATAATCAGTTTTCATGCTGGTGGCAACCACCATGACAGGTGAATGCTATGTGAAAAAATAAGGCACCACATTGCTATTGCTATATATACGCTGTATAATCACGACTTAAATAACATAAATACGAACACGTTTGCTCAAAGCTGAAAATCCCAGAGATGTTTTATTTTGTAGCAGAAAAGTTTATATTTGCCACCTACACCTGCTTATTCAAAGAAAACTGCACGAGGTGTAGGTATTCAGGAGAGATATCAGAGGATAAACTTGTTGTGACTGGCAAAGTGGAAACAAAATGGCCACGGGGGCGGAGCCCAATATTCTTATCGTGTCACTAGTTCTTTCGAACCAGTGTGGTGAAAGGATTCCAAGTGCGCTTCAAAGAGGCTCCTTTCGTGCACTTGACACATGTTTTCGAAAAATTTTAGGTTCTATTACATTACCGGTTTCCTCACGATGTTTTACTTCACCGTTAAGCACGTGTTTCAAATGCACACAGATCTTTTTGAACAGAAAAAGACTAAGCGGAGCCCAATGCGTTGGAGCGACCAAATCCGCTCAACGCTGTACACCAGCGTGGGCGACTCCATACACTTCGCAGAAGACAGATCCCGATGGCGACACATCATCCGAACAATAGTCCTTCGTAAAGGGCTATCCACACATTTCCGGGTACCCGGCCCTGCCGTTTTCCGTCAGGGACGGGGAAAAAATGTATGACCTTTTTCACATGGCTTCGTGTCAGGGGCATCCGGATCGTCAGTGTCCCGGACGCACGGATGCTCTGTCAGTGCTATCCGATTTTTATCTAGGTATGTTGACGACAACATGACACAGGTTGATAGAATTTGTACGACCGAATAATAGGTATTCTTTACGATATTTCTAATCAACAGTTTTTACAATAAATATACCTATTTTATTCTATTCAACATAAATTGAATTATACGAAGAAAAATATAATGTTATGTGCGTATCAGCTAAAGAAACAGATTACACTGATACCGATTACCCTGCTATGTGTGAACACGGTTGACGGATGGCGCGTCCCTGACGGAACACTGAAACGAACGACTCTGAACACGGATAGCCCTGACACGGATATGTGTGGATAGCCTTTAAAAAGGTCACGACCCTTAGTAGTGACAGTCAGCAGCATCGACGCGAGGAGGAGGATCAAAGGATTACCTCTATACTAACACTAGGTACTCTACACGAATAAAGCAAAGTAATATAAACGCGCTGAGAACAGTTTCAAAATAAAATGAAACATAAAACTGTGGGGGGAAATAAAGGATTCTTTGACCTTACGATTGATGCCATTAGTATAATCTAAATGTGGTAGTTGAGAAGTCGGCCGGAACACCATTCCATTTCATTTCATCCTAAGCACTTTCACGATTTGCCGTTTTGTATTATGAGCTCTGAAGAGGTTTTTATTCGAAAATTCTGAATATTTCAGAGCTTTCGCTATTTTCAGAGAATTAGTGTAAGTTTATCTTCGATCCCGTAGACTTTCGCGATTTATCATTAGAATTAGAAAATATAATTAGTTAGGTACTATCTTAGAAATTATCCTTCTATTATTTTTGTTAATTAAATCATTTTTTTAATTGTGTTATTAGGTATAAAATCGTCAAATAGAATGCTCTTTTTGAGTGGTTTTTTGTCATCGGTAGCTCCTTTGCGGGTTTTGTATTCAGCAAGGGAAGTAGGTATTGTAAAATAAATCTTTCCTGTTCTAATAATAATAATAAATTATTAAAAAACGTAAAACGTAAATTCTAAAACGCGACTGGCGGTTCACCATTTTTTTTTACTTAAGTATATTTTTATTTTGATTATTATAATACTTTATGAGTCTTTTTAATGAGTCTGTCTTAGTTATTTAATTTTTTTTTTTAATGTACATAAAGTATATTTATGTAAATTGTAGTCAGAGTGTTGCTAACGGGGCACTAAGGAATATGTAGATATAAGATTTAATTTACTTACCCGACTTCAATTTAAGTATATTAATTTCAAACACCTAGTTTTTTTCTGGTAGAATTAGATAAAAATAGATGGAAGGAAAGGATTTCTGTGCAGGGATTTTGTACGTGTCATATCCAATGAGCTGTAGATATGGTGTCATCAAGTTCCAAAAACTCATCAGTTCCCCGAGTGTACAACTTCATTGAATTATTAACCAAGTTTGGCCAACTTTATGACGGACTAATCCTCAAAGTTCCCAAATTATTTTCCCTTACACAACTTGTCAGCAAAGTTGATATAACTATGGATAAATAACGGTGTTCTTAGAACACCAAGGTAAATATATCATCAAGGTAAATATGTATCGAAGCAAGATGGAGGCGAAAAACAGGACATTAATAATAATAATAATAATACAAATGAAATCAGACACTCTGTGAATAAAAATTAAATAATAAATATGTATCTCCATTTTCACAGAATTTTTGTTACTTTTTACGATAGTTATATTAGCGAAAAGCCTTGTAATAATAACTTATAAAATAGCACTAGCCTTGTTATTTTTTCAAAATTCAGCCTCACACTAAAATATACTAGAAGTTAACTAAAATTAGCTAATATACCGAATTATAAGAAAATAAATGTAACTGTGAGACTAATGTTAAATTAATAAAATAAGGTAAATAATGTCCTCAAAATCAACGAGCTTTGTAATATCTATACATATAAACATTTTCTTTGACGTTTTTAGGCATGAAAATTTGCTATTAGGTAAACAGGGCTATTTTAAAAGCTACAAACCTGCGAGCTCGCTTGTAGCTTGTAAACTCGCCCCGGTGTCATCGGTTTTTTAACAATCTGCTAGTTGACAATTCTTCCCGAAAGCTAACACGCTCACTCGCTAGCTTTGAAACTCGCCGGCTTGTAGCTTGCAAACTAGCCCTGTATCATTGACGCTTTACCTACCTATCTATCTCCTTATTATACTTAATATGAGTAAGAAAGGAGCGCAAGGTAGTATGTAAGCTTATTGGCTTAGTGACCCCAATTAGGTTGTGAAATGTGACTCGCCCACAAATCCTTTACATCCTAATTTATCCTTACCTTATTAAAACCTCCCTGTCAATGTGGACACGGCTGGACAGAGCCGTATCTAGGACGCTGCGCAGGGCCAGTTTCTTTATATATGCTTGTGTTTGACTACCATAAAAGTTTACTTAAAATATGAACAGCGTTTTGTTCAGGTTATAAAATAGTGATAGTGATACTTCAATACCGGTATGAGATCGAATTTATCGATAATTCTTTTTAGGATTCCTCTTAAGGCCCAAACCAAAGCCGCTGGCGAAAGAAACCAGGTTCCTTTGAACAATAGCTGATAAGACGCTAACGGGCCGGCTGGCGGCGGCTTTGGTGTGTAGAGGGCCTTACCTCCAACGGGCATCTCGAAAGCATAGGTAGGTACTATTGGGATAAAAAGCAACCTAGGTACGTTATTTTCCGGCTCACTATCTTAATTTTAGCCCCGAGGTTCAGTAGTTTCGGTAATATTATGAATCAATCATCCATCCATAAAAAAAATAATCTAAAAACTTTTCACATTTATAAGTATTATTACAAGACAGAGAATATGGATCAATTGACCCACTAACAGTCTTTTGAGGACTGCTCCCAGGTTTTCAATCCTTAGTCCGCTCCCTGTGTTTTCCGTGAACCCTTGTTGTTAAGAAAAACACACAAGCATTTGGAGACAGTCTTTATTAATTTGGTTTACTATTTTGTGCGATTATTTAGGTATAAATGAACTGAACTAAGCGGAAAAATTCCACACTATACTTAGGTACTGCCTGTAACAATAAGCTGTGACGCGCAAAAAAGCAATGGACCAAAATAACGTGGAAAATATCTGCCATGTTTACCTGCTCCTATTTTTATCTTCAAACAGGGACACTTGGCGGGTATTTGTATCAGGATAATGTTTTATTTATTTTGTTTACTTAGTAGGTACTTGCTGAAGCGAAATACGTGTCTGTATTAACGGGTCTCCATTACATACTGATACCTATTTATCATTTGATTATTTTTATAGGTAATGTTTTTGTAACTGTGAGGTAAGTTAATTATACTACTCGGGCGAATTAACATGGCACCTGGCTCGAATGACGTTTGTGCAAAGTACAGCGTGGAATTGGATAATCTTGATAGAGAAGAGGTCCTGTAATACTTGATAATGATAAGTAATGATAAAGCTTCGCAATTAGAGGAAGAAGAAACACGGAGGGCGCCGCGCGGATCAGAGGGGGAAGCATCAAGTTCCGAGCGAGAGTGTCATCCAAGTGTCATGTTCATTCGCCCGAGTGTAAGTATTATTGTCGCTCACAGCTTTTCAATGCAGTGTAGCTTTGTTGCTACGAAACTGCTTCAATGCTACGAAAAAGCTTAATGGCTTTTTTAATTTAGACGTTTCGGACCGCTGCAGTGCCGACACTGCAGCGGTCCGACACGAAAGTCGTGAGGCGCACGGACGGTCATTTATTTTCATACAAAACGCACGTTGCGGTACCAGTGCGGCGTCCGTGCGCCTCACGACAAACGCACCGCTTCGGCACTGCAGCGGTCCGACACGAAAGTTGTGAAGCGCAAACGAAACGTAGAAATTGAAAGAGCCCTAAATAAGGTGTTCTCCGTAGGCTTAGTCAGCGTTCTACGATGTAGCCAGCCTTCTACGATGAAGCTAGTCTTCTACGATGTAGCTAGTCTTCTACGATGTAGCTAGTCTTCTAGGATGTAGCTAGTCTTCTACGATGTAGCTAGCCTTCTATGATGTAGCTAGTCTTCTACGATGTAGCCAGCCTTTCTACGACGTAGTTATCCTTCTACGACGCAGCCATCCTTCTACGACGCAGCCATCCTTCTAAGACGCAGCCATCCTTCTACGACGCAGCCAGCCGTCTACGATGTAGCCAGTCTTCTACGATGTAGCCAGTCTTCTACGATGTAGCCAGCCTTCTACGACGTAGTTATCATTCTACGACGCAGCCATCATTCTACGACGTAGTTATCCTTCTACGACGCAGCCATCCTTCTACGACGCATCCATCCTTCTACGACGCAGCCATCCTTCTACGACGCAGCCAGCCGTCTACGATGTAGCCAGTCTTCTACGATGTAGCCAGTCTTCTACGACGTAGTTATCCTTCTACGACGCAGCCATCCTTCTACGACGCATCCATCCTTCTACGACGCAGCCATCCTTCTACGACGCAGCCAGCCTTCTACGATGTAGCCTGTCTTCTACGATGTAGCCAGTTTTCTACGATGTAACCAGTCTTCTACGACGTAGCCAGCCATCTACGAAATATCCAGCCTTCTACGTCATAGCCAGCCTTGTAACTACGACGTAGCCAGACTTATACAACGTAGCCATACTACAGTTATTCGTAGACTTTCGCGATTATCACACATAGTTATTAGATTGTAACGGGTATTTATCGCGTCCAATGGCCATACTGCCTACATACAGCTCCGCTATGACTATGACTTAACAATAATTACTAATAAACCAGCAATCAAATTAAAATCTTACGTAAACAACCAAAGCCATGAGCATACAAATTATACGCAAAAAACGGAAGTCTTATTAAAATTATTTGATTAAGTACTTATCTTTTTAATATCATAATACAATATGAATACAAGACAATTAACACAGGTCAAATGTATGACGTCATTATCTCAAAACTACTAAAGGCGAGAGTTTATCACTTCACAATTTATTTTATCATTTCGCGGAAATTCGCACAAACACAAACAACATGTTTTTACCAACCACTCATCGAAAACAGCACGTTGGTTTTTATAATGAACACCTTTTCTAGTCTTTCCAATACATTTTTATTTAAGAGTCGAGGCGCGTCTACGGCCCACAGGTAATCTATATGATTAAAGTTCGGATCAGAGATCATGAAGAGCTCCTTCCCTGCTGGCAATTTATCATATAGAGACCTCACATCCTTCTCGCTGGATAACAGATCGTTTTGCGCCCAAAATACTTTTATCGGTAACGATATTTTCCCCAAATCGTATTCAGGTGGTGTTTCGGTGCCGTACAGTTTGCTATTGTAATGTGCCCCGTAGTCAAACTGCTGGAACTTTCCCCCGGAGACGATCTCTTGTGCGAAGTGTACGACAGTTTTCCACGACGTGCCGGTCCCAAGGTGGGACAGGAACACGGGCAGAAGCGTCTTGTTGAACTGCTCCTCGTTGTACCCACAGATGCTGAACACGATGTTCTTGCAAACCTTTCCATCGATGTTGTCCACCTTGCATGAGCTCGCCAAACTTCCTAGAGCAGAGTTCTTGGGAACAAACTCGTGGGATCCGTACACCATATCCATATAAGCTACATTGCTCGCAATCGGAGCAAGGGATCTGATGGGACTTTTGATATCAGACATGAAAGCTACTGGAGCGAGCGCGAAACCGGCCACCAGTTTCTCGTTGTACTCCGGCCGAGTAGACAGCATCGCGAATAGAATAGTGGTGCCCATAGAATGTCCTATGTAGGCGATGCGTGAGCCAGCTTCTTTCGTCTTCTGGATGTAATCTATGATAGCTGGAACGTCGTGAGCGGCGACGTCGTGCCAGGAGAAGTTCCAGTACGATTTTGTATCTGACTTCAGAGATGTATGTTCGCGGGAGTACTTGTTTCCTCTCATATTTGGCATCCAGACGTCATATCCAGCGTCGGACAGAACGTACGCTAAAGCTTTTTCAGGTCCGTTGAGGATCCAGTCAGCGGAACTGGCGAACAGCCCGTGGTGCAGAATCACGGCGTTTTTTGACGTTGTCCAGGCGTTCTTGGATCTCGGTATCCGATGGATGTTCAGCACGTATCCTTGGGAGATCACAGTGTGCGTTTCACAAAGGTATCCGTTCCGTTGAGCTATAGCTGGCACCGTGAGCACCACGTCAGGATTATCCAGTCTATCTTCTTCCGGTACGTCTCTGTTCTCAGGGACGAACGTCCACGTGTTCGTGAGCTGTCGTCCAGTTTGTTCCACGTAGTTGTTGATATCGCTGGATATCTTCTTCTGCTGGTCCAGTACGTATACGTTGACGGAATCAGTCATCTTGACGGCTTCAACGTAGCCGTTGGTGAAGATGCTTGAGACTTTGATCTTTTGTTCGTGAAAGAAGTCGCTTACAGCTTGGCTGGGGTCTGTGAAGAAGTTTTGTATGGGTTGCGAGATGGCCCACGGGTTATCGGGGAGGTTTCCTGGCTCGGCAGGGTGCTGGGTGGCCAGGTGCGCGAGTAGAAGGACGATGGCAACACTAGCGTACATTGTGGCGAGATGTGGACTGTGACTGACCGCCAGCCGGCCGGCTTCTCCTATCCTATAGTAAGCGGTGACCTCAGGGTTAGCCTCTGACGTCACTGATAGCATTGTTGGCGAATAATATTAATTACCTACCCGTTTTCGTTAAATATGTTTTTTCAAAGTTCTTATGTTATTTTAACCAATATTTACCAAATTATAGACATGGACACGAATGTTCGCAAAGATAGGTATGTTAGTACTGTTTGTTACTCAATGTCGCATAAACCACTGGAAGGATTTGGATAAGAGAGAATGGGCAGATCTAACTGGTTTTGAACTAAGTATTTCTAAAATGGATGGATCGTGCTAAAAGATGTTACTTAAGCAAAATAAAAAAAATACTACTTGATATTTTATATTTTTCAATTATTTTAATTACCATAGTCAGTCTATATCGTAATAAAAACAGCGTTGACGGATCTCTAAACCCAGTTAATTATGCAACACCAATTATTGCTAATTAGCATCAACACAAACAAACAACTCGAGTAGGAAGTACCTACTTACAGATAGGTAGGATACCTACTTACTAGATTAATGCCTACTTGCACCAAACTGTCAAAGACCCTAAGCAATGACTTAACTCGCCTGACAATTCTTAACGGTCAGAATCTGTACTGTTAAGAACTACCAAGCGAGTAATGTAATTTCTTAGGGACTTTGACAGTTTGGTGCAAGTAGCCATAAGTACTTGTAAAGAAAAGAGTAGGTACCTACTTAAAGATCTGCATTGAGTGCATCAGACTAATAAAATATGAATCAAAGCTGATAGGAACTTACTGGATTTTCCGTTTACTTAAATTTTCGCACGCAGTTTAAAGACGGTTGAGAACAAACACAAGATAATGATTTCATAATATCTGGCACGGCTACCTTTTGCAATGTTTCAAATGTAGATTAAACAATGTTTAAACTCTTCTGCAGCTGCAGTCGTTGATATTGGATAGTTTATACAGTTGGTACTCATGGGGGACTAATAGGTGTTGGTAAAATGAAAATTCAAATATCGAAGGACCTTAATGATAGAAAGAATCTTGCTCAGCCGACATACCTCTGCACTTCACTCGACACTCCTGATGCAGCTTAGCACGGCTGCAGCAGTACGAATCCAGGATATTATGATGGTAGCTACTGTGGGGGACTTATAGGTGCTGGTAAAATGAAAATTAAAGTATCGAAGGACCTTAATAATAATATAATCTTGCTCAGCCGACACAGGGTAGATAAAATGTAGCCACCTACCTCTGCCTATTCCACTCGACACTCCTGATGCAGACCAGCTATGCACGGCTTCTGCAGTACCAATCCAGGATATTCTGATGGTAGCTACTAAGTCAATCAGCACGACAACACAAGCACAATCACTATGAGAACGTCTCACGCGGCAGGCGATGTATGTATACGTGTGGTGTGTACGACAACCAAAGGGCAACTGGTTGTGTCAGGCTCTAGCCGCCGGTAGTAGGTGACGCGGCGAGCAGGCTTGCCGATCCAACATTTTGAAATGACGGTAGTCGTAAAAAAGGCGGATTGTAAACAAATTATCCTACCCTGCATTTATAAACTGAGCAAAGATCGAACACCAACTGACGACAGAGATGGTCGAGTGGCAAGTGCGTTGGACTGCTTCGCCGACTGTCGCAGGTTCGATTTCCGCTCCAGGACAAACATTTGTGCGCTGACATTGGTGTTGGTCCTGAGTTAGGGTGTTTTCTATGTATCCTATGTATTAACAAAAAAGTATATATACCTAAGTATTCTATCATTTATCTGGTTCCTATAGGACAGGGATGGCGAACCAGTAGCACGCGTGCCAAGGATGACACATACATAAGCATAATCAGCCTATAATGTTCCCACTGCTGGGACTCAGGCCTACTCTCGGCAGGAGAGTGAATGGGTCTTAATCCACCACGCGGACCCAATGCGGATTGGTGGATGTCGCATGCCATAGAACATTTTTTTTTTTTTGTTTTCTGTCCGTTGACATGCCGGTTTCCTCACGATGTTTTCCTTCACCGTTGCGAGAACGTGGGGTGCATACATAGATTTTTTCGACCGAAAAAACCCATTTACGCATGACTGAATGCCACCGGGATTCGAACCCGCGACCATCAGATCGCAAGGCAAGGGCCTCATCCACTCGGCCACCACGTCCTCGATGACACGCGACACATTAAATGCTGAACCCGCCACTGCAATGCAAAGTTACTTTTTTTGGTAGTAAATAAAGAGTTTTTAGTTCACGAAGTCAAAATTATATCTCAGCACGTATGACCTATAAAATGTTTATTTAGAAAAAAAATGGTACGTTAGTACTTAAAAGGTTCGCCGTCCCTGCCATAGGACAAGCTTGCTTAGTTTGGGGCTAGATGGCGTTGTGTGTAAAGTCCAAACATTATGAGATACATAAGGCAAATAGAAAGTCTTCAAATAGAGGTTACATTATGTATTTATTTGAACTAAGCTTAAAATAGTCATTGCACTTAGTACATGTTCATAATATAGTGACGCCAGCATCAAAAATATTCATATACATTGCTTCTCTCGTTACTCTACACTTAGCAACATTACATACCAATGCGTAATACTATACGTACATATAACGTACCTACCCTCGAGTTACATACATGCATAAATGGAAAACCCCTCACTAGACTATTCAAAATAATTATCTTTATATTTTTATTAAAACTGGTGTGCAGAGAAAAATAATTAAGTTAAAATAATAGTTAAGTTATGTTTATTTGGTACAGTCAGCATCATAAGTCGATGACCACATTTAGATTTTTAAATTCGCTTTACACCATATATTTTGCCTAAATTGCTCAACTTTTCAATCGCCAGTATTGAATGAACATCATTAAAGTTCAAAATAAACTGTACAGCATATTGTCAAACATATAATATGGATTTTGAAAATCTGAATATGGTCATCGACTTTTGATGCTGACTGTACCTCCTGTACCTCGCCGCACACAAGGCGAAATCAATTAATAATGAATTTAAAAAAAACTAGATTTCGCACTGCAATAATATATTACCTTCAGCTCTTTTTGTATCGTATTTATCAACAAATATCACATACCAGTGACGGGTAGTGCACGAAAGGTGCCTCTTCGAGGCGCACTTGAAATCCTTCCACCACATTGGTTCGAAAGAACTAGTGACACGATAATGCCTAGATCACACGTACTGAGTAGGTACCGAGTACTCGGTACGTACAAACATAACTCCGAGTGCTCAGCTAAGCGAGTGATGTAAGCTTCCACTGTCTCGGCCGAGTGACATTTTACTGTCTCGGCCGAGTACTCGGTTCGTGTGATCTAGCCATAAGAGTGACGGGTGTTTTGAGCAGTCTAGTGACAGAATAACCCAACTCTAAGAATAACCCCTTCCTACAATATTTTTGAAGCTGGCCAACCGCGCAATATGTACAATAAAGGAAACAATGTCAATTTGAGTTCCGGCAACCGAGTCCGTATTTAAAGCTCGTGTACATACAAAATAAAATAAATGAAATAAAATATTCGCATACAGCCCGACAGACGAACGCCTGAGCAATTTCACTAAATTACACTTATATATAAACTGCATTGCATACCATAGCTTCTTTCGATACATCTGTGAACATTACTTGACTATCTGTCGTCTAGAGAACGAGGTACATACAATTTCAACGTGAGTACATCATGCTATATTCAAACTCCGGATACTCCCTCGGTATAATCCAAGCATACATCGAGAATTCAATTTTCACTTGGAAATCTTTAGCCAGCACAACTTAGAGATAAACTTAAAACGTTTTGTCACTCAAAACAACACTTTATTCTTAGCACTGTAGGGTCTAATGTACACTGAATGTCATTCAATACCTGGCCGAGGCCGACGCCGTCACTCCTATCCTATTATTGCTAAAGTCCGTCGAGTCGCGCCGACCAATGAGGCTCCCGCAAAATGCATATTACGATACAGTTTCAATTCATAAATTACCCA
Organism: Lobophora halterata; assembly: GCA_932526365.1. Taxonomy (NCBI): domain Eukaryota; kingdom Metazoa; phylum Arthropoda; class Insecta; order Lepidoptera; family Geometridae; genus Lobophora; species Lobophora halterata. Next base: position 10,657,123 of record OW052012.1, on the reverse strand, counting down.
ACGGTAATATGTTTGTCGCAGCCATCAATTAACTGCCTAGGCTTTTTACTAAACGGCCGCCTTTCAATAATTAGCGGCCTGACTGTATCTAGTTTATTTTGCTTTAGAAACTTTTCTGACATTAGGTTGTGCACGCTCGCTTTGCTCCCATCTTATATCGTCTATGACACAAGACTAGTTTACAAGCTACAAGCCAGCGAGTCCGCTTGTAAACTCTCACCATGTCATCAGCTTTTTACAATCTGCTAGTTAACAATCCTTCCGGACCGATAAACTCGCTCACTCGCTAGCTTTTAAACTCGCTGGCTTTTAGCTTATAAACTAGTCACCATGTCATCGTCGCTTTAGATTATTTTCTGTCATTAAGTTTTACACGCTCCCTTCAAAAGGCTAGGCAATTAATTGAACGGCGTATTATGCTTGATGGCTGCGACATATTTATAATAATAACAAAAAATAAATATTAATTGTTTTCTATAGGAATAAGTACTGTCCAATCATTTACGCAGTGAATACTCTCCACCACATCATATTACAAGTGGGAATATCATAATCAAACATGAAATTCTAAATTAAATTCATAAATGTTATTTGTCTTTTAACCCTACATTCTAAGAGTAATAATTTACTTATAAGTTAAATATTTATAGTACTAGAGAAAGTACTTTTTTATAGTGTCAGGATATCATGCCCTACTTATTACTATAACATCACTGTCGATTTCGAATTTTAGTCATAAACAATTTATTTGTCCATTGCGGATCAGTTTTTCATACATCCCTACAGTTAGTTATTTGATTGTAACGGGTATTTATCGCGCTCACCTCATATGTTTTTGTGTCTCAGTGATTGATAAGTGCACGCGGAACGCTTTTAAAACACCGCTTAAGAGTCCGGATGTCGTCAGTGTGGTGTGCCGACCGAACATTTTGACGACCAAAATGAGGGTAGTTCCCTCATTTCACCGCGACGGTAGCTCCAATACGCCAGTCAACCCGTGACCACGGCTGTTGAAATACAGTCGAAACGTCGGGACACAAAAACATATGAGGTGAGCGCGATAAATACCCGTTACAATCAAATAACTAAGTGTGATAATCGCGAAAGTCTACGAAAAACTAGCCGTACAGTTTCATTTATTTGTTTTCGATACCTACGTTATAATATTTTGATTTAAGCCCATTTAAGGCCTTTTAACTTTTACCACCAACTTATTGGCAAAACCATGTCGGAGGCCTTCGTGCGGTGGTTTCAAAACTCCGACCCAAAGCCAATCTTTCTCTCTCATATAGACGAATTAATTTCCTATGATTTTGGGAATAGACGTAGTCAAGTCAACAATACAGTCCAGTTGAAACTTTCAATTGAAAGGACAGTGGAGTTAGTTATACACTTATCACTCGCCACTGTCCGAGGCTCGATCACCAAAAATTCTGACATTCGTATCGTATCCGCCACAAATTAGGCGACAGATTTTTTGGTGTTCAGACCTCAGAACGGTTTTCTAAACTGCCATTCTCACTGTATTTAAGGCCTTTCTTCGGAAAAGGAAAGGATTGTTGGCGCTTAAGTAATAACTTGCGCACAATTTGACGTATAATGAGCTAATTTTAGTTCTCCAAATGCCCGCCTCTTTTCTTTATCGGAACAAACATTTACAGTATTTTATTTGTGATTCACAATAATCATAATAAGCCTCATTGGTCGAGGGACCGTCCCTATCGCGTCACTGGGCGAGGCGTGTCACGCGGCCGCGCTCCGCCGGCACAGCTGTCACAGCTGTCACACTGACAGCTGTCGGGTGACAGTGACAGCTGACAGCTCACGTGGCTGCGGCGCGGGCGGCGCGTCAATACGCGCGCCGGTCGTCCAACTCCATCTGGAAATATAACAAAGAATAGATGCTATCGACCTTTCAATGAGGGCTTTTCAATTAGACATTAAAAAAATATGCAATGTTTAATTTTAAAAAATATAGAAATATATTAAAAATAATAATAATAAAAAATGGCGAGTTAAGAAGGCACTGGGTCAATGACAATGAATAAAAAAAGAAAAAAGGAAGGGATAATAAGAAAAAAATTTCAACTGAATGACGTAAATGAACTCCCATTTCCGCTGCTGGTGTTTCATGCGTGCCCACTGCCTAGGGTGACACTACAGTGGTTGTTCAAATACAAAAATTATTATTTAACAAAAACAAATAATTTTAGAACCGAGTTACTTGTAGAACCCGCACTAGGTCAAACCTGTATCGCGGGAGACCGAATTACAAACTAAAAATTAACATTTAAAGAGGATATCGCCGTCCCTGGAGAACATAATGGTAATCGCCATTGCCATAGTTTTCATGTTATGCCATATTTGAGTTCTATGGATCCTAATACATCTATACAATTTTTTTCATAACTGTTCTTGCGTTATTTAAGAAGTTATAAAAAAATACAATAATATTCGTAGTTTTTATATTCTCAAAACATAATTGCAAACCAATGTTACCAATATTTGTCAAAAATTACGAAAATGGTTATGAATATTACCATTTTATTCGCGTAAAAAATATGTGTAAGTTTGTTGATAATTTTGTTGAATTGATACAACGTTGCAACACTTTCGAGAGTGATAGCATCATCTAATATTGCGAGTGCTTCTCGGCTCCGATAGTATGATTAGCTTACTTAAATCAGTGTGCACAAAAGCACCTTTGTGAATCTAAAAACCTTGAATTAACGCGTTTTTTACCTTCCAAATGTGTTTGTAGAAAGGATACGTTTAAAACCTATCTCGACATGTGAAAACCTAGGTTCTGAAGTACATTTCAGATGCTGAAATGGCCTGATCCTTCCATATTCATTTTTTTGATCATCAAGCTACTTTGGACCGAAAATTTTGTTTGTAACCGTTCGTACCCTACAGATTAATCTGTATTTGGTCAGATACATTCAAGATCCATCTTTAAACGTGAAATACTAGGTTCGTAGGTACAATTTATATGCTGAAATGGCCACATGCCTTTCATATTGATTTTTTAACCGAAAACTTAATTTGACCTCTGGATGTTCTTTTTACCAGTTTGTTCCCCGTCAAATTCGTCTGTAATTATTCAGATAAGTTTGAGATCTGTCTAAAAACGTGAAAATCAAGGTATTTTAGTACATTCTGTATGATGAAATGGCGTGATGCCTTTCATATCAATTTTTTGAGCAAATACCTACTTTGACCCCCTTGACTATGTTTTTACCCATTTGTACCCTTCAAATTCGTCAGATACATTTAATATCTGTCTCAAAACGTGACAACCTAGTATATTTTGTATCCCAAAATGGCCTGGTCTATCATATTAATTTTTTGACCAAATACCTACTTTGGCCCCCTGGAATTTGTTTGTACCTGTTTCTACCTTTCAGATTTATCTGTAGGTCGACAGATACATTCAAGACCTATCTAGAAATATGAAAACCTAGGTTCTGGGATTTATTTTAGGTGAAGAAAAGGCCTGATCCTTTTAATTTTGATTTTTTGACCATCTAGCTACATATACCCATTTATTTTAGCCTGATTCTATTTAAGTTGGAATGTTACATTGAGGATTTATCTGAATTCCTTTATTTTTGAAGTTTTCGTAGCATTTTGGCTGTTTAATGGAAAAATACAGTCGTTTTTTGTCGACTTTTGTTCAATTTTTTTATTACTTCGTTTTTTTCTCCCTTTTGAGGTACATACAAACAAAAATAATTATTTTGATATTACTTTAATTTGAATAAATAAAATTATTCGCAATTGATTACCATAAATTAGTTTCATTAAAAAAACAATAATAAAAATCCAATGTATCATTACCATACAAAACATATTTACTATTTCCCACAATAAAATGATGAGTTACTATTAATTTCGTTAACTGAACCTTCAATAGGCATAGAATAAAATTTTAAAACAATAATGCAATATTTATCCTCGCTTAGAAAAACCGGGAACAAAATGGTAATCGACAATACAAATTCTTAGCACTGATTTTATTTTACTAATATCTTATTTTATTAATATCTCTTATACGATTAAGGTTATTAATTATCCAATAAGACAACAAGAATACAAAAAAAAAACAACTTTCATTTGAGGTATCCCATATCTCATAATGTCCAGTGGTTCGTAAGATATTAACGAAATTCGGTTTTTTATTTTTCCTGAATAGTTGTGTTTTTGCAATTACCATTTTATTCTCCGGAGACGGCGATATGTGAAACTGTCAGAAATGACAGCTGCCGAATTGTATGACAGTGATAGCGCAATTAGACACCTTACCCCGAGGGAAGACGTTAGATACAGATTTTTGTCGCTCAAAAGTAACGGGCGTAAGCGACAAATGATAAAACATCGTATTGCTTGAAAATTATTGAATTTATAAGAAAATCCTTTTACATTTATCTAAGTTCTGTGATTACTCACTCAATAGTATAAAAATAAACCGTAAATATTCTCTAAATTCGGAGGATGGATGAAAATCAGATTTTAAGAGGGCCTATTTCAAAAAATAAATCTATCAAAAAAAGTTTCACCAATCGTGTCTCTGTCTTACATTTATTTAGATTATATCCTCAAGTAATCACTGTATTAACATCAAGTTTGTAAACTGTACCGTTACCGAGTAAGAATGAAACGCAGCGACTCTAAATTTTCACATAGCCTCTTAAGAATAAAGAACACAAACAGGGCAACAGAAGATATCCAATTAAAATTACAAGTTAGAGTTACAACTAACTTAAACTAGGCAGTAAAAAAAAAATTATAGAAATCGAACAACCTGGGACTGAAATAGTTAAGGTAACAGTAATGTAATGACACAGGCACAGGTATACTCAAAGTAGGATAACTTGTATGAGTGAGCTTTGGGTGTATGTGTGTATGAATGTATGTATGTATTTATGTGTGTATTATGTGTGTATTATGTGTGTGTGTGTGTTTGTGGGTGTGGTACGTACGTTGTTGGTCTTGGCGCGCTTGTGAGGCGGGTCCCTCGGCTCCTCCTCGATGACGAGCTCGCCGCCCGCGCCGCCGCCGCACGCCTCCGCGCCGCCGAACCCGCCGCTGCAACAATACAATACACAACGCTATACTACACTACATTACATCAAAAGAACATTACGATTTTACTATACGCTAAGTAATTTCATAATATTTTCATTGTGAACGCGCTTTTCTAGTACAATAAAGTGTATACTTGTATCAATACATTAAATTCATTTATGACACTAAATGATATGAGTAAAACAAGTGTGAGGGTAACGTGTCGTAGGTTCTGTGATGTGTATTGTATGTCATTTCTGAGATTCTTCATTTCTTCTATTGTGATGAGAATTTGGAGTATGAATGCGGGCTGTCATGAGTAAAGTAATAATGACAGTGGGTGTGATGAATGTCAAGTAGTATGTCAGTGGTTGGGATGAGTGTCAAGTAGTATGTCAGTGGTTGGGATGAGTGTCAAGTAGTATGTCAGTGCAGTGCGATGCTGTGATGTAGTGCTAGTGTAGTTTTGTGTATTGTAGTTTATTATAGTTTAGTGTCTATGGTACTGACGGGTAGTAGTCCCGCTCGCGCTGCTCCTCGCGGATGGAGACGAGGTTGCCGCCCGAGCCTGTGCCCACCACGTACTTCTCTGCAACACGACAACATAACAACAATCAACATTTATAACAATGTTTCTATAATAAATTCACAATACAGTCGTCACAATTCGTCCTATAAACGTTGACCAGAAGTCTAGCCGACGAGGCTTGTCTGCGGGTTGTCTCTTATCCTAAATGTGATAAGTTTTTATCCTTCAAGGTAAATTTCCATATATAATGTATCGATCAAATACTCAAAAAGTACGCCGTAATAAAGTAATTTCTTCACACTATTCGTTTCGTTAATGTTTTCCGATTGTGTGAACAAAAATAAGTAAGGTTTCATACTTTAATTTAGATTTTATACGTGTTTTTAAATTAGTAGTGTTAATTTTAAAACACGTATAAAATCTAAAATTAAGGAAATTTGCCTTGAGGACCCTTAAATAAAAACTATTTGACAGGAAATGTCCCGTCTTTAGTACCGAAGGCTATTTGAAATTTTATGGATTCGATTCTGGATGATTGGATTAACTATTGGTGACTGTTACCACCATCGCTTTACATAGTTGTGTCTGGGCTTTTTCAAATTTCTAATTGTTATTGTTTTAGGTAGTTTGTTAGACATAAATATGTATGTATGTATGTTACCTTCCCGCTCGCCGCCGGCGCCGTTAGTGACGACGGTGATCTGGTGTCCCGCCATCACGTTGTAAGTCAGCCCGTGTCCTAAGGATATTCATACAATGAAGCTCCATCATTTGGCATACCAAACTCAAGAACTGATAAAACAAACATTAACACAGAAGGAGTACAATTATTTTGTATAACAGAGGACACTCAATTAGTAGTTCACACTCCTGCGTGAATATTCACGTTTCTTCTTCTCATCGTGTCATTAGTTATTTCGAAACAGTGTGGTGAAAGGATTACAAGTGCGCCTCGAAGGGGCTCCTTTCGTGTGAACTACCGACCACCGGATTTAAGCGCCGCGTGTGCCATTCGCAACACTATTACCCTCTACCACACCGCGTCGAACACGCGCGTTGCTACCAAAATTGTCGTGACAATATTTGAAAGCGCAAGTCTTAAATAAATGCCATCACTCAAAAGTAATTGCCCTCCTGTAAGTGTGAATAATGTTAGATTGAAGACGATATACTCAACGCGTATCGTCTTCAAGCTAGCATAGATTCAGACTTGCTTGTTCGTCATTGGTCGATATAAGATAATTGATTGATTCAGGCGTTACTTTGCGGAAATCCATAAATATTAACAAATAGTATAAATGGTTTAGCGTTTTGTGATTTCGATAATTGGACTGTATCTGATATTGAGAGCTGATCCCAAGTGATAGTAACGAAAATTCCCCAATGTGAAAATAGTCAGTAAATCAAAATACAGGAATCTGGAATAAGAGATGGATATGAAACACCGCACTTACATGGAGATCTCCAATGTCGGCTTACAAAACTGAAATCCTTTAGAGTACTAACAAAGTTTCACTTGCGTTCACTGTATCCAATCACTTCACAGATGGATTTTGAGGGTTTTTAATGTCTTTTGAAAATGTTCGTAGGAAAGTGCTTGTAATGTGTCGCGTGCGCTCATGCAACTGGTGTTTTGCGCTCTTCACAGTAGAGGGCGCGTGCGTCGTATTAGGGAAAGGATAGATTGGATTATAGACCTTTACTGACTGACATAAGGTGCAATATCAAATAAATCAACTTTACAATTAGCGCAACCAATAAATATATTTAGTAATAAATCCGCTTAATTTCTAAACAAAGGTTTTATTACTAAATATATTTATACTATTTGTTAATATTGGTCGATATCCTGACCGGTGATGGTGTGCGTTACCTGGCGAGCCGGGCGCGGACTGGCTGACGCCGCTGCGGCCGGGGAACAGGTACTGCGACGCCGCGCTGCCGGCAGACAGGCGCTGATCGCGACTCGCCTGCACAAACAAATAAAAAAAAATCTTGGTAGAAGTGACTGTCTGTGATGGTAATAAAAAATATCCAGAGATATGTATTTTTTTTAATATGTTCTATGTTTGTAATAGTGGGCATTTCGGGGAAAAAAGCCCCGAAACCTAGTTGGGATTTCGGGGTTTTTTTCCCCGAAATGCGTGAAGATTTTGGGAATATCATGTGAACTAATTATTATAAGAATTAAAATAGATTATCCAAACATATATCATTTTTTATTTTATTTTTATTTTATTTCATACACAAATGATATCATAATGATATCATGTATAAACTATTGATTTGACTCAAACTAAAACACTCATTTCTAACTCATAAAAACGGCAATATGTAGCTCATTTCTACGTCCATTTATAAGCCATTCAAACGTCCAATCAAAGCCCATTTGCATCAGGTTGAAGCTCCTCACCTGCTGGTCGTGCTCCTCCGCGGTGAAGAGGTCGGGCGTGGGTTCCCGCGAGAGCTCCTCGGGCGTCACCAACCCTGAGACGCCCACCTGCGACGGCGACGTCGGCGCGCTCCTACAACACATACATACAAACATACTATTCAAAGAGGAAAACTATATAGCTCCTAGAATTTACATTAAGTGTAGCGACACATCTGCGTAACGTACGGCGCCGATCGTTCTGTTGAATACGCTCGCAGTGTTTTTCAAGTTCCCTATGACACATAAGCCAAAATTACGTCGCGTTCGGCTTAGCGCCTCCCGTCGAGTGATTGTTTCAGCCAAAATGCATTTAATGTATTTTTCACACCACCTGCTCGACAATGTCCAATTACATATTATGCTATCATCAAGGTAAAGCAAAGCATTACCTACCAAGGGAGGTAATGTTGTATGAAACTCCCAAGGGTTGTAATGTGATTTGAATTTGGAACGTCAAATTCGTGTGGATACTCGTGGAAAACTCTAAGTAAAAGAACGCCCATATGGCATTGTAAAAAGGTTTGTTCTAAAATCGAACTGGCCACTCATAAAAAAAAGAAAAAAGGCGCGACTTCAAAGATTGTGAAACAAAAGACGGTGTTGGCTGCTGAGTTCGGAGCCCTGGCTTTTTATTGCCTCGCAGAAGGTGTGAAAAGTAGAGTATGCTCCTCTGGGATAAAGCCTGTCTTCGTCTTGGGCAGCTTGAACCCCTCGCATCACTCAGGACACTACATAACTCCCTCGCGAACACCCACGACATAAGCCACTGCTTTATCCCCTTAGTGCATAATCTACTATTGCATAGCAAGCGACACATCACGCAACCGAAACTAGTGCCGACACCGACTGACGATGACGCCACGCAATCTTCCGTCGCGTAGCGCACTGAACAAGACGCCGCGTTCTGAGCGTTTGGTTTGTCATACCAACGGAATATTACGACCGAAACTTCAGCCGCTGAACTTTCGGCGCCGAACCTTCGGCTGACGTGTCGCTACACTTACACTCGTGTCAGATATGGCCCTCGTACCACAGCTTGCTTGCATGTTAACTAGCATCTACCCGCGGCTTCGTTGCGACTTTACATACCGATTACCAAAAATCCCAATAAAAAGAAGACCATTATTTTATTCTGAGCCGTGAACTACATCTAAACTAATCATAGACAATCCATTGATTGTGAAATTTACAATTTATTTTGTACTTCTAAAAGCTTTTTTTTGGTCGATACTTTATAATCACGTAAAATATACACTAGTAAACTTTACTAGATCATCTGCAAAAGTACATCCATTTTTGGCAATAATAAATTGTATTCTACTATTTTCTGGACTAACGAAAGTACCTCGGCTGGAGTATTTTTTCTACATCGGGTCTTTAACTTTATACAGGGCGCTTGGCCCAAACCTGTGTTACCTGGAAGAAAGGCCGAGAAACGCTCATTAAAGAAGAGTAGGTAATAAGATTAGAGAGGGTAGAGGGTCCTTTGTATTATTAAATGATTCCTCACTCTCGAACCGCTTCGAGCCATTTTACCCCTTTGTAAATCTGTCAGATGTAAGATAAATTTTGGAATTTTCTAAATTTGTGTCACGTAATCTGCTCTTGCATACAGACTACAGCGACTTGTGTGAGTTTTAGTTCATCTAATATTACTCCCGTTGTTATCAGGACGGCATCATATAAAAAAATGCGTATTGTATCATCGCCTCGCTCTCGGTTCTCGTTGTGTTGTAGATCACGTTCCGGCCTCGCTTTACCGGAAGGAGCGCCGTTGTTTATCATGCCCTCCGCAGCAGGAACACCACTTACCGGCCGGAACAGTAGTTTGTGTAGCCACGCTCTGCTACCATCCATAAACACAGATAACTAATATATCTACCGTTGAGCTTATCCTCGCTCTTCGGGTAAATGTTATCGATGTCATCAGGTATGTAAAGGTACCTGGATGATAGTCCGAAGGGCGCTCGGAACTGCACGCCGCGCGGCCGCCGCGGCCGGAACGCGAGCTCGATGAGCTTGCCTTCGCTCTGCGGGTCGATGCGCCAGAACGACCCTTTGCCCGGCTCCTCCTGGCTGCGCGGCACCTTTATAAAGTACCTGCAACATCGACATTCAATATTATGTCGTTATCCTGTAGGCTGCTATAAAAAGCCAACACCAACACCATCATCATCAGTTATTAGCAGTCTACTGATAGGGACATAGGCCTCTCCCAAAGTGCGCCATTGCGTCCTGTCTTCAGCTTGATGCATCCATATTCTGCCTGCAACTTTTCGTAGGTCATCATATCACCTCGCCGTAGTGCATCTTACACTACGTTTGCCCAGTCTACGTTATAAAAGATGTATGAGCAGTAAGCCAGTAACGAAGGACAGTGGCGGTAGAGTAGACGAGGCCCTTGCTTTCTAAAACAGCACGAAAGGAGCCTCCTTGAGGCACTCTTGAAATCCTTTCACCACACTGGTTCGAAAGAACTAGTGCCACGAAAAGAAGAAGAGTGTTTTATAGCGTGGGACGTCCACTAATCCGCATTGGGTCAGGCCAGTAATTCAGACTAGAGTCAGTAAGACCGGATAGGTCCTAGCCAAGAGTAGGCCCGTAACAATATAAGCCGCTTATGCTGTGAGCAAGTAGCCAAAAGCGTGTCAATAATCTCACCGGTTGAGGGACAGGTTGTGACGTATGGAGTTCTGCCAGCCCTTGTCCGCGGTGCGGTAGTAGGGGTAGTGCTTGGTGATGTAGCTGTAGATGCCGCTGAGCGTGAGCTGCTTGTCCTGCGCCGAGGCCACGGCCTGCACGATGAGCTGCGCGTAGCTGTACGGCGGCTTGGCGTCGTCGCGCTCGCGGTCGCGCTCGCGGTCGCGCACGTCGCGCCCGCCGCCGTACCCCGACTCGGAGTTCGTGGACGACACCTGCAATGTGAGTGTAAGCAGGGATGTGATATACACCGCAATTTTTTAACACACCAGACAAAAAAATACACATAATCAGTTGGCGTTACGGAATACAGATATGGCAAAAAAAAATCGAAAAAAAAATTGGATAACTGTTACCTACCCGTTAGTCGTTTTCCTATGGCTTTGCGTCAGGCGGTACCCATCAATGATAATAATTTAAGTTTTATTCATCGTTTGGCAAACCCAGGTACCTAGCTCGAGCCAACTCGCAAAAGCTCGGCTCGGGCGCCGCGCTCTCGCCGCTGTCACTCTGTCATTTTGTCGAAACCCAAAATTCTGACTGCACAGACCCCCCTTCTGCACTACCCTTCTATGTTTTCTTGGTAATCAAAATTTGTGGCGTATAATGCTAAAAAAAAGAAACACAGAAAACGGAGGCCGTCGATTTGTGGAAACGGACAAGTTGTTTACAACTGCTAGGAAATATATCTTTTGGTGCTATATGCAGGCAAATTGTTTACCAAATAGGAATTCGTGGCTTAGTAGCCAACGCTTATTGCAGTTAGCAGTGTGGCTGTTCGAAGTTTAGTATTGTGCGTGCAGCGCCAAGTCCACGTGTCTTCGCTCCAAGTGGGACAACTTAGCCGCGCTTCCTGTGTCTGTATGAGGTGTGAGATACTGACCCCGGTGCCGTTGGACCCTTGCCGCGGCTCGGCGAGCGCGCTGTAGTGCGCCACGAGCCCCAGGTCCACGTGTCTGCGGCCCGAGGAGCCGGCGCCGCGGGGCGAGGTTGGACAACTGTTGGCCGCGCTTATCGTGCCTGGAACACGGGCACGTTTCCGTCAGACGGGTACAGACAATTTGACAGTTATAGACGAGCTCGCCGTCATCAACATAGTTCATAGTTACCACTAAGTGCGGTCTCAGACTAGCTTTTTTGAGTCGCGCGTATATGGGCGGAAACTTCAAGAGCCGAACACGCGTTAAGCGTCGCTGACCCACGGCTAGTTCACAAGTTAGCTTTCGGCAAGGATTGTCAACAAACAGATTGTAAAAAACCGATGACACTGGGCGAGTTTACAAGCTACAAGCGAACTCGCTGGCTTGTAGCGTGTAAAAAACGTATGTCATCGACGCTTTATACGGCGTTTACGCTCGGTTTTTACGTACTTGCGCTGCAAAAAAACAAGACATGAGTAGCGAATCCGTTCATCCGATGCAGACCGGATACCGAGTGCTAATCTAGGTTCCTTGGTCCTGTATCTCTCGCGAAAAATAACAAAAGAAAGTTCGCTTGCAATGTGCTTAATCAAATGTATTTAATTATGTGAAGAAATTTACAGCACCTTACCTGTATAACTTGTTTTAATATGTGTTACAGTAAACCCAAACAAAATTCAGGTATCCATTTAACCGGGAAGCGTAGAGATAGCGAAATATTCCGCACACGTATTCATAAACTACTCCCAAGGGTATATTCTAGAATTAATTTAAATCTCATTGTATTCACTTCACATATTTGATAATATTTTTAGTGTACAGGACTTTGACCTTGCCATGTCTTGGCACAAACACGAAGGCTTTTCGTGATGTTGTCAGAAAAATCAATATTGGTTGAATTGGGTCTTGAATTCCTTATTCAGATTTAAATTTATTTTCACCCGACTTCAAAAAACGGAGGAGGTTATCAATTCAGTTTAATGTTTTTTTTGTATGTTTGTTACCTCAGAACTTTATGTTTATGAAACGATTGGATAAATTCTTTTTTTGTTTAAGAGTTACTTAAACACTTTCAGATTGGTCTCTTAGAAATTCCACCGAAATCGGTTCAGAAGCTTAGGTTTTAAATCAAAATAACTCATAAAAATATGGCGTCGAAGTAAAGAAAATTGCGTGTTTTGCTTCCCTGTGACTTGTCAGTGGTGCCTACGGTCATCCAATTGAAGTCGGTTGTTGTATGTTTTGTAAAAGCATGATTATGCTTTCTTAAGAGGTTTTTCAGCTGACTGCGAAGGAGTACCTAATGTTTTCTTGGCTTGAGTTGATCCTACCATTCGCCTGGCAAGTTACAGGTCGGTGCTGTCATTATCAATCACGATTGAGTCTACAATGCCCCATTCATGCTCAATTCAAGATAAGGTGAGTAGAAACGGGGAATTTATACGTTATCTTAAGACTCGATACGCTGGCACTATCATTATTTGTAATTGTTGATGATGTTCGTTTTTTTTTCATAATTTTCCCCACAAATAACAAGAGTTTAATAGTAGATTATGCACTAAGGGGATAAAGCAGTGTCTTATGTCGCGGGTGGCATATTGAACCCTGAGCCAACGAGGGACTCAGTTAACTCCTGACGCGAGGGGTTCAAGCTGCCCAAGACGAAGACAGGCTTTATCCCAGAGGAGCATACTCTACTTTTCACACCTTCTGCGAGGCAATAAAAAGCCAGGGCTCTGAACTCAGCAGCCAACACCGTCTTTTGTTTAACAATCTATGAAGTCGCGCCTTTTTTCTTTTTATTAAGAGTGGCCAGTTCGATTTTAGAATAAACCTTTTTACGATGCCATGTGGGCGTTCTTTTACTTAGAGTTTCCACACGAATTTGACGTTCCAAATTCAAATCACATTACTACCCTTGGGAGTTTCATACAAAATTACCTCCCTAGGTAGGTAATGCTTTGCTTTACCTTGATGATAGCATGATATGTAATTGGATATTGTCGAGCAGGTAGTGTGAAACATGCTTTGTTCTGACTGACTGATATACAACGCATAGGCCAAATCACTGAACGTAGATACTTTAAATTTCGAGTGAATGTTCGCAAGACGTAAGAGCGTTTAAGAAATATATTTTTTTAGACTAGCGTATTTTTGGGCGGATTGGTACTCGTTAAACTTCAAAAGCCCAACGCGCGTATACCGGGGTTTACGCCCGGTTTTTTCTAGCGAGTATCACGTCTGTTACAGCATGTCGCGCGTATACGCGCGATGACGAGCGTTGACGCGGGTACGCTCGCTGCAAAAAACAAAACACGAACGGCGAATCCGCTCGGATAATCCGCTAATCTGAAACGGCACTTATTCGCAACGCAAACGAGGTTATGAATGTCACTTAAAGCCTTAATATAATAACACAGGGCTAGTTTACAAGCTGCTAGTCGACGAGTTTAAAAGCTAGCGAGTGAGCGAGTTATCCTAGACCACACGTACCAAGCAAACGGGCGAGGCAAGAGCTCAGCCGAGCACTCGTCGCTATGTTTATACGTACGTACCGAGTACTCGGCCGAGAGAACTGTCTCGGCCGTTTGCTCGGTACATGTGATCAAGGCATTAGAGAGTGTCGATTTTTACTATCGGATAAGCTGCTAGCGAACTCGCTGGCTTGCAGCTTATCAACTAGCCCCGTGTCATCGAGGCTTCAGTGGTGTAAAAGCAAGGTAATGTGTACCAGTGGGCGATGGCGCCGGGCTCCGGCCGTCGTTGTCCGTGGGGATGGTGATGCGAAGCGGCGGCATGGGCGCGGAGCCACCAGCACCGCCCTCCTCCACCAGCGACTGGAACTCCAGGCGGATGTTCGTCGACGGGAAACGTAGGGTACATCTGGAATAACAAGATAAGTATGTTGTTAGCACACAAGTATTAAAGTATAGAAACACAATGTAGTACATTGAAAATGCAACCACTAATGTACCACTTTGGCTACTTTCTAGTACATTTTGGCCCGATGCTAATTTTCGAAAACGAGAAGTAACAGGGCTAGATAAATATTATATGTTAAAACTACTAGGATTTTTAATTGTCAATAATACTACATCGTAAAAAGTAAAAAGTAAGAGGAGGTTATCAATTCGGTTATTTTTTAAAGTTTGTTGTTTAAGGGTAATCCTCAAATCCGAATTCCATACAAAATGTTTCGGACAAATACTTAAAAAGTACGCAGTATTATAGTAATTTCTTCACACTATTCGTTTCGTCCATGTTTTTCGATTTCGCCAACAAAAAAATTGTAAGGTTTGATACTTTAATTTAGATTTTATACGTGTTTTAAAATTAACCCTACTAACTTAAAAACACGTATAAAATCTAAATTAAAGTATGAAACCTTACAATTTTTTTGTTGACGAAATCGAAAAACATGGACGAAACGAATAGTGTGAAGAAATTACTATAATACTGCGTAATTTTTAAGTATTTGTCCGAAACATTTTGTATGGAATTCGGATTTGAGGATTACCCTTAAAGACCGATTTCAAAAATTCTTTGTCTTTTTCTTTTTCTTTGGGAGGATATACTTTCAGATTGGTCCCATACAAAGTTCATCAAAATCGATTCAGAAAAGTACTTCGTAAACGAAATTGCGTATTTTGCTTCCCTGTGACTCTTCAGTGGTGTTTACGGTCACTAAAACAGTCCAATTGAAGTCGGTTGTCTATGTTTTTGTATAACCTTGATTATTTATGTTGCTTGTAGTAGATCCTCCCGAGTACAGCTGGATATTGTTAGTGCAGTCCCAAGACGCGATAGATATGCCCTTACTATATTTAGCGATTTGGTCTCAGCAAGCCACTAGCATAAATGATGGTTGTTTAAGGAATAAGAAACTCCACTCTTACTACAAAATTGTTTATTTCTTACAAAAACATCAGACAAAGTATCCGATAATAATCTTTCCGATCGTCGATCGATCCGATATTTTTTTTATGATTTTTCTGTTTATCTTTGTCTGTTTTCGGAAGATTTTATTTCCGCTATTATTTCACCGCTCGTCACTTGTGTAAATTATGATGAGAGTTATAAGCTCACGCAATATCAAAACCATTTCACAAATATTAATATTCACTAATTGTAAGTTTATTAATATCGTAGGAATTTTTAGAGCTTAGCTACGTTTTCAAGCTAGCGAGTTATTTCAAGAACGTAAGCCTCTTAATGAATAAGCTTAAATAAAATTAATAAGGCTTACGTAACATTTCATTTTTTTCGAAGATTATTGACTAAAATAAACATTCATAGTAGGTAACAAAAATAGATGAGGTGAGCGCGATAAATACCCGTTACAATCTAATAACTATATGTGATAATCGCGAAAGTCTACGAAAATCTAATAATCATTCAGTTCAATATTAAGGTCATTCAACTTGGCACCCAACGTGGTACTAGAAATAACATAACTGGCGCCCACCGTGGTACTGTAAACACACAATGTCTCTTTTCCTACATTGTTTACTGTGTATGAGTAGAACATACGTAAGTAACATAATTCCATAATGCCTATAGTACACGACCTAGTTGAATATCAAGATAATATTGCCCGCAATGCAGTAAAGACAATAAACAAGTCGTCTGTGACGCAGGACAGGAATCGCTCATAATGAACCGGCGTCGTCATGACAACCGTCTCAAAGCTTTATTGAATAGATGTCTGGGAATAACGCCTACGAGCGCGTGGACTAATAAGCTGCTTTACAGGGAATTGATTAGGAGACGACAACGTGATGGTTAAGCGGCAATTCACACCAAGATGGCAGCGGCCGGCAATGACGCGACGATTTTACAGAAATCTGACATGCTGCGAGATTACTCGCGAAGCCGCGCAACCTTTTTGAGCTCCTCAAGCGATACTGGTCTTTTATATAAGTATATAAAGATCAAAATAATTTAACACTGAAAGAGCTCGCCGTGTTGCTACTAGTCGCTGCTGCCACCGTTATTTAATACTGTAAGTCATAAGTCATAAGTATTTATTTGGTAAAAAAAATTACAGGTCTGTTGTTCACAATAACATTTTATATACCTAACCTAATAGTTTTTGTTAAATCAGAAGTTGGAAGCTGAGTTCGTAATAAATCCATTCTTAATCAGGATTTAGAGTCTGTAACCCACAGGCTAGGCGCTTTAACGACTGCACTTTGTTAATTGGTTTTAGAGTAGTTCACTGGTGCTTCAACTGCAGACACTAATTTGTAGAAGAGCTTCGCTGTAACCGGTGCATCCATTAATCGAAATAGTTGTACGACTGTTCAACAGACTATCTACGACGTTTATTTGTAACTTTAACAAACGAACAATATTTATTTAAAGAAAAAAAGTTACAAAACAGACTTTTTTAAAGGCAAGCAAGAGAATACTTGCACTGTAAATACAACCACTTCACGAATAGAGGCTCAAATAAATACCCAATAAACGTTTTCGCCGAAAACCTTTATTTACCAAACAACGAACCGACCAACTATCAAATAAACTTTCTTTACAATTTAAGGAATAATGGAATACAAATTTCAAAGAGAATACACCCTGTACAAATACATAATAAATGATACTTTAAAGAGGTTTCCAGTTATTCTGGAAAGCAATTTACCGATGTGTCGGTTTACCCAGCAATCAGCCGGTTCGGGGAATAGGGCGCAACCGCAAACATACATACATACATAGTTTACATACATAGACAACCCAACTGCGACATGCAGCGAGTGCAATAAATCAATAATGAATCAAAGCCTCCATTTTCACACGAAAAAGATATAATGTTGCATTGAATAGAAATTGCGCGAATGTGTAGGTTTGGAATGCGAGATTAAATCTTCGCTTTACAAGCGTGCTCCAGGCTACTACACGACTCATTTTATATTAATGTTGGAATATGGACACTTTATTACAACTCGTTCGGATGTAACACATTCTCTGGTAGAGTGAGTTTACAATTTTATTATACACCAGGAGTATTACCGCAAAAGCTTTCAAGTAAAATGTAGAGTATGTACTGAAAACTCCAATCCCTTTCATCAATCTGACGAACGTTTGCTTTTAAAATTATTCCGCGGAGAAATCTCATTGCGAGCTTTTCCCCAAATCCAGACTACTTTTCATCGAAACCAAGTAGAAATTCCCTGAGAGTTCTGAACAAACATGGAATTTCAGATTACACGAAGCAAATTCTATCTCTTCACTGCCATTGTTCAGCTGTCCAATAACTCCACAGCAAACTACAGAGTATTGATTGAAAAACAAGCTCGCGCTCCAGTTTATAAGTAGAAACATGTTTTCATTCAAAATTTCAAGAAAATACGCTCGAGATGCAAATATTGCATTATATTTTACGTTCAATATTATCTGGGAAAATTCTCTGACACAAGACTATTAAGAATATTTTCATGGAATTATAATAAAATCCTTTGCAAAGACTATTTGCTATTAGTGAGTTTTATTGGAACAATTCATATAAATTTCATTTCTTTTAGGATCTCATACACATAACATAAGCCTCCTCCGGAGCCATAAGCCCAGATACATAAAGTATGTACTTGGATAAAATATTGCAGACTGTTTGTGGTAGGAGTTTTTGCACTAACATCAACATCATATTTGCACTATAAATAAGTATTTTTCGGTAACTGCAGTCATAAGCAGTAAACGAATAATAACCATACGATCGTTTTCTCTACCCGGATGTAGATAAGCCGAATGAAATAAAATTGATCAAAACATTTATTTTATCTAAAAGGTACAGACAGATACGAGTTGACGTAGTTTCGGTTTGTTATGGTTTTCTTTATCTTGACAGTATTTGTTTTATAATAAACAAACCGAGCATATCTGCTATTTTTTTCTTGAACACGATTCATTAGTACCACCTACTCTTCTGTAGCTGTACTGTAGAAGTCAACATCGAAGAAATTTGTGGTAGTCGCCGAGAAATAGAACTTCAATGGTTCATCGTAAAAGGTGCTCTAGCCGAATCGGGAAGCGATATGATGTGTGGAGTAGGACTGTGTAAAACGGAACTATGCTTCCTGGAAGTGGACTGAATGTAAATTAGGCATGTTGCAAGTTAAGTTACAGGTAATCATTAGAAAAAAAAACATATCTTAGCGCTTGTCCAGGTGTGTCCTACAGTTTTTACAACCTTATTTGCTTTCAGACTTCCCAGATGTCCGGAGGTTTTGATTTAGGACAACTGCGAGCATATTTTGCACAAGCGAGTACCGCCATAGCGTTTAATAATAAAGAAACATATTACAAGTCAGAAATATTACCTTAATCAATTACCAATAATCAAGTGTGACACTTTATTTCCATCGAGTAACACCACTTCTATGATTTTATTCCCATCAAGTAACAGCGTTACAGTAGTAAAGTTGAGTCCTTTTTTGCCATACAAATACATACACGAAGGTTAGAGTAAGTATTTTTAAGTAAGAATTATTTAGATTAGTTATAAGTTTCTATTGTATTGTATAGGCAAATAAATTCCATTTCATTTCATTTCATCTACACGTTGGGATTTTACAACAGTTTTTTTCCCCAAGCCCATAATTATGTTCCAATACACGTGTACGATTCAAAACAATCTCACGACAACGAGAAGCTTCTCTAATTGGACCAATCAGAGAAATAAACAATGACCTTAGCGTAGACCAATGAAATTATTAATTACAGAGAGGCAGTTAATGAATGAACAGAACGTAAACAAGATGATCACCGCAACGTAGGTTCGACCTAGAGTTGGTTACGTAAGTTAGTTTTCTTAATGTTCAACATAAAATTGAGTTTCGTACTATTGAGCATATGACGGAACTTATTTTTATTATTTATCTAACGTGAGATAATTAATCAGTTTTTTTATTTGAAATTTCTATGTTTCGTTTCTAACTTAATTTCATAGGAGGCTATATTTTTAGAGAAAAAAAATATATCATAAATTGATGCCCAACCAATAAGGGCTTAAGTTCGTGAGGACGGATATAAATGTTTTCAAGTCAATCACTTCTCAATAAAAAACCGATTAAGCTTGATTACAATATGAAAAAGGTAACGCCACGTAGACGAAACCACGAGAAGCCGCTAGTTATTATAAATCTATAGTCAAATTAATCAAATAACAGGTAAATATTTTGATTCTGATTAAAAGGAAAACCATAATGCAAATTAATGATTGTATTTTCCAGATAAATGATTTGATTTTATTTCAAACCAACATATTTCTACTTAATTGATTGATTCAGGCGTTACTTTGCGGAAATCCATAAATATCAACAAATTATATAAATATATTTAGTAATAAATCCGCTTGATTTCTAAACAAAGGTTTTAATTAACTTAACTTTAGTTTAGAACTTTAGTACATATTACTATATTATAAACCAAAGAGTCAACGAACAGAAAACCAAAGTTTAAAGATACGACACGTGTTTCGCCTCTACACGAGGCATCATCAGGAGGTGTGGACTCTCACGAGAGCTCTCGTTTCGAACTTCGGCGAGTCCACACCTCCTGATGATGCCTCGTGTAGAGGCGAAACACGTGTCGTATCTTTAAACTTTGGTTTTCTGTTCGTTGACTAATTAAAACCTATGTTTAGAAATCAAGCGGATTTATTATTAAATATATTTATATAATTTGTTGATATTTCTTCTTATTAAAACCCTAAATCTTGATAGAAGTACTTCGAAACACCGTGATGTAAAATCTAATTACGAAGAACCAAACAGGTGCATTCGTTTACATTACACATTAAATTTAAAAAAAAATCTCATAAAGAATTTCAGTATCGCATCCGGCGTCCGATGCTTTGTCATTAGCACTCCTCTGAAGGCGAGGCGATCAATACTGCAACCAGCCTCTAAGTTCGCAGACAACTATATTTTAATCCTCCTCATGTAACATAAATTTTATTGCGTTATTTTGTTCTTGGAGTAACTTTCATCAACACTACCTACTAATTATATTATAGGTACAACAAGCTTAAAGTTTATAAAAACTGAAAACCCGACTGCGAACATATTAAACATTGTTTGCCAATTTATTATTCCAAATTAAATTTAAACATACTTATAACTCAGAAAGATTTTTGTAATCGCATTATAATTTCCTTCATTTTGATACCCTACTCGATAGGTTTGGTTGGTTAGTATAAAAGACTGTTTAAAGCAAAAAATCCGCCATTTTGGTAATTTATTTTAAAAACCCACCCAAAGACACTCGGGTTATTGAGACGAATTTAACGATACCTTAACTGTCAAGCCAAAACCATATAGTACTAAATTTTACTAAAAACAGCATTTCGGAACGTTGGTCGTAGCATCTACAAGTAATGATTAATGAAACCTCGAAATGAGAGATGGAAATATATTGCAAGGAAGAAGCGAATCGCCTGACACATTAATCTAAGAATCAATGGAAGAAAATCCATTTCCGGTTCATTTTATCTCGACATTCGCGACACTGACTGGTCGATATCTGGCAAACACGGCCGGACGGAACACAGCGTACGATTCTCGTGAAATATTGAAATAGTAGCGTAGAGATAAGGTCGGCGGGCTTGATTTACATAATAGCACGTGTACCGGCTTTTCGTCGCCAAGCTTGTGACCGATTTTCATGTTATTAGACGGTCTCTTACTTGAAACTATCACGGGTAAGATGAGATGCTGATATCGGGTCGTCACACTGAATTGGAAACAACGATTCTTAATTTATGCAAGAGATGGGAGAAATCGCTCCGAAATCTCTTTGGTCTTATTATGGCGTTGTTTACGAAAAAAAACAATCGTTATAGATAAAGATAAATATCATTTGTTTGCGTAAACTTGTGCAGATTATGATGATACCATTATTAGTTTTAGACACAACATATTTTACCAGTGCAGGTGTGGAAATGGAGAGTATAGTAATAAATTATAGGATTAATCAAACAATTACGGTAAAGTTACATTGATAATGTCAAGACTTAGTCAAATAAATAACCTTCAGAATTTTTTATTACATCAAAATTTGTCATTTGGGAATTCTTCAAGATTATACATTTTTCGTATAAAAGCTTTTTTAACTTGATCTTAAATAAAAGTGATATCTATCTATCTAACCTTTCAGCAGGTTATCCACGAGTAACGACGCCACCGCCAAATGTTATTGAACAGTACCGATAACGCCCGTTCTGTGGCGCAGTATCACACAACACGCGATAACGACGCCGGCGCGGGCGTCGCACCCAGACATAAACAAACAAAATATTATCAGTCATAAGTTAAGATATATTTCTTATTCCAATTATAACATGAAAATTGTAATATTTATGGACGCACGCACTATTATAACGAGTCAAAAATTAAGTGATCTCGTAACGTAACGCACTCGTTTGTGCAGCACACATAGTGTGACCGGCTGATGACATACATAATAGATAACCGATATTTGATAATAATGACAAATCAATATTAATCTTTAGTGCGATTCATTTAAAAAGGATTTAGAAATCAAATAGTATTAGCTCACACAACAATAAGCCTTTCCCACAAAATCCTTTAATGTATTTCGTATTCAGATTAACAAATCCGATAGACGAACCTAACAACTTAACCGAGACTCAAATTTAAACAAAACAATACGAACAGGAGTAATTAATTGCTACTCGTTAGGTACAAACAACAAATACCAGAGAGGAAAATGATTAAAACCGGCTTCGCCGGCACAACAAGGGCCACAGATTGAGTGATATGAAGTACGCAGGTCAAGGCAAATCAATATCACTTGTTTACTGAGTGAAAGAGGTGTAATATAATAACCTTTTATCCCTCTCGAGAGATAAATAGAAAGGAACCTAGAGTGGGAGTAACAAGAATGGAAATTGATTGGCAAGTCGAGTGTAGCATTGACGGTGGATCAAAGCACCGGCTCTTGTTTATAAGAGAGCTGTAGTCTGGCTAAACTGATCTAGCATTTAGCTATAAAAAAATCTGGTAGTAGATAATGCTGCTAATGGAGATACATTATAAAAGAGAGCTGATATATTATTACCTATAACTAAAATAAAGATTTAAAGTGATGATATTGAATGAAACTCTACAAATGAGATGTAATGTTGTCTATGCAATATAATAGATGACGGTATTCCAGTTAAATTGAAACCCTTAACAATTGGATTAGGAATGTTTCTGCTGTAAGTAATGCTGTGTCAAGGGCTTTCAGTAAAATAGACGTAAGCATTAACACGCATTAGGCAGACACGTCAAGGAAATTTCACGCAAATCGCAAGACGACCGACACAAATGGATGTCAGGTAGACAACTGTGGCAGCTATTAAGTGAATATTAATGGCTTTTGAAGGCACCGATCGTGAAATAAGCCAAAACTAAGACATTGCTTAGGACGAGACGACACTGATCAAAACTATGACCTATTTCGTAACAAGATGCATGCCCAATCACATTGCCAATTTGCGTGGCGCCTTTATTGATTAGAACTACTTGCGTCAGAATAGCAATGGAACTCGAATCTACGTCATACGGTGCGAAGTTCTAATTAAACGCCACGGATGGCAGACCGGGCTAGTCAAAACAACCCCGAAGCGACTTAGCAACGAACTATACTACTAAATCAGTGGCGAAAAATTGTTTCCAAACAATCTTTTCAAGTTCCGTTCCAATTAAATCATCCGTCTGGAAGGAACTTGATTGTATGAACGTTTTTAGAATTGCGATGAGGATCGCTGATATTGCTTCGTCAAGTAGTCACGTCATCGTAAAACTTACGGAACATAAATAATAAGGGCACCGTACAACATTGGAAGCGGTAGCAGTCTAAACACGTAGACCACCAACAGGTCAACAAGCTGATCCGTTTCAGAAATGAACCTTTGAGCGAGGGGGTAGGAATGGTATTTGCATAACAAGCGCACAGACAGAGTATCGATCGCCGCGTTTCGAGCAGAAAACATGAGGCGTCCTTCACCCCGTGCCCTTTTGTGATTAACCGACAAGTTTCGGGAGTTTTCTCTGATGAATATCTTGTTAGGAGTTTTAACGTCACGAGACACAGGTTTAAGGGTGTGTTATTTTTACTCGTATGTAACATTACCTGGTTTATACTCTTTCTACGAAATAAGATTATCAGAGCGTTCAAGGTAGAAAATAAATCTTCTCTTGAAAGAAAGTAAAAATAAACCTATTCAGGATCATTCGTCAACACCACATTCACCGAAAGGATAAGGCGTAGATAAACTAGCAACAGTTTTTGAACCATTAACCATCGGCTTTCATTATGTGTAAAAGAACAATGACCAATCTAATAAGGGGCTCGTATTCACCCCCACTTTACTCTGAAGCACCCTTTTTATTTCAACTTTAAAAGGGTGGTGTACGCACGTAGACTACAATCATTTTTGTAAACGCGACTGTAATAATAGTGCAAAAGGACGAGAGAAACGTAGATATAGCTATATAACTATAACTTCTTCTTCTTATCGTGTCACTAGTTCCTTCGAACCAGTGTGGTGAAAGGATTTCAAGTGCGCCTCGAAGAGGCTCCTTTAGTGCACTCTACTAGCGAACCAACAACGTGGCAGTTCCGCAATTCATTCGTACAATGTAACGTTAAAATAGGACAGCTTATACAGATTTAAAAATAAAGTTGAATTCTAAGCTGATTCATAACGTTTTCATTACACAATATTTACATTGCAACTAAAGTGGAAGGCAATTATCCTTATAGTTTTCCAAGAAGACTACATTAATTCTGCGATGTATATTAATAGAATAGTTCATTCGGTCATCGGGCAATTAATATACAATCGAATTGTCGATAATATAACCCTCGATAGTAGAGCGAGTCGAGATGGAAATAATAAGTAGGTCGAACGAAGTTCATCGAGGTATGTGTAAAATGGGAATAGAATACGCTAGTAGACTGGGTAAGCCTAGTTAAGGCAGTCCCACTTATAAACTGACATAGTGGCTAGAATTCACATTCTCTTGAATATTTTATGCGTTCAGCTGGCTGGTATCGGTGTCAAATCCATGGAATGATCATTACTAACTTACTCATCACACTGTTACATAATTTTGAACTAGAAGATATTTAGATATTAGAACAACCCTAAACTTATAAAAAACGAACTCTACATAAATAAGATATAATAGAATTTAAAAATGCATTTGATAGAATTGCTTCGAGTAAAGATATGTACAGACAGACATGTGATTCTACCACTTTATTGTGTACCTATTTTTGAGCATTTTTACCATGTGAAGACAATAAATGTATTGAGTACAGTACATGTAGTGTAAGCAATGCAGGCTTGGTCTATCCGGTACATCATTCATTACATAAGTTAACACGAGACGGAAAATTCTTAGATGGTGTGGTGTTTAACTTTGCCAGAACTTTCCAAACGTATTCCGGGTACCGGCCGGCCGCTTTATCCAAGTTTGCGTTGAAACTCGAGTCTAGTCTTGCAAAAGGCATATCAGATTGTCTTTTACGGAATTGTCGGAGGGTTAGCTTAGCAACAGGAAACGTGGGGGTACATGCCTGGAGCGGTGACGTCACCCCGGTCGACGGCCCTCCAAGGTCGCAAGCACGGAGCTACCCTCCTCAGCCCTCACTCCCAAAAGCAATTTAGGTTTTGTGGTCTACGGTCTACGGCACATAGAATGAATATTTTATTGCCCTCGTGTTTGTTTTTCCATGTCCTATTTCCATCACTATATTTATCTTTGAAACTGTAAGACATAATTTGATTTTAGTACTAATGTTGCTACGCCATTAGCCACACAAGCCTTCAAATAATCGAAGGCAATTTATTCCCCACTATCGCAAACTCGACCATGAAAAGATCGCATCGAACTTGAACGTGAAATATCAACGCAAAAATATTTATCGGCACGCATATTCCCGCTCAACGCGGAAAAACATTGTATCTGGGGCACGAATCAAAATAAACATCTAATAAAAAATCGGCCGAATCTTACTGTATAAATAGTTTGTTCCAATGCGTAAGCGTGTGCCGGGCCGGTTTGGGCGTTGAATATGTTATGGCAAACAATTTATTATATGGAATGGAAATAAATCTGGGGACCCGGCAGGGCCCCCACCAAGTCGAGCAAAAAAGTGGCACGGCCGTACTATACTTTTCTCGAAGCAGTTCAGGCCATTTTCGACCCCCTATAGCTTCGTTGTGGATAAAACTAGAAGCCTGAATTTTCAGTACCCAAGCAGGCATTGTATAAACACGGTATATTTGAAATTTCATTCAATTTGAACCAGTAGTTTAAGAATTATAACTAGTCAAAATTCTTAATTTTGTCACTGACTGACTGACTGATCATCAAAAGTCTTAGGAACTTCTAGCAGACACAGAAGCTTCAAATTTAGAATGCAATTAGTGTTTAGTGTATAAATCAAGGAAAAACTAAAATATTTTGTAATATCCGCCTAGTTTTCTAGATACACCAACTGCATAAATAACTTTGTAATCCCATATAAATGTATGGGATTACTAAGTTAAATTTGCAATTAATGAATTAGCGTACCTGTATATGTATAATTTAATGGAATAATAGGTGTAGATCATCATCATCATCATCATCAACCTATACCGTAAAAGAAAAAGAGGAAGACTACCTTTTTGAAGACTTTTGATGGCATTTATTTATTCAGATGCCATGGGCTGTGATAAGAATGTGAGAGAAGAGTAGGGGAGGATCGATTTGGAGAACATGTTCAGGTTCAGACAATACAACAACAAGCTTTTAAATAAGGGGAAAGTTCCAGGTTTTATAAAGAAAAGTATTCTGAAAAATAAGGCTAAGTGTGAAACAAACAAAATATGGCACGATCGATTTCAAATCTCATTTCACCACACCATTTTCCTCTCCGTAAAAGGAAAATGTCTAACGAAAAACATATTTGCGACTTTGTTGACGGAGGCATTTTTTTTTAATTCGGGATAGACAAGCTTTGACCACAATCTTACATGATGGGAAGTTAGCCATGGAGATATGTAGGCAAGGACAGCGAAGAAATAACTGCATTGGAGTAAACAACACATTGCGACAGCTTTATAAATCTGTACCATAAGAGCTAGTACACATTAGGCTTAGGGCGTTGCGTTGATCGCGCGTTAGTTGCGTACATGCAACGCGCTTAGCACGACGTTCGACAAACGCAACTATTTTCATTCGAATTACATTTTGAAAATTGAAAACTGTACGTGCACTCTACATGAAAGCGTGGGATCAAATATAATAAATAAATATATGGTGGGGCATGTACCTTGAAGCGCGCTATTGACGCCCGCCCAATCGCGCGTTCTAACGAAAAGCTGAATGCGTCTGACACGTGCTTGAAAAGAACGCGCGCCCTCCACAGACCTCATAGCATAGCTTATAAAACGCAGATTATCAAACCGCGCGTTTCAAAACGCCTAATGTGTACGAGCCTTTAGACAGCCAGGAGACAGCCAAGTGGCACTATCCACAGAGTCCAGGGCCGGGTTTGTTGGCTCTGTCTGTCCGTCTGTTTACTCACTTACGTAACTTGTTTGTGTCGATGTCGGCTTTGGACGCTCTGATATTTGAGATAGCGCTTCGTCATAGGAAGCTACTTCTGACGGGAATCGGAATGGAAGTCGAAACGGGGTTGAACGTTGAAGGATCCAAGCTATTTTAGTACGGCTTGGTCTACATTTAACTCTTTTAAATCATATGATTTTAGTTCTTAGTACTAGTGGCTGCTCGTTCTAATAGCACAAGCGAAAGAAAATGGCAAATTACAATCGGTGGGTGTTATAATAAATCATGCGAAATTAACCAGATGCTGATGGTGGGTAGAACTATTGAAACCACGAAAGGTTCGATAGCAAAAATTTATGATTTTTTTACATAACAGCTGGTGAATAAAACATCGAAACACAGGATACATAAATAAACATTAAATTGAAAGCGCCATATACGCTCCGGCGTAACAGAATGGTCACTAGTAGCAATCACGTGGCATGATGAGTTCACAGGTTCATAGAGTTCTGGTTGAGGATGGTCCGTGAAACGAAATGATTTGCAGAAATCACTTAACGATAAGATAACATTATGCCGGATCCTATTTTATTATCCTAATCCACTTTGCAATTTTGTACGAAAATAATATAAAACCGAATAGTCACTTTACTATACTGAATGTAAACAAGTTCTTTTGCAAAGAAATCCCAACTCTATCAAACTGCAAATAATGTTGATTTCTAAATATTCGTTGGCATGGCACTGATGTCGCGTAAACTATTAAAGCTCTTGCATAATAAGATCCATTATATTATTCAATGAGCAATGTATTTACTTATACATAAAGTAACATAACATTTTCTTTTGCGAAACGCCTCGTTGTCGGTTTATCGTCTATTTTCGAGAACTGATCAACGCGCGTGATCGTGACGTCACTGCTTTCAGTCCACGTCATTTCAGTTTCAGGAGACAATGAGAATGGTAGAATAGCTTTTAGTAACATTATTATCGTCTGATTTCTCCACTGATCACTTACTAGTGCCTGCGGCTTTGCCCGCGTGCGTGGTGTCGGGATAAATAAAGGGTGTGACTTCTGGACAGATCTGTGGCAAGGAGTCTGACATTATCAGACTGAGAAATCATGACTGGCATGTTCATATGAGTCAGGTAACAAAAACAGTCAGATGACATAAATTCATCTACATAGATCACTTCTATTAAATATTATTAAACCATCAAACTAACATAGCTATACAATGGTTTGAGGGTCGCCGAGTTTACTCAAATAAAATATAAATTTGCATCATTTATCATGTAGATGCTTTTCAATCACACTCAACACTCACTCATCAAGCAAGATTCTAATTAGGATGTCAAATCGAAGGGGAACTTGCCTACTCTCGTATCCTTGTCATCTCACCGACTACACACGAAATATCGGATATCCTGCATTCCTGAATTTCCTCAACATGCAGAATTTACACACAATTTCAACATGCTTTGTTGTTCTACGATGACGCTCACACAATGCAGGCGAAACTTCACGACAAAGACCAAAGCCAATTCCAAAGCGATCTTGTAACAAAGAGTGACCTAAATTTCACGGTTTTGTCGGCGTGGCTTGGACATATTTTCAGCCGCCCGACATTTTTGCGGCTCGTGTCATGAGAAACACTTGATTGACAGATGAAGATGAAGACCTCCAGAAAATCAATACTTACTTACACGACATGAAATATTATAAGCCGAACATAGACCATGTTTAAAATAAAAACAAAATTATCTAAATGGAGCATGGAATGAAAGCTAGACATGAAGTCAAGTCCGTCCGCTACTGCGTCCATTTCAGTCATCCAAATTTGCAAACAATATCGACCGCCACACGGAGCCTAGTCATGAATGGACGGAAGACAGACCAAAAAATACTATAACAGTGTTTCTACGTCCTATTTTAATAGGACTGACGTCATTGATTTATGTGATTCATACAATGGCACGTGGGGAGAGGCTTATGTCCTGTCGCTAGGACCTTGGCGCATAATAGCGCAAAATTACAATGACTCATCGTTTGAATTGAACACCAAAATTTTCTAAGAGAATTAAGCTTGCCGCCTTCCTCTATCTGTCTTCACCCCAATTAATGAGAATGGAACTACCGCGTGGAATTTATACGATGAATATTTTGTACCTGGTAAAGACTTCACGAAATCCATCAAGTTAACTTTCCCCTTGTCGGTCGCGCACAAAAAACCCCTAAAATCACCAGAGTTACCATAAACCTGCCGTCAGGCACGATTAACAGCCAAAAAAGGGGATTGCAAATATGCCAAGTATCCACCAAAAGATTACAAGAGAACTCGACGAGACGGTCATACGCACGCTGGAAAGATTAATAACAAAACAAGCCGTGTTGCTACCCAAATCATCTGCACTTAAAAAAGGACATTCTTGAGTCTTTATAAAATGCATTTGTCGGCAGAATTCAGACTAGTTAACTGTCAAACAATAATCTTTGAATATTAAATAGTAATGAATTTAATATCCCAAATTGTCATATATTATATTCAATGATAGTATATTTATTACTTCGAATTTATTTTTTTCAACATTATAATGCTCCGTTTTATATCCTACTATCCTATTACCCAGGTCAGAAAACCATCAAGAGTTACACACGACTAGAATTTAAGACTGGAATGTATAAGTTCCGCGTATGCTCTACTTTGCTCAGACTGGCGAGACATGTACGGTCTCCACGAGGCAAGTAACAGGGCAATCGTTAAATGTTTGTGTCAATAAACGCAGACAGCTAAATGTAAAAGTTGTCTATGTTGAATCCATTACCTTATGTTTTTGAGGTAACGCAAACCAAATAACCGTTATCAACAACGTGGTCGTCAAAAATTACGTGAATGAAGGTCTAATGGAAATATTCAATGATAGGAATTAAGAAAATATCATGCCGTACTTGAGTCAGTAAACAGGCAAAAGGTACGGTACGTTTCCACAGCGTCATATCATACAGCCTTACACTGAATACCACAACAACAGCAAGACTGACGCAAGTTTCCAGACTCCCATTAAAAGAATACCCAGTATCCTAGTTGATGTAAGCAAAAAACGGTGGCAATAAAGACGCAGCGTGGCGTCATATAGTCTCGGGGATCAGTGACCTCATGGTTCGCGAAAGCATCGTACATTAAAGGAATGTAAGAAGGGACTGAAACAGGTTAGCAGGATGTGGGACATGCATCGTGAACAACTAAAACAAGGATAGGACTGAATCGACTGAATAGCTTAAGAATTACTCATGATAGAGTATTTTTTTTTATATAACTAGGATTTTGTTTACAAAGCTTGGAGAAAAGTTACAGATTATCCCAAAATGACATCGATAAACCGACTGTGCAGTGTGCACAGAACATATTGCTGAGGAATAAAGAAGAATAATGTGGAAGACCAGCTTTTATTGCGTCAATCACTGGATTTGCATTGAGGTAAGTATTAAAATAGACCTACGCGATAAATATATTTCCAATGTACGGCTCTGAGTATGTAGGAGTAGGTGCGTAAGTAAACATCTTCCATTAGCTATTTTAAAATAAATCACATTGATGAAGAAAAATCTCTTCTCTCGGACTGTGCAATTTGTGCATACTTTTTTATGTTCACCTATAAAGACAATATAAAAATACCGGCAAAGATAACTGCTAATTAATTGTAAACAGATAATTAATAACCTAAATTAGACAAGGCCAGACAGAACGAACTGTTTGAACTTGTTAATATTCTTTATCAATAACAATTACACCTTTATATTAAACATCTGAAGAAAGAGGTATGGTATGTATGCACGTACGGTCGGCTCTGTAATGGTTTTTAAGCTGGGTAAGACCATTACTATCGATCGATCGATCCTACGTACACACAATTTAGTAGATAAATTCAATAGAGCGAAATAAACAGATATTGAAGACAATACATCGTACTCGTCTCAAAGGATATAAGCATTCCTTTGTCCGAGAACCCTTTGCAAACAGAAATAGGTCGCGACGGCGGGCGCGTAGCCGCTCTCTATACTGTTTACAATGTAGCCGACAGACAGTATTTTTGGCATATGCACCGATGCTGGTGACAGTCGACAGCCTGATGCTATATGCAGTGAACGTAATTATGCTAGAAGTAGCTCACCTACAATTTACAACGAATGTGTGCCGTATTTCGAATCGTTCTGATATATTTATGAAAGGAAAAGGGATATCTTTAGTGGTTTGTTGACTGTTGTTGTACCGAATTTCAAAAATAAATAAATTTGCTTTATTGAGCAGTAAGTAACTTATTAAAAACCCTCTGAATTATTAAGGCTTTTGGCTGAAAACCAGTGCTGAGGAAACTAAGACTAACCCAGCACATGCTGAGCCAACACCCTATCCAGGCATAGAAAGCAAGTGTTTATTTATAAGGTGGAATAAGATTATATACGGTTTATTGTCACACTCTTTTTATCTACTCACTTTTGTAGAAATAAATTCTTTCAGCTTTTCTATGAATAAGTCTATTAAACTTATAAAACAAGTAATAAGCATTTTGAGCTAGTATATATATAAGTACTTAAAGCGAAAATTGTTCAAATCATGCCTCTTAAAAATCCATACTACAACTAAATAGCCTATACGTATCGACTGAAATTAATTAAGTTTGTGATTGTATTTTAAAATATCTTTTATAATAACGAGCGATCGCTTCGAGTTTTCCGCAAAGCCAGCGTGTACCAAACCAATAGAGCTTGTGAACCAAGTAGATTCTTATATAAAAAAAAAAATTTACATGTTCAGTCAGCAGCGTTCACTACAGTCGATTTGGTAAATCGGTATCATCAGATTTACATTGGGTGAGCTTACGACAATTTTAACATTGTAAATCGATGCAAATGCGTTTTTCGTGCCAATGTTTGTGGAACGGGCGTATTCGAGCTCAAAATTTATGGATAATACGCGATTTAGTATTATTTTATGTGTGTGTGTTCAGCTGTGTTGTATATTTCTCTTCAAAAACTTTTTATGTTGAGCATGTTGTTATGTTGAAGACTTCATTTATTATTATTATGAGCCCTACGTGTCCCACTGCTGGCCAAAGGCCTCCCCCCGTTCTCTCCAATTTCCTGTCTTGGGCCAGTACAGTCCAGTCGTGGTCTAGTCATTATTACAGAACTAGCTGACAATTGCGACCCGGTGAACAAACCTAATGATGTTTCCGCAGCATTTCGCTATCAATACACATGCAATAGCAACGAGGATACCAAAGAACAGGTACGCTACTGTAGAGAAGATACAATTAGTTTATTAACGTCTAAACGTAAGTTGCAATCCCACATGGTTGCTAAATGCTAAATGGTTTTTCCAACCACACAATTTTAAACAGGCATGCTTTCTTTATAAGAAATTCACCTCTCACGACAAAAAACGCCTCAAAAACTCAATCAACATTCTCACACAGCTAGACAGTACAACGAATCAAACAGTGAGTAACGTTCGTCAAGTTGATTGCACTGAACATTACACGTGTTCGCAGTTCACGTTCTATGTCCTTGCATTTCCACGTTCCTTTCTGGAGGGTCGTCGACCGTCGCAGTGTCTAGTCTGTGCCAGCTCCAAGACTTTAATCTTTGTCTGTCAAAACGTAGCGTGTTTTGGCGTTTGCCGTTTCATTGTTCCATATATCGGTCACGGTTTGGTTTCCATTATGATTGTGCCGCTCCTATTGTATTTTCTAGTTTCTAACATTTTACTTTATCCGCGCTTTATCTTAGTTTTCCAATGGCATTGTTGTCAAGGCGTAGTTAATAATTGATATTTCATAAAAGCAATAGTAGTAAAGTAGTACCAAGTGCATGAAAGGAGCCTCTTCAATTCTTGGAATCTTTTCACCACACTGACTTGTTCGAAAGAATTAGTGACACGAATTGATACGCTAAGCAAAAGAAGATTTGTTAAAATCTAATCTGACTTGCGATCATTGTACCATGATCAGCATGTGTGTAACTGTGATTCAAAAATGTAAACATTGTCAATAACCTGGTTTGTTTAGGGCGAGAAAAGTGGGCCGAAATCTGCGTTAGACACCACTCTCCTTGCAGATAAGAATGTTACACAAACATTTCGGTTGTTATCAGTTATCACGGCAGGTAGATTAGGCGCGGATCTGGGTCGAGGAATAGATAGCGGTATTTTAGTGAACAGCGGCACAGCAACAATAAAATAAAGTTTCTGTTGTATAACAATAACATGTTAAGCAAAATTTTATATGAGTGTAACATCTT
The DNA here is from genome assembly GCA_932526365.1 of Lobophora halterata. NCBI lineage: Eukaryota > Metazoa > Arthropoda > Insecta > Lepidoptera > Geometridae > Lobophora > Lobophora halterata. The sequence goes on along the minus strand of OW052012.1, from coordinate 10,623,603 downwards.
TCACAGGTCCAGTCAGAATATATCTCTTAGTATATCAGCCAATGAATTAAATAGAAGAAGGAATTGCCATAGTTTATAAGTAAAACATAACAATCGTAACCAACAAGGGGACAGCAATTTCAAGTCCTTTTGTGTCGCGATCGCATCCAGGGAGCAAATAGATGAGACTGCATTGACTGCATTCTACCGGTCTTGAGCGTCGCCACGCCGCCATCGCCGCTGCGCCATCGCAGAGACAGGGTGGATATTCAGTGTCTTCGCTTTACATACTTGGTTTATGGTATTAGATAATAAATACATCTTTTTCTACTACTAATATTATAAAGGCAAAAGTTTTAGAGAATCAAGCTAACTAGATCTGAAATTTGGTAGCTATGGGTACTTATATAAATTTAGTAACTACATATATAGTTTACTAGCTGACGCCCGCTAGTTCTTTCGAACCAGTATGGTGAAAGGATTCCAAGTGCGCCTCGAAGAGGCTCCTTTCGTGCATTATTGATAATTGATGAGCTGGAATAAATCTTTTGAGGGACGAATAGTAAAACGGGGTTAGATCCCTTGAACCACTAGAGGCAGATCATAAAAAAATATTTAGTGATGACGATTTTTTTTTTAAATTTTTATTTATAATTTAGTTGCCATCAGAATTTAAGTAATCATCATCAACAGCCCAAAAATACCACTTACGCAGCTAAATTATGATATTGTGCTAATGGATCATTTGCGGCAAACCTACGCACGAGCGTAGGCGTCTTTGACGGAAGTTCTCTTCAAAACCACATCACTACACTAATCAGCTTTGCAACCGGTATTTGCAATTTAGACAGGCTTCCCTAAACCATAATTCTCCAAACATGGCATTCAGAATTTCAGACCAATCACTTCGTGATTTTCAGAAAACTGAATGTTGGAAATTCTGCCAACAAATAAGATATTACGGACCCTGAACGTTTGAACGTTTATCGAACGATTCGATCGAACCAACTAGCTTTAACGACCTCTCTCAAGTTTGATGTGCCTTCTGATGGCCAATGGACCGTTATCTCTTTGAAGCGGACTGAATAGTATAGTCGCATACGCTAGTATGTCTGACAGATTCAGTGCGAAAAGCGCTGTTTGTATAGCCCACGAGGTAATAACGCTTCAGGGTCGCTGAGTATCCGGCATCGACTCTACCATAATCTAGGACGAGAGCAAAGCGACAACCCTAATTGATGTTGATAAGACTAAGAGGTTAGCAAAACATAAACGTACTATTTATAAAATATGATACAGTTTTTGTAATGTCAAGAGTGAGCTTTTTAACTTGTACTGCTGATCTGAACTGGTATTGCTAGTCTAGCTAGACAAACAAGTGGATGCGAGGTTACATTGATTTTATGAAAAATTTATGTAATTAAAACATACAAACAGAACACAATAAGCAACACGTGTCCTTTATTAAACATTTAAATTAAACGGTATTGGTGATTGAATCCGTCAAGGAAAACGACCGTGAAAAATATCAAGCGAGTGCGAGGGAGATAGAAAAAGTAAACATTTGCCAAAGTATCAACTTGTGTTAGCATATAAATTGGATTTTGGACCTTACGCATGTGCGGAATGTGCTACACAAACTTGCTAAATATATTTTTGAAAATCGACAGACATGATTGGTCCTTTAAATATAAAAGTACCTATAAAACTAGTCAAGCTCATGAATAAAACAGCGCATATTAATAAGAAGAATTCAAATTAAATAGTCTTAGTCATCGTGTAAAAACATCGTTTATTCCTACCCTTTAAAGATCTTGGTGCGTGAGAGTGAAGCTCGCTATGATTAACTCAATATTGTAATGAAGACCACAGCACGTCATACGTTTGTTTGTGTAAGGATAGGGAAGGTTGTCCGGTTGGTAACGAACGACCACACTGACAAAACATACAATCGCAGGTAGGTAACACTCGTTTTCCGTGTTAAAACTATTTTAAAACAAATGATTGACATAATATTATCAAAGAATGCTAAACCCACAACCCACGAAATTTTATTAAAACTTTTATTCGGTAGGTCGTGTAGGTAAGTTCTATGTCAGTAAAGCTTATGGATGATTTGAATTGTAAACTCTATGCAACGGCTAAGGCCCTTATCTGATTACATTTCTGAGGTAAATAATTCCAACACTCAGTACCTTACTAGGACGCGCAACTCGTATCGAATGATAAATGGAGCTACAAACAAACGCAATCCAGTGTGAAAATGAAGCTTTTGCTTCTGAGAATAAAGTCGTTTGGTGTTCAATCATAAATTAGTTGTGCCGCTCGTAACCTTCAGGCATTTACAGCGATTAGACACGGCGTCAAAACAAATAACTACGCAAAATAAGCAAAGGACAAGAAACTACGATCATTCTATTCTGCGTAGTTTGGAATTCTGTTTCAGCGTTATCCAGTTACGGATAGTTTCGACTTTGCACTGATATTTTACGAAGATAAAATCCAAACCTTGTTCATGACGTATTTGTTTACCTTTCCACATACACAGTACTTTTGGTCCTTAAATAAAAAAAATAACATGACTTCATCTGGTTCGACTGGTGACTTGCATCGCAAAAGTAAACAAACAGTCGTAAATTCTTAAATGTATTATTGTACTGTCACAACAGCATTATTGGAAGGGATCCAAAACATGGGCCTTTCGAAACGTCTGCATCGCCGTCGCTGCCTACACGAATTTTCAACTGAAAGAGTGGTGTGCAATAAATGTCACAAGGCTAATGGTTCGACAAATAGCAGGCTTACGACTATTGTATTCCGTCTCTATTTCAAAAAAACATTAAATCATTATTAACGGGAAACCTTCAAGAATTCAACAGTTTGTTAACAAACTTAAAACAAGACGCATTGTCGGATTTTTAATAATCAAGGTTTTACAAAAGCATAGACAACTGACTTCAATTGGACTGTTTTGGTGTCCGTAAACACCACTGAAAGTCACAGGGGAGCAAAATACGCAATGTCGTTTACTTCGACGACATATTTTTTCAGTTATTTGGATCATAATACTAAACTGCTGAATCGATTATGATGAGATTTGTATGGGTCCAATCTGAAAGTATATTCTATCAAACAAAAAATGTTTCAAATCGATCAATAAACCAAGTTCTGAGGTAAAAATCATAAAAAAAAAACATTCAACCGAATTCACAACCTCCTCCTCTTTGAAATCGGTTGAAAAGGGATAGGAGAGGACGCTTGTTTTGTTTACTAAAACATGGTTGACTGCACCAGCCGCTGTCGCTGCTTTGTGGAAATATGGGGTTGAAAAGTAGTGTGGTAGGAGCCGAAGTAGTGGTCTTCGAAGAGTGCCCTCTATCCACCAGTGGACGAGATATGATGATGATTATTTATTGGAATATTTTTTTGTGAACTTATATTATTTTGCACTATTTATTGTTATTTTTTACGATGACGTGGAAGGCCCAGAAAGAGATGGCGGGACAAGTTGGACGCATACCTACCAACATGGACCAACGACGCCCTTGGCCGCGAGGAGTGGAAGGCGAGGAGGGAGGCCTTTGCCCTGCAGTGGGACACAGATGGCTAAATAATAATAAATTTATTGCCCGTGAATAAATGCATTTATTTAGATTAGAGAGGTACAGGTAAATTACAAAATTTACAAAAGGAAACTTTTGGGCCACCCATAGACCGTTGCAAACGATCTATAGGTAGCTCAACTGCTCCAACTCGATACCCGATGGGGATACTGGCTGCATTGCCTCTTTGTATAGCAAGGCTTATTCTTTGGCCCAGATAGCTGCCAGCTCTCTGATCACGCGTCGCTTCGACCAGACGCTCTGACAAAATTTTAAAAACGGGGAAGGCTCCCATTCCCCATGGACCTAGGGTCTCGACCCCAAAGGGCTCAATCATGTACGACCTATCAAGACCTACATATTTACGCCGCTTGAATTAATAAAACTACATTCTTAGTACGCGCCTACACTTCTTGATGAACATTCCCTCGAAATTTCAAGTCTCTACGTTCAGTGGTATGTCCTGTACGTTGTCTTTCAGTCAGACAGGTCCAAGTCATTTATATAGTAGTTATATCAAATATTGGAGATTGAATGAGTGATAAAGTTGGTCCTACCTTTAACATGCAAGTTAACCCTACGTTCAAGTCATCTAGATAATCAATATGACCTTGTCTTCAACTTTCAGATTCCATATCGGCCAAATGCAAACATACCTTACCAACCAGATAACCAAATTAGCGGTCAATCCTGCCTGGCCAGTTCAATTCAGTACCGCTCAATCTAAGTTGAAACCACGCGGTTGCGATCCGACACCGCGTGTTGTATCGGTACTCGGTTACGTAACGCAAACGCACAAACAAACGATTCGTCACGACTTGGGTAAACACGTGCTGAGTGTAAACTTAGCATCGATGTCATTGCATCCCTTTCGTTGTCATTTCAGTTCGACTGACGTTACATAGCTGGCCAGGTTCAGAAGCTGAGAATCCTGGGTGTAATTCACCACGCAGCGGATAATACAATAGGGAACTGTGTATTGAAGTGTCGAAATGTCACATATCTACGTGAGTTTCAAATGCTCGCTAACGAATGCTTGCTAAAGAGCTTAGGCCAGGAGTAGGGAAATAGAGAAGACAGTAAATGGGTATCGTATTGGGAAGCGAGTCGTCAAAGCGAAGCACAATTTATGGACGAAAGGTAGAAGGTAGATGATATTGTTGAGAATAAATTCATCCATCCATCACCATTTCATGCTATTTTTTTACTAAGGTGGGGTTGGTTGGCACAACAGATTTTCTTCTTCTAGAACTTTTTTGGTTGTTACCTCTGTACTGTCTGTACTTTTTATTGTATCGTTGTCTTGATACTGTCCATTCATTATCGAAAGTAACGACCATAAATGTAAACAATAAGTTGTGTGATTAACGTGTTACTTTAATTTTATAAAACTTCTTAAAATACAAATAGATAATAATGATAACAATAACTAGATAAAATGGTGGCGCCAGCTAACTGTAGAGGTCCTTAGATATCATTTATCAGCAAAGAGGCACTGATATCTTCAGACTGTACGTACAGTGATACCTACACATAATATTATGCAGCTGTATAATTATCATACAAGATACAAGAGTGCAAATGAGTTGTTTACTATAAGATCTGCTGTATTTTAAAACAATAATTTAGTACTTTCATTACAAAGTAAAAAAAAAAAGCTTATTTTTTGCCAGTCATGCAAGTATCAAATTGATACTTGCATGACTTGAAAAAAATGCACAATGTTCGTAAAATCCTGTTCTTCATTTAGTTCAAGTCTTAAAATTCCACGTCATCTGTCTCAAATTTTTTTCTTACGAGTAACCGGAAAACCGCAACACATGCCGCATGCCATGGGGTGAACGTGGATCGTAGGGTTCATGTCCGCGGGGTTAACCAACCCCAGTATACCCTGACATTATCTGCGTATCAGATCTGATCAAAGAGCCGAGCCACATGTCAGGCCGTGCAATAGTGAGTTAGATTGAAGGTATTGAGGTCATGGTGCAATACGCCTGGTTGCCGATCATAACAGCAAACAGTGAAATATAGTGCTTATAAAATCATATTGATTGAAATATGACTAACTCCTTATAAGTTGAATTAGTTTTTAGAACTTTAATAAAATACCATTACGAATGTCCCAAATAGTCACAATGCGTTGGCAGTTTCTTAATCAAACATGCCAAATAACGTTTTATTTCTTAGTACTTCAAGATGATGATGTGATGACGCATAAAAACAAACCAGGTATTTGTCATGATATTAGCAGAATTACTCGACAGATAATGATGATAATGTAATGACTTCATCAAATTTCGGGAAAGAAGTGTTTCGAAATCCGCCGATTTCGAGGTACTTCGCATATGTATACACAGCGATAACCGTACTAGCTAAGCTTCCATCCAGAAGTGAAATAAGTAAAGTATCTGAAAATCCTTAATCTCACTTTGGGTGAGATGACGATATTGACGATTGCTTATTCAGCAGTGGTTGATCATAGTTTGATATACTGACGAATTCTAATTTTAGAATACCACAGATCAATGGACCTACAATGTTTAGTTACAGTTCACGGTTCATAAATGAAGCAATGATTGTAAACTTCCTTGAAGTTGCAACTACCCATTGATGAATGGATCTGCTAGGATAAGAGGATGTCTGTGTTTACAACTGTAAAGGGCTGTCCTACATCTGAGGGCCGTCACATCCTCCTATCCTAGCTGTTCCCTTCATTGTCCTCAATTGAACCAACTGCAATGTACACACAAGCAGGGTCAGCAACATTGAAACAATCAACATTATGGTAATGGGAAATATCCGTTCCGATAGTAAACTAGATAGGAATACCTATCCGAAAACCATATATGTCCCTGACTCTTTAAGACTCAGGCACTCAGCCCTTTGAACGCCAAGGCTACATCACGGGATAAATCGCAAGAACTTTAAAGCACTTCTTTGAAGTCATCAAGAAGCACTTCTTTGAAGCGTGAATAGTGCCTTGCCTAACACTAGTAGGTGGTAGGTAAGTTCGTCACAAACCGCGTGATAAGCCTGCACTAATACATATAGGCTGATACTTCAGTCACTTTCTGGTAGGCACTAGAAAGATCACAAGGCCGTCCTAGCCACGACACATGTGACACAAATACGGCGGCCAAACACGGCATTCGCTGCGTGATTTAGCTAACATAAGCGCTTTGTATGAAGACGAAAGTATAGTACGACAATGCAGGTACGTGATTTATGACGTAAGATTCTAATTCTTATTCTAATTTGGGTAAGGGCTTGCAAAATGGTCTGCACTGATGTCCCGCTATATATTGTACATTGACCCTTTTTACACTAACTTTACCCCAGCCAGCCCAGCGGAGCAGCATCCTGGGTTGATGGATCGTGTGTTCCAGTTTCCTAGTAGTGTCATCCGGACCCGTATCCAGGATTTTTCTTAGCCTAGTCTTCGTTCTGGTTTCTTTTGTAGCTTTGCAGTACACAACCACGTACGTACGTAGTACGTTTTCCAGTTTCCTCCTCTGTGAAGCAACCGCGCATAACTCTGTCCGTCGCACCCATCTTATACAGATGGTGGTTGAGATCGCAGTGGCCGGTTATGACTCCTACCATTGTACGTATTTTTTTATGTAAGATTGTAAGTAACAGGGTTAAAAGGAAAACTAAGGCCCGACAGGATACAGGCCGTACTTAGCATTGCAACTAAAGCTGATTAGACTTATAAAAGACCTAGGTAAGAGTACATCTCTCATCGTTCTCGGTGCTGAATCGTGACGCGTGAGTGCGTGACTATGAATCACAATGTCTTTGATGAATTTGCGCCAACTGGGTCAGTTTTCAGTAAGAGTATAGACAGGTGTTGGTACCTATATCTTACCTATAAATATAACGAAGTTGTTTGTCTACTTGGCTTGGGTACTTTGTGAGAAGGACAAACCTGTATACAAAAGCACATTTGACCACCTTATAGCAAAGTTACAATACCATAAAAAGTATTGGTAGATGCCCATTCAACAGTGAGTCATAAGGTTTATTTAGCTATGTAGAAGATGGTATCAAGGTTGATGTAACTTGAAAGGATAGTGTCTCTTTTTAGATGGACATATTACTTATTACCTTTTTCCAGAGGTAATCAGGTGTGTTTTGTTAGGACTAATAGCCTTCAAGCTGCCAGCCTACTATACTAGGGCATAGCTTGACCTGGTGTTATAGTGTAACATATCCTTAAGCCAGCTAGGTAAGGTACCTAACAGTATAAAAGTAATGGTTAGGTTACTGTGACATATGTAGCACTATGCCCAGTTTACACATAATCAAGACTGGACAGTGGTAAGTAGAGTAAGTAACCAGTTCCCGCCAGGACAAGTCAAGTGGAAAGAAAGTATACTTAGACTTATAATATACGCGGGGGGTGGTTCTCGAAAACGGTCAGGCCGTGCAGACGGAGGTTGGCCATTTCCGAGAACCCGACTTGTAGGTTAGTTACAGGCGAGGCTGAAAAACAGCGTGGCTGAGTCTTCGACCTTTTCACAATATCGCAACCTAGCTTTAAAACATTTTTGTACTAGGTTAGCAAGTATAAGTGAATAAATGCCTTTTTATTTTATTTTTAAAGTACAAAATTCTACTGTCCCTGCCCCGTCATATAAAACCATTACTACACTAATTGCCACAGCTCAGTTTGAAAAGATGTTGAAATGTAAACAAGATCTGAATGTGATGGAGTTTGAGCAAGATACAATAACAATAGGTTTATTAAGGTAAGTCATTTAACTCAGTAGTTTTATGATTACTTACTTTCATCGCAATAAGGAAAATGAGTAATAAATACACAGCGTTTAGCAATGGGTTAAGTTACAACATCTACTTAATTAAATGTGGTGTAAAGCTATGGGATCCTACATCCTACATAATCAAATAACCCTTTCCTTCCTCAACTAATTAAATTGCTTTTAGTTCCTTTAAAAACTACTCGCACAATTTAATTACAGAAAATTTAATAAAGAGAATCAGAAAACGGAGGTCATAATCTAGAACAAACCCGAAATGCTTATTAGCAGTTTAACGCAGATTTATGGAGGCCTCAAAATAATGGTGGTCCATCGCTACAATGTACTAAGTTGGTACTTTTATAAGATGTTACAAAACTTTTTTTGTCAGATGTAAACCCTTGTTATGTTGACTTTATTTCTTGGTTAAGGCCTCCAGGACAACAAAGTAATGCTTTGTGTGAAAAATAACTGAACATGAACAAGTTCATGACATTTAACCTAACACACATTGTTGTCATTGCATCATCCAAATAATGTCACACTCACGCTCCCTTTACATCATGTTTATGCTCATTCTCACAGATATTCATAGGTATGTTTTGCAGTAGACTGATAACACTATCAGCATATTGATAATGCAAAAATGTATACTAGCTAATATTATAACATAGGCTTTGTTTGTTTACAAATTGAGATAAACACAATATTGAGTAGGAATTTGTGGGTAATTTGTCATGGAAAATTTACTAAAAACATACAACCTTGAATGAATGAGCATATTTGTATTAATGGTAAGTAGGTACATAGTATTGAAAACCATGTGTGTCAATATTACAATTGTTTAACTATTTTTAAAACAATAAAAACAACAGGTGGGTAGGACATAACATAAACAAATAGTTTGTTTACAAACAATAGAAGAATAATAGTGTAGTGGTAAGTGGTTACTGACCTCTTGGGCAGCAGCATGGCGGCGGCGCCCTTTCGCTGGAAGACGCCATCCACCAGCACGCCGTTCTTGGAGTTGCAGGTGAGGTAGAACTCGGGGTGGTCGTAGAGCAGCTCCAGGTGGCGGCGCGAGATGAAGCTGGAGTGGCCCATGTTGACGTCCACCTGGCCGCGGCTCGAGTTGCGGCCCACCACCACGCGCTTCTGCCGGATCAGGTACTCGAAGTCGCGGCCGTCGAGCCGCGCAATGGCCTGCCCTGTCGGCTCCTGGGCCCACTGCACCTTGGACGGGGACGGCGGCGCTGACTTCAGCGACAGCAGCGCCCACGCGTCGCTCTCCGAGCTCCGCGTGAACTGAGTCTGGGCCATGACAGCCACGCGAACGGTCAGCTCCAGCGCACTCAGCGCTCGTCCGCTCCGCGGCACATCACACTCCACTGAAGCTGGACCGTCACCGCCGCCTCGCGACCCGGATATCCGGAACCTGCCGAACCCGTGCCTTCACGATTTGAGGTTACGGACGAGACGCACATGCGCAAACTTTCTGCTTGTGCGGTAAACAAGAATTATATAAACCACCACACCACCACGTGATAGAACTGTGTACATATACCTAGTCCGGAACTTTCGATCGATACTGTTTCGTACCACGATAGTGACTATGATGAATTGATAACGTCTGAGTCGTTGCACAACCGAATTTTCGCAATAGAACCGAAATTAGACACTAAAGTAAACACGAGGCGAGAATAAAAATAACCAAAAACGTCAGTCAGTTCGACAACGCAGTTTACAAGTTCGCCGCGCCATCTATGCATCATGGAAACAAAACAAAAATGACGCTGCCATTTCCGTTTTACGCAAAACTTAGTATCAAAACTACTATGCCATCGGAAGGCATTCAAGGCGGCTTGAAAACGAGATAAGAATCGTTTCATTGACCTCTGTAAGTAGGTATTAAACTCGTTTTATACTAATAAACTTAACTCAACTACCTATGCAACAATATGGTACAACAACCTTTGGTTAGATATTCATTGCGTAGAATGGAGTGAAGTGACTAGGCATTTACCTACCTACTGAAACTATTACACGAGCAAATAAATTAACAATCGAATCGAATAGAACTCTGACCACTCTTGACTTGCATTTATTTTAAATAGGTAAAATTAGAAGTTTATAAAAAATCGATTTCTTTTGAAAGCTGAAAATTAAGGGTAATTAATTAAATAATAATCCCAAAAATAATTATTTCATTTTAACATTTATCTTTTACAAATCGAGTCAATGATCGCTTGGATTAGTATTACTACCAGAGGAACCGATTTATATTTCCGACCCTACTATGACTTGGGCTATTTTGACGCTTAATGTATTGGTCAAGCAGAAACATTTCATGATCAGTGTCGCCAGGACGTACTACAAATTCAGTTTAACGTACTTCAATACTCAATCTTTATTTGCCTGATGTACAGTAAGTTCTTAAAAATGTAGATCTAGTACCAAATAAACCCCTGTAAGAGCACAATAAAGTTAACAATTTAGCTCACATATGGTTTTTTAGGATTCGCGTAGTCACTACTTAAGGATTTTTGTTTATTTCGTAGTGATCAAACCCTAAATTGAATTGATTAAGTAGGTAATTAGGTTCGATAAATTAAAAACCGAATATGTTGTACTGAATGTATTAACCGTACCGCGTTTAATCCGAGACTGTATGAGCTTTTACAAGAGCTGTACAGATTGACTTATAGTTAGTATTAGAGTATAATGACGTATTGAGTTACAGCTTATTCGACAGTAATTAAACACATTATGTAGTTATGCTACATATACACCGCCCTTAAAAAAAAATTAAATCAACATGAAAATTGAAAATAAAATGTTTTAAAAATACAATTGAAAAGAAAGTGTAAAGGCGATGAGCGTAAAATAATAAACATTGATGCAAAATGTAATCAAAAATATAAATGTAAATTAGTATAAGTAGTAAATTATAATTGGAAACTAAACAAGTTAATGATTATAAAAACACGATACATGATTTGTTTGTTAAAATAAGTAAGTAAGTAGTTTCAAATAACACATTATAGTAAATTAATTTAGTTTGATTAATGTAAATGTAATGCAAATTGTATAAAAACATTAATTTGACATAATTGATTGACTTAAAAATATAAAACTCATTGAAAAATGCTAACATACAAGTAAGCTAGTTCTCGTAGAGATAGTAATAAAATAATATAAATGTTTATGACCTTTCTTTGACAGGGAAAGGTAGGTAAGGTACTTGAATGGGAGTGGAATACGATGGGAGACACGTGTCGCGTCTGCGTATTTTTGAGTTCTATTTTTAGAATATAGTCCCTTAGATGGTACGATATCATTTTATTCACTGGTTTAATCCGCACTCAAGTTTTTATTTTTTATTGATTTTGCACTTCACTGCACTTACACTATTGGACGTTGGCATGTGCATGGTTGGGCCACACACGATCGATGATGTTAACGCTGCTGGCACGATGATAGCTCGCTGCTGCTGTAGCAGGCGTCGTTGAAGGTGATTGTGTGTAATCAATTGTACCATTATAGTTGACGCAGGAAAACTATTGACGCATTTATCTGACGGCTATTTACTAAACAGTCACTAAATGCGTTGGTTGATTTCTGCTGCGTGATGAATAACTCGTTGTGTTATGAGCAACGTATTGTGTGTGAAGTGGTACTCATATATCAAATCTCACTGTTTTTTTTACGGTGCGACCTGATCTTGTAACGACTGGCGGCGTCGTTGCATTTGAGGTTGTTATTATTGTTATTATTATACTCGATAGTTTTACTCCATAACGAGTAAATATAAACGTGTGGACCGCAAAACTCACAGCTCGAAGGCTCGCATCGAACCGGCTCGATGGAATTAAGGCTTGAACGGTTCGGTGAATACTGAACAGTGCGCGTCACTTGTTATATTAATGCTGAATGTGTGGAAAATCCATGCCATGGTTTTTACTTGACATGATAGCTTGATCGAGCAAAACTGTATGTGAGTACGGAGCTTAACACTCTTTGACGTGCTTTGTTTTTTATATAAAACTTTTATTAATAGTTTCGTTTCTTGACGCGTTATAAGGAAAATGATTTAACGTCTCTATTGTCATTGAATTTGCTTCCATAATAGGAGGCATTTCAGAAAACTGATGATTCATGATAGCTAAATCAGGGGATACTGCTTGATGCTGCACGAACATATTCAATCATCTCCATCCAAATTCAATTAACCGCTTGCGGCATCCTTAGTCCTTTATTTTTTAGTTATCTTTTGATTGAGACATTAACCTGGAGTTCTAAGTAGAGAGATTGAATTTGAATTTGTTCACGTCTTTGCCTCATATCTTTTACATTTTTGTAAAATGTAGGACCAGGAACAAAATAATAAGTTTTGTCCTGCGCAGAAAAAACAACCATGGGCATAAGCTAGTTAAGAAGAAAAGCATAATAACATAATAAAGCATTAGAAATATGATATATTAGGTGAATAAAGAAATAACATAAGAAATTACGTGTTTCTTGTCAAATAACGTAGCTTTTTGCGTATACTTTCTTACATTCTTCATTCTCAGATATTCATTTCATACTGGCAATGCTGAACACTTCCGAAAAACACAAAATAATTCTACAATTTATTTAATTTAATTTGATTGCGTTGTTCTCCCATTTTATTAATTATTTTCAAAAGCATAAACAAACAGATATTATTCAATTGCCACTGCTCTTGTCGCTGCTAGCAATATAGTGGTGCATTTGGAGGTAAGTGTCAGTTAGTTTTCTGAAGAAATGCGCGTATTTTTATTTGTGCTAATAACTTTAACTACCGCTTTCAAGTCTTATTATTATAAATGATATTGATGTAATGTTTAAAACTGTAATTTATGTAAAACTTATTCAGGCAAATACTCCAATAAGTTCAGTCAATCAATAGGTACAAGTTGGATTATAACTTATAAAATAAATTCTTCTGTAGTCTCGTTGGAAGCTTGTTGCAATGTATTTTCTATAATCAATCAATACCTACTATTTAGTGGGTCAGTTACAAATATTGAAAGCATATTGGATAGTTAGAGGTTTGTTTCTGCTACTAGTTCATGCATGAAATTAGGGAAATAACTTTTTGGCTTTGATGTGATTTACTTTAATACAGAGTTAAGTTTTTGTAAAGTTTAGTAACTAATAAATTTAAATAGTTTTAAAACAAATATTTTTATTTATAATAAGAACCACATTTGGACTAGATCTTGTTAGAAAATATCACAGTTGTATCCTATCGTACATACTTCAACTAAAAACTCAAAGAAGAATAATTGCTTGGAAATAATAGTAGGTATCTTTCTAATCATCTAGCTGTGTCAAGCTTGCTACCCCGCGGTTGATCCAATGCTTCTGCGGAATGCCTGAGGGTAGTGTGATATACATGACAAAGTTGCTGGAATGTCCAGTTGTGGCTAGCACACCTTTCCTTTCACTGGTCTTGTAAATGGGACAGAAGTAGCACGGGGGAGGGTTGAAGTCAGCTATCATGGCTGGTTGGAACCAGATAATAGGGATTGTGTCGAAGAGAATTTTCGGGAAAGATTCGTCCAGCTGCATAGTTTGACGGTTCCATCTTGCACCTTGCAAGAACAGGCCCTGTGGAGAAAAAGTTAATTTTACTTACCTACTAGCAAATGATATAACTTTTCACTAGGCTGGCAATTGGCAACATACTGATTCCTATGACAAGGTCTGCATTTGGCAACCGACCTGACCGACCTGACCTGATCGGTCAATACACATTTTCTATTTGGCCTTTCTGTAGGGTGAAACGTGCATTGATCCTTTTTTATTCTGTAGGATTGTTATGAAAACAGACAATATATTCTGTGTTCCAAGTGGCACAAATATTATCAAAATTTTGTTGTCATTCCTAAACGTTCGCACAATTTGAAATAAGTGCACGGAAACAATTTTTAAGTGTTTAATAGTGTTTGTGATGTGAACAGGAACCTATTTTGTTCCAAAACAACATGGATAAGTAAGTTGAAACAGTTCTAGACTGATATTTTATTTATTTGCTCAATATTTGTGTAGAAATGTGATAATTCAGAATGGCCGCTGGCCAGCTACTACTTCACGTTTGGACTTATTTTTCAATTTATCTATCAATCTGTTTAATTAATGCATATCTAGTGTTCGACTTTTTACTTTCGTCAATATTTTAAAAATATAAATTAAAAAATGGCAGTCAGTGTTTTGCGACCAAAGGTCAACGAATCTGCCATGTTGTGAATAAATAGTATGGATACGAACACAGAAACTAGCCTTGTGTGCTGTAATAAAAAAATGTAATGTACATGTATAATATTATACATTTACTTATTTTGGTGTGGCCGAAGATGGAGCACATTTTACTTCTATTTAAAAGCTTTGATCGTACGGGGATGGTATGGCCGAGGATTGAGCATGTTGTCTCTTTAAATACTGTTTGAAAACTTTCAATTTTTTTTAGACAATACTATTAGATATCTATAAAAATATATAAACATAAATGTTTACGCGAGTAGAGTAATTTTTGCATTACTGCTTTTATTTTGTTGGGGTTTGTTTGTATTTTGTTGCTTTTTTATCTAGCATTAAACTAGCACGCGTCAAAGAGCCTAGTGGAATGGACCGAGAACAATAAGAGGAGAATCACATGGCGGCTCAAGGTGTGGTAGCGGAGAGGCGAACGCGGCGTGGCGACCACGCTGCAAGCACCCTTCATAGATAGATATATATGTGTATACAAGTTTATAAGCTAACTTTAAAATGTCATGCTTTTGTTTTTAGAATGGAAATTGTTATGGCTGAAGACCTACCAATTTGAGTAACATTATCGTCCACTGCACCCTAAAAAAAGACTCACTAGGTGCCGGTAAGTTCTTGGTTCTCAAACATAATGTGATAGGTGTAGATGTTATTAAAATTATATAACTAATTTTAAAATTTAATAGGCCCTCGAAATTGTCGACGTCCGCTCCGGCCAGAGGTTGCCGTTGCAAGGTCCGAAGAGGATCCTGCGGTTCCATCGCCGGCAATGCAAGTTACTTTCTATTTGATGTAGGTACTAACTTGATTTTAGTGAATGGACGATTAATAACAGCTTTTTCCAGCTTTGAAGAATGTGGTAGAGCCAGCCCACCTGGGCCCTCAAACTCATCGCGTCATCGTTCACTCAACAAGAAAAAAAAAACCAAATGAATTATGGTACGTATCTTTACGTATTTTAACTTCTAGTAAAGATTGATACACATTATCGCTGTCTCGAAGAGAAAGTAGCGATATGTCGATGATTAAATCGGACTCGGACTCATTTCCTGTTTCCTCAGTTCCACCTGAATTGAGGAGGGAAAAAAATTCCAACAGTAATGTGGACCCAACTTCCACCTTTAGTGACTGACCCATATGAAATTTTCATTGCTATATGGGTCACGAAATTATCGAACATATGGTCTTGGAAACAAATCGGTACGCCCAGGATTTGGCAGGCCAAATGGCTTACAATAACTCCCTCCGTCCGCGGAGTCGTATCTGCGACTGGCGCGATACAAGCATAGATGAACTGTATGTGTATTTTGCCATCATACTGGCGATGGGGGTGGTTGCCGAAACTAGGATCGACGAGTACTGGAACGTTTCCAATGACCTATTCATTACACCTGGTTTTGGAGCACTCATGTCTCTCCGGCGTTTTCAGTTGTTGGGTAAGTGCTTGCACTTCAATAACAACGGCAACATGAGTGCCCTAAATCTAGATCATGCGCAAGCGAAACTGTTCAAAATAAAACCAGTGTTGTCACACCTCAACGATAAATTTCAGATGCTATACAACTTAGACCAAAACATCGCCCTCGAATCGCTTTTACAGTGGAAGGGTGGTTAAATATAACTCAGATGGTTAAAAATAAAAACAAATTTCATCCAAATCCGTTCAGTTGTTTATACATACAGCTACCATCATCACAAATTCTATATAAATCCTTTCAGCCATTACTCTCGCATTTATACGGCCACCTGACTACCTAATTATTATTTACAATATTTTTCTCCAAAGTACTATGTCTCTTTTCATCTAAATCCGTTCAGTCGTTACTCTCGTAGTAATGCAGCGTGTGTCTACAAATTCCATCGAAATCTGTTGTCTTTACTTTCGCATTTATGGCTAACTCCATACCTGATTCACAAATTTCATTTCTGCAACGACAGTCTCCGAGTTTAATTTAAATCCGTTCAGTCGTTACTTCCGCATTAATACCAAATTTAATCCAAATCCATTCAGCCATTTGTTGGAGGTACTAATACCTATCATATTGAATCTTTGTGAGGAATAAGTACTTGAACCGAACTTTGAATAAATGCAAAACACAAAGCACATGCAAAACACAAAGCTCGTTTCGGGAAAAAAAATGTATGGGCAGGTGTGACAATTCGTTTGAATAATGTATATTATTTTGGGTACTTTGCCCGTGGATTCTGTGTATTATTTATAATTTTAGATGTGTGGTCAAATCTTTATTGTTATAGCCAGTTATGTAATTTTAGTCTCAGGTATTATGTTTTAGCATTTAGTTAGTAGTTACTTGTGTAAATAATTTCTTTATAAAATATCTTTATAAGTAAAATTGTAATAAATTATATAAATAAAGCAATAATTTTCTAAAAAAATATTTGATTTATTTTTGTTAAGTAATTTAATGTATAAGGAACGGACAAAAATCGCTCTCTACTTTTAAGCTTAGACTGACAATACATAATGGCAACAATATTGAATTATATGTTTTAGAATCAGACAGCTGCATTCAAGACGATTTCAACTATATGAGTTTCTTATGTAGTTCTATAAAAATCCATGTAGAAATATTAATTTTAGTAGCATGCGGTGACTTCGCGAACAAAAACGCGAGCGGGCCAGATTTGTCAAAATGCTAGGTTGCTTTAAGCGTCGATGTCACACAAGCTTTTTTACAAGCTGATTGTTGGCGTTTTTAATCGCTAGCGTGTGAGAGAGTTAGCTTTTCTCAAAAAGGATTGTCAACAAGCTGATTGTTAAAACGCCGATGACACTGAGCGATTCTACACGCTACAAGCGAAGTCCGCGTGTAGTGTGTAAAAAGTCAGTGTGTCATCGTTCTATAAGGGTCGGCAATTCGGCATACGGCGGAGCGCAGCGCAGAGCATTTTTCACTGTCAAACTATTATCGACATTGTGACAATGAGGACAATGTCGAAAATAGTTTGATAGTGAAAAATGCTCTGCGTTGCGCTTCGCCGTATGTGCGCCGGCCCTAAGGGTCAGGTAAGGATATATACTAACTAGACATAGATTTTTGTAATCCAGTGCATTTCAAAGTCATGTACAGTCAGCGGTGCATTTTTTCAAAGGTGGTGTAATATTCTAAAAGCCATCCTTGGGAAGTTTCAATGCATTATCTTACCCATATGAACACACTATGTTCCTTATCCTGTCTGTCCATTTGTTGAGATTGCTGCTTGTAATAAGTAACAAAAGAGCAATCCAAAATATCATATTTCCGTATACAAAATATAAAATTGTCAGTTTGAGTTCTAAAAATGTAAAAAAATAAATACTCAAGCGTTAGATATACTAAAAATGTAAAAAAATGACTCAAGCATTGGATTTTTGGACCATGAAAAGATATAACAAAACCAATGCCTATCGATACAATAATATAATACAATAATTTATAAACAGTTTCAAAATTTCTTAATTCCATGGTTCACTACCATTTTGGTATCATTAGATCAGATCATCATGCCAGGAGTCTCTTGTTTTTACCATCAATATACTAAGTCACCTCTATTTCGCTGCGACTAAAAACTACCAACACAATATCCTCACCTTACAATACACTCCGAAATGGGGCTCCTCCTCACTCTCTGCTTCAAAACTGGTGATGACAAACTCGAACTGCACTTGGTCGATTGGTATTCTGTTGTGTCGGGAGTAGTTCTGCAGCACGCCAGTCAGGAACGACTGAGTGAAGTAGAAGCCAGAGATCCAGAACACGATGGGAGGTCCCTCGTCTACCCAGTCCTGGAGGAACTTTAGTCTGTGGAGACAAATAATAAGTTTGAACCACCATCATCATCTCCCTGTCCTTATCTCACAATTAGGTGGGGCGGCACAACATGTCTTCTTCTTTCATTCGTACCTTCCATCAGCTATCATCTTTGTACTCACACCAGCTTAATTATTATTCTTATTCTGTGTAGGGGGTACAGCGGTCTGCACTGGCATCTCGCTGAACGGTGCATTGTGCATTGCCCCCTGAAAAATTCAATTAACCCTGTCCCAGGCATCCCAGCTCCTTGAAGCAACAGGAGCAAGATACTGGGTTCTTAACACCTGCTTAAATAATAAGTCTGGACCAAATTTATTAATTTTATCGCTTTGTCCAATGAAGGTTAAGCGAACATTAACGAGCGAAGGAGCATAGCTGCGATTTGCCTGCGATCAGCGGGCAAAACATGAGTGAAGATGTTGCGTTGCTGCAACAATTTGACTTTCAATACTTACTACCAACATTAATTTGATAGACACAAGACGCGCGAACACGCCACGCGCGTTAACGTGTTGACAGACGCGCGCCGCCCCAGCAGCGTTGCCTTGCCAATACTCGTCATAAATTTTAAATTCATCTTGATTATGATGGTCAAATTGGATGATTTGCCTTCATCATTGGTATTATATTTTTTTTAATTATTATATTGTCTACGAAGTTTTACAATTACACTGGATTGTGTACTGGCCGTGTGTTTGTTTTCATTATCTCTCGTCATTACACCGATTCGTTCTCATAATGTTATGAAAAATCAATTTCGCCGCAAATTAATTCATCGATGCAGACAATATAACTTTCCAATAACAGCTTGACCCTATTTCAAACCATTATTGCTGTAGTTATTTCCGAGTAGGCGCGCTATCGTTCGGTCGATATTACGGAAATAGCGGTGTTGTACATACTCTACATTAAATATTGATGGATTGCCAGTCTTGCTAAAGATAGTGGGATAAGTGTTAGCTAGTTTTCTCGGTCATCATATTATATTTGTTCTCCAATCAAAAAGAATTGTAAATAAGTAAGTACATAGACTTCTTACTTACACGTCACGCAAATAAATCAGTTTTTTTTCTTTTGACGTGACTACGTCTAATAAATCCATGAACGCGGGCTGCATGTAGGAAAACGTTGACGTCATTGTCCGGTAACGCTCATTGTCACGTTAAACTATCGTCCGTAAACCAACTTTACAGATAACCAATTTTTTTCTCTGAAGCTGTGAATAATGGAAGACTTTCTTCTTTCCAGCAAGATGACCGAGCAAGTCCTCAGCGAGGAGACCTGGCCGCAAGAGGCTGAGGCGGCCATCAACGACATCCGCAAACACGTGAAAGCCGCCAGCATCTCCGCCAAACTCAAGAGCACGAACCAGCGGGTTATCATCAATCTAACCACCCTCGAGAACAAGGACTACTGCATAGAGATGTCCGCGAACGGGTTCAGAATCGTAGGCAAGAAATATGACAATACATCCCTAGCGAATAACGTGCACACCAACTATGAAACCCCGTACGCGTTGCTGAACAGCATCAGTCAGAAGTATCGCGAGTCGTTCGGAGGGGAGCTCATGAATAAACTCCTCGATTTGGCGAAGAAGTCTGAAGGTTGAGTGATCGTGGCGGTATGTGTCGTCTATTTAGTGTCAAAGATTATATCGCGGTTGTTGTCGTTCCTGAAGCAATTTCCGTTAGCCATTATGTGATTTGTTACGTTATGTTTGATAGTACAAAAATTGGTTTAGTAGGTGTAGGATTTAGATTTTAGTGTTATTGGCTGACGTAAAATTAAAAAAAAATGCTCTCTTTTTTGCGTTTTTGATAGGAGAGGCCTATAGTAACTCTTAGAGCTTATTGTATCAAAGTATTGTTTATTTCGTTTGTAGTTGAGCCTGTTATGAAAATTTAATGTCGTAAGTTAGTATTATCAGTATAATATAGTTAGGTTTTTTTTTCCATTTAATTTTTGTTATTAAAATAAAACAATTTATTTATCAAGTCTGACCCACCTAACAATACATAATCAAAATTGCAGAGTCAATTAAAAGCAAATTTAAAGTTTTTAATCTTTACTAGTTTTGATAATGTGATATTACATTTATGCCCCTTATCGGGCCTTTATTTGTGTGCTGCATTTATTAACTTCTAAGGAACATCACATAGTTCTTACCAGCCTTTGTTTAATTGTAGGGGTGACTTTTCACCAGAGCTGCGCGATCAAGAAAGAATGAATTATTTTATTTTCAAAATTTTCCAAGCATTGCACTGAGGCCATACTTATCACGAACATTTTGACAATGCCAACAGTAATTTGACGCTTGAAAAAAAACTAAACTTGTTCGTTGATTGCACTGTCAAAAATTTTGGTGATAGAGCCTATGGTCTCGTGGAAAGCTTCAAGTAGGCTTTGATGTTGCACAAGCGGAGTTAGTAGAGCACATATTAAACTTAGCAAAGTTGCTATACAGATATAACACTATTAGACACTATTAGAAAACGCTCAGCTCGTCGCTACGCTTGTGCGATTATATGTCATATTCCAAGCAATACCTAATAGTACAATCTAAGAGCATTGATATCACAATCACCACTGTATAGGAATACAAATTATAGTATCCAAATAGGTTTTAACATGTAAAGTGTAAGACTGTGTACACTATTTGTCAGTGTTGCATTCAGATTGTAGCATTCGTCTTATGGTGGCTTCACACGTCCTGTGCTAACACGTGCCGCGCCATGCCAAAGCCATCTACACGGGCGGCGGACAAGTCCGGATTACTGGACAATACGCGCCCGCCCTGGCAGCCTCGGGCCGATCGCTTCACACGGCCTGTGCCAACACGGGCCTTGTGAAGCCAAAATGAAATTCACTTCATATACATATTTTATTGAATTCGAAGTTTTTAAATCATGTCAAAAAAGTCATTTCTGGAAGATTCGAAGCAAACGTGTCTGGACGATCAGGCATTTAATGAAATGACGGATCTAACTACAATCTGTATGCAACATGTTTTTGGAAGCTTTATCCTTGTTTCTGTACCGTGGCTGTAGTGTTAGACTGAGTACAATGCAAGTGCGTACTTCCGTGTGTAGCGAGCACAACGCATAGGTCTTCACGGTTTAATAGCGCTCGGCGAAAGTGAAGTGAAGCTCTGCGCAAGTGAGGTAAGGCGAGACGGCGCCTATTGGTTGCGCGCGGCGGGAAGGTGGCTAAGCGACCAATAGATTCTGGCGCTGGGCACCTTCCCGCTCGCGTCGCACCCCTCCCGCCAAACACATCTAAAAATCTACTTCTGCGCATTCAAGGTCAGCGCTATTAAACCGTGAGGTTACCTGTAGACTGAGTACAATACAAGTGCGTACTTCCGTGTGTAGCGAGCACAACGTACATGGTATTTACAGTGTGTTGTGATACTTTATTGTAATAAATACTTATTGATCTTTCGTCAAGCTGATTTCATTTAACCCACCTGGATAGGAAGTCGGCCACGTAAGAACCCAGCGGTTTCATGGAGGGGTACGACTTGGACATCCAACCGGCCGGCACGGTACCCTAAACAAAGAAACCATTGGTTTGATACAAACATAGTTTTGAATTAACACTGAAGCATGTAAAAGTAATTACGATTATAACATCCGGCTTGAAGGACCATGAAGGATTTAACAGCTAGTTAATCGTGATTGCTGGTATAAAAGTCGAGTTTGTAGGTAAAAAGGTAAATTCAACTTAAACGTAAACTATGACTAATACTGGAGATTAGTGCGGCTTGTATTGCTGCTGTAGATGCACTGGTTGACCTAGTGGACGCGCGTACATGCGTCACCTACATAGACTTGCTGAGGCTGCTATAATAATATAGGTGATCGATGTACTGGGTTAATGTAATTTTGAAAAAAATATTTCAATTTGTGATAAATTTGACAAAGGTATGTATTTTTTATTTTTAAAATATTTTTTATTTTGTTTTCTGAAATAATTATTTTATTAATGGATGGATGAATGGAACATGGACTGATGTATAACTCTAAAAAGAGTGAAGTTCTTATTTTCAAGAGTGGTAGAGTAAGACCAATCCATGTTCCGCCTATTATGTTAAATTGTGCGGCTCTACAAGTGGTTAATAGCTTTAAATACCTTGGACACATTGTCAATGAAAGTTTGAATGACGGTGATGATATTGAGAGGGAGCGCAGGGCGCTGGCGGTCAGAGGAAATATGATCTGTCGAAGGTTCGCTCGCTGCTCGAGAGAAGTGAAAATCACTCTGTTTAGGGCTTACTGCCAGTCCTTCTACTCGAGTAGCCTCTGGCTCAACCACACCCGCAGGGCGGCCAGCGCACGGCGCGTCCAATATAACAACATCTTTAGGATGCTGATGCGGCTGCCTCGCTTTTGCAGCGCATCGGGAATGTTCGCGGAGGCGCGCACGGACGGCTTTTAAGCGATTATGCGCAAGAGAGCCGCATCCCTACTCCAGCGTGCGCGAGCCAGCACCAACAGCATCCTAGAAATGATTATGTCGCGCCTAGACTGCCCCATCCAAAATAGATGGATGCAAGTTTTGCTTGGCGCAGTCCAATTTTGAATAAATAAGTAGGTATTTATTATAATTCATCAAATTAAATTAATGACATACAATAATTATTTTTAAATTCAAATATTCAATTCTTATTTATTCATAATTTATTTCATTTTGACATTTATTTTTAGTTCTTAAGATCTTTTTTGTATGACATTTCTTTTTAAATTATTTTACGTGTGCTATAATATGGATGTATTGTCTGAGAATAAATGAATTAATAATAATTAATATTATTATAATAATTATTAAGGCCGATATACACGGAATGTTCGAACAGTTAGCCATTGATCAACAGCTTGAAGTTATTGATAATTGCTCGAGTGTATTCGTGTATTGGTGTACGTATTTCTGTAGTTCATGAATTCTCTCTATGCAGTCGCAGCTTGAAGCAGTTCATCCTGTCTGCTTCAAGCAGTCCCTGTATGTTTTTCGGCCCTTAGTGCTTCTCGTTCGTGTGGTTGTACCGGAGCAGCACCTACACACGGGACGTACCTTGATGAAGGCGTTGTTGCACTGCTCCAGCTCCGCGCTCATGATGGCCAGGCCTTGCGCCGCGAGGTGCACGCCGTGCAGCGTGCGGGCCACCACCGCCAGCAGCCGGTTGTACCGGATCAACTCCTACACGCAACACAAATTACATTTAGCATTGTGACATTTTAGTTAAAAAAGGGATAGAAACGACATGATGCATGCAACTTTATGTTTAAGGGCCCCTTAAATTAGAGGCGTGAGGAAGCGCCACTGTGGCACCACAGAGGCGTGAGGAAGTGCCTCAGTAGCGCTTCCTCACGCCTCTAATTTGAAGGCACCCTTATACTATCTGATAATTCACTCATACCTGTTTAAGCACTGTGTTCATGCTGTTGTAGTACTGAACGGGATACTTAATAGAAACCTGAAAGAAACAAAAAGTCAGTTAATAAGTACTTTAATAGTGCCTGTGTGTGTGTGTAAGTGGGAGGGGAGGGGGGGTTGTGTGTACCTCGAACACGTCGTACTGTCGCGGCAGGCGCGCCATCATGTCGCGCGTGAGCTCGACGACGCCGCCGCCCTTGTCCCCGTCGCCACCGCCGCCGCCCGCGATCACAGACGTCTGCGTCAGCAGGCAGCCGTACAGCAACTGAACAAACGCACCCGCTCACTAACTATAGCCAGTCAATAACAAATCGCGTGGTTAAGAAAATCTCATTGCCAATAAAAGCTTGCGTTCAAGCTGCTCTATCTATCTTCTCGAGATATGTAGAGCCGTTGGTCAGTGGCATTTTTTTATTTATTTAACTAAGCAATTGCATTGTATTCATTTATTTCAGATAACCATTATTGATAATGATAGCGATGAAAATGATGATTCTTCTTCTTATAATATCACTAGTTCTTTCGAACCAGTGTGGTGAAAAGATTTCAAGTGCGCCTCGAAGAAGCTCCTTTCGTGCACTTGATACATGTTTTCGACCTTTTTAGGTTCACGTGAACAAAAAGCCGTGTTGGCCGAGTGGGAGATGCTTCGACATTCGATCCGAAGGTCGTGAGTTCGAACCCGGTCGTACACCAATGGATTTTTCTGTTAAAAAAGATCTATGTGTGCATTTAAAACACGTGCTTAACGGTGAGGTAAAACATCGTGAGGAAACCGGCATGTCATAGAACCTAAAAATAGTTCTAAAACACGTGTCAAGTGCACGAAAGGAGCCTCTTCGAGGCGCACTTGAAATCCTTTCACCACACTGGTTAGAAATAACCTGTAACACGATGAGAAGAAGAATAACGGTGACAATGATGGGTTACCGCATTGGCCTCCTTGTTGTCCTTGGTGATGTCGGCGTTGTCGTGCAGGCCGAACACCTCGGGGCGCGCGATCATGGGCAGCGCGCGGATGTGCTCCAGCACGCAGCCGTAGTCCATGGACGACGGCATGCGGTAGTCGCCGCTCGGGGAGAACGAGTAGCTGTAACCACACCCAGCGGTTCTTTATTTTTTGAAATATGTGGGTAGATCCAAAGCCAGAAGAATCACGGTCGTTTGGTAGCGGGTAGTTTTAGTTTCCTCTAATAGACCGAGCACATCGTTCATCGTATCGGGTGACAACAATGCACGACATGTCAATGCCCGACACGAGAATGAACAGCATGGAATCCAAGACCTATGCTTCCAATTATTGTGTTGTACATTATCATGTCGCGCATTACACCCCTGTACAAGTAATGCCCGACACAACAATGCGCGACACAGTAATGGCCGACACAACAATGGCCAACACGAGAATTGGAAGCATCAGCCAAAGTGCTGCTTTGTTTGCATAGGCGAGTGCTGAGTGAATAAATTTATTGTTAAAACTGTGGCCTTTACTTGCCTCTTTTTTTAACTTTTTAACTTGTTGAAATCAATTATATGGGTAATATAAATAATTATTATAATATATAAATAATTTATATGGGTATCTCTAGTCTGTGGAATTTATGCAGTATGGTTTTTGTTTAACCACATATTTTGTCCTCTAATTTTTTCTAAAGCTTACATACTATGAAGGCGAGTAAGATACAACCACAAGCGTTACCAAACTGAACCAGTCAAAAAATAGACAGGGATTAGTTTAGGTTTAAATTTAGTCGCAGAACCGACACAGAGCACCTCGAATCAGCCAAATTCGACTTGGTTTAGGTTAGGTTCAAATTGAGTTACAGAACCGACACTACGCACCCCGATTCCACCTGGTCTTGTGGTCCCTACCCCTAGTGTTTTTTAAAAACGCGGAGCCAGAAGCTCGCGTTGGAGATCCTGAGTGGTGCAAGCCCGCGAGGACAAGCGGAGCGAAGGGACAAGGTGGCGAGCGAAGCGAGCCGGCGAGGTCCGTAGCGGAGTGTAGGTCCAGTGGGTGAAGTGACACTCAGGGTCGACATCGCCAGAGTTCTGGCTTTATGCTTCTGCCCTGCTTATTAGCATAAGCAGCTATATAGGCTATAGCTAATAGCTGTAAGATATAGCTTACAGTTACATTACATTTCTAGTTCACTCCGAACCATGACCACACTCACCCCTTATCTCCTTAACCCCTGAACCGACTTGGTGGATGGACTTGATCAGCTACAAACTCAAAAACTAACGTATCCACTTGCCAAATTTTGTGAAGATTGGATGAGCGGTTCGCCTGTTATCGTCGGATAAACATAAATACATACACATATGTATGTACACATATACAAAGGCCGATTTTTCATTGAGTCCTTAACCATCTGGCCTACCACGGATCATGCCCATTTATTTCTGTGCCACTAGTTGGTGAGTGATAAGTGACGAACAATGGTTTAACTCCCAGTATTTGTGATAGCACCGTTCCAGAGAAATTAGCGAAAATTTTTGGCCACAGTATTCTGGAACCAGAACCGTTTGGATCTTCTTTACGAAAATCTGAATAACCGATGCCTCCTAAGGCTCTATTTTTGTATATGCTTTAGAAATGCCTGTAACTACAGTCTAGACTTTAAATTAGCTGCCTAGGATTTTTAGTAATAAGGTCTAGAACAATATTTTGAGGTTATAGTTTATAGCCTGTTCGCGTTGCTGCCTATACGTCTTCAACTGACATACTTCTCAACCGATACTCACTCGGGATTGGTGGTGACCTCTTCGTTGAAGAAGACATACAATAGAGACAGAATGAGACGCCGGTCCGTGTCGTCCGTGACGCGGCCACCGTAGTTGCACGTTGGTGACTGTATCTCTTCAACTAATACACCTCTCAACAGATACTCACTTCGGATTAATGGTTACTCACTCAGGATTGGTGGTGACCTCTTAGTTGTAGAAGACGGACAAGAGGGACAGAATGAGCCACCGGTCATTATCGTCAGTGACGCGGCCGCTGTATATGAAGTTGGTGACTGTACCACTTCAACTGACACACCTCTCACCCGATACTCACTCGGGATTAATGGTTACTCACTCAGGATTGGTGGTGACTTCTTTGTTGTAGAAGACGGACAAGAGGGACAGAATGAGCCACCGGTCATTATCGTCAGTGACGCGGCCGCTGTATATGAAGTTGGTGACTGTACCACTTCAACTGACACACCTCTCACCCGATACTTATTCGGGATTAATGGTTACTCACTCAGGAATGGTGGTGACCTCTTCGTTGTAGAAGACTGACAAGAGGGACAGAATGAGCCACCGGTCATTATCGTCAGTGACGCGGCCGCTGTATATGAAGTTGGTGACTGTACCACTTCAACTGACACACCTCTCACCCGATACTCACTCGGGATTAATGGTTACTCACTCGGGATTGGTGGTGACCTCTTCGTTGTAGAAGACGGACAAGAGGGACAGAATGAGCCGCCGGTCCTTGTCGTCCGTGACGCGACCGCCGTAGTTGCACTCGCCGGCCAGGTAGTTCAGCGCGTCGAACGGCGTCTCCGCGTACTCCGTCAGAAACATCTACGGAAGCAATCATTTATCATCCACATTAAGTCCAACCCTAAACTACCAACTTCTGGGTTATGCCTTGGCTACTTTTGTAAATTCCATTATACGGGGTGTTTGGCGTAATGATGAACATACGAAAATTGGGGGCAGGTGGGGTGGTCTGCTACCTAACCAGCCCCAAAGATTTTACCTTGGTCCTAAGTTTTTTTTATTTAATTGTTTTGTTAATTTCTGGAATTTCGTCACTTTCATACTTTTTTTATGGACAGATCTGTTTTTTGTTTTTTAATTTTAAGATAAGAATCTTATAGGTTGGTAGGTAGTGCGATAGGTTACCGGACTTCTATTTCCCATTTGCGGCACCCGTTTGCTCAAAGCTTTACTCCAACTGTCATCACTTCATCTGGCTAAGTTTCATTACTCGCCTCATTTTATTTCCAGTATAGTCAACTGGAATAAATTCGTCAGACTTTGCTGTACTTTTGAGTTTTATAGTCACAATTAATGCATTCCACCATAGTTAACTATACTTTATTTCCAATATTATGTCCAACAAAAGCCACTAACACCTACAGAAAAAACTTCGTCGGATACAGAAGAAATTTAGAAACACCAGTCCTGATGTATAGGTACCTGTAGCTGCATGACGCATATCCTCAGATCGCTCTCGTTGAACTCGTACTGGATGTTCCACCCGAGCGGCCCGAACGCCCTCCGCTCCTGCACGATGGCGTGGAAGAAGCACAGCGCGAACAGCATCCGCCGCCAGTCCTCCGTGCGCGGGCACGAGATGTAGAACTCGGGGTCGCAGATCGGGTCCGAGATGTACGAACGGTTGATGTTGTTCCTCAACCCTTTTGGGGCTTCGTTCGTCATTTTTACACCTGGAAATGTGTGTTCAAGAAAAATCCTGGACCTTTTTCTTCTTATCGTGTTACTAGTTCTTTCGAATCAGTGTGGTGAATGAATTTCAAGTGGTTAACACACTTAACACATGATTTTAGTAATGTTTATGTTCTATGACATGCCGGTTGCTTCAGGATGTTTTCATTCACCGTTAAACACGTGTTTAAAATGCACACAAAGATTTGTTGAACAGAAAAATCCATTGGTGTACGACCGGGTTCGAACCCACGACATTCGGATCGAAAGTCGGGGCACCTCCCACTCCGCCATCACGGCTTATAATAATAATAATAATACTGGAGCTAATAATTAGAATGACATTGTTAGATGCATGACCAGGGCTTCTTAGACCTTTCGTTTATAGACCTACCACGCCACTTTTCCATTAACGAGGCCAAAATCTGAAGATTTAAGATTGAAGGTTGGGTCTTTAATATTAATGTTGTGCACGGACCGCTGGTTATAGAGAGATAATAAGATGCTAATGGAACATTGGCGTTTGAATTAGTTTTAGTGTTAGCTCAGCAGTAGACGTCTAGCTAGAGGCTAATGGTCGTGTTGTTAGAGGATACAGGTATCTTCACGGTTTAATAGCGCTGAAATTGAATGCGCAGAAGTCGATTTATAGATGTGTTTGGCGGGAGGGGTGCGACGCGACAGGGAAGGTGCCCGGCGCCGGCGTCTATTGGTCGCTTAACAACCTTCCCTCCGCGGCGGAACCAATAGGCGCCGTCTCGCCTCACCTCACATAGGCAGAGCTCCCCTCCACTTTCGCCGAGCGCTATGAAACCATGAAGACACCTATAGTACAAGATCTACTGTAATTACCGTTCTGCAGCACCGTGACCGGGAAGGCGCGGGACGGGTAGCTGGTGAGCCAGCAGCGGAAGGCGGGGTGCGTCACTTGCGGCACGATCACCTCCGCGCAGATCCGCTCCAGCTCGCCCATCCACGAGTCCATCACGTGGCAGTTCTGCAGCACCACCCAGCCGCCGGATGCTATCGCCGCATTTATCATCTTTGCAGCTATGGGGCCCTGGAAGATAGAGCTGCAGTGGCTACTCCGCGGGAGCTGACAACGTCGCCTTTAGCGAATATCATAACTGCCTTCGGTGCCACTTTGACTATGTCATTTAGAGACAGGCCAGCAAGAAGTAGTCTTCTTACAATGTAAATCTTTTTATTTAGACGAAGGTTCCACAGACTAAAGTCGTGGTCTCAAGAAACACGTTGGACATAACGGCAGTATAAAGAAAACCGCTACTATTTCGGGTAGGTCCCAAAATAGCCCTTCAATTTATCTCCTTGATTTGAAATGAAGGCGATTTTGAAACTCCGCCGGGTGCTAAATCTCTAAGGTATGTTGTGATTACATTATCACTGATTCTTTTCCTTTCTTTTTTTCAAGGTCAAAACCAGGAGTTCCAAACCATTCGCCACTAAAATACCCTTAACTTAACCAGCCCTTACTTTTTCTTCGTGTCTATAGTTCAAACAAGTTTCATCCAGTAACTGAACTAACCTGCCCCTGTCCTAGTGAGATGGTCTCAAAGCTGACGACCTTCTTCTCCATGGAGAACTTGACGAGTCCCGACATGGGGTCGGAGCCGGCGGACAGGATGAAGATGAGCGGTGAGCAGCAGTTGGAGTCGTTGTACGACTTCTCCAAGTCGAAGGGCGGCGGCTCGATGTACACGCGCCCCATTTCCTCAACCACGTACTGCTGGACCAGCGGGATCAGCTTGTCCGGACGGATGCATCTGAGTGAGGATAGATGCTTGATTGTACTCGCTACGCCTCTGCGTAGAAACAAGTTTTACCCAGAAACACGTTTGAGCAGTCTTCCGCAGGATTTCGTCTACATGGGTACCGAATGCCAAATGTTCTACCGCAAAGTAGTAATGTTTAAGCAATCCGGTGTTCCGGTTTAAAGAATGCTGTGCAGCTAGTGAAATAACAGGGCTTTAGAGCTTAATCGTGTTCAGACATTTTATTTTTGAATGAAAGGCGAAAATGAACGAAAATTAAACGGTTTCTAGCACCTTTAGATTGTTTTTAAACAACCCATGAACTTTTATCTGAGTACCTATAAAACATGACATGACGTTGTGTCAAGTGCACGAGAAGAGCCTCTTTGAGGCGCAATTGAAATAAAGAAAAACCTTTCACCACACTTGTTCGAAAGCAATATATATTTTACTCAAAAATTATAGTACTTAGATTAACAATATTACAGCCCACTGCGTTATCCACAGAGTTATAAAAAATGATGAGCCTGAGTATGATGAATTTTTACCTGAGTATGATGAGCTTGGCGATGCCCCGGATGGTCTGGTAGGGCGCCGGGAAGGAGGCCTCGTGCGGCGCCGACAGGTCGTAGAACGCCTTCCACGCCGCTATGTTCTTCTCGAAGTTCTCTTTGAAGCCTCGCAACCTGGTGAATGAGGATGCCTATGTTTTATTTTGAATGTGACTATTTAACTAGACAATGTAATTCACTAAACTTTAAATATGCAATTTTTAGAAACATTGATCGAGATTAGGAGAAACATAAACCATATCAATTAAAAGAAAATTTGTATACTCTTCTTTATACATTCATAAGGATTGTCTATAACTAACCATACTTGGAGACAACTAGATCATCCATTCATTCATTCATTTGGATAAAGTGATCAGATGGAACATAAACTGCCTACAAAGATTTTCGCAGTAATGAATGCGAAATATGGGCGAAATATGGGCGAAATGTTCAGTGAAATTTTCGAAGTTTCAAACCCAAAAAAACCACTCACGATAATATCCATGAATTATTCAAGATGGGTTAATATTTCATGATGATGACAGAAATCGAATAAAAATCTTGAATCTTGAAATCAGTGAAATTGTTAAAATGTCTAAGTCGGACAAGTTCAAAGTTCAAAGTTAATTTATTGCATGAAATATATGTTTTTACAGATCTTAAATATTTACATTGGTATTCTGCCGTCTCGGGCGTGCAATGTTGTTTTTACAAACAAAAAGTATACCTATTATATATGTACAACAACACTTTATACCATTAATCGTAAAATACAAAATCGAAAAAATACAGAATAAAATAAAAATTAATAATATATACCTATCTTGAGTTTAAATTAAATTATAGTGTATTTATGAAGTTTTTGTCAATTTTAAATTCATTTAACGTGTAGTAACATTTGGTGAATAATACCTCTCTCAGCTTTCTGTGGAACAGCGAACAAGGCAGCTCTCTCATTGACTTTGGCAATTAATTGACAACTATACGATTCAAAGTCCTGTGGTGAACTGATCTTGGTCGTATGTAATTTCTTTGAATAAAACAGGTAGGTACATTGTGGTCTAACTTTAAATTAGAATCACTGCATCAACTTTTCATCGGGATAACACGGAGCTTGTCTCGTCACATTCAGATTTTATAGAAACAGTGCTGAACATGACTTTGAATCCGCATAGGCCAGTGCAACACCGCTATACACTCGTCTATTTTAATATTTGTTTACATATACACAATCAATTTTTAATCACCAGAAAAAAATGGATTTGCATCAGGCGGTACTCTTTCAACAAATTTGTAAGCTAATTTAGGTGTTTCATAATATGAAATACCCTCCCATGTGGCTGGAGCGCACGATCTCGGACCAGGCCTTATCGGAGAGCCAGGAAGGCGCCGGGTTCTCAAACGGGTTGTCCAATGCCACGCCGCCAGTCAGCAGGAATGCCACCAACTCGTCGTCAATCTCACCCTGCCATGACAATGTTTATACCTTAATGTTTATGAAAACAAACCCTACCTGTAAAACTACTGTCGCCATATTGACCCTTTTATGTTATACTTGACACCCGTAACTTCGTTTGCGTTGCGTATTATCAGAATTCCTTTCTTAGTACGCGCCTATACTTCCTGAAGAACATACGCTCCAAATTTCAAGCCTCTAAGTCCAGTGGTGTGGCTTGTGCGTTGTCTGTCAGTCAGTCAAACATTCAGGACTACTATATTGAGGTTTGATCATTACCAACGCGAATCAAAATACACCTTCTTGATCAATACCATCAAGCCGCTTGACCTAAAGGGCGCGTTTAAGGAAACGAGTCACATCTCCCTATCTATAATACACCTTCTTGATCAATACCATCAAGCAGTTTGACCTAAAGGGCGCGTTTAAGGAAACGAGTCACATCTCCCTATCTATTTAGAAGCCGGAGAATAATTCAGGCTTCATCTCTACCACGCCACTCTTGCCGATCATGTGCAAGGCAAATCCTGCTACTTTTGTAACACCATTGGACCATCGGGATGGTAGCCTGTTGAAGTTCTTGTCAAATAGTACAGCGAATCACATAAATACATCCAAATACATTCTGGACTGCGAAGTAAGGAAGCATGGGTTAGATCCCACCGCTGCTTCTGTAAGTTATGTAAATTATAAAACATCTGTTTACAAAGATCAAAAATTACCTTAGGTCTCAAAATGCCGAGTGTGAGAACGAGAGAGAAGATCAGTTTGTCCTTCTCAAAGAGGCTCCTACAAACGTTCTCGTAGATGCTCTTGGTGAAGTAAGCGTTCAAACCCGCGAGACGCTCGTCCAAGTCGTCGCTTTTAGGTGAGTTGAGGATGGCTTGGTTGTACAGGTTGATGAACCTAAGAGTTTGAAATGATTCTTTGTTTAAAGTTTTTTAATTAGGGTTTAAATTAGGTTCCTATGGTAAATTCAGTACAGTTTGGTTGTATAGATGAAGTCTAAATTGATAACGATAAGGTACAGAAGCGGACCAATGACGCATCCCTGAGATACACATCAAGTAAGAAATACTAAAAATCATTATTTCTACCAGGCGTTGCTATTGTTTTAATTAGAAACCTTTATTAACTTCATTGGTAACAAAATGCACCGTCTTATGCTTTTTTTTAATTTATTTACATATACTGGATGTACGAAACAGTGAGTCAAGAGCCTTTATAAAATCAAGAAGAAACGATTTTATTTTGTAATTGGACTTACCAATTTAAAGAGTACTGGTACATAGGATCGATGGCAGACAGATCGGAAATGCAGAAGAACAGCACAGCACTATGCTTCGACACAGGAACGTACAACAGCCTCGCCTCGTCAATCTCCACTTCGGTGACGGCCGCTGCAGCTTGCTTGGCCTGGATCTCTATCGAGAGCACCTTGGACGATGACAGGATCTGATTGGCCGACTCGTCTTCCAGGATGTTGCCGGCTGATGAAAGCACCTGTGGGTGAGAATTGGTAAATTTAGATTTGTTCCACTGATGAATGGTAACTTTTATCAATACTCGCTACAAAGCTAGATATATGTACATTGCACGTTACGCGTCGATGACACAGGGCTAGTTTACAAGCTACAAACGAACTCGCAGACTTGCTCATTCGCTCTCGCTCGCGCACTCGTAACTCGCCCCGTGTCATCGGCTTTTTACAATCTGCTAGTTAACAATCAAAAACTAGCTCTGTGGCTAGGTTTTGTTTCAGCAATCCTTTGTTATTTTGCTTGTTGACGAGTTAACTATTTCTAACGAGCTTCAATAGAATAGTTCAGTGTTTTCAATCTCCGTATCCTCTATCTTATTACTCCATATGCCCATCAGGTAGTCTAGTAGACGTTGCTATTGACATCATAGTTTCGTACCTCCAGGATCTTATCCTCGATCTCCTTGAGGGTGCGCTTGTTGTTGGCTCCCTCCACGATGAGCTGGTTCTTTTTGAGCTCCAGCTCGGGTCTGTCCTGCGCCACCACTATCCCGAGCAACTGGTCTTGGAGACCTTGCGGGGTGATCATGAAGTTTAGCAACGTCACCTGTCAATTACACAATTACCATTTTATGAATGAAAAATTTGTTTAATGCTGTATTGTAATGCCTGCAGAAGTGGAGATGTCCACTACTGTGTATAGGATTCTCCTAAAGATTACAGGTTTAAAACGAAATGAACGATCAGGCACTGGCAACACTATAAGCAACACCATAAGCCCATATGTTACATATGATCAGAAGTCTACGATCAGTGGTTTCCTGAGATCGTCAAGATATGGTCGTTCCATGATGCACAGAAATCCTAGACTGCATCTTTTACATAAGAACATTTATTATCCTCCTATCTCCCTCAATGGCGACGACTACAAAGCATACCTTGACGGCGACTTCAGGCAAGTAGTGAGGGTTGCTGAGCCGCGTGGTGATGTAGAAGCGGAAGTTGTGGTTGTATTCCAGTATGTTGTCTCCCAGCTTGAGGCAGTCTATGCCACCAGACCTGTTACAAACAAATTAATACCCGATCGGAAATGACAGATCAGACTTTGAATCGTTGTTTATTTTTATAGATAGTCAAGCAGCACCTGATGGTAAGCAATAAGATCTGTAAGGAACCTATTCACTTTCTGATGGTAAGCTATAAGGTCTGTAAGGAACCTATTCACTCTAATCGTGGAGGATCTAACATTTTGTAGCTCTCGTCACGGTTTAATAACGCTCGGCGAAAGTGGAGGGGAGCTCTGCGCAAGTGAGGTGAGGCGAGACGGCTACTATTGGTTCCGCCGCGGCGGGAAGGTTGTTAAGCGACCAATAGACTTCTGCGCATTCAAGGTAAGCGCTATTAAACCCTGAGGATACCTGTAGTGATCTGTAATGTGTCGCCATCAGCGGCTGAAGTTACCGCTTCTTCTTCTTCGTGTCACCAGTTCTTTCGAACCAGTGTGGTGAAAGGATTTCAAGTGCGCCTCGAAAAGGCTCCTTTCGTGCACTCGACACATGTTTTCGAACTTTTGGTTCTACGACATGCCGGTTTCCTCACGATGTTTTTCCTTCACCGTTGCGAGAACGTGGGATGCATACATAGATTTTTTTGACCGAAAAAACCCATTTACGCATGACTGCCACCGGGATTCGAACCCGCGACCATCAGATCGCAAGGTGAGGGCCTCATCTACTCGGCCATCACGTCCTCGAGTTACCGCTGTAGTTACCTGAACACATTTCTAAGGAGCACAGGCTCCAGCACCGCGTCGATCTGCTCCCGGATGTTCTCCATGCAGACGGGGAAGCCCAGCTGGATGGCGTTCTCCAGGACCCTTACGTAGTTGCCGTCCGTCAGTTTTATGACCTTCAGTTGATTTTCGCGTTCCATATTCTTCACCCATTTGTTTGCTTGTTCTGAAAGTTTTTGCCTTCTTATTATATCTCTACCTGAAGACGGGCGGCGGCGTAGGGGTCGGCCGAGAAAGCGTTGGAGGGACGATCTGGACGGATTCGAGAGGGAATGGTGGGAGGCCGCAAAAGATCGCGACAAGTGGAAGGATTTGGGGGAGACCTTTGCCCAACAATGGGACACAGCAGGTTGAATAAAAAAAAAAAATTATATCTCATGAGAATGGTTAATGAAGCTAGTAGCTAAGTAAGCTGTAGCGGTTTTGCCCGCTTTTTCTTATCGTGTCTCTAGATCTTTCAAACTAGTGTGGTGAAAGGATTTCAAGTGCGTCTGGAAGAGGCTACTTTCATGCACTAGTAGTACGGGGATGTAAGCTTGTGTGTTATCTTAGTTCTCATTTACTATACTTTTTTATTTTATTGTATTACATAAGGTATGAAAAACGGAATAAAGCCGAATATAATATAGTTAAAATATTCTAAGGTAGGTTTTGTTCTAGACTACAATCCAAAGCATGTACACACAGAATTAACAATTTAAACTAACAGTTACCTGTGAGAACTAATGTAAGTACCTTTCTATACCCACACCAAACCGCAGTTTAACGAGGGTATCCGCTATAGATACCTTACCCTTATGGTCCATCATGAGAATCCAGCGTCGCGACCTGGCCACGATGATGCTCAGTAATATTCCAGACATAGATTTCTTCCGGCTCTCCTAGAGTGTCAACAAGCGAATATGCTTTAGATGTCTTACCCTGAGGGTCGATCATGAGAGGCCAACGGCGCGACTTGGCCACGATGATGCCGTTC
Source organism: Lobophora halterata (assembly GCA_932526365.1). Taxonomy (NCBI): domain Eukaryota; kingdom Metazoa; phylum Arthropoda; class Insecta; order Lepidoptera; family Geometridae; genus Lobophora; species Lobophora halterata. The sequence continues at coordinate 10,587,244 of OW052012.1, read as the reverse complement.
TCGATAGAGAAGGCATCGACCGGCAACCCGGCAATGTTCCACGCGCGGATCACCACCGGCTCCCCTAGCGTGTTGACAAGGGAAAACGCTTCGGAACACGGGATGTCTGCAACGAAATGGAACTTAGAACACACAGCACTTTTTATCGTGTCACTAGTTCTTTCGAACCAATGCGTTAAAGGATTTCAAGTGCGCCTCGAAGATGCTCCTTTCGTGCATTTGACACCATGTTTTCGGACTTTTTAGATAATACAAGAATAATTTATTTTATACCAATATAACACAGTTGACACAGTTACAAAAGTTGTAGGTACATAGATATTTTTTTATTTTTTTTATTTTACTTTAAATAAAACGGTTAAACAACCAATTCCATTATTTAAAGATTAATAATAAAATTATTAAAATACAAATTAAATTACAAATTACTTAAATTATAAATTTAAAATAGTCATCATATATATAATACACTTAATTAATTATATATATGTCAAAATTTTGATTGGCAGTACCAATGGAAATCAGAGGTGAGCTCTTTCCATTGATCCGCAAATATGTCACTATGTGGACTGGCTTCTAGGAGGTTGTTGAGGGCAGTTAGGGACCTAGGTATCGGTGAGTTGACGCGCGCGACAGTACGGCACAAGGGCGGAGCAAAGAGCCTGTGCTTTCTGCTTCGAGTGTAGTTATTAGGCACGAAGAGTAGAAGTGACTCACTACCATATATAAAATGTGACCACTCAGCATAAATGCTGCAGCGACATTGCATGCCACTGAGCGCTGGTTTTCTGTGGCACCGGTAATTGATTTTAGGTTCTATATCATGCCGGTTTCCTCATTATGTTTTCCTTTATCGCTAAGCACGTGTTTTAATGCTGAGTTACTGCACAGATGGTAGATGGAATGCTATAAAAAGCTAGCTACTTCGCTACTGAGCATGTGGAAAGTTTTGTGTGTCATCGATCCTCGCTTTACTGCACTATATTACCAATACATAAGTTACATAACCAAAGGTAAACAGGTAAGGACGGCTGCCTACGGCGATGGACCGAGGACATTGTTGCATTCGTGGAAAGACGGTGGATGGAGGCTCGAGTCGAGACCGCTTGTCGTGGCGTCCTTTGACGTCCAGAGGTTTAAATAATGTTGAACCAAAAGTGTTGATATATTACTCAAGTTCGTGGTCCTCTCGTTCCACATCTGGATGATCTCTCTCCTGTAATTGACGGTGTAGGGGCCCAGGTATGCGATGAACCCGGCAGACAGCAGGACATCACCTGGAGAAAAGACAACCCAATTAACATTTAAGGCACCTAAATACCTCTACCGAAATTCTCAATTTCTCATACTTTTGTTTTCTCCTTCCATTTATTTTGCACATACTTGAATGTAGAACAGCAGCGCAAGATCGAGATTGTTGGCGAAAATCCCCCCATTTTTATCCCCCAACGATCTCGATCTTACGTTGCGTTGCCCTACAACTACAACCTACAAAGGGACAGCTTATAATAATAATAATAAATATCCGAAATGACGGACATAAATGAATCCTGACTCTTACTTATTACGCACTGGATCCCACCAGTTGAAGGAAAACGGTTCTATTTCTATCTCGCGGCACACTTACCAATAATATTAGACAGCAGTTCATGCAGCTGCCTGGCCAACTCTGTCCACCTGGTCTTCTCCCCGCCTAAACCACCAATCAGCTGCTCAGCGCGCGACAACTTGGTAGAGCACAGCTCTATCTCATCCTCCAGCCCTTTCTTCTTTCGCGTCATTTCCGCAAACTCGTCGTTCAAGGTCTGCAGCTTGTCGAGGACTCCTTGCAGTTGCGCCCTCTTCGCGTTGAGGGTGTTCATCTGCATTTGGAGCTCGCCTTCTGCTTCCGCTAACGCAGCTTTCTTGGGCGCTACCACCTACAATAGAAAATATTACATAGGGTTTCCACTCAATGATGCAATACGACTAAATAGTTCATAGTTCTTTATTGGTAATAGAGATAGTGCAGTTTCAGACTACAGTATTTTGTCCAGCGTATTGGGGGGATTGGCACTCTCGAAACTTCAAAAGCCAAACGCGCGTATACCGGCGTTTACGCTCGTTTTTTTCTAGCGAGTGTCAGTAGAATGAGGCGGTTCTCACGGCTTGTTGTGCAAAAACAAAACACGAGTGGTCAATCTGCTAATCTGATACCGCACATATGACTTATGACTATCATCGTGAATGTGGTGGCCGAGTGGATGAGGGCCTTGCGATTTGATGGTCGCGGGTTCGAATCCCGTGGCAGTCATGCGTAAATGGGTTTATCAGTCGAAAAAATCTATGTATGTATCCCACGTTCTCGCAACGCTGAAGGAAAACATCGTGAGGAAACACCTGCATGTCGTAGAACCAAAAGTTCGAAAACATGTGTCGAGTGCACGAAAGGAGCCTCTTCGAGGCGCACTCGAATACCTTTCACCACCCTGGTTCGAAGGAACTAGTGACACGATAAGAAGAAGAAGTAGCATGAGGCGGTTCTCGCAGCTTGTTGCGCGTATACATACGCGCAGCAAAAACGAACACAAATGGTCAATCTGCTCGGTTAATCTTCAATCTGAAATAGCACTTATGACTTTTGACGGAAACATCTAAAAAAAACACAAACGAATTTAAGAGGCTATTTGAAAATTTGGAGTCCCTGCGTTTCATTCTTACTCGGTAACGGTACAGTTTACAAACTTGATGTTAATATAGTGATTACTTGAGGATATAATCTAAATAAATGTAAGACAGAAACACGATTGGTGAAACTTTTTCGAAAGATATATTTTTTTGAAATAGGCCCTCTTAAAATCTGATTTACATCCATCCTCCGAATTTAGAGAATATTTACGGTTTATTTTTACACTATTGAGTGAGTAATCACAGAACTTAGATAAATGTAAAAGGATTTTTTTATAAATTCAATACTTTTCAAGCAATACGATGTTTTATCATTTGTCGCTTACGTCCGTTACTTTTGAACGACAAAAATCTATATCTAACCTCTTCCCTCGGGGTAAGGTGTCTAATTGCGCTATCACTGTCTTACAATTCGGCAGCTGTCATTTCTGAGAGTTTCACATATCCTCTTAATTCTAACTAGCTATCATCGTCATCCATTTCAGAAAACACATACTGCTGGGTCTCCTTTGTTTCCAAATATTCCAATGCAATTTGAGTGAGTATGGCAGGTCAATGGTCACCTTGATGACGCGGTCGTACACGTCCATGGCGCGCACCCAGCGGCACAGCCCCTCGCACGCGGACGACACCTTCGCGATCACGGCCGGGTCGAACTCGCGGTCCGGGATGTACCTGAATTCATGGGCTTTTTCAACCGACTTCAATAAAAGGAGGTTATCAATTTGGTTGAATGTTTTTTTTAATATGTTTGTTACAACATAACATTGTTGTTTATGAACCGATTTGATTTTTTTTTTTAAATTTGAAAGGATATACTTCCAGTTAGATCCTTCGTGAATCTAGATTCAGTAGAACAGAGGAGTACGTCTTGTATTAAAATCTCCTTTGGCTAGCCAAAGGTTGGCCATTCACGTTAAATAAAACAATACGCTGTATTTGATAACTGTGTGCATATTTTAAGATGGTGTGCGAGATTATTATTGTGTGCGTTTAAATGAATAAGATATTGTTAGGCGCGTGTGCAATGCGTGTTTACCTCGACCCCCGTAAAAATGGCAGAAATTTATGTTTGCAGATTCTGACGTATAACGTCTCCTTTGGCTACTCTTTTTATTTTATTTTTGGCTTTAGATTCTCGAAGGTTAGATGTCATAAAAATATATGAAAAACGGTTCAGTAGATTGGTTATGAAATAAATACAAAATAACTGAAAAAATTACGTCATCAAATGAGATTTTTGCGTAATTTGCTTTCCTGTGACTATTCAGTGGTGGTTACGGACACTTGAACGGTCCAATTGAAATCGGTAGTACCTAGTATGTTTTGTAAAACCTTGATTATAATGGCATCAAATTGGTTTTCAAACAAAATCACTGTAGTCAACCAACATTTTGAAGCTGGACAGTTTAAACTCCATAAAAATAACTACAAAAACTTACCCGGCCCGAATAAACTTCATAAAAAAAACTACAAAAACTTACCCGGCCCGTATAAACTCCATAAAAATTACTACCAAAACTTAAAACTAACCAATTGAGCACAAATCCTGAATACCACAGTCACGTCATGTCATCCATCTTTCGTGTATTTTTAATATTAATACCAGTTGTCTCACTTATCCCTGATCTTTTTCATGGTGGGCACGGGTATGTTGTCCTTGTCGTAGTTCCGCAGCCCGTCGAGGAACTTCATATCACCCAGCATCTTCTGCGACGGACCCCAGTAGTCCTCGTATGGCTTTCCTGGGTACAAGGCATGGACCATTTATGAACGCTTCGATAGCTCTGTTTTTTTAGACAATAACGCAATAAAAAAATAAAAAAATCGAGGGGAAACGCTATAGTAGTGTCACATCAGAAATCGATACTCATAGATCTGTGTAGCAATGTTTTGGTCATGGGCTATCTCTTTATAATAAGAGCACTTTGCTTGTATCGTCACTTGTTTAAGCTATATTTTTTTCTTTTTTTTTATTATCTCGTTATTTGCCCCACACGAAGACCGCACTCTACGCGCGAGGTTTCCTTTAGGAACGAATGTGAAAGTATGTCTACTACTCGTAGCTTGAAATGAAATAAAATGGTTTATTGCATGAAGTAGGTGTACAGTTCTAATTATTGATATTTGGTTTCACATACTCCACCGTCAGACACCGTGCAAAATTTATCATGCTATGGGTGATATCTAAACATAAATATTCACACACACACCCCTGCACTAGGATTCCCTGTGACGCATTTGACAACAAACATTTGTGTTCGTCACAGAAATATTTGCCCCGGCCGGGGATCGAACCCGGAACACCAAGCATCGTAGGCAAGGTCACTACCAACTTAGCCACGGTATCGTCGAATATGGTAATATGGTAGTTACCATTGGCATCCATCTTGCGGTCTCCCTTAATCCCCTTCATGACGCACACGGCCTCCATGACCAGCTTGACGCCAGCGGGCGGGTTCTTCATAGACTTGACCAGTGTGATGTCGGCGGGTTTGAGCGTGTTGAGTGCGTTGAGCGCCGCCTCCAGCGCCGGTACCGCCTCGGCCAGGTCGCTCTCGCAGTCGTCCTTGATCGCCTGTGCTGCTGCAGCCGCTTCGTTTGCTAGAGCCTCGTCTGCGCCTACTATCTATTGGGGGCAAATTGTGCAATAGGTGTTCGAATTCGTTCATAAGAATTTAGTTCATGTAACAAGCTTAATTATAAAAACTGAAAACCCGACTGCCAAAATATTATAGCTATATTGGATTTCTGAGACTTAATTTTTGTTTCTATGATAGTCTTATGAAAACAAACATTTTTTTTTCTTTTAAAACCCCATCTAAGGACACTCGAGAGATTTAGACAAATCTCACGATACCTTAATTGACAATCATCCATGCAGCGGTATGGAAGATACGAGGTAACAAAGAAATTTTGATACATACAAGATACGCGCGAAAAACATAACCCTTCCTTGGCAATCGGGTAAAAATCAATTATTTTTTATTGCTGCAAATAAGGATGTCTTCGTCAAAGTAAGTAGAAGTAATTTTATTAGATAAACCACAGCATGATAAACCACACAATGGGGAGACCTTTGCACAAAAGTGGGACACAATAATAGGTTAAAAAAAAAAAACCACAGCACTCGTAGCAGTAACGCCGTAGCAGCAGCATAGTAGCTACGCAGTAGCAGTTAACGCATTCGTAGCAAATACCTCGTGGTATTCATAGCATATACGCCATACACCGTAGCGTCCGTAGCTGCTACGCCGCACCAGTCGTGGCATTCCTAGAAGCTATTTCGTAGCAGCTACGCCGTAGCACAGCTCGTCGCAGACTCACCTCTTTCTGCTTCTCCACGACGACAGTGTCCTGTTCGATCTTGATCATGAGCTTCTCCGTCTTGTCGGAGGTCTCCACCAGTAACGGCTGCAGGTCGATGAGCTGCTGCTGCATCACGGCCACCTGCCCGGCTGCGAAGTCCAGCTGCTCCAGACCCGTCTCATAACTAGGGAAATGGAGTTAAATAGCGCAATCAGCCTATGTTCTAACACGCCGACTCACAAAAACAATGGTATTTGGCCCGTTATATAATCATCTACATATAGATGAATGCTATTAAACTTTTTTTTAATACAGTTTTTAAATTAAAATAGGATTTAATTTTAAATCTTAAGAAATATACAATTTGAAAAGTCTTAGTACAACTGCTACCGAAATTCAGATACCCCGAAGGACTTATTCTGGGTAACAATAGCTTGTGGAAGTAACTTATCCCTAGTTATTTTGAAGCGCCGGTACAACGCCGGCGAATCCTAAAGCAGAAACTAGTGTAAAAGTCTCACCGTATTCTAGAATTGGTGATCTGTTCCACCTTCATAGCGTACAGGCTTTGGAACGCCTTGATCAGCTCCAAGTAACTGGTGGGAGTCACGTACACCTTGCGACGCTGGTCTGCGAAGAACCTGCATAACAAATAGGCACTTCGTGTGTCACAGAAAAATGACCTCTATTGATAAGGTTGATAAGGTTCGGCTGGTATACAAATGGAATAGCTGGCACACCACCACACCAGCGTTATTCAGGTCTATTCCTACGTGTATAAGGTCGATACTCGCCTGTCACTGAGCGACACGACGCTCATATGGAACAGCTGGCAAATCTCCACACAAGCGATCCTCAACTCGTCTCCAACGTTTTCCATCTTTGAAATAAACATGGAGGCGACGCGTTCTAATGCCTCAGGCGGCCATGCTGTGAACCTGGAATGTGAACATCAATGTAAAATCTGATGTATATTTGGTCGTTGATGCAACTGCGTTTTCATTCCCTAGGCATCTTTTCTGCCATTGACCACCAGCTCGATGGATCGATGATATCCGTAATATTGCAGGCAACACCTGATATAGATCCGCACAGCTCAGACTAGAGATTAGCATTAATGGAGGAGGCCTATGCCCAGCAGTGGGACGATACAGGCTAAGGATGATGATGGTGCAACAGTTGTTGTACAGTTACCAGTCGATGGTGCAACAGTTGATGAGCGAGGGGAACATTCGCAGGCGGTTGCGGAACGAGTCTCCGATGGGCGACATGGCCATCACTATGCGCAGATTGGCCTTCACTCGCTCCACGTAGAACCCGAACATTGCCAGCGGGGTCGTCTCTATCTTGCGACCCTGGAACAACAAAATGTCCAATAAACATTGAAATTGAAATCTCTAGCACTTTTTACTACTTAGCAGTAAATGAGATCATGTACACACGTCACACAACCATAATATCCTCAGAACAACAAGATGCAACAGATGAATTTAACAAAGTCGACTGTACAGAGTATTTTTTTTCAATTGAACTTCGATGACCAAATGTTAAGTGCACCGACCAACACCGAAAAATGTTCAAAATAGTCTAACAACCGTTTTCTAAGACGATTTTTTCACTCAATGAAATACTTACATTTGAAATTTGACAGATGCCAGCCGAAACCTTTAGTAAAGCGGCGGCCATTTTACTACTTACGTAAGGCGAGTTTGAGTTTGAGGACTTAGAATACGGATGTTAGTGCCGCTTTTGATAAAAACTATACTCAGAAGGTATACAGTTATAATTTTTATTAAATCATCCCCGATTACGAATACCCTAGGATTTGGCCATCCAAAGCCCAGTTGAAAAATTCACCCTGTACATTATCTGTACTCACCGACTCTCTGACGGCGACTTGCATCTTGTCCAGAATCTCCACCTTCTCGTCCATCCCGTACAGGTTGGGGATGTCCCCCGTGTTCAGCAGCATGTTGATGTCCTCCACCATACCTTCGTACATTATCTAGAGTAAACAGTTCATCAGCCTTGTTTCTTTGATAAGATTATTTCAAAGAAAACGTTAAAAGGTAAACGAAGTTTTGGACGTAAGGATGACTAGGACGCGTAATATCGGGATGAAAAGTAGCATGTCCTTTTTTTCAACTTATTTATTACCTAGATCACACGTGCCGAGTACTCGGCCAAGACAGTGCTCTCGGCCGAGTACTCGGTAGTTATACCTACCGAGCATAGCGCCGAGTGCTCGGCTGAGCGAGTGATGTAAGCTTTCACTGTCTCGGCCGAGTAACATTTTACTGTCTCGGCCGAGTACTCGGTACGTGTGATCTAGGCATATAAGTGGTCGGCTGAGCGAGTGATGTAAGCTTTCACTGTCTCGGCCAAGTAACATTTTACTGTCTCGGCCGAGTACTCGGTACGTGTGATCTAGGCATATGAGTGGTCGGCTGAGCGAGTGATGTAAGCTTTCACTGTCTCGGCCGAGTAACATTTTACTGTCTCGGCCGAGTACTCGGTACGTGTGATCTAGGCATATGAGTGGTCGGCTGAGCGAGTGATGTAAGCTTTCACTGTCTCGGCCGAGTAACATTTTACTGTCTCGGCCGAGTACTCGGTACGTGTGATCTAGGCATTACTATACTTGTAATGAATTTCAGTTCAATCGATTAGGATGTTTCGGCCTCTATTCGAAATTAAATAGAAAAGTTTGAACGTTTCTTTACTCATTTTAATACCTATACCTACTTAGTGAGTTTGTTACCTGATTATCAGCGAATAAGAAGACCATCGGTTTCCCAATAATTCCGGCTTTCATTAGCATTCTGCGGATGTCATCCCGCCATTCCGTTTGACCGTACACGCGGGATATTTCAATCTACAATAAAAGAACCATTGGTTACCTAAGATCAACCATAACTCTCTATAATAGAGTTGAGAATCTGTTAGTATGAAAGGAATAGTTTACTGTAAAATCATGTTACCTGTATAACATTCATTTCCAGTATGCTTGCTGCTAACTTCACAGCACTGCTCCTACCACTGCCACCAACACCGACCAGAAGTAAGTTTCCTAGAAACGAACTGTTTTTATAGGACTGTCATGGTGCGCAGCAGATTGGTAAATTATGGATATTCCAACATCGATACACGACTGAGAAGGCAGCACACAGTTCGATTTTGAAAAATAAATTCTTTACTCGATCTCCTGGTTATTAGAATTGGTTGTTTTGCAAAGAGTGAAGCAAATTCAGGCACGTTAAACTTTAATGTGTAGTTTGTTCACAGTTATAAATTGGTACTTCTCTGCCTTACACTTCTCTTTTGTCTATGCGTACACGTAGTTTATTAGGTACTGAAATCCAATAATCAAGTGTGACACTTTATTCCCATCGAGTAACACCGTTTCCATTATTTTATTCCCATCGAGTAACAGTGTAACTCGTTGAGAAAAATAAAATCCCAACGAGTAACACCCTGGTTTGGGGTGTTACTCGATGGGAAAAAAATCCCAACGAGTTACTCGATGGGTACCCATCATTTATAGCCTACTTTCGGTACAGAATTCAACACTGCAATAATACGTATAGCCTCACCGTTATCCTGCAACAGCACGCGGGTGCAGCGCGAGATATGGTCGAGCGCGTAGCGGAACATGACGAGGGCCATCGGAGAGGAGGACACCACGTTGTACTCCTCCAGGTAGTACTCCATCTTCACCGCCATGTCGTCCAGATCCATCACCTGTGGGGTCCACCAAAAGTTACTACTTCTGTGTAATAATTTATATTTATATTTTGGAGTGAGACTTGCATCATCGCTTCCTATCAAAAGAGCGCCTTGCCCTTCTCGTTACTTGTTGACACAAAAATACGGCAAGAATGGCCAGAAGAAAGCCGCCTATTTTTTGTGGCCATTTAGGAACTCAAACACACCTCAAGTGACATTGGGCCGGCCACGTCTGCTGCTTGCCAGACGATCTTTGGGCCAAAACTGCCAATGACTGGCTCCCTCCAAACGCTAGAAAGCGGCGCGGCAGACCACGGCGAAGATGGCGCGATGAGCTTGATACATACCAACCCGACTGGCCCACTGCAGCACTAGACAGAATGGGAGGGAGGCCTTTACCTTGCAGTGGGACAGTACAGGCTACTAATAATAATTTACGAACTAAGAAGCTAGACGAAATCAATATAACCTCATTTTCAAATCGATAGAGCTGTAAATGGATATAAGTCTGACTCACACCCTGTCGACTTCCGATAACACGATATCATTACTTGCGAAAAATGCCCTCAACATTCCGGTGACTCGATATCGCGACCTATGACTGGGCTTTATTTTTTGTTTAATTCTCATTAATTTCCCTTCTTACGCTTACAACTCGCTTAACCCTCCTTCGCATTAGGATGTAACCATTTATAAACCGCATTCGCTCCCCAATAAGCTGTTGCACACCTGATCATATATCTTGGGGTCCGCGTCGGGCTCCATGTAGTTCCCGAAGAAGATGTTGGCAGCGTGTCTGTTGGCCAGCTTTTCCCCCTCAGGCACGTAGCCCAGTTCCGTCATCACCTGGTCCATGTGCACGCGGAACTGCCCGTACACCGACTTGTACACCAGCTCGTACAACTTCTGTCTGGGGGACGATCATTCATCATGGTAACTAGGTGGACCTTCTTAATGTTGTAAATGACTGAGTGAGAATGACACGAAAGGAGCCTGTTCGAGGCGCGCTTGAAATCCTTTCACCACGAGAAGAAGAAGAAGAAGATTTTGTAAATGTTATGTTGAATTGTCTAGCTTTCCAAAAAGAGTCCAGCTGAATCAGCGTTGGGTGGCCACTGAGGTCGTAAAACAAATGCTGAGCTGTACGCTTTTAGTTTAAACTTTAATGTCTATGTTATGTGTATATATGTACCTATGCCAAATAAACTTTTTTTTTCTTGCTTTCTTCTCTTTCTTTCTGGCTTTTTTTTCCTTTATTTTGTTTAACCTGTGGTGTCCCATTGTTGGGCAAAGGTCTGGCTAAATATCTAAATAAAAACATTTATTTCTTTCTTTCCTACATTTTTGTCAGTCCTCTCGGATATGCATCGGAAATTGGGAATTGAAGTAGGTCCCGTGCTGCGCGCCAGTTTTGACATGTAGAATTATTGCGATTTGTGGATTTTAAGATAGATTGACGTCTCAAGCGTTTTCACACGCCATTATTATAGGTACCAACACTACCAGTGTCAAAAATCAATTGTCAAGCCAAATCAACCAAAAAATTATTAAATATTAATTCTTCAAATAAACATAAACGAATTCATAATAACGAGCAAAGTAATGACAAGGTTTATACCCAGAAGTGCTTGCTGGAAGTAGTGGAACACGTCAAACCAACAAGTCCATGGCAGGTTGCACCGGTAGTGGCACTTACCTATCAGAGTCATCTACGAGGCGGTCGTAGAAGACGCGGTACGTCTCGTGTATCCACAGCACGACCAGCTTGTTCATCTCCTTCATGTGCGTGGACGGCACCAGCAGCACGCCCTTGATGACGCGCGCGAAGTCACGCAAGTTGAACAGGTAGTGGCATTTGCTCGGCGTAGGGAGGAACGAGTTGGTCACATTTTTATACACCTCCATAGTCGCTGCTACCACGTTCTGAAAGATTATTGACGATTTGATAATCGAATCATCTTTTTTTGGAGTTTTATGATCAATAGCAAGTAGTTCGCCCTGAGCTATAACCTCACGCGCCTCTTCTCCGTGAACTTTTGAATTAATTTGGCCCACCTGACCTGTCAGACATTCATCAGCCTACCGCTGACCACAAGTGGCATTGATAACTTAGCGCTTTCATGCTTGAAAACTGTCAATCTTGACATATCCTGAATATGAAATTAGTAGTACCCCTCAGTCCTAGGCCAAATATCAGAGCCTAGGTTTCAAACAAGTTCGGAGATCTTGAAACGACTAGAAAATTGTCACTTTTTAAATATGAACTAAGAAAAATATTCTCAATTAGAATACTGCCAGGTTACACCTACTTTGCTAGACCTCATAAGTGTCTCATTGAAGCCCTTAGCGAAGTGCCAGTCCATGATGGTGCAGAAGATCTTATTGAGGGTGTTGTCTTCGAAAGAATCCAGGGTGATGAGCAACATGTGCCGCGTCAGGCGCGATGTGATCAGGTTGGAACCGCCGCCGGGTGGAAGCATCGCCGACACGAATAGCTGGAAATGAACCAGTATTAACTACCTAGTTTTTTTTCTTTGTATCCTCATCATGGATTAATCATTTTACCAATGTCATTATCTTCTATAACAAAGGCCTTTTTTCCACTCCTTTCCTAAGAGGCAAGAGATTGACCAACATTTGGACGCAACGGGAATCTTAACCCTATTAGGTATTTTCAAGTTCAATCGTATGACTTTCGGGAGGTGAATTTCGTCTACAGTAATATGCAATTATCACTGAGTCTTCAATCAATGAGAACTGCAGCTTGAATAAATACTGGGCTTTCAAAATTGATCATCATACTTTGTAACTCAATTCAACGGCTGTATGACTCTAGCAAAGAGTTTGATCTTCCAATCTTGATGACTGCCAAATGCGTGAACCTTATATGTATGAAAATAAGGTGCTGTTTCCCTGTCTCCGGCTTCATCTAATAAATAATGTTCTGCAGTACTGACCACGTCGACGACCTCCTGTTTGACCATCTCTTTGAGGTCGTACCAGTGTCCGTGGTCGATCCACTGCCGGATCAGCTCTAGCGGAGGCTGCGCGGCGTACGTCTCCTTCTGAGGCATGCTCAGGTCGTCCACAAATAGGACACACTGGAATGAACAATGACATAACCATAATCAGCCTATAATGTTTCCACTGGTGGAACTCAGGCCTACTCTCGGCAGGAGAGCGAATGGGTCTTAATCCACCACGCGGACCCAATGCGGATTAGTGGATGTCACATGCCATAGAACATTTTTTTTCTGTTCTTTGACATGCCGATTTCCTCACGATGTTTTCTTTCACCGTTGCGAGAATGTGGGATGCATACATAGATTTTTCGACCGAAAAAACCCATTTACGCATGACTGCCACCGAGATTCGAACCCGCGACCATCAGATCGCAAGGCAAAGGGCCTCATCCACTCAGCCACCACGTCCTCATCATGACATCATCATAGAGAAAAAACGAGCGAACCTTATAGCTTATGATGTGTAAAATCTGAGGTAATTTAAATTTGGATTTATTCTATTAACTTCAATTATCTCAGGTTGGTATGCCATCTGACGGCCAACACCCTGTCACACACTTCCGTCCCAATTGCAATAATTCCCACAAATTGACAGAAAACGAGGGGAAAAATATTTCACATCAAAAAAAACCTATCGGTAGGTGCACCCGAAGGCCTAATTTTTATTTGTTTTTCTATTCTATATGGATAAGGTATTTAGGCCTTTTGCATTTTCTGTAATACTTATATAATTTTTTTTTTTTGCCTGAGCAGTTCACTGCTGGACATAGGATTTCAGGAAGAACACAATGACATACGATATAAGGGAGAGGTCTAATAAGACTATTTACCTTTTTACCCATGGACGGTCCGAACACACCCTTGCGTCTTCGATCCACCTTCGACATAATAATATCTTGTGTCTGAAATACCAAATCCGTATTCAATACAAAACATCACACTACATTCGCGCTTCAAGACATCCTTAACTCTTACAAAGCGTTTATTTAGGAAACACAATCAAGTTGATTCAGAAGTGGATCTTGTTATTTTTAGAATTTGACACGAGAATAAGTAGATAATACATTAACATATTTTTTTGCACACCATAACTAATTGGTAAGATTGTATTGAGATATTATTTGATTATTATTTATTATTATTATTTGAGATATTATTAGTATTGAGATATTATTTGATTTAAAATCCACGAAATAATATATGTATGTACTATATTATAATATATATATTATTGATTTAGTCATTTTTAATTATAAATATATATATAAATACATAATTATTTAGTATTATTATATTAAATATATATTTAAGTAATTAGCATTTAAGTTGTACGCCAGTTTTTCTTTTTTCTACCATCAACTGGTTGACTGGTAGAAAATGCTCTAGCATTAAGTCCTCCTTTTGTACTACATTTAAGTGTGTGCAATAAAGTATTAAATAAATATTATTCAAATTTTAAGAACCTTGTATGACATGCTTTCTGTGAATTTCACAATTTAACCTGGTTGGCAGAAGTCCTCGCGGAGAAGTTGATGGTGTTAGTGATGTACCGCTCCTTGGGCAGCGAGAGCAGGAAGTTGAGCACCAGCGAGGACTTGCCCGTGCCGGTGGGGCCCACCAGCAGGATGGGGATCTTGTACTTGACCATCTTGGTCACGAAGTACCGCAGACATGCGTTCTCGTTCGTCAGGATTATCAGGTCGTTCACCTGCACGGAGGCAGCATCAGTCTTCTTATCATGTCACTAGTTCCTCCGAACCAGTATGGTGAAAGGATTTCAAGTGTGCCTCGGAGAGGCTCCTTTCGTGCACTGGCCACATGTTTTCGAACTTTTCAGGTTCTACGACATGCCGGTTTCATTACAATGTTTTCCTTCACCGTTGCGAAAACGTGGGCATACATAGATTTTTTTCGACCGAAAAAACCCATTTACGCATGACTGACACCGGGATTCGAACCCGCGACCATTAGATCGCAAGGCAAGGGCCTCATCCACTCGACCACAACGTCTTCATAGCAGCATCAGTCAGCCATCAGCTTATACGAGAAGGCAAGTCAAGTAATGGACCAGTTTGGTGAAAGGATTTCAAGTGCGCCTCGGAGAGGCTCCTTTCGTGCACTGGCCACATGTTTTCGAACTTTTCAGGTTCTACGACATGCCGGTTTCCTTACGATGTTTTCCTTCACCGTTGCGAAAACGTGGGCATACATAGATTTTTTCGACCGAAAAAACCCATTTACGCATGACTGACACCGGGATTCGAACCCGCGACCATTAGATCGCAAGGCACGGGCCTCATCCACTCCACCACAACGTCCTCATAGCAGCATCAGTCAGCCATCAGCTTATACGAGAAGGCAAGTCAAGTAATGGACCGTTGGAAGAAGTCCCCTTATTCTTCTTATGGTGTCACTAGTTCTTTGAACCAGTTTGGTGAAAGAATTTCAAGTGCGCCTCGGAGAGGCTCCTTTCGTGCACTTGACACATGTTTTTAGATTCTATGACATGCCGGTTTCCTCACAATGTTTTCCTTCACCGTTAAGCACGTGTTTTTAATACACACTTAGATTTTTTGAACAGAAAAATCCATTGGTGTACGTTTGATTCAAATCCACGACCTTCGGATCGAAAGTCTTTAGTCTTTAGTTTTGAATAAATGTAGTCATCTTAAGATAATTGAAATTTAAAAAATATATGTATAAATTTAGAAATTAAGCGGATTTATACTAAATATATTTATATAATTTGTTGGTAGTCATCTTACTTGTCAGAAGAAAAATGTCTTTGCAAAATTAGGAGTAATATAAATGTGAAAGCTTGGGAGTGTATACATGTCTGTGCAGCTGACTGTACTTTTAAACGCCTCAATACTTTCTAGCATAGAAATGAAAACATTGACGATAGGTTGATGGGGCGCATGATGATAGGTTTATATTTTTTAGTAATTGTGTCTTTCTAATGTTTTTATATGGATCTACATTAGTTGTCCGAAATAAATATTTTGATTTGATTTAATTTTATTTGATAGATTTTTTTTAAAACAACTAAATGCAACTTTACCTTAGCATTACTGGCCAGCGGAACCTCCTTCTCCAGATCCACCCACGGGATCCAGGTGCCATTATTCCGCTTGTCGTAAACAAAGTCGAAGACGGTGTCCTTGTCTTGGAACAGCTGGTTCTTCGTCAGCTTGAAGGACTTGGGTTTGGGATAGTTCGCGTTGTTGCCTTCCAGTAGCTTGCGTAAGAAGCCGTCGAAGATCTTGCGGCTGTCACCTTCACCACAGAAGAAAGATAAAGAAATAATGATAAAGAGCGGTAGAAAGAAGGTCCCGAGAAACACCGTAAAGAAATGATGTTATAGAGCGGTAGAAAGAAGGTCCCGAGAAACACCGTAAAGAAATGATGATAATAAAGAGCGGTAGAAAGAATGTCCCGCGAAACACCGATGTTCATCACACAAATGTATGACCTGAAGCGGAAATCGAACCAGCGACACTCTGTGTAGCAGTCCAACACACTTGCCACTCATATCACAGACGTTTCAAAATTATTTTTATCTCATAAATAAGAGAAAGAGTCATTAAGAGAAAGGGTATTGTCTCATACAAACAAAAACATAAATCGTGAATTTAGGTCTGTGTTCACCAATGATAATCGGAAGATTAGGCCTCTTCGTCCGTTATCTTTGACGTTAAATCTATGAAAATTCGTGTCAAAAACGTCAAATCAAAACAACTGTTTAAAACTTAATCATCTGTTGGTGAACTCTGGTCTTAGAGTGAGCCATCTGATGTCAAAAATTTAACAACTAATAAATAAATAAAAATAAAAGTAAAAGTCTTTGATTAAAATTGAATGGGATTTATTAGATGGTAGTGGGTGGTGGCTGGTACAGTACCTGTGATGGTGGCACAGAGGCCCCACAGCAGCGCGAACACGAAGGTGCACTGCAGCCACACGGTGCTGAACTGAGACTCGCCCTCCAGGAGGCACGTGAATAGCCGAGAGAAAGACTGTAACATATTATACCTGGTGACTACTTTATCATCATTAGCTGATTTTGTTTGAGTTTTAAATTGCTCAGGGTTCAGATTTAACTACTCCGGAAACAGTTGAAATTTGGGATTAGCTAAAACTGCTCTAGGTCCACTAAAACTTCTTGGATCAGTCAAATCAAAACCACTCCAGTACCAGCTAAAAACTTTGAACTGCTCGTGCTCGGGTCTAAGCTCGAACTGTCCCAAATCGAATCACATCAAAATAAAACGGTTCTTTTGATTCCTGCTCCGCGGTTAGCTAAAAACTTAGAATCAGCCTAAAACTACTCCAGGCGAAGTTTAAACTGCTCCAGGATCAGCTAAGACGTCAGTCCAGACGCCAACTACTATCACTCCTTTTCATCCAAAGGTTGTCTAGAAAAAATCGCTTTAATCAATAAGGCCCCCATGTAGCCTCTATTATTTTTGGTCATTTTATTTTTAAGCTTCCTTTTATAATGTATGTTTCCTCGGGGTGTACACTGTACAATAAAGTGTTACTATCTATCTATCTAAGACTCACATAGAACTGATGTATCTCGCTGACGTACGAGAAGTGTTGGCAGCGCGTGAAGAGGAACTCGAAGATGGGCGGCACCAGCCAGTCGATCAGCTCCTGGATTAGCTCGAACTGCTCCGGAATCAGTTTCTTGCTCAGGTGCGTGTTGTATGACTCCAGGAAAGCTCGCCAACCTACACAATTTTAGTATTTTTGACCGACGTCAAAATAGGAGGAGGTAAGTTTATTACTTCAGAACTTTGTTGTTTATAAACCGAATTGATAAATTATTTTTTTGTGTGAGAGGTTATACTTTCAGATAGGTCCCATAGACATTTTATTAAATTCGGTTTAGTAGTTTAGTTTTAAAATTAAAATAACTGAAAAAAAGTCGTTACTTAACGACATTGTACTTAACAACGTAACTGCAGTGACTTTTCAATAGTCACTAGAACAGTCCGAGTCAAGTCGGTTGTTTTATGTTTTTGTAAAACCATGATTATATCTTCTTAGTCGGACACTCTTGACAGAGTGGTCGTGGTTATTATTGGGTCCTTATGAATGGCAGGTCCAGCTATGCGCCTCCACCTGGCTCTTTTCGACGCATTGCGCGAGCAGTCGGTAATGGTTGCGTTTGTGAGATTTTTGATGAGGTCTGACCATCTAGTTGGAGAGCGGCCACGGCATCTCTTGCCCCCTTGATTATGTAGGTATTTTATTTAATTAATCCATGACCGGGAGGTTTGGCACAAAGGAAATAAGGCCCATACCCAGCAGTGGGTGACACCGGG
Source organism: Lobophora halterata (assembly GCA_932526365.1). Lineage (NCBI taxonomy): Eukaryota > Metazoa > Arthropoda > Insecta > Lepidoptera > Geometridae > Lobophora > Lobophora halterata. Next base: position 10,569,189 of record OW052012.1, on the reverse strand, counting down.
CTGATGATGATGATGAAGAATCAGAGAGAGAGAGAGAGAGAGAGAGAGAGAGAGGTCACAGACCAGAACTAAGTTAGGTTAGTGACTTGTAAACTAGCTTCTGCCAGAGGTTTTGCCCGTGTTAAATTAATAGTAAGGGCTGTAGATATTTTCATACCCAATTGTTCTGGCTCCATGTATATCATGCCGCACCGCGAGACAGTAGCCGGCGATGCGAATTCCAAATCTGCCGGCTCGAAGATAAGGTTCATTTTGTTTGTCATCTAAAATAAAATCACAAAATCTCAAAAAACACTTGTGAACTTTTTAATATAATATCATCAATATATACAATATATATATATCAATATATATATATACAGGTTTTTTTTTGAGAAGGGCGGTGAAATCCAAGTCCGAAACCACGAGAGTTAAGAGAAAAGTCGTGAATAGTGTCATGCCATCGGTCAAATAATATCTAGTTTTTGTTAAAATCTTATACATTTGACGGAAATCTACCAAAATGATTTTTTTTTTAAAAGACACGATGTTTTATTGAACCACAACAAACAAACTTAAACTGGAACATGGTTAGATAAATATTGTATATTAAAACTACTAGGCTTTTTTAGTGTCAATAAAACTACATCGTGAAAAAAACAAACATTATTTGAAAATAGAGATATTTACTTTTTATTGACAGGGTGTCTGAAAATTTTCTGTCCCATATTCCGCATCCCTTTTGATACTGTCTATCTTGGTGTTATTAATAAATGTGTGGTGACCTGTATGATCTCCCCGCTCATGAGGCACAGCTTCTTGTTGTCGTCGAGCACGGTGTTCATGTTCTCGATCCACACGGCGTCCACGGGCCCGTCGAACAGGATCCACTTGCGGTCGCGCGTGATCGACATCGCGTACTCGCGGAACGCGATGGCCAGCACCCCGTCGGACCTGGGATGGTACTTACATTATAATAAGTACTTCATTTCGGATGAGGATTTTACGGCTGTCGCAAACGAGCCACCGACCACAGCGAGCGAGCGGGGGCGGGCGACCGTCAGTTAACATACATTATGTCGCTGTAACGACGTAGTGTATCCGAGTGTACGTTCGTTTCAGCACACGCCTGCTTCATTTACAGGTAATATGGTGTAGCTGCTCTTATTACTAGACAACTTATGTAGACCTGAGATGTAATCTACCTAGTAGCTTCCCAATATTAGTAGTATGGCAATAAATGACTGAATACTGAATGTTGCGCTTCAAAAGCCGAACGCGTGTACACGGGTTTACTCCGGCATTTAAGCTCAAACCGGGTGGTGGCGAGTATCAGTAACGCGGGCGCCCAGGCTCATAAGCGTGTCAACGCTTGTTTGTGCGAATTATGCAAGGCGCCTACACGTGTTTCAAAAAGAAAACACGTGCGCCAAAAACGCTCCTCTGAAAAGGCTAACATACAATACTAACATACAATCTAACTGTAATTTACACACTTTGAGCATTTTCCTAGGAAGTTGGCTAAAGACTGGTACGCTTGGGTCTTACCACTCATGCGAGGCAGGATCGAAACACCCAAACAGCTATCCCATGGTGATGGCTTTAGGTTTGATGATCCTGTAGATGGCTCTGAACTCCTTATGTCGCGGCGGCGGCTTCATCAGCTGCAGCACTCTGAGCGAGTCCCCTAGGAACTGGTACTATTGGATCTTACCATTCATGCGAGGCAAGGTCAAAAAACCCATACAGCTGTCTCATGGCGATGGCTTTAGGGTTAATGATCCGGTAAATGACTCCAAACTCCTTGTGTCGCGGCGGCGGCTTTATCAGCTGCAGCGCTCTGAGCGAGTCCCCTAGGGACTGGCACTCTTAGGTCTTACCATTCATGCGACGCAGGGTCGAAACACCCATACAACTGTCCCATTGTGATGGCTTTAGGGTTGATGATCCTGTAGATGGCTCCGAACTCCTTGTGTCGTGGCGGCGGCTTCATCAGCTGCAGTGCTCTGAGCGAGTCCGCTAGGGACTGGTACGCTTGGGTCTTCCCGCCCATGGGGGGCCCGACCACCATGAACCCGTGGCGCACCAGCATCATCTCGTAGATCTGGAGGGAATATTCAGGAGTGAGAAGAAAGAAGACCACAATCTCCGGACAAATAAAAGGCGGAATGAGTACCGAAGCTGCTGTATCGGGGGGCGGCGCGGCGGGGGGCAGGGATAGAAAGAGCACAAGCTGAGCGTTTATGGCAGAATGGCAGATACGCAAATACCTATATTTCAATACGGAAATGAAAGTTAATTTAATTTACATCAATGCAGCATGTTCCGACTTGTGCTGAGGCCTACTCTCGGCTAGGAGAGCTAATAGGTTTCTGACTCTGAGCTTATTGGTTGAGTGGGTGATGGCTTTTTGGATACGGACTCATTAGTCCCTCTTCCTTCTTTCATCAGTGAGAACGTGGTGTACACATAATTTTTGATTGAAAAACCCATATTATTTAACCGGGATTGAACCCGCGACCGCGAGTACCAGATCGCCAGGCAAGGTCCTCATCCACTCGGTCAGCACGTTCACGGTTCCGGTCAAATATAGGCAGTACCTGAATGATCTTCTCGAGGTACCACTCGGTGGGTTGCAGGTTGCGGCGCTCCATCTCCTTGATGATGCAGCGCAGCAGCTCGGCGCGGTCCGGCTGCGGGACCTCCACGCCGGGGAACAGGTCCCCGTATATGCCCATGAATAGAGGCACGTCCTGTATACCACATTTAAATTTAGCTCAAAAAACGAAGAACGATAAGATTGCCGACTCGTGGTCACTCAAGAACTGGTAAAATGACACCTTCCTTTTATGTATTTGATGATAAGGTTCTTCGTAGGATGCCTGGGATAGATAGATACTCAGATAAAAAAAATATTAAATACTGTACCGTTAATATTAAGCTTTTTGCTTATAGAGAGCAGCATTTGAGATTTCCGTTCGAGTTAGTCAAGTGCTGATAGTCCATTTCCACCGTAAGTGGCGCCACCTAGCGGCTTTGTGTGGTATTTTTATGTCTACCGATAATGGCCGCTCAATTACTTCTCATTGGCGTTTTGTATTCCGCCGAGTTAACACGTCCGAACAGCTCCTACCTAGGACTGTTCCATACTTATTATAAGTTTTCAATATCGAATTCGAAACTATCATTCGAAAAAGAAATAAAGTGTTTAAAAAGTGCAAAAGGGGAAAATGTAAGTACCCTCTTTTCTTAATGTAGCCGATATGGCTTTATTAAATTGAATTATTTAACGGTTTATTCCGTTCGGTATAACATGTATGTGTATACAATATAAAGATAAAGATATTGTCCATCCGCCCAGGTTTGTGTAGCAGAAACACTTGATGAGATTCCCCAGTTACATAAGAAAAAGTGTTTAAATTTAAATTTATTGATCTAGATAGCGTGAATTTGCGCTACAAGCTACCTATATAGCTATCAAGCTCAAGCTGCAGGTCATGCAGCCCTATAAACGGCAGCTCGTCGAACTATCCGAGCAGGATTCTGCGCGTCTGCAGGAAATCTAGCGTACCGACATACCTACTTACGCTGCTGTCCAGCTGAGTGCACTATATTCATGAAAATCGGTGAGCTACGCAAACTTTTTTAAATTTTGTTGAAGTGATTCTAATAGTCTTTTCGGGTCAGTGGTTCAACGTTTATTTTCCTAGTACGCAAGTCCACGACTGGTGCTATTACTAAAGAAATAAACTTTCATAATATACAACGTTACGAACGTTTTAATGATAGTATGAACTTGAGTACTTAACTGTTCTACGAAGTTTTTTGTCGAAAAGCCATTGACATGGGAACCGTCTGTTCCAAAAGATCCGATGACTAGTTCTAATGTAGGTTCAATCGTTTAGATGTTTTTTGGTTAGTATGTAAATATTCCTACACAATTCTCATTAGACCACTCCAGGTGGCATTGTCTAGCAAACAAAAAGGGGAAAAATACGTATAAGTACACCTTACGTTGTGGGAGTAGGTATCATACCTATTCAAGAGAAATAGGTTTTCTTCAGAAAACCCGTAAGATTTGAGCAATAATAATACCTAATTTAATTGTTTTTCGACTACCTACCCGATTTTTATTGAAATTAAATAATGATGCAAAATTATTCAGATTTGTTGTAGAAATCATTTCTACCACCAAGCAAGCCCTCACACAAATAATTTTGAGTCACACCTCCTTAGAACAGTAATTTTGATTTGAATACGCAGTAATTTTCTAGGTTGTAATAGTGGTGTAATAGTAACAATAAAAGCTTAACATTAGGGTAACCTATGGTTTTACAAAAGATGTACTGTGTCTGAAGCAAGACATGTATAATTTTAAAAAACATATATATTATGAATTCTCCGCGGATTTCAATTTCGGGAACTTTGAGTAATTACAAAATTTGAGAGATGTTGAACTGCTTTAATTTACTGTACATGGAAATTAATCTTATGTCTCTGCTCACGCAAGGCATCATTAATCTGCCAACAGGTTAAAGCTAACGTCCGGGGGGTGTATATAAGTATTTAAAGTATTTATTTTTCTTTCGTGCATTATTAAAGTACCGACTTTGATTCAAGTTTTTATGATGTCTCTGCTCACGCAAGGCATAAACAATCTGCGAACAGATTAAAACTAACCTCCGGGGTGTAGATAGTGTTTATTTTCTTTCGTACACTATTAAAGTAAGTACCTACAACGAGTCAAGTGTTTATGATGTCTCTGCTGACGGCAAGGCATTAACAATCTGTCGACAGATTGTCTGCCGACAGATTGGAGCTCCCATCTCGAGGGTGAGGAGCAAGTATTGATTTAATGACAAGACTTTTATAATATTTTACCTTGTAGTGTTCCACTACCTACATTACTGTATAGTCTAACCGGATGCATTTGTTCTTGGCAAACCTTAAGCTGCAAACAGATCTAAGTATAAAAGTTTAGCTTTTAAGGACATAGTTCCAGTACCTACATTGAAATCTATAGATGTTTCTGTCTACGACAAGACATCAGCAGTTTTAAAACGGTTGCTCCATCTTAAATATTGATGTCGAGCCCGTACTGCTTTCATAAACCAGACTCAAATAGGCACAATAGAACTATTGGATACCTGCTCACTGCAAGGCATCAACGATTTGCAAACAACTTAATTTTAGGTTCTGTAATGCTTGTATAACCAGGTTTACCAGGGAATGTTAATAGTAGCGTAGGAACGCATTGAAGCGGCAAAACATTACCAGTGAATCACAAGATTCCCAAAGAAGTTACGCAAGACTATTGTATTAGCTACTTCCCAGTTCGTACACTCTTTTTACTAAACTTATGGGTGACTCAACTCACGGTAAGAGCACCAAAATAATGGAACTTTGTGTGCTCGATAGCACGTAATGAAGGAAAGTCCTTGTTTAGGATAAAAAATATCAATAATTTATAATTATAAAATAGTTTACAGCATACTATAAATTCATCTTAACTTAGGCTAGAAATTGTGAGATATTTTTTCAACTCTCTTTCGAGAAATGAACTACTTACGTAATGTTTTTATCAGATACCCTCATGGTATTTTTAATAAAATTGTTTATTTAAATGACAACAAGTGCTCGTCTTGCCCCTTGCTTAGCCATTATTGGCTCGAACCTTGTATTTTAGTAAAGTATCGTAATATTAAAAGTTTCAAAAAAAAAAAAAAAAAAAAAAAACAAGCAAGTAAGTACCCTACTTACTTATCGATATCACTCTTATCAAAAATATTATTTCCAAATATTGTCAGTAGGTACTTTATGAGATCTAAGCTGTCGCCTCCAAATTAACATAAATGCACTAGATGCCTGTGTATCTTCTTAATCGTAATATAGGTACGTAAACTACGGAAGTAGGTACCGTATCAATTAACCCTGTTCAACAATGAACACTGACTAGAGCATGATACAAAATAGCATGCCTGTAAACTACAATCGTTTTCTCCTAATTGAGTGTTTGGCTCTGTTGTCAAGAGTTCTAAATAAGCCTCCCAAAGGCTTCAGACTTACAATATAAATGTACGTCAAACCTTAGTTACAAATGAACTAAATAGTGTTTGAGCTTATTATAAAAGTTTTAAATTAACATGGTCGCATTAGTCTAAGCAGACACTTATCTGGCTCGAATGATAAGAATTTTCTGTACATGAACATATTATTGCCTTTAACTAGTACTAGTTTATTTAAACAGTTGCTATACCTATACCTAGTTAGTAGGTATATGGAATATACTATATTATGTATTTAAAGTGAACTATATTTATAGTACCTAAATATCAAATATTTCGAATGGCAACGACTGCACCTAGGCAGGTACTTAATTTTTCATGTCTTTATTGAGTTGCTTAATAGGCAAGATCAAATCACTTAACCCAACATACTGATTGCCCAATATCTTATTGCCCAATCTTATCACTTTAAGTATGTTCATGCATTTTATATAATTATCATACATGCCTGTCACTCAGGCTGTTGACCAATGCTGTATTCCAAAGTTTTATTGTATATTATATTCGTTAGCTATCAAACGAACTTCGCAAGCGATTGCATACCGACTACGTTCGATCTTTAATTGATTAAACTTTGTTCATGAAAAATAAAATGTTATGGTTATAATGAACAACAACAAAACAACTGAAATGACATAATATCCTAATATCATCTAGCGAACATTTGCAAACAAGAATGGCTCTCATTCATTATAACGATATGACGGGACGCTGACTTGTCAGCTCACATGATTTCTCGATTCTGGAATCCTTCCCATAATGATAACTTTTAACGTTACTCTTAGTTTTATGAGTAAACGCAGTAGGATAATAAACTGATGTTAAAGGTATACATCAATGAAAAATTGTCATTTGGCATAACTGACATGAATCAATACTTACAATTCTATAATATGTTATTGTTGACTATTGCAATATAATAATTTCTTATCGTGTCACCAGTTCTTTCGAACCAGTGTGGTAAAAGGATTTCATGTGCGTCTCGAAGAGGTTCGTTTAGAATCACTAACATTTAATTTGCCAAATAGCTACCTAAACTAGGTGATTCGGTAATTGTCTAGTAATTAATGTTATTGTATCTACTTAACTTGATACAGTGATCAAAATCACTGCATTGGAAGCATAATAGAAGTGTCTCTAAATAATATTAAACTACCTAACTGGAATTACGAATAATTGGATAGTGTCGACACACCCAATTATCATCACGCTAATAATTTTAAAAAAACTATAACATTATATTATATTACATTGATTATTTTTATTATTTTCCCTCTAGTTTATTATAACCACGTAAAAAAATATAGAGAGGAAGGCAATGTGAAATTGTTTTTAAACTTTTTTTTTGAGAAAATATATAAAATTGATTTAACATAATAACTTAATCACTCTCATTCGATTCGAAACAAAGTATTTGTATTTTAAATACAGTTTAATTAAATTAGTATGAAGTATTATGCTAGTAAATACTACAATACATTTTTAAATAATAATGTTCACTTATATTTCGAAGGTATCGAACAAAACTGATTAGGCACACATGGCTGTGTAGCAAGTATACCGAGTGATAATTATATCGAAGCTGTGAACGCAGTAACCCTGAAAATGTGTTATGAGAGTAACCAACCTCCGACAGTGGTTTCTGAAATATTGTTTGACCTCGCTGAAGGTCTGTCATAATCAGTATTTAAATATCCTATATCCTATACTTATTACATAAAGTTGTACGTAAGTTGCGAGTTATGTTTAACGTAGCAAATACAATGATTGTTATTAAAACAAACAAAATATCATAATTCATATACTTTATTACAGGTTCATATTGAAAAATGATAATAACTTATGTTTTATTAAGAACTTACAATAAATCATCACATTGGCGTATAAGAACCTGAAATTTCACGTTGCAAGTGGCGTCACCAGGCGATAGCAAACAGAATCTCTATAAGCAAAAAGCTTAATATTAACGGTACAGTATTTAATAGCGGCGTTTTCCCTGAAAGAAAACGCATATTAAATACTTACCTTAATATTAAGCTTTAGTTTGATTTCTGCCTGGTGAAAATACGTAATAAAAAGCCAATGAGAAGTAATTGAGCGGCCATTATCGGTAGACATAAAAATACCACACAAAGCCGCTAGGTGGCGCCACTTACGGTGGAAATGGACTATCAGCACTTGACTAACTCGAACGGAAATCTCAAATGCTGCTCTCTATAAGCAAAAAGCTTAATATTAAGGTAAGTATTTAATATGCGTTTTCTTTCAGGGAAAACGCCGCTATTGTACACCAACAATAACAAAGCAATAGAACAAACTATAAAAGGCCTATAGTTATTAAATTGTAACGGGTATTTATCGCGCACACCTTAAATATTTTCATATTTTAACAGCCGTGGTCAAGGGTATTGGAGCTATCGTCGCAGTGAAATAGGGGCAGACCTACCCTCATTTGGTCGACATAAATGTTCGGCCGGCACACTACACTAACTACATATGTGTGACAATCGCGAAAGTCTACCAAAAACTATAAAATTTGTGGTAAGGTAAGTACCAGACCAGACCAGATATGTATGACCAGAACGTTGGCATTGAGCATACCTGTGATTTCTGTGGTGTGTATGTGATAAATAGTCGGACGACATCGTTGAGGCAGCTGGATTTCGCTGGATATACTTGGCGCAGGATCAGAAAGAGTGGAGAGCTAGGGAGCAGGCTTATACCCAACAGTGGGTTGATGTGGGCTAATATAATAATAATAACATACCTGTGAAAGGAACTTGGGCATGTTGACGTCAATAATGGCGCGCAGTACGAGCTGAGCCTCGTCCTTGTCAGGGTAGTTCTTCTTGAGTGCGCCCGAAGCCAGCAACACGGACTTGACGGCGCGCATGCCGTAGTCGTAATGGTTCTGCGACGACAGCTGCTCCGAGCACAGCTTGTACGCTTGCACGATTTTACGCGCCAATCTGTCATGCCGGCCACACACTTTACGATATACTGGCGCTAGAAAACAGCGTATGTACCTAAGAGACAGTGGTGTCTTACGACGAGCTGTGGCTCGAGTCGTGTAGGGGCTTCGAGCTAAGCTCATTGCCCCGGCTTCAACTCCAGGGGCGACTACCCCTGGGTCACGTGGTCCCTGCTGTACCTTGACAATAGTGAAAACACAGGAAAAGGTACAGACAGGGCCGCTTTGTGCGGTGGATTAAATCTTTGGTCCGAGTGCGTGGGGGTCTCGGCACGGCGCCGGCGCGTCAGCCTAGACTCCCCGCACTCGGCCGGTTGAGGGGGGGGCGAGAAGCGCCCTCCCCCATTACACATTATTATTTACAGTACACAATCAGTTTAGGTTTGACACGATAGAGTAAACAATTGAGAGTAGAAAGCGAAGTTATATATTTGTGGTGTATAAATTTAATAAGGAAGTTGTAAATAAGGTGGCGACAGTAGTGGGAGGTCTATGTTTTCTTTTTTTTTTTTTTCTTTTTTTTTTTTTTTTTTTAATTTATTCGTTATGTACCTAAACTGGCGCAAGTCTAAACTTGCGTGTAAGCAATACTGTTCCGGTCGGAAGGGCACCTAGCTAGTGAAATTACTGGGCTTTCGAGACTGACCATCAAAATGTCTCAAGCGCTATATTAGTGTTGCACGGGCCAAAGCCCTGGGTAGGACTATTATGGTAATGGGCAGGCGTGATCTCTTACTATCAGGAGAGCGCCTAGATAGTCTCGCCACTTATTATCATTACAAAAAGGAAGAGCAGTGATGATGGGTAATACTATAGTCGGTCGGTCGGTCGGTTGGTAATAATCAGTGCTGGAGAGTGGAGGTTGATGTTGACGAGGGATGAGGGAAGGGGAGGGGGAGGGCGAGGATTAGAGGGAGAGGGAGAAGGGCGTGGGGGGGTACTCACGGTCCGGCGCACACGAAGCCGTTGGAGTAGAGCGTAATTTCGCCGATCATGGCGTAGTCGGGCACCATCATGGCCACCGTGCGGAACAGCACCTTCAGGTTGTCGGGCAGCTCCGTGCGGCCCGCGTACCTGCCACCCCGAGTCGAGTGTTAATGCAACCTATACCAAACTCATCAGCCTGTTTGATCCATTAACACCCGGAGTCAGGGTGTTACTCGATGGGAAAATAATTCCCAACAAGTAACACAGTTACTGATTTGGGTGTTACTCGATGGGGTCCCATCGATCCCATTAGTTTTTTTTAATTTATTTACGAACAGTTACAATTTTGAACTTTTCTCTTATGTTCTATACTATATCGTGTTGTTGTGTACAATAAAGAATTACAATATTAAAAAATACTTTAGGTAGGTGTTGTAATAAGACCGGTTTGAAGTTAGGCGACGATACTATAGATAGATAGAGCGTAATCAGCGACACGAACACCAACAAATGCTGAAGTTCAAGAGTGTACATGCTGAGTTTCAAGTTCAAAAACTTTAAACCGGTCTAGATCCGCCGGCCGTACTATAATTATAACCCATCTTTGGGGTCCTACCCGTTCGGTAACACATGATACAGAGATTAGTAATAAAATACAAAACTTTTAGATCCTCTCACCCAGGGTTCATGGTGATGAAGACGGAGCAGGTCGGGTTGAGGCTGATCTCGGTGCCCTCGAACACGAATCTCTTCTCCCTCCTGAGGATCGCCAGCTGGATGGATAGGATCTGCTGCGCCACCACTGACAGCACTTCCAGCTCGATCCGGTTGAACTCGTCGAAGCACGCCCAAGCACCAGACTGGGCTAAGCCCTGGACAGCAATATCATTAGCTGGCACTGCTAATATACTATAATTTAGCTGAAAGCTCCATCTACCGGTGCAATAGCAATGTCGTTGATAACTTCACTACAAGTCCCGCTCTGGCGCTGCCGTCGGAAGTTAGCAACTACGCCTCACTTCAAGAATAAATAAATAAATATTTTGAACATTTTACACAACGCCATCTAGCCCCAAACTAAGTAAGCTTGTACTATGGGAGCCAAATAGCTGATATAATACTTATATATATATACGTTTTTTGTAAATACATACTTAGAATACATAGAAAACACAGACCCAGGATAAACACCGATGTTCATCACACAAATATTGGTACTGAGCGGGAATCGAACCCGCGACACCGGGCAGTCTAACACGCTTGCCACTCGGCCATCCGTGTCGTCAAGTGTCGTCAAATATGAAAGTCCCATGTAGCACTGTTCTGTTCATGGGCAGGCGCTTTGTTCGCATTATAAGCCTGTATAAAGACGAGATGTAGTGATGGTGATGAAGGTACCTTGAAGAACTTCCCGAGCGCCTTGTAGTCGAGTCCGTCGGAGCAGTTGAAGACGACGCACTTCTTGGCGACGGCCTTGGCGAGGTCCTTGGTGGTCTCCGTCTTGCCGGTGCCGGCCGGGCCCTCGGGCGCACCGCCCAGGTTCAGCTTCAGGGCACTCATCAGGGTTCTGGACAAAACCGTTACCGTTGGGAGGCATCCCCTACAGGATGCCGTCTAGGTGGGTACCAACACTGAGCCAGATATTCTGTCGCAAAGCAGTAATGTGTTAGCATTACTGTGTTCCGGTTGGAAGGGTAATGAAGCTAGTGAAATGATATGAAATAAAATGAAATGAAATATTGTTTATTTATGAAGTAACTAGGATTTCCTATATCTTTGTTCCGCTTGCGCCGTACCTTCGCCTTATGTCGTTTCTGTCAGATTAGCGCACGTATACGGGTGTTTTAAAAACCGAACGCGCGTACACACACGCATTCAGGATTACACCGACGTTTACGCTGTTGGTAGTGAGTGTCAGTAGTAATGCGGGCGCACGGGTACGTGTGGCGCGACGCGCGTACACGCGCTACGCAAACCAAACAACGCTCTAAACTCTCACGATACCGCTAAGCTTAGAATTGCTATGCGAGCTATGGAACAGGCTATGCTCTGTCTCAGAGAGCAAAGGGATGACATCCGCAATCAGTCATCCGACAGTAGACCAAAGTCATCGACAGCTCACAAGTCCAGTTGAAGTTACCTGAAGCATCTGTCAGTGAGCGGCGTGGCGACCAGTCTGCCGATGTTCCCCAGGTACTCGAAGCCGTATTCCACCTCCGTGGTGATCATGGAGCACATCATCTTGTCCACGCGCCAGTAGTAGCGCAGTTGGGAGATCCAGTTGAAGTCGGTGGTGTCCAGCACGTTGCGGGATACCATTTCCTCGAGGATGGAACGCCCTAGGGTCAAATATTACAGCTGGATGCGACATCTTAAGCCTCATCAAGACTCCCGCGCTGTCTGTATCGCACATTTGTTTATACAGTTTTGAAGATATAAATAACCCTTGTTAATATTTAAAAAAAGTGGATTTTAGTTTGTTTTTTGTTTTGATATGTTTAACATAAGCGAAGGAGATTGGGAAAACCGTTTGGCCCTATTTCCTTCGCTTATATTAAAACAACAAATCAAAACAATATATTTATAACACTTCGAGACAGATCTGGTTCGAATGACGTTTGTGCAAAGTACAGCGTGGAATTGGATAATCTTGATAGAGAAGAGGTCCTCTAATACATGATAATAATAAATAATGATAAGGCTTCTCAATGAGAGGAAGAAGAAATATGGAGGGCGCCGCGCGGGGTAGCGGGGGAAGCATCAAATTCCGAGCCACGTATCAGCCAAGTGTCATGTTTATTCGCCCGAGTTGTAGTAACAAATTCACCGCTCCACTTTTTTGAATACATATATAGGGTCCAGCAGTGTGTACAGATGGAGAAGTAAATAGCAAATAGGGTTGTCTTAAACAATTATTGTATGAAAATTTCTGATACGATGTATTCAACCTTTGTACACGTGATAGTATTCACACTCTTAGTCTGAATTCGCCCCCTCAGGGCTTGTAGGGACATAACACTACACGTTGTATAGAGGGTCCAGCAGTGGTCGCACTCACCATGCACGTCCAGCACAATGAGCGCCTCCACCGTGATCCTGTTCCCGGGCTCCAGTTCCCCCTGCACCAGGTACACGAGCCCCGTGATCTGCTCCGTGGAGCGCAGGACCAGCTCCGGCAGGGCGAACTTCTGGATCGCCTCCGTCGTCTGACAAGAAATACCATTGATGTTACGGGAACCTTGGGAGCTAGAGAATAGAGAATGAAACTCTCGTTTCAAACTTCGGCGAGTCATATCTCCTGAGGATGCCTCGTGTAGAGGCGAAACACGTGTTGAGTTCTAAATTGGGTTCTATGTTTTCGCGGCTTTGGTTTAGATACTGAAATTCTAAACTAGAGTTGGTACATGTCTTTTCTTTTAGAAAGTTGAGAAGCAGAACCGTACATTAGGATAATAGCAGTCTGGGCGAAGGACCAGTTCATTCAAGGTGAAGTTCTGGTTCGCTTCCGTTGCCTATTTATGTTTGGAGCTGGAGAGAAGGCAAGTCGGATATCGAAGCAGATGAGTAGGAGCTAGTGACAGTGTCTTTGGTAGAAGTTATTTCTTGATGTGTTCGATCTTGATCTAAAGGGGTGAGGAGAAAAGGGAAATAAGATGAGGTATGGTAATGGCCTCTAACATACAGTACAGTAGACAGTTACCTCAATCAATCAAATCATTTATTTGCGTAGTAAGGGTTTCCATGCAGGGTTCTTCAAATTCTACTACATAATGGTGGTGCAAACTTACATCTACCACTTAGGCATGCAAAATGTTTATCCTATGCACAGAAGTATTAAAGTATAGAAACACAATGTAGTACATTGAAAATGCGACCACTAAAAGGGAGCCACTTTGGCTACTTTCTAGTACATTTTAATCCAAAGCTAATTTTCGAAAAAGAGAAGTAACAGGGCTAGATATATATTATATGTTAAAACTACTAGGCTTTTTCATTGTTAATAAAACTACATCGTAAAAAGTAACAAAAATTATTTGAAAATGAAGATATTTCATATTTATTGACATGGTGCCTGAAATTTTTTGGTCCTGTCTTGCGACTCCATTTTGGTTTGATACTGTCCATCTATAGGAACAACGTTATTCATCTATGATCCTATATATTACCTCGGTGGTGTACTGCACACAGGAGCCGGCCTGCACGATCTGGCCGGGCCAGGCCAGCACCCACTCCTCGCGCACGCTGACGGGGTACGCGGTGATGGACTCCGAAGCCACGTCTCGCAGGGAGATCATCATCTGGTGCTCCAGCTGCTGCAGCCAACGCTCAACCATGCCCTGGACATCGACAATACTTCAACGAATTGTGTTTTAACGAGTTGCATTGTACCCTAGGAGCGGTTTCAGACTAGCGTATTAAACCGAGCGGATTTGCCACACGTGTTTCATACGCGCGTACACAAAGGTGTCTTCACGGTTTAATAGCGCTCGGCGAAAGTGGAGGGGAGCTCTGCGCAAGTGAGGTAAGGGAGACGGCGCCTTTTGGTTTCGCCGGCAACGGGCCTTCTCCGTCGCGTCGCACCCCTCCCGCCAAAAACATCTAAATCGACATCTGCGCATTCAAGGTCAGCGCTATTAAACCGTGAGGATACCTGTATACGGGCGTACACCGGTGTTTCAGCTCAGTTTTTTGGCAGCGAGTGTCATAGTGAAGCAGGCGCTCGGGCGCGTGAGCCCGCCAACACTCGTACGCGTGTCGCGCGTACACGCGCTGCAAAAAACATAACAGCGTAATAATGAGCTATGACCATCGAAATATCTCCGAAGTGGACGAGCGCTATAGTGTAGCACCAGCCTATGTAATTCATTCTATGTTTTCTATGTGTTTGTGTGCACCATTGTTTTGGTTATGGGCAGCCGTGATCTCTGACACTCGGGAAAACGCCTAGACCGTCTCTTCTACTTGTTTACATAGAAAAAAAGTAAAACCTTGATGTGTTCAGCTGGTTAGTATGATTCGTCCTCACCTTGGCGTCTGCGGGCTGTATGGCGGCAGACAGTTTGACGATCTCCCCCTCGGCCGACACCATGCCGACGATCTCCTTGTGCACGTTGAAGTCCAGCGTGTAGATGCCCTCGAAGCACTTCTTCAGGTGAGGCTGCACGCGCATCGGATCCTTCGTTTCGGAGAGGATCTCTAGCAGCTCATCGTTGGACAGGAAGAAAAATCTAAAAATACAAAGTTCCATTTTTTACGACTGCAAATAAGGTCTCTATTTTCTATCAGCTTTTCGATGTTGGCGACGGCGTCCGGCGACCCCGACACACGACTGGTCGCGTATCGCAGTCACCAGTCGCCATCGCTTTTTGACGAAAATGGTTGAGAAAAGCTGACCGCGCAACCGGAACCAGAAAAGTTCGCGCATATTGTAAATAATCTTTGGAGGCTAGTAATTTTTTTTCGAAAATATGAGAACAACCTCTTCACTGGATAAAACATTGCACTCATATTGTCTTTTTCTGTCTTGGTTTTAAGTTTATGTAATTATTCTGACTTTTCAAGGTCATTTCTGGTCTAGAAGAAGTAACTTCTATTTAAGATAATTGATTGATTCAGGCGTTACTTTGCGGAAATCCATAAATATCAACAAATTATATAAATATATTTAGTAATAAATCCGCTTAATTTCTAAACAAAGGTTTTAATTAACTTAACTTTAGTTCAACTAAACCAAAGAGTCAACGAACAAAAAACTAATGTTTAAAGATACGACACGTGTTTCGCCTCTACACGAGGCATCATCAGGAGGTGTGGACTCGCCGAAGTTCGAAACGAGAGAGAAACTCTCGTTTCGAACTTCGTTTGTTTAGAAATTAAGCGGATTTATTACTAAATATATTTATATAATTTGTTGATAACTAATATTTATTTATGGGAAGCAAAAGTTCGTTTGAAAGAAAGTTATTATTAGGAGCAAGGATGGATGTTTATAAGTAATTTACCTTGGGAAGAACAGCCTCTTCTTCTCAAGGTAGTCGTTGAGCCCCCTCTGTATGTCATCCAGCAGCGCGTTGCTGTACTTGAGCTTCCGCAGCAGCCCCGGGAAGTCGGTGGCGGGCAGCACCATGGGGTCCTTCTGCGTGGCGACCATGATGGTCTTCCACTCCTTGTCCACGTCGCGGAAGTTGCGCGCCTCCGTCGGCATCTGCCGCATTATGTCCTCGCTGGAGAAGATGGGCTCCAGGTACATCCAGGTCGCTTGGCACTGGAACACACATTACATTTCCAATATAATTTTCTGGTGGTTGTTGTCACTTTTTACAGTAACAATGAATATTATTTAGCAAATGCTGATTTGGACGCCAGTTTCTGCCAACTTAGATTAGGCAGTTAAGTTAGGTAAATAAATATTTTGTATTTTTTGCATGTGTGTTTAGTTGTAAGACTATTATAGTATTATATAAGTATAGTGCATAATATTGTAAGTAGGTACTTATCAAGTTGTCACCAATAAATGATATTTTACTTTTTTTACTTTATTATTGTCTCTTTGAAGTTTACCATTCATTACTTGCTACTAAAGTCATCTGCAGGTGAACTCGCTTTCAACTCATAACATAAACTAAGGCATACGTAAACAGTTAGCCTCCTCTGTCACTTGTCCTACGAGTCTCTGTAGCAGGGTTGGCATCAATCTGGAACTTTGTTTTCACCCTCCCAACGGTTCCACATTCCCAGCTAGATTAAGGCATTGTCCTAATAGAACGCGATTACGCGATCATCGCAAGTTCGCGCGGATTTCAGTCGTACGAATCTACGATCAAACATCCTTATGTCGAATAGCTGTACTAATAGACATTCGCGTGATGCGATCGCGCGACTAAAATGTTTGTAAAACTATACGCGCGAACTTAGTTCGTAAGAACGCGCGATTAAACATATTGAATTCGAATAAGTGTCCTAATTGAAATTCGCGCGATAATCGCGTCGCGCCATGTTCGCGCGGCGCACAGTTGTTTGTGTCTATAGAAGAGGTCGGTCGTTCGCGTCGTCAATTCGCGCGTTCTATTAGGACACCCAGTTTTTACCGTCGTGCGAACACGCGATGGTCGCATCGCTTACACGCGCGATAATCGCGCATTCGCGTTCTGTTAGGACGATGCCTAAGAACAGCTGACTTAAAAGCCACGGAGTATTACCTGCAGCCACTGGTCCAGTATATCCTGCATGGAGATGAGCTTCTCCTCCCAGGCCGCCATGTCAGCTTCGAACGCCTTCACGTAGGGCGAGCCGCGCATTGTCTGCGACTTCAGGATGTGGTCGTCCAACTGCTGCTGGATGTCGTCCAGTCCCGTGAGGATGCCCACCCCCGTGTCCCTGGGAAACAGGTTTTTTCATTAATCTGGTGCTCAATAGGCATCAAAGTTAAAGGTGAAGGTAGAGATAAACAAGAAATGAAGAAAATACTTAAAACCACGTTTTTATGTTCTTGCTCTAACTCGCTTCCTTCACGAGATTTATGGTTTATTTATGTCAGTTTTAATGGTTTTAAAATGCATTGTCTCTGGTTCTGAGTTAATCTGCAAGTTTCAGCTGGATAGCCAATCGGACAGTGCCTGGAAATTGGGTCGCTAGATGCCACCCGGAACGACAGACAGCAAACAAGAAAAAGACTTCATAAAAACTTGGTAAAATACAGATGAAGAGAAAACAAAGATAATGATTGAGACAAAATTATTTGCATATACATGAGGTAATTTAGATATAATATTAGAAAAGAAAACTGGAGGTGATCTCCCTGCTCCACCATGTCAGTGGTCTCCGGTTGACCACCTCTGTCCCCACCAGGTCACAGCACCAGCCACCCACTCACCTATACGGCATCACTTCGAACTTGACCCCGAACCACTCCTCCTTCATCTTGTGCAACGCCTTCTCCAGCGAGTACTCCTTGGAGGCGTACTGCTCGATCTCCTCCAGCTGCGACGCGAACACGTGCACTCCTTGCTCCACCATGTCAGCGAGCGAGGTCTCCGGCTCGTGAACCACCTCTGTTCCTACCAGGTCGCTGATCTTTGCCCAGTGACGGTCGCGCATGCCCTGTACCAATTCATTGCACTGTAGTACAGTAGTACATAAGTAAGCATTGTACCTATTATCATTGGACATTAGCTCATTATCATTAGCCTGGCTAAATCCTACTTCATACTTATATTATAAACGCGAAAGTTTGTAAGGATGGATGGATGGATGGATGTTTGTTACTCTTTCACGTAAAAGTTACTGAATGGATTTTAATGAAACTTTACAATTATTGTAAAGTTTCATTAAAATCTAATGTAGCTTATAAATCAGAATAACACATAGGCTACAATATATAAAGATACCTGCGCAGACGAAGTCGCGGGCACCAGCTAGAACCTAATATAAAAAACTAAATTAAAAAAAACCTACTAAAATAAAACTGTTTTTTTTTTTATGAGAATATAGAAGCTGCCCATAACCATAACACATAACTGTGATTTCCATAGGCCAGTGCAACACTGCTAAAGCGCGCGTCGATCTTCAGACATTTTGATGGTCAGTCTCGAAAGCCCTATAATTTCACTAGCTAGTGTCCTTTTAACCGGAACACAGTAATGCTTACACATTCCTGTTTTACGCCAGAATATCTAACACTGTGATGGTACCCATCTAGACGGCATTCTAATGTGACGTCTCCCAACGGTATTAAACGGAATAAACTGTTCTTAAAACGGCTAGATACATTTTCAAGATACATAGCTACAGACAATGTCATTTGAAAACATACCTTATTACAAATGGCACAGAGCACAGGCAGCAACACCTTGAACTTCTCCACCTTGTTGCGCACCATGTCCGCTATGCGCTTGGCTCCTGGGAATTCGAAAAGTTGCTTGCCCAACTTGTACAGGAGCTTCCACCAAGCTTCAACGTCTTCGGCTATTTGTTCCGCGTCGAGACCGAAGAACGAACCGTGGTACCTGGCAAATGGCTTTTTAATAAAATCTGGAGGAGGCAGAATAATGCGGATAGAACTAAACAGATGTAGGATTCACAACCGAACATATCCATACTTAAAGCGTCATCCGTGATGATATCAATGCCAGAAATACTCTAGGTGGTCCGAAATATCCAAGCACCCTTTCCCCGTCTAGTAACCAGGTTGACATTACTCGAGAATAGTTTTTAGATTGTAACGGGTATTTATCACGCTCACCTCATCTATTTTTGTCCCGACGTTTCGACTATATTTCAACAGCCGTGGTCACGGGTTGACGTACGAAACGTCGAGAAAAATAAGATAAGGTGAGCGCGATAAATACCCGTTACAATCGAATAACTATGTGTGATAATCGCGAAAGTCTACGAAAAATTAATACTCGAGAAAACCATAACGAAGCCTCAGATAAGGCAATGAAGATAGCAATCTTGGGGTCAAAAGTAATTTGAAACCGAGCCATTGATTTGCATGAACAATTTGAATGAACGAAGGTTACCATTTCTCGTATCCGTCGTAGAAGTCGAAGGCGGTGTGCCACAGCTTGTGGAAAGGCTCCACTCCAGCCAGCATGACCTGCAGGCTGAAGTACACCGACTGCTCTTGGTCTAGCAGTTGCTCCTCGTTTATAATGTCCTCCGCTTCGTACTTGTCGTTCTATTACATAGAAAATACCATTGTAGTTCAGTAAACAGGTGGTGATTACATCGACAAATGCTGGAGAGGACGCGTGATAAATGGTATCTGCGTCTTGGCAAGTGGAGTGTATAACGATCTTCTAAATGAAGTGTCGACCTGTAAACGGTAGCTGACAGAAATTGGTTGCAAATAAGTAGAGGTTACCGAGTTAGGCGGTTGATTTACGAGCTGCAGTGGACTGCTATGATATCCAGATTTTATCAAGTATCACTGAAAGATAAATTTGGTGTATAGGAGCCTTGGTAACACAGGAACATCACACTTGGGTTGGAACCCCTGGACACCCGGAAAAGGAACCTGTTCAACATTCCCTCAATGGTAAAGTAAGAGTATGTCTACAACCAAAAGTAATGCTACGCTGCTTTATAAAGCCGGCTGGGGTTCCCTCGGTAGACAGGCGGTGCCGCTGCTGTTCAATATACTAAGCCTAAGGGACAAGTTAATGTATAATCATTTAGTTTTCTGTCAGAAAATGGTAAACTCACCATCAAGTTGGTATTGATCTCGTCCACTTTTCCCACGACTTCCTTCAACAGGTCAAGGTTCAACAGCGGAGGGTCAAAGCGACGGAACAGCTCCAGATCCTTCTCATGGCGCTTAAGCTTCTCCTCGAAGATGGCCTTGCGACTGCGCAGCTTGTCTTCGGCCATGTTCTTCTTGGTGTTGAGCGTCTTAAGGGTGAGGTCAATCGTCTCCTCCAAGTCGATCGGCCACAGGAACACGCGCGTGTTCAGGTTTATGTCCTCGACTGGTGAGAGACGTGTATGGAGAACAGAACTAGGAATCGCAAAGGGCGGACCAAAACTGACAAGTTTAGAGACATTATGGTAGTGAGTTTCTATAGCCCAGTATTTTCACTAGCTTCTAATTATCGGAGCTAGCAGCAGAATACCTGGTTCTTTGTTGCTATCCATCTAGACGTAATTATGCAAAGGACGTTGCCGACAACGATTGCCTTTAGGAGGACGAACTCCTAAAGGCAATGTCTCCGAGAGCTGAGTTGTGGCAAAATACGTTTTGGTACCCATAACGACGAAATCCTGCGAAGTGCTTAATAGGTGTCTAGCTGTGTGTGTTGGGCCACCCCAAAGGTAAGCCAGAGCACTGATACTGACTACTGGCAGCAGAATACTTGACACTATATTGTTGGTGGTAAGCATCAAGACGGACTGTAAAAGACGAGTAAATAAAACGTACAAAGGATTATGTGTGTTATGTAGTCGCACTTACAGACCAAATGCGCGTGCTGCATGAGGAAGATGACGTACTCGGCGGTGGTGCGCGATTTCTCCTTCAGGTCGAACATGGCGCAGTCGCGGCAGTCCGTGATGTAGTTGATCAGCTCCACCAACTGGCCCGTTGTCTCGGGGCTTTCGGAGGCGCGAGCCGCCATCTCTTCGTATACATTGCATATCCTGATTAAATATGCCAGGGTTTAAATGAATGAATAAATGAATTATTTATTTGTCTCAAGTATGGTAAGTTACAGACAAGTCTCATGAATTTTAATAGTAGAGTCACATACTTCACTGAAGAATATATTATACAAATTTTATTTTAATTGATAAGGTAGGTACCTAAAAGTTTCTTATATTATCCATGAGTCTAAAAAAAATCATACAATTTAATCTTACTGAATTACAAATTCACGATGTCCAATAAAATAATCACATGCAAAATAAAATTTGGTCAAAGATGCCAAGATTAAGACATGGCAGGGTTTGATCAAAGTTGCCAGGATTAAGAAATGGCAGGGTTGGACCAGAGATGCCAGGTTTTGATCAAAGATGACTGGATTCTGAGATGGCAGGGTTTGATCAAAGATGGCAGGATTCAGACATGACAGGGTTTGACCAGAGATGCCAGGTTTTGATCAATGCTGGCTTGTTCGAGGATTTGGGAGATCTGACCACCTATTGGAAAGCGACCACGTTGATGGGCCCGCAGTCCAGCATGATCATGTTGAGGGGAAAGTCTCCAGAGGAACAGGATCTGCAGTACTCACGATCTGTTCCACTTCTTGTTGACAGCTGTGAAGTGGTCCACAATGAACTGTCTGAGCGAGTTGACGACTTCCCACATGGCGTCGTTGATGGGCCCGCAGTCCAGCATGATCATGTTGAGGGGAATGTCTCGTCGCAGGAACAAGATCTCGTCCCGAAGCGCTTCGTACATGTAGATGCGGGCTGAGAAGTCCTGTGAAGTATAAACATGAGTAGTAATAAGGAGTCTGTCTATTGTAGGGTAAAAAATTCCCAGATTTTGCGAATGAAAGCTTATGTTGTCGATCGTTGGGAGGCGTTCCCTGCAGGATTTCGATGGGTACTAACACGGTGTCAGATTTTCTGCCACAAAGCAGTAATGTTCATAAGCATAACTTTGTTCCGGTTTGAAGGACGTTGTAGCTAGCTAAATAATTGGGCTTTCGAGAATGCCTATCAAAATGGCTCATCTCCTAATCAGTGTTGCACCGCTCTATACGAATAAAATTCTTGCGTAGCATTGTTTTTGTTATGGGCTGGTGATCTCTGACCATCAGGCGAGCAGCTAGCACGTCTTGTTACTTGCTTAAAATAAATGCTGCTACAGTATTTTATTGGATTAACAAGCTGAGAAGGCGACACATGGAATATCAACCTTCCTACCTTGAGATAAGGTGGTGGTTCCTGCGCAAAGAACATCTGTAGATCTCTCTCAGCGGTTCCATCCAGGATATAGAAGTATTCCTCAAAGCTGGATAGGAAGCTGGCGGGGCCAGGTTTGTTGGCGCCGAGATGTCTGACAGATGCGTTGATGATGTCCACCATGTAGGTTTCATCGGGGAATACGGTCATTAGGTAAGGCTTCGGCCGGCTCGCACCTTGGGAGATATAAATAAATATGTATTTTGGACATTTCACACAACGCCATCTAGTCCCAAACTAAGCGGAGCTTGTACTATGGGCAAACACCGATGTTCATTATACAAATGTTTGTCTTGAAGCGGGAATCGAACCCGCGACACCGGGCGTGGCAGGCCAACACACTTGCCATTCGACCATGCGTGTATATGTATATTTCGGGGTCAAACGTGATATTAGAGGGCCGGTGATGAAGGCGCAAATGACATTAGGTACGTGATAGAAGGAAGGACAAATATGACGGGGTCAAACGTGATGTTTGTAGCGATAGAGGGCGAGTAATGAAGGCGCAAACGGAATTACGTAGCGGGAGCGACAAACATATTACTTTTGTAAATGGAGGGTAAGAGGTGACTGGGTTCAAACGTTTAAGTAGTGGTTTAACTCGTAGTGCGGATTAAAATTGATCTCACTAGTGACGTAGTTAGGATCAAACGTAAGAATACTAAAGTAGAAAAGGAGGTCAAATATTGATAGCAATGACAGTCAAGAGTAACTTCTTCCTTTATGGTGCTAATAATTAAAGAGGGGGTTTAAACGTGACTTTAGTAGTACAGGTCGCTCAAGGAAAGCTGGCGCTGTCAAAGTACTCGGACGAATGCAATTTCACTACACTTTGACAGGTCACAATAGGGTCACTTCGCGCTCTTATTCACAATCAAAACACAAGCGCACGTGTGAATTTCAGTTCATGCCATTTGAAAATATACCTGTAAAGCGTTTAAAAGCTAGCGAGTGAGCGAGTTAGCGGTCCTGAAGAATTATCAACTAGCAGATTGTAAAAAAGCCGATAATGCGGGGCGAGTTTACAAGCTGCTCAACTCGCTGGTTTGTAGCTTGTAAATTAGCCCCGTGTCATCGACGCTAACGGGGAATCGTACGTAATATTGACGTATGTATAATTAAACTTACCTGGGTACATAATAGCGTCCACACTGGGTAGTTGATAGTTAACGTTGATGATGGTATGGAACCACTTGGTCACTTGCACTCTCAGGTGGTCAGGCGGGGGGTCAAACGTAATGTTGGTGGTGCCGGGGTGAGCGACCACCTTTACCCTAATGAGGGGCCGCTTTATGAATGTGTAATCTTTGTATGGACCGCTGTAACGGTTGCCTTCCTGAAAAAAGAAGTTTTATAAACAAGCTGGTATGATTTTTAAATTTGTAAGCAAGGACGTGGTGTGGTGGCCGAGAGGATGAGGCCCTTGTCTTGCGATCCGGTGGTCGCAGATTCGAATAAAAAAAACTTTGTAAGTAAGCTGAAAATTCATAGAAACAAGAAAAAAAAATGTACGGGACATCCACCAATCTACATTTATTTTATTTTTATTTTATTAATTTCGGTACAATGACAGACAACAAACCACGAAAGATTCATTACATTCTTAGTTTCTATAGTATACGTTTAAATTTGCTATCCACTTATAATTGTACACAATATATGTAACGAGTTTTGACATCTATTGGTGAAGAAAAATAAATAAATCTAACACAAATTAATAGTATGTTATATTATATCAAAGGTTAAGTAAAAAAATTGGGTTTAAAGAAATTAGGTTCCTACTATTTAAATTTGAACAAAGATCTCTTAAATGAACCTAAAGATAAACTGAAGATATCAATATCCATGCTATGAATTTCGTCATAAAAAGTGCACATGCGATGTAAGGGGTTGTTTCGCGAAACATTATTGTTAGCAACAGGTATCGAGAAGGATTTCAGATGACGTTGGCTACGACTTGGGGCTTTAAAACATATGTAATCCAAAAGTTCACTACCTAACACTCCATTAATTCCACGTGGTCGATTATAAGACCCATTCGATTTCCTAGCCGAGAGTAGGCCTAATTCTCAGCTGAGGGAACGTGTGTAATAATCGCGAAAGTCTACGAAAAACTATTGGCTGAAAAGAAGCAAAAAAGTTGTTTCCGATCAGGCATTGACCAAATTGTCAATTTTTTTATCGATCAAAGCTCGAATAATGAACGCTGCACACAATAAAGTATGCCATATTTTTGGAAAACTGGCACAGCCGTTGGTATGCAAATATACTTACATAATAATATGAGAAATATTCAGCGAAATGCTTAACGCTTCTTTCGACTAGGTCCCGAACTTGCTTTGACATCAATCCGTGGATGGATCTGCAAAACATCATACACATATATTATGAATGCGCAATTTTGTGGATACATGGATGTTGATACCTCTAATCACGCTAAAACCACTAAACCAATTTGGCTGAAATTCGGTATGGGTATAGTTTATGAGCTAAAAAATTGGTAGTCTGTAAAATTGGTTTACGGACGATAGTTTAACGTGACTACCAGCGTTACCGGACAATGAGAGTTACCAATGACGTCAACGTTTTCGTAGTCACGTCAAAAATGACTCAGACTACTATCAATCTCAATACCAAGCGAGTTATTATACCCCTAGACTGTAGCCCTTCTGGCCAAGTCAGCAAACCTATAAAAGCTATGATCTATTCTGTGTCTTTTAGCTCAGAAGCCGCGGGCATTAGCTAGTTATTAAGAGATTTTCAGTACTCATGTTAGGTTCTGACTCACTTAATCAGTCTTGTGTAGTATTGTTCTGGTAGGCAGGCGTGTTATCTTACCAAATACCATCTTGAGCTAAGCGCTCGTCTCGCCACTTGTTTACATAAAAAAAACTTGTTTTACATAAAAAAAATCTCATTGGCGAAATTACCTAAAGAATGCCTCCACTTGGAAGGTGGACTCGTTCTTCTTCTTGGCCACGTAGACCGCCCAGTTGGTGCCGCATCTCGACCATGCTGTCGGCCACGTCGATGAGCCAGTTGTCCAGCTCCGTGAACTCCGCGGGGTATTGCGGGGTGGTTGAAGATTGGGGAGATATTTATACGTCGGAAGGAACGTCAGAACGGCCTTAGAAGTGTTTGTTACTTTTCGGGCCTGTTCGGAACGCAAGCGCCATCTTTCGGCGCTCGACGGAGTCTTTGATATAGCGTTCGGGTCGGCGAGCCGCAGTCTTCATACAGTCGCCGAGCCGTGCAGTACTCTCGTAGAAACTGTCTCGCATTTCGTGTAGTCCTACCTACCTTTGTCCGCGTATGATAACGAATGACTGTTGTTTTTGTAAATAGAAGTGATCTTGATAAGTCCTGTGCTTTCATTTCAACTGGGACTGCATCTTCGCCTACAAGAGACTAGTCTACGATAGCAAAATGATATACCCTTGTCGTTATATATTAATTACCTGAAGAATGCCTCCACTTGGAATGTGGATTCATTCTTCTTCTTGGCCACGTAGACGGCCCAGTGGCGCCGCATCTTGACCATAGTGTCGGCCACGTCGATGAGCCAGTTTTCCATCAGCTCGGCTCTGGTCTCCGCGCACAGCTTGTTGAGACGCTCCGTGAACTCCGCTGGGTATTGCGGGAAGGGCACCTCGGCTTGCATCTTGTTCATGTCGCAGATGTACATGTTTTGGTATCTGAGCAACGGAAAATTTGTTTTAAAATTATGACAACGACGATTTTGTATATTGTAAATTGATATGACTGAGGAACGTTCGTAAGAGCGAATTCAGACTAGCGTATTGACAGAGTGGATTCAATGCTCGTGTTTTGTTTTTTGGAGGGCGTGTACGCGCGTGGCGTCGTTCGTACGAGCGTTGTCGCGCGCAAATGCCCGAGCGCCCGCGTCACTACTGACACTCGCTACTAAAAAAGCGAGCGAGAGAGAGATAGACGCCGGTGTAAGCCTAAACTGGTTTCGGTACGGTTCGTGCCACAGTCTTAGCTAGAGTCAGTACCGTTCGTCCCACAGTCTCAGCTAGTGTTAGTACCGTTCGTGCAGTGTTATCTAGAGTCAGTACCGATCATGCCACAGCCTCCTCAGCTCGACGAGCACGGGGTTGGCCTCGTAGTAGCGGTAGTGCATGGCGTGCCTGGCGCGCACCAGCGCCGTGCGCCACGGCATGGGCGCGCGCACCACGTGCGCCGGCCACAGCGGGGGTAAGAACGCTATCTTCAACCGTTCGCGCTCTGACGGGTCTTCAAGGACGTACGAGACTAGAGACCTGGGGGGTAAAGTTTATCATAAGAAAGAATGGCCTGCGCATATATGCTGAGGGTACGGTAGAGGATTTTAAATTTATCAATTGAATTATATAAAACTTATCCAATCTTCTTCTTATCGTGCCACTAGTACTTTAAAACCAGTGTGGTGAAAGGATTCCAAGTGCGCCTCGAAGAGGCTCCTTTCGTGCACTTGACACATGTTTCGAATTGTTTAAGGTTCTATGACATGCCGGTTTCCTCACAATGTTTTCTGTCACCGCTAAGCACGTGTTTTGGTGCACATACACGGCCTTCGAATCGAGAGTCGAGGCACATCCACTCGACCAACACGGCTTTTTTGGCCTTCCGATGGTGGCGACGTGTATCAGACAATTTAAACCTCAATAACAACACCGCATTAACAAGTCAAACCTCTTCATAGCCATGACGAAGAACTCCTTTATATCCGCCTCGCTCTGTCGCACGCACGCCTGGTACGTGAGACCGAGCAAGCGTCGCTTGATGGCCGCCGTCTGCTTATCCACCTGCACCTTGGCGCGCTTGTACAGCTCCACTGGGAAATCTGCCACGTGTTTTCCGGACACCGACTACAAGGGAATTTAGGTTTACAAATAAATTTAATAGTGTCTATCTACTGGTAGACAAAGCTTTCAGAATAAAGGTCAAAGCTTTACACTGCGCCGCATTCACGCCGGCCGCAATAAGCCC
Organism: Lobophora halterata; assembly: GCA_932526365.1. NCBI lineage: Eukaryota > Metazoa > Arthropoda > Insecta > Lepidoptera > Geometridae > Lobophora > Lobophora halterata. The sequence continues at coordinate 10,541,850 of OW052012.1, read as the reverse complement.
TGACCGTGATAGCCAACCGGATGGACGGTTGTCATTTGCGGCATAGGTCACAGCACACTCAGTGTCAACTCACACCTGGAACTGAGTGTGCTGCTAACTGTACTCACTTAACAATAATCATAATTAATCTTAAAGTTTTGTATTTTCAATTCAAATCATTATTTTTTATCTAACTACCTAGTTTTAAGAATTATACAGAACGAGTTCGCGAGGCGGTACGGGTCGGATATCGGGTTGTTCTAAAGATAAAGATAAAGATAATTTATTTGCCAATATACAAGTACAATATATGGTCTTAAATAAATTGGTGTCTAGTGAGCTGTAACCGTGTGAAAGGTTTTTACTAATAAGTATTAAGAAGACAAAAAAATATTAACGTGCATTACCGTTGTCAGATAGTACTGGATCCTCTCCAAGTCCTTGGGATGGATGTAGCGGTAATGCTCCTCTTCAGTCGTCTTTATCATTTCCAGCTTCTGCTCGTCAGGGTCGCGCGGCAACTCAAACTCCAACTTCTCTAAACGTCTGGGAAAGGTCAGTTTTTTCATTTATTTATTTTTTCAAAATAAATATGATAAATATTGAAAACTGTTACCGTTAATATAATGCTTATTTTATAAGAAAATAAGATATTCATTGATATACAAAAAAATACAAAATCGTTTATTTACCAAAATAAAAATTACAATAGCACACTTGTTAACTGTGGTCCCGCACGAGGACAAAGCCTGTAATAATTTAAGTTTCATTCACCGTTTGGCAAACCCGGGTACCTACCCGAGCTAGATCGCAAAAGCTCGGCTCGGGCGCCGCACTCGCCCCGCTGTCACTCTGTCATTTTGTAGAAACCAAAAATTCTGATTGCACAGATACATCGTTGTACCCCTTCTGCATTGTCCATTTAAGTTAATAAAATAATTGCAAAAAGAGACTTATTATCTCGAGTCCTCATTTTATCATCATCTCCCTGTCCTTATCCTAAACTTACGTGGGGTCGGCACAACAGTCTTCTTAATCCATTCGTCTCTATCAGCCGTAATCTCTGTACTCACACCTGCTTTGTTCATATCCTCTTTCACACAGTCCATCCATCTTTTCCTTGGTCTTCCTCTTCTCGTAAATCCATCCACTTCCATATCTAACACTCTTCTAGTGGCATGGCATTAATGAATGAATGCATATGAACCAATCATAGAATTCATAATTACAGAAAAATAGTCGACTAGAGGAGGTTAACCCTTAAAAATGTCGATGCTTAAAAATTACTTTCTTAGCTCCTCCTTCGCAGCCATCTCAGCCTCTTGTTTCTCCCGCTTCCTCTTCTCAATGCGTCTCCTCTTGGCCTCCGCTTCTGCCGCTTTCCTTCTGTCATACGCACCTGACACTAGATCTCCTAATAGCACCAACCCTGAAAGATAAGACGAATTAAACGTCCAAGAACGAGTTAGATTACGCGATGTGATAGGGTTCCGAGGCACTACGAACTGAACTATTACCGTTAGGGGGCATCCCCTACAGGATGCCGTCTAAATAAGTACTAAGATATTCTACTGCAAAGCAGTAATGTGTAAGCATTATTGCGTTCCGGTTTGAAGGGCACAAACACACAAGTGAAATTACTTAGCTTTCCGAGACTGACCATCAAAATGTCTCGTGTTGCGCTTCGGCCTATGTGAATCAAAGTCCTGTGTAGCACTGTTTTGGTTAAGGGCATGTTCTCGTACCATCAGGAGAACACATAGTACGTCTTATAACTAGTTTACAATAAAAAAAACTGTTCTTTTAGTTGGAACTTACTTGGCCGCACGGGACGATTCGTTATGAGATGATTGAGCTAAACTTTCTGCAGACTATTTCGGTCCCAATCGCGCTCAGCTCACAGCTTCAGCGGCGGGAACTGGATCTCTCTATGTGGACCCATCAGCCCGAACGAAACTAGATGGAACGAGATGTATGAGTAAACCTTTCTGCAGCTTGTTCTTATTCCTCTCCTTCTCGATGGCTTCGAGGCGGTCCCTCTCGCGTTCGGCCCACGGCTTCAGCATTGGGAACTGCACCTCACCGTTAGACCCTGTCAGCCCAAATAGGACCAGATAGGAGGAGATGAATGAGCAAACCTTTCTGCAGCTTGTTCTTATTCTTCTCCTTCTCGATGGCTTCGAGGCGGTCCCTCTCACGTTCAGCCCACGGCTTCAGCGGCGGGAACTGCACCTCGCCATTGGGGCCGATGGGTCCGTATAACACAGGAGGGATCTTGCGCTTCGGAGGCATGTTGATTGTACGAAGCGTCTTCGAAGCAGACGTATAACAGTTGCCTGAAATAATGCTGGTCATTCGTCACTTGCGTACAAGGAAGCTAAGATTGATAAGTGTAGTTTGGGACTAGCGTATTTTTGTCGCGCGAATATACGGGCAGATTGAATGAATGAATGAATGAAAACTCTTTATTGTACCAGGAAACTTAAAGATAAATACAGATTGGTACCTACTTGCAAAACTTCATAAAATAATAAAGTTTTAACAAAAACATAGAACAACGGACTTCAATCGGACTGTTCTAGTGACCGTAGTCACCACTGACAAGTCACAGGGAAGCAAAATACGCAATTTTGTTTACTTTGAAGTTCAACACCATATTTTTTTTAGTTATTTTGATTTAAAATTAAACTACTGAACCGATTTTCATGATATTTCTATGGGACCAATCTGAAAGTTTATCCTCTGAAACATTTTTTTTTTCAATTATTTTGAAAAAGAAAATTCTGAATTAACAAACATAAAAAAAAACATTCAAACGATTTGATAACATCTTCCATCTTTGAAGTCGGTTGAAAAAAGCACCAGCTGTATTCTTTGGCACCAGTGCTATGGTGGGGCGAACCAGTCCAATCTTCTCCTTATCGTATCATTAGTTCTTTCGAAGCAGTGTGGTGAAAGGATTTTAAATGCGACTCGAAAAGGCTCCTTTCGTGCACTTGACACATGTTTTTCAAACTTTTAAGTTATATGACATGCCGGTTTCCTCACGATGTTTTCCTTCACCGTTAAGCACGTGTTTTAAAATGCACACATAGATCTTTATGAACAGAAAAATCCATTGGTGTACGACCTTCGGATCAAAAGTAGAGGCACCTCCCTCTCGGCCAGCACGGCTTTTTTTGTCCAATAATATCAAGTCCACAAACTGAAGGTCGCTCAGCGAGCTATGGAGAGAGCCATGCTCGGGGTTTTTCTTAAGGATAGAATCCGAAATAAGGTCATCCGACATAGAACTAAGGTGGTCGACATAGCTCAGAGGATCAGCAAGCTGAAGTGGTAGTGGGCCGGCCATATCTGCCGAAGAACCGACAACCGTTGGGGTAAACGTGTTCTTGGGTGGAGACCGCGTCTAGGCAAGCGCAGTGTACGACGACCTTTGGCCAGATGGAGCGATGATCTGCGCGCTATAGCTGGCAGAAGGTGGATGAGGAGAGCCGAAGATCGGGCTCAGTGGCCCGCCTTGGGAGAGACCTACGTCCAGCAGTGGTATACAAGTCCACTGCTGGACTGGATAATGATGATGATGAATATCAAGTAAGTAGGTCACCTGTGGAGTCCGCCGGCTTGGCGTGGTCGAAGCCGTCGCGGTACGGCACCCCTCGCGTCCACGACCTGGCTTGCATCAGCGGCGGGAACTCGCTACACCCGCCTTCGCTCTCCCCTGTTACCCAGAAGGCTAGTTCACAAATATGGAGTCAAAACAGTCACCGTTACGTTATATTTATTGACCGAGCGAGCGAGCTAAGTCTACCTTTCAGCTTGGCCAAAAAAGCTTTCGTATGTCTGTCCGGGCCGCGTCTGTGCGGCTGTTCTCCACAGGTCGCATTTCCCAACGGATTTCCGTGAAATTTTGTGAGCAGGTTCAATAATTATGTAGAATTTATGTGTCGATTCAGTTTAAGGATTTTTATTCAAAACGGCGGATATATGGGGATTTAAAGCGTAAAAAACGGGCCCGTGGCGGGCAACCGTCAGTTCACATACATTTTGTCAGTCTAGCGCGCCGGCACGTCGGTTGCTCGTTTGCTACTCGCCTTAGTTCAAAGTTATATCTTATTTATTTGTTTGAAGACCAACACGTTGGTCAAATGAAAAAAAAAACTTGATAGTAAATAACAAGCAAAAAAATAGTCATCACTCAGCATTTGCTGCAGCAGTTAGGATACCTAGTGTTAAGCGCTGGTTTTCAGTGCCACAATATGTAGAGCATGAAGTGCCAGCTAGCGACAAATTAAGATGTATTGTGTAGTTGACAACCTTCAGGGTAGTAGTTCCTGGCGGCGCGCAGCAGGATGCTGTCCTTCTCCAGCTCATCGTCGTAACCGGCGCGCGTGAGGAACCGCGGCGGGGGCTGGCGGCGCGCGGGGGTCGCGAACCGTGGGGGGCAGCGCTCCGCCGGGACCTCCTTGGGGGCCGGCTTCCTGGCCAGCGGCCGCTTGCGGTCTCCGCTAGCCATTGCTCACCTACCAACACAATAGTGTTATAGACTACCTGGCGCGTGCGGTCTCGCTTAAAAGTCGATGACACACGATTTTTTTACAAGCTAGCGTGTTCACTTATTGTTTCTAAAGTCGCCCTGTGTCATCGGCGTTTTACAATCTGCTTCTTAACACTCCTTCCCGAAAGCTAAATTCTCACACGCTAGCCTTTAAACTCCCAACAAGCAGCGTGTAATAAAGCCGTGTGTCATCGACGCTTTACGTATTATAAGATAGAAACTAGTCTAAATCCATTTTAAGCTCAAACCTACTTACTATTCGGCTATACGGAATTATCACAATCGGTTCAGTAGTTTTTGTGTGGTTGTTAAACATTCATTTATCTATCCATCCATCTACCTATTTATCCTTTTACCCTCACAATATGTGCCCTTGCACCATCAGGAGAATGCGAGAAGTTAGATATATTCTCGCACCTAAATGTACCGATTGAGCTAAACGCGACACCGTACTTTTAAACGCGATACCGCAATAGCCAAGTCGTAGGCAGCTCTTGAAATTGATTTCCATGGGGCTATGATAAACTTTATAAAACTTGAACCCAATGTACATACTACTATACTGATTATAATAAAACTGAACCATACTGGGTCCCAAACCAAACCGGCTGGCTGGCCACTGAATAGCTCCTACAGCCTTAGCACCCTCAAACGCGTCGCCAACTACAGCGACCGGTGGCGGTGGTGTTGCTGTCGAGCGCAGCCGCTACTTGTGTCGCCGGTGGCGGCCACACGCTACAGCTACAAAATGAAAGGAAACAGACGGACGCCGGCCACCGCTATAATCGGCGACGCATTTGCCGCTCATTTTGGGACGTATCACTAGCAATCACTAGGTGTTACGTACAGCTGATAAGGAAGATAACCAGAGTCGAGTTTAGACTTACCGATTCAACGTTTCACTTAGGTATTATCACAAAGTACATTTCATCACATTTGACCAAGAATTTCTGTGCATTTGGCTCAGTTTCAGTGCGTTTTTATTTGCAATATTAGTAATTCATACACGAAAAAAGCTTCTGTTTGTTGCTACTTGCCACTTACTTATGACAATATTGACAAACATCAGACGCGTCGCTATGGAGATTGGAGATAAATCCTTGACAACCATAGGTTTATAATGCATATATTAAAAACTATTTTGTTTAAAAAAAGGGATATTTGTAAAAAAGTAAACAAATAATAAATACATATTTTGGGCATTTCACACAACGCCATCTAGCCGCAAACTAAGCAGAGCTTGTACTATGAGAACCAGATGGCTGATAGAATACTTAAATACTTTTTTTGTAAATACTTACATAGAATACATAGAAAACATAGAAAACACCCAGACTCAGGACAAACACCGATGGTCATCACACAAATGTTTGATCTGAAGCGGGAATCGAACCCACGACACCGGGCGTGGCAGTCCAATACACTTGCCCCGTGTGTATTGGACTGCCACGTCCCACCCGTGTCGTCTAAATATGAACGCAACATTCTAATGTAGTCCAATGAGTCGGATGGTGCAATATCAAAATTTTATCATTCTTCTTCTTATCGTGTCATTAGTTCTTTAGAACCAGTGTGGTGAATGTATTTCAAGTGCGCCTCGAAGACGATTCTTTCGTGCACTTGACACAGTCATGTTTTCAAACTTTTAGGTTTCTATGACATGTCGGTTTCCTCACGATGTTGTTCTTCACCGTTAAGCACGTGATTTTAATTAAAACAATCAAAATCGTAGGTAAAAATACATTTTATTTTATTATATTTTACAATTAAATGGAAGCTCAACATTCACACTTTGGCACACAATAAATACATAAAGTTTTACTTAGATTGCTAAGGTATAAGAGGCAAGTACTACTCGGTCGAATGAACATGACACCTGGCTCAAATGACGTTTGTGCAAAGTACAGCGTGGAATGGGATAATCTTGATAGAGAAGAGGTCCTATAATACTTGGTGATGATAAAGTAACGATAAGGCTTCGCAATTAGAGGAAGAAGAAACACGGAGGGCACTGCACGGGGCAGGGGGAAGCAACAAGTTCCGAGCCACGTGTCAGCCAGGTGTCATGTTAATTCGACCGAGTAGTATGTACAAACTCGCTAACGATAAAAAAATATAAGTACTTATATCATTATCATACAACATACACTATTCAGTCTAATGTTACGTCCGTTAATATATTATCAGTTTAAATTAAGATTACAAATTATAGACATTTCATCCCTATCTAATATACAAAGTGATAAAAATCATTTCATTATTCGTCGTGTCATCCACTCATTTATTACGAAAAAATGCATTTATCAATACAATATAATATAATCACAACATTTTTTGCATAAATTGACAAAATACTCGTTTTAGGAACTTAGTAATTTCAAAATAGCATCATTCTTCACTGAGCAAACATAAACTTTCGAGTTGTATCAAAGGTTTTGCTGCAAATCGAAAAGTTTATGTTCGTTTACACGTGTTCAAGTTGACAGGACAGTATAAGTACGGTGAGTAAGAACCATTAAGTTAGAATATACGTTCGATAAGGACAGTCATATAAAATAATGGATCAGTGCCATAATCTAACCACGCGCGTACAGGATATGATCCTCTTCAGTGAAAATAGAATACTGGATAAAGATATAAGATATCGACCATCATCATGTAACATCGCCTTTTAAAAAGCAAGGCTAGTCTTGAAGCTATACTATGGTACATAATATTACTTATTCTTTGGCTATACAACCGTAAATTTTAAGAGAATACTTCTTACTACATTTACACTCCATGCTTCTAATGTCACCTCTTTGACACTGACACTTATACACCGTAAATGTTAAATAATCACCAGAAAAAAAATACGCATAGTCAGTTGCCATTACTGAAAACAGATATGACAAAAAAACACGAAAAATTTTATTAGAATTTTGTCAAAATATTGCCTATTTATTTATTTTTGGTCATTCAATTTAGGCCTTTACCCAGCAGTGGGTGTTACCGGCTGAATAGATAGATAGATAGATAGAATTAAAAATTGATGGTGTATTGATTGATGATGCGATGACAGCGCAGGAAATCAAATTAACAATGGCGGTAACATTCTTATTTTGCCGCTCAACTTATCATTAACTAACAACAAATAAAGTGCGATTAAATACGATTCAAAAACATAATTAATTTATTATCAAAAAATCCCTTATGGTATAATTAGCTTTATTATGCTATTATTAGCCTTTGTCTAAAAAAATTGTCCCGGATATGACTTAGGGTGTTACCAGACCAATCGATCGATTGCTGTCGATCGATAGCATCGGTCGACGTTGATCGATTAACCCCGGCTATATTCCAGCAGTCAACCATCTACCATACCATCGATCGATCGTCGATCGACAATCGATCGATTTGTCTGGTAGCACCCTTACTACTTTTTGAATTGCATCCCTATACAACTAGCACACAAAGAAGTATCCACTCCAAAACTTCAATGCTAGTTTCCTTTAGACTCAACAGTGTTCAAATCATTCCCAGACCCCTGCCAACTGAAAGAGCTATCGGTATCTCCGTCATTGGACTTTGGTCTCTCTGCGTAGTGCGATGAGAGTCGGTTCTCGAGTGCGTGGGAGGTGGGCCGGTCTGCGAAGGAGCGGCTGAGGCGGGACGCGTCGAAGTGGAAGCTGGAGTTGGAAGGCTTGCGTACCTCGCGGAGGTAACGCCACGTGTGGCTGTCCGGACCTTCCTCCTCTTTGGGGCTGTACAGCCACTCTACAACAGGCGGTTTTTTATTACACTAAAAAGGTACCTAGATTGAGATCACAGAGTATTTTTTTGGGACGAGACTAGCTTAGCGCTCTCCTGATGGTAAGAGATCACGCCTGCTCATAACCGGAACAGTGCTACACAGGATTTTTGATTCACAGAGGCCGGTGCAACACTGCTAAAGCGCTCCTCCACATAGAGACAATTTGATAGTGAGTTTCGAAAGCCCATTAATTTCACTAGCTACAGTGCCTTTCAAATCGGAACACAGTAATACTAACATGCTTAACTGTAGAATATCATACACTGTGTTGGTACCCATCTAGACGACATCCTGCAGGGGAAGCCTCCCAACGGTTATGTGGTAACAGAAGGTTAATTCAGTCTGCGCATTTAATAGTCATATCTTCGACATTATACCCAACGCCATCCAGACAGAGCTAGTAATTCGTTTAATTTAGATAGGTGATTGAAAATGAGAACGTTAATAAACAGATATCACAACACCTTCTAAGATAATTTACATTCCATCAAAATGTCTCAAAGTGGACTAGCGCTACAGCAGTGTTGTACCGGACCATTTGAACCAAAGTCCTGTGCAGCCCTGTCTTGGTTATGGGTAGGCGTGATCTCTTACCATCAGGAGAACGCCAAGCTCGTATTGTCACTATTTTACATTAAAATTAATAATGTTACCATCGACTCGCGAAGACATAACAAATATGAATAAACCGATATAACAAGTATGCAAAGAAAGTACTTACACTTAAGTATTTCTAGACAACACGTGCACAATGAATTCTCCTTTACTTTTTTGGTTAGTGAAAAGCGTAATAGAATGTTATTACAAAGCACTCCACGATTCTACATGTTAATGAAGGTGAAGTTTACACACAGACAGAATAAAAAATTTAATATTACCACAAGAGCTTAAAAATTACTAAATACCTACTATTAAAAACTATTTAAATGAACGCAGAAAATTTGAATTTGAGTAAGCCGCGTATGAAAAAATGAAAATGAAAAATATATTTATTTGTAATTTACAGTTTGGGTATTTATAATTAGGTACACACTAGCCCCCACACTAGGATACCCTGTGTCGTGGGCGGCTAGTCTCTATCTCGACTTCACGCTTCAAGGGGAAGACGAGACAAGACGAACATTGGCACGCGTTCCGGCCACGCGAAATAGATACCATTTAGGAACGCGCGCCAATGTGTTCGTTGGAACGCACGAACGTGGAGCGGGCCGTTCCATCTGGTGTCGGTTTTTAACCGTTTTCAAAGGTAGCCCTAAGGTTAGGTAAAGCGGAGACACTGACCTCCGTTGGAGACCTTGGCGATGGCGGTGAGCAGGAAGTCCTTGTCTTTGGCCTGCAGCACCAGCATGTGCCGCAGGATGCCCACCATGGAGCGCTGCGCCCGCGCCTTGGCGCGAGTGTAGTACACGCACACGCTGTGGACACCACAGCGTTAAGGACATGGTTCACATAACGGCACAGCAACGGCACTGCTCCAACCCAGCAATAATAATCAAGGTTTTACAAAAACATAGTAATACCGACTTTTGAATTTAATTTACTTCGTTTTTTTTTCAGTTATTTTGATATAAATACTAAACTACTGAACCGATTTGTATGCAATTTCTATGGGACCAATCATACTCTCTCAAACGAAGAAATATTTTTTGAAATCGATTTATAAACAACAAAGTTCTGAGGTAACAAACATAAAAAAAACATTCAGCTGAATTAAGAACCTCCTCCTTTTTGAAGTCAATAAAATGTCAATATTAAAAAGCCAACGGCGAGCAGTCAACGCGCTTGCCGCTACCATACAACTCGACAAGCCCGGGCGCTGCAAGCAAGCGGACCCCGTGCTTACAGCGCACCGACTTCGTGCTTACAGCGCACCGACTTCGTGCTTACAGCGCACCGACTTCGTGCTTACAGCGCACCGACTTCGTGCTTACAGCGCGCCGATTCCGAGTCGCCAGCAAAACAACGTCGTTGCGTAGTTATCGTGCTTGTGGATAGCCGTAGCCTAAATTCGAAGCGCCACCGTATTGCACCTATGCTGTTGTGGTGCCGTTGAAATATGCTATGAGATTTACACATCACGTCCACGTGATCAAAGCGAACACGGCAGTCTCATGCAGTCACATACCCGAGCAGCAGCAGCATGAACGCGAGCACGGCCGGCCGCGTGAGCCAACCGAGCACGTCTCTGAGCAGTTCCCGCTCCGAAAGTTTCAGCACGCCCTCGCTAGCCACCGCGTACACGTACTCGTAGCCGCGGAACGGACCGCACACTTTCGACGGCATCCTGGAAACACACAGTTAATAAATCACACTGAACTCACTTTCACACACTTAGAAATAGAAACTCGTAAGATAATTGATTGATTCAGGTGTTACTTTGCGGAAATCCATAAATATTAATAAATAGTGTAAATATATTTAGTAATAAATCCGCTAAACTTCTAAATAAACGCCTTAATTAACTTAAACCGTAATTCGGCGAGTCAACATCTCCTGAGGATGCCTCGTGTAGAGGCGAAACACGTGTCGAGTTCTGACTTGAGTTTTCTGTTTTCGGCGCTTTGGTTTAAATACTAAAATTCTAAACTAGAGTTAAGTTAATTAAGATCTTTTGAAGTTAAGCGGATTTATTACTAAATATATTTATATTATTTATTAAAAACTCATAAGCCGCATTTACTGGAGTGATTGGCCAGACTGGTCACTGGGTGGAAACAGTGCAGTGGAAGAGGACTCCCACTCTTGCTGGATTCTGTGCGTCGGGTATCCTGTGGCTACAAGTCTTGCCGACCTTACTTCTTCCTTACTTGACGACCGCCGAGTGGCAGGTGTGTTGGACTGCTACACCGGTGTCGCGGGTTCGATTCCCGCTTCAGGACAAACATTTGTGTCATGAACATTGGTGTTTTTCCTGGGTCTGCGTGTTTTTCTATGTATTCTAAAGTAAAAAAAAAAAACTTCCAAAAGCAATTAGTACCTTGTTTTCTTCGCAGGTTTCGCAGAGCGTATAGTTTACCTTAGAAAGAGAGATCCGATACCAAAGAGCGTGGTGAAGAGAGACAGCGTTACCAGCATGTAGAGAACAGTCTGCGTCTGCGCAGCGCGCCACACCTGCCCACGACAACCAACATTGAATATTTTGAACACAGATCTCGGACTTTCGACCTGTTTTGTCCGACCAATTAACTCTATCTAATATTTGACGATGGTCGATTAGTGAAGTTATAGGTTAGCTTAGTATGGACACATGATGAGTAGGAAAGAATATCATGTGACTAGGAGAGTGCTGAAAATGGAAGTGGATGGATACAAGAGTAGGTAGAAGGCCAAAGAAAAGATGGATGGACTGTGTGAAAGATGATATGAATAAAACAGGTGTAAGTACAGAGATGACGGCTGGTAGAGACTAATGGAAAAAGAAGACATGTTGTGCCGACCCCACGTAAGTGGGAATAGGAATCGAAAATAATGGTCCGCTAGTGAAGTGAGTGTGAGTGTGAAAGCGATGTATTATGAAATTAGATGCGATGTGCACGGAGTGTAATGTTATGTGATGAGGAGTGGGATGTGTTATAAAGATTGATGTGACGTGCAGTGTGATGTGATGTGATGTGGAGTGTGATGTAATGAGGAGTGTGATGTGTTATAAAGACTGATGTGACGTGCAGTGTGATGTGATGTGATGTGGAGTGTGATGTAATGAGGAGTGTGATGTGTTATAAAGACTGATGTGACGTGCAGTGTGATGTGATGTGATGTGGAGTGTGATGTCATGAGGAGTGTGATGTGTTATAAAGATTGATGTGACGTGCAGTGTGATGTGATGTGATGTGATGTGGAGTGTGATGTGAGGTGGAGTGAGATATGATGTGAAGTGATGTGGAGTGCGATCAGTGTGGCAGGAACCTTCCGCGCCGGCTGGCAGGCGCGCAGCAGGCACGCGCGCTTGACGTAGAAGAGCAGCAGGAACTTGAGCGCCAGCACGCCGGCCAGCAGCGGCGCGAACAGCACGCCGAACCACACCACGCTCTGGTTGTAGATCAGCGTCAGCGAGTTGTACGCCAGGTTGAACTCCGGCGCGCCGCCGCGAGGGTGCATCCTGGAATTACTCTACCAGATAGTATCACACTATTCTTCTTCTTATCGAGTGGATATGTCAAATCACTAAGCCTGAAAGTTAAGCGGGCGCTCGCGCGGTTTCATACAAGTGCTCCGTCGCGGGGACCTGCGCGGGCGTCCGTCACGGGGAGGCGCGCCCTGCATACAAATTGACCTCACCCGCCACTTCTTTTGAGTTGCGATTAAAAATAAAATATTTTTTTATACTCGGACATTTCACGCAACGCTATCTAGCCCCAAACTAAGCAGAGCTTGTACTATAGGAACCAGATGGCTGATAGAATACTTGAATACTTTTTAGTAAATACATACATAGAATACATAGAACACACCCGAACTCAGGATAAACACCGATGTTAATCACACATATGTTTATCCTGAAGCGGGAATTTAACCCGCGACACCGGACGTGGCAGTTCAATACACTTGCCACTCGACCATTCGTGTCGTCTAAATTCCTTTCTTTGTCCGCGCATACTTTTTTAGAACATGCCCTTCAAATTTCTTGTCTCTAAGTTCAATGGTTTGGCCTGTCCATTGCATTTCAGTCAGTCAGGACGTATCCTTTTATATGTATATTATGATAGGGTCTCTAGGAGAAACAGGAGGCAAACACAATTACGCCGCGCTGGTTTCGTTAAGGTCGCCCTATGAGTGCATTTAGGACAGATGTAGCATAGTTTGAGTATAAAAGCCCCGAAATTGGATAACACTATAGTTAGATTTTTTTTTGTTCAACATTTTTAGTACCTACATATTGATGATTTTCAATAGTATTTTATATTTCTAAACTAATGTACAATTACGGACCGAAAATATAAAATATACATAGTTCGATTTATGGACCCTGACTGTTACGCAAAACTTAACTTTTCATAAGTTAAATAACGTATTAAACACTTTAAAAGAAGTTAGTGAAGTAAGCAACAGCAACTTTGTAAAAAATAAAAAAGGGTAAAAATAAACTCACTTATAAAGTAAAGCTCTAAATATTTCAACGGCTGGCAACACTAACAACGAGACTACCGCGTCTAGCAACACCAGGCGGTACGTCTCCTGACCGAAACGCGTCTCCCAGCACTGCAAATAACATACAAGAAAATAACAAACTAAATTGTGACAATTTAACAAATAAAAAAGTGAGGAAATAGCTTTTAAAGTGAAAAAAAATCTTAGGTCCGATCACGAAAACTTTTGACAATACGAATTTGATTTTCAGAATTATTCGTGCGGGCTTTTGTACAACAACTTAAGAGTCAGTAGCATGTAAGGTGATGCATCAAACGTGTATGTATTGACATCGGGACACAGTATTTTTGATACACATACGCTGATGCAACATTGCTATACTATTTATCTATTGATGCAATTTGAAATTGGAATGTTTCGAAAGTGGATAAAAGTTGCATCTAAAGATAAATACGCTGATAGAACACTGCTATAGACTAGCTCTAATCCACTTTCGAGACCTTCAAATGACTTGCATCTATAGATTACACAGAAAAAACAGTGTACGAAAGTACCCCTCTTCGAGGCGCACTTGAAATCCTTTCCACACTGGTTCTAAAGAACTAGAGACACGATAAGAAGAACAGCAAAAACAAATACACAGGCTTATCAGCATTCTATTTGATAGCAATGATCTATGATGGCTACAACCTCCTCTTTGCAAGTTGGTTAATAGTAGATTATGCACTAAGGGGATAAAGCAGTGTCTTATGTCGCGGGTGGCATATTGAACCCTGAGCTAACGAGGGACTCAGTTAACTCCTGAGCGAAGCGAGGAAGTTATGTAGAGTCCTGAGTGACGCGAGGGGTTCAAGCAACCCAAGACGAAGACAGGATTTATTCCAGAGGAGCATACTCTACTTTTCACACTTTCTGCGAGGCAAAAAAAAGCCAGGGCTCCGAACTCAGCAGCGAACACCGTCTTTTGTTTCACAATCTTTGAAATCGAGCCTTTTTTCTTTTTTTTATGAGTGGCCAGTTTGATTTTAGAACAAACCCTTTTACAATGCCATATGGGCGTACTTTTAATTAGAGTTTTCCACGAGTTTCCACACGTATTTGACGTTCCAAATTCAAATCACATTACTACTCTTGAGAGTTTCATACAACATTACCTCCCTTGGTAGGTAATGCTTTGCTTTACCTTGATGATAGCATGATATGTAATTGGATATTGTCGAGCAGGTGGTGTGAAAACTCTCTTACCTTCTCGTTAGACCTGGACCAGTAGACGAACAGCAGCATCAGCACGCCGATGTCCAGCAGCCAGGTCCGCGCCAGCGTCACGTACAGCGCCGTACGAGGATTGTAGAACTCCAGTCTGCAATGATGAGACACCATTTTTTTAATTATTTTCAACGTCATGGAACCCAGTGATTGGTAAGTGCACGCGGAATGCTTTTAAAACACCGCTTAAGTGTCCGGATGTCGTCAGTGTGGTGTGCCGACCGAACATTTTTAACGACCAAAATGAGGGTGGTTCCTCATTCCACCGCGACGGTTGCTCCAATACGCCAGTCAACCCGTGACCACGGCTGTTGCAATACAGTCGAAACGTCGGGACACAAAAACATGGTGAGCGCGATAAATACCCGTTATAATCAAATAACCATTTTTTTATCTCTTTTTCTTTGGTATGTCTTGTATCTGAACAACTATCTCGAATTATCAGGATTAAAATATAAAGAAGAAGTATGTGTAGGTGAAATCTGAACAAAACCACATATAATATGTGAAAATGGAGGAGCCACGGTTCGATGGTCCCGATTATGATGTCGTTTTCCCCGAAAAAAGACTCGAGATCTAAATATATGGCTTGCCAAGGTCACTATAGACATTCGTACACGACATCATAATCCGGACCATCGAACCGTGGCTCCTCCATTTTCACATATTATATGTGGTTTTGTTCAGATATCAATGCATTAACCAAATTTGGTGTGTTTATATTGATTAGTTTTTTAGCTATGACAAGGTCAAAAGTGGCTCCAAATGGTTCGTGTAAACTTACACACAGTGCTTCTCGCCAGTTCGCTGGGCCTGACCGTGGCTTGACACACTGTCGTGTGTCGAGATTATTAATAAGGAATCATTGAATCCTGTATGAAGCTTTGTATATTGTGTTTTGGGGGCCGGTAAACAAAACCTTAAACTGATTTGGATTTGTGGATTTTGAATTCTAGCCAAAGCTGCTCAGTTGCAGTTCTTTTACACGTAATCCGTCACGAATGTACGTGCCTACCACGTCGATGACACACTGGCTTATATCGTGTAAAAAAGCCGTGTGTCATCGACGTTTTAGTAGTAAAAGTTTCGAAATAAGTTCGGTTGACCACTGATAGCGTTATTAATTTTTAACTTTCGTGTCATTGTTTCAACCCTAAGCATAATAAACCTAGCATTATATGAACCCTATCACCAGGGCGTAGCGACTATATTCTTACCTCACTACAGTGTGGAACAGAGCAGGACACACGGCCACCACCGCCGTGAGTAACAGAGACAACGGCAGTTCCCATTTCTGCGTCTCCAGCAGTAGCCACAGCCCGCAAAGTACGCCGCCGATGGACCCTATTACCAGGGCCGTAACGACTATATTCGTTAACGATTGTCCCAGACGCATGCAGAAGGATAGAGTGGCTTGCTTCTTGTTTTGTTCGTTTAGGAGCTCCTGTGGAAGACAGAATGCTTGAGAAGTGTAGAATATACGGGTAATATAATATTACGTGAAACAGTCCAATTTAACCACATTATTCACAGTCAATTATGATCACGCAAAGTTATCCAGTCTAATTAAGCGAAACGATCCAACATTATCACACAAAATAGTTGAAACGAGCAGTAGTCAGTTCTATTCAATCTGTTATAGGGACCATCAGGTGAGATGATTTTACAAATAACATACTTTAGCAGACTTCATTTAGACGGTTCAAGTGACCGTAGGCACCGCTGACAAGTCACGGGGAAGCACAATACGCAATTTTGTTTACTTCGACGCCACACCGTCACTTACCATCAGGTGAGGTTGTGGTCAAATGCTTGCCAATTCCGAAATAAAAAATATTTTTTTCAGTGATTTTAATTTAAAAATTAAACTGCTGAACAGATTTTGATGAAACTTATATGGCACCAATCTGAAAATATATCCTCTCAAACAACAAATAATTCTTCAAATCGGTTCATAACAACAAAGTTCAGTTTAGTTGTTACTTTGAACTGAACTTTGTTGTCATACAAAAACATAAAAAAAAACAACCGAATTGATAACCTCCTCCTTTTTTTTAAGTCAGTTGAACAAAGAGATAAGCTATCAACATAGAGAGTCTTTATCAAAATATCTTAAAGGCTAATCCTCAAATCCAATTCCATACAAAATGTTTCGGACAAATACTCAAAAAGTACGCCATATTATAGTAATTCTTTCACACTATTCGTTTCGTCCATGTTTTTTGATTTCGTCTTCGTTTTTGATTTAAAATTAACCCAACTAACTTAAAAACACGTTTAAAATCTTAATTTTAAGTATGAAACCTTTCACTTTTTTTGTTGACGAAATCAAAAAACATGGGCAAAACGAATAGTGTGACGAAAGTACTATAATACGGCGTACTTTTTAAGTATTTGTCCGAAACATTTTGTATGGAAATTTGCCTTGAGGATTCCCCTTAATCATTGAAGTAATACATACTTTGAACTCGTTGTAGATGCTGTGCGCGTTGAGCGCGGCGGCGCGCGGCGCCGTGATGCCGAAGTCCCAGCCGCAGAACACCTTGGTTGCGAACACGTGGCTCAGCGCGCTCGACGTGTCGATGAAGTTGCGGCGGTACGAGTACGCGGTCCTGCAACACTTTGCACGTCACTTTCATGCTCCACTGATAATGCTCTGGGAAGAAAGCCATGATCGTGTATACTAAGGTCGCCTTCAATTAGAGGCGTGAGGAAGCGCCACTGTGGCGCTACAGTGGTGCCATAGTGGCACTTGCTCACGCCTCCAATTTGAAGGCGCCCTAACACTATACAGCTGAACACACTTGACCAATTTCATAATTATTCCTTGTTAGTCATACAATACACCACCTACTTGCCAAATTTCATGGTGCTGTGACCACGGGAAGTAGCCTAGAGGTTTTGATGATCTGTCAGTGAATCGGTGAATCAGTGCCAATTTTAAGCATTTTCACCGGCTTATATTTCTGGATCCATTCAAGCTACGTTACTGAAATTTGACAGGCTTAATAAGGATCCGTATTAGATTGTACATGCTAAATTTCACAAATTTATCTCGATTAGAACTAGGGTTACGGAGTGGGTCAAAATGGCTCGAAGCCTTTCGTGTAAATAGTGCCCTGTGCGCTTGCAGACGTTTTCTTAAGAACTTGCCTGTGCGCGACTGCGCACTTTAATATCTTCACACCAATCTGCAATCTTTCTCCGAAAAAATATAATCTCTTAACTACAATACAATTTGTATTTGTATTTATTTATTTTACTTTAATTAAGACGGCAGCAGCCAATTATATTAATTAAAGAGCGAATTACATTAGGTACTAAATAACATTTGATTGAAAAACATAAATTAAAATGTAAGGAAAGAGGAATATAAAATTAAATAAAATTGATAACAATAATTTTGAAAAATTAAAAATGAATTAAATAAAACTGAATAAATTAATAATTAACATTCATACATCTCGCTCACAAAACCTCAAACATTCCGACAAATTACTTAAACTTAAATGTTCGGGAGCTACTTTTACACCATATTATGCATAACAGGAATCAATCAGTCGGTATGCTCACCTATAGCACAGCAGCATGAAGAAAGCCAGGAACACGGCCACCACAGTGAAGAAGTACGCGAAGGGCATGTCGTAGGCGTGCGCGGGCGCCGTCAGCCCGGCGTGGTAGTGCCCATAGAACATCGGCGAGTGCGCCATGCCGCCCTGACAACACTCACATATTAATTATTGGGTCGGTTTTCAGTTATTCCACACTTGGCTCTGGGCTTATACTGTGGGAACTAAGACCATTCACAAAAACAGTTTGAAAGACCAGAAATACCACAACGGTTGGCCTTGCAGCTAAGGGGGGTGATTTTGATCCCCCCCCCCCCCCCCTCCTCCACCTCCTCCTCCTCTTAGTAAGATAATTCGTGAGATTTTCCTCGACATGTTTTTTTTTTACATCTAAAGTCCTATACGCACATAACAGTGCTGACACGCGCCAACACGTTCCGTACCGTACAGTATCAGTGAAAATTAATATTGTTTCATACATTTCATATGACACCATTCGTACTTGTCAGTGTCAGTGACGTTCAGTGATGTCAGTGTTATTCCATACACATGACGGAAAAGTAGGGTACGGAACATGCCGGCACTGTTGTGTGCAGATAAGCCATTATTTACGGAAAAATAATACACGATTAGAATTTCCCTATTTTTCGTGGCATTAGTAATAAAATAACGGTGTCATTTTTAATCTAAGTAGGTGTTGCTATCCACAAAAGCATATCTTCTGCATTTGTACCACACCTCGTCATTGGCATTGTCCTACCTTCCCAGTGATCCAGTCAAAGGCCCAATTAGCCTCCACCAGTTCCCTAGGGCTAGCGGCATCGTGCAGCGCTTGAGGGATGACGAGGAAGCTGAGCAGTAGCGCTGCGAGCGCCGCGTTGAGCGCGAACAGGCGGCGCACCATGCGGAAGTACGAGCCCACTGCGGACCCGAACTGACCCTCGATGTCGCGGATGGCTTCATACCACAGCTCGATGGAGAACATCGCGTCGCGGATGCGGTCGCCGCTCTGGAACGAGATGAAACAAGTGAGCAAATTTTTTTTTCAATTTGACGTTTAAAGCATCGATAACAAAGGCCTTTTTTAAAAGCTAAAAGCCAGCAAGTTCGCTTGTAGCTTGTAAACTCGCCCAGTGCCATCGGCTGGAGAGAGCTTAGACTCGATCACTCGTTAGCTTTTAAACTCGCCGGCTTGTTGCGTGTAAACTAGGCTTGTGTCATCGACGCTTAATGCAGTTAGCCGCAGATGGCCGTTACTGCGACACCGGACTCTAGCGAGCAAGTC
Source organism: Lobophora halterata (assembly GCA_932526365.1). Lineage (NCBI taxonomy): Eukaryota > Metazoa > Arthropoda > Insecta > Lepidoptera > Geometridae > Lobophora > Lobophora halterata. Next base: position 10,522,312 of record OW052012.1, on the reverse strand, counting down.
TTTGCTTATCTTGTCACTTGTACACCACATGTTTTTAATTACCAGATAAAAATCGCATAATCAGTTGCCGTTACTAAACACAGATATGGCAAAAAAATTATACGATATTTTCTAATCAAAATAAAATATATAATGAAATTGGGCATACTGTAACCGTTAGTCGTTGTTCTATGGCCTAACGTCAATCGGTACGCATCATTGATAAATTATTAGTTAAGCGAAGTTAGAGCGAAGCGAGCGCGACCGTTCCGGTGAATGTTCACACAACGTGCGACATAACAACCGGAAAGTTCCATGCATGAGTAAGATAAGTTCGAGTTAGACAAGAGTACATATTATGCACTCATCAAAGGAAATTTACCTCAGAAGGTGATACACTGCGACACCCTCGAAATATTGATGCAAAATAGTCCTATCCAGCATCAAAATATTGACCAGCGTTAGCATCCCCACTTACCCGTTTCCAGGCAAAACTGATGCGGTACTTCAGTCGCTTGAAGAGAGAGATGGGGCGCCGCTTTGAGCGCAGGCTAACGGAGGCGGAAAGCTTGGCGCGCACGTGCCGCTTCATCGTCAGGCCCTGTGGCAGGTCGCGAAGCGCCTCTCTGGGAAATAAACAGCAGATGCAGGAACAACCTTACTCTCTTTCAAATTTAGTATCATTACTTTTTTGTTAATCATGCGAAAAAAGGCTATATTTGAGCTGGTGAAGCGCGATTGCAGAAGGGTCGCGCGCAGGTAGTGCGATCTTATTACGACGGTCGCGATTAAAAGTATGACTAGGTGTAGAGTACTACTCTATGAAGAGGATGTAGTGTACCACTATGAATTAATGAATGAATGATTTACTTGTCTCAAGTATGGTTAGTTACAGACGGCTCTTATGAATGTATAAAGTAGGGTCACATACTTCACTAGATAATACAATAGTTTACAAATTTTCTTTTAATTTATATGGCTTATGTTTCTCATAATCTTGATAAATGTGCCTAAAAATTACACAAAATTTAAGTTTAGTGAATTACAATGTCCAATTAAATAATCGCATGCAAAATAAAACAAAATTAACCTGATGAGGAGTATCTAGTGTACCTTCTCAGCTCCTCAGCAAGAGGGTCGTCTTCCATGAGCACCTGATGTTGTTGCAGCTCGCGCACGATGCAGTCGGCCTGCTTTTCCGCTGAGTCGGGCGAGTCTTCTCCTTCTTCCAGCAACGCATTGTGTTCCGAGGTGTTTCTCCTCAGGCGTAATGTGTCTAAAAAGTGTAACATAAACACTCACACTCGCACTGAACTGCACAAGGATTCCTTGTGCTCACAACAACAAAGTTATGAGATGCCAACATAAAAAAAACATTCAACCAAAATGAGTACCTTATTTTTTAAAAAAACACCTAAACCTAACTCATACAAAAATTTCATAACAAATTAGAAAATTGTTATGTATAGTAGTCAGACACCTGGAATTGAAAAATTCTGATTCAGGGCAAAACCTTGCAACAATCATTTAAAAACTCACTAATTTCCTCCATTTCAATTTCACACTTTTTGTAAACCATTATTTCAAACTCAAACAAACACACACCAGCTGTTATAAACTAAGTTTCCAAAACACTCTTGGAACAAATTCATTACTATTTATTGGTACAGGTATTTTTAACTATGAATAAAGTAAACAGTGCTACTCAACCACACTCGGAACACTGAGTTAACTTATGAATCATAGTAATCAACACTCAGGTCAGTCAATTAGTGTGGCTACTGTATGATGTTTATAATTACACATGATTGTTGAACGAATACCTTCCTTATATAGATGTGTTTGTACTGTACTGCTGCATTCTATTTTTGCTTTTTAGATATGAAATTATTTGTTTGCATGAATATGGTACAAAGTGTTGTTATTAAAATTAGATAACTTCTTCATATCCTGACAGTTTAAATAAACATATACAAAGGTGAGTTCTAATTCTAATTCTAATTTGGGTAAGGGGTTGCATGTGGTCTGCACTGACGTCCCGCTGTGGGGTGTATTGTGCATTGACCCCTTTTTGTACTAACTCTACCCCAGCCAGCCCAGCTCCCCAAAATAGCGGAGCAGGACCCTGGGTTGATGGATGGTGCGTTCCAGTTTCCCGGTAGGGTCATCAAAGTCAAAGGTGAGTTATTCATTTTGTTTTTGTTTTTTTATCACAATTTTTGGTGAATGAACATTTTTGCGATTCAAATTTATAATTTTAGGTGGGGTTACAATAGTCTGCACTGACAGTTTTCCAAGTAGTACCTTTGCAGTTTTTAAATCTTGGATCCAAGATTCTTTGATATCACCATAATTTTAGCACCCTCAAGGGAAATTGGAAGCCAGTGTAGACTGCTGTAGGGTCAGCTCTGTAATTGTCTTTAATTGTTCTAATGTGATTAAAAATAAAGCCACCGGTGGTTTACATTATGGCTATATCTAAATTAGTTTAATTATATCAGTAGTTTACTCACACACACACAAGACACACATGTGTTTGTGTGAGTGATTTATCACAGGAGTACACCGGGGTAAGCTGGGTGTATGATCATTCAGATCATTACAGAGGTGACTGTACCTCCTACACAGAATAAGAATAATAGGAATCACCATTATTCAGGTGAAGTATTGTGTAAATGAGTGGTACATACTGTAAGGCAATTGTCGGGACGGCATGAAGTTGACGGCTACCTGCCGTGCGGCGCCGCTCCTCGACGTGAGCGAGCGCCGACTGCTGGCTCGCGACTCTCGCTCCTCCACTTCTATGTCTCCTTCCATCTCTGATGTATCTGAATATCATGAAGTTCTCAGAACATGGCATACTGTGACAGTTATCCGGAAGGTTAAGCAGTGCCTATAACACAAGTACCATAAGTGTAGGTACTGCACACAAATTTTAATGTAACACAAGCCATCTAAATTAATGATTAAGATTATCATAATGTTCAAATAATTATGCTTAATTTTGATTGAATAAATTATCTTTTTTTATATTTATTTTTGAACCTATACCTATATAAGGGTAAAGTAAGTCTTTATGAGGATGGATTTTTGCAAGATGGAGAGTGGAGGAACTTATCAAACACTCCAGCATGCACAAACAAACCCGATTTTTGCACTATTAGTAGACCATGCATGTTCGGATGTTTATTGTTCAACTTTACTGCACACATAGACACACAGCGTCTATATCAAAATCACACAGGATTTTGTAAGTGAGCAGCAAGTTTTGAGTGTTTGTTTTGATTTTAAATTATTATTATGATGTTGATGAATGCTCTAAGGACTTCCTTACTGAAAGTTGAAACCCTATGTGCTATGCTAATACTCTATGTGCTAAGCGATAAATATGATTTTAAAGATAAATAACCCCAATAGGATGTTTATTCTTTGATGTAAAGTCTGTACCTACTTTAATTACAGAACTTCATACATCACATTACCACTTGAGAGCTATTTATCTACTTTAGACTTTAATGGCCTGACTAATATAAACTGGTACTTGTAGAAAAAGACTATTACAATAGCACAAAGGGCGGAGCTGCGTTGATAAGAGATAGAACTGTCGATAAAAGGGGCACCTAACGTTCTCTGTCCTTTTAAAATATTTAGGATGTAGATGTAGAAGTACCTTCTTACATTTTCAATAAAAGAAAGAAGCTCTTTGTGGGGCGGCCAGCTTCATTAAAACTTACGGATCTACAATCGGTACACACTGGAAAGTAGATGAGACAACGTTCCGGGCATAAATTTACTTGATTTCACTCTCAATTAATGAATCACACATTTATCGGAGTAGGAACTACTACTAATAAATCACAAAACAAAATTCAAAATTAAACGAGAAATAAAAAACCGAATTTAAAATAGAAAACCGAAAACATAATATTTACGAAAATCAAACATTCGGATTACGGACAAGACAAACCAAAAACAAAACATTAAAACGGCTAAGTGAAAGTTAATTTACACACTATTGTAAGGTTCCGAGTCTTATAAAGAGTCAATATGAACCGCCAGTTGCCGTCTCGTTTACTGCGCATGTTTATCGTATACAGTGTGTGTCGTTATGAGTGGATAATCCTTCAGTTGCGGATCCCACGGATTTCGAGTTACTGGACGTTTTCGAAACTTCTATTTTATTTTACTTTTGTCCATTGTTTTTGCTGCCAAGATTACAAATCTTGAAATATTCTTATTTTTTTTTTTGCTGAGTATTTCTGGACAACTGTGCTATCTAATGGTATTTCCTGTTTTTGTGCCACAGGTACAGTTTTTTTGGTACAGCATTATGTAGCAAAGAAAATGTGTTAGGCTCATTTTTTTCCAAAAGTTTGATCCCCTGTGGTTGAAAAAAAATGTATGGTGACCCATGTGACCAATTTGTGAAAAACATGCCTACTTTATTGGCTTTCCGAAATGATATAGCACTTTGTGTTTAGGAAATTTCGTTGAGTGAATTCACACAATATTTGAAAATGCCGTTTTTTCAAGTTAAAAGTATGATAAAAATTCACTTCTTAAACCCAGGAATACTCTAGTAAAACAAATTAAAAATATTCCAAGATTTGTAGTCTTGGCAGCAAAAACAATGGACAATGGTAAAAAAAAATAGAAGTTTCGAAAACGTCCAGTAGCTCGAAATCCGTGGGATTTTTACTGGGTGCATATTTTCATTTTCTGATCAGGCCTGAAGTCCCCCATCCACACCTGAAGAATTATCCACTTATTACGACACACCCTGTAAGTAGTCCCCCTCAGGTACCTTACTTTTTACTTTTGAGCAAATAACGGTTATTATTCTATTCTTAGACCGTTGCAAACGATCTAAAGGTAGCTCAACTGCTCCAACTCGATACCCGATGGCAGCGTGCCGAGGATACTGGCTGCTGTCTATGGGTGGCCCAATTGTTTCCTTTTGTAAATTTTGTTATATAGATTGTAGTAGTTAGCTTATGCTGTAATAAATTCTATTCTTTATCATTTCCAGATTCGGAACCCTAAAAATGACAATCAAATGTCAGTGTCAGAATGGTAGTGTTGTGAAGTTGTCTATTTAAAGGTCTTTTTTAAGAGTACCGTTGTAAATAAGGAAAACATAACGAATTATTTAGTACTCTGACCAATCTGTAAAATTATTAAAATTAACAAAACCACTTATAATATGTGAAAATGGAGGAGCCACGGTTCGATGGTCCGGATTATGATGTCGTTTACCCCGAATAAAGACTCGAGATCTACATATATGGCTTGCCAAGACATCATAATCCGGACCATCGAACCGTGGCTCCTTCATTTTCACATATTATAAGTGGTTTTGTTCAGATATTAACGCATTTTATAAATAAATTTATTACTATTCAAACGTAGGTTAGGTACCTACTATAATTATAATAGTTACCTACTTATTTCTTTTCCTTACTTACACATTTCATTTCATTTCATTTATTCTCAAACAATTTTTACATTGTGTCGGAATACAAACACACCACCATCGTCGCCTCTAAATGTATGTAGGTAAGTAAAAGTACAATAAGTTAAGTACCTAACTTACATAAATAGCGTAGATAAGGTGTTTTCCGACAATTTGCATATCCACTAGCTTGCGTTCATCTGGGCTCTTTTTCGAATTTTTAAATTATTGATATTAAAGTAAGTACATAAAACGATAAAAACAACCTTTCATCATGGAAATGAAAATATCTTGAAAAAATTAGCAAGGCAATTGCTCTCATAATTTGCAAGGCGCTAAAATTTTCCTCATAAATCAAATAATTTGAAAAAAAAATCAAATCTTATAAATTTACTGTTTTCTGATTTTTTCCTTTGTATACACACAATTACCTAGCTGGATACCAAATTTGAACTTTCTAGGTCATCTGGAAGTGGGTTAGGTTTTACGTCTATATGTCAGTCAATCAGTGATAAAAATGTCGATTTTTGAACGTTAATATCTAAATAACCGTATTAGCTGTGTTTATGAAATTTGAGGTACTTCATTAACTTAACAATTCAATACATAAACCAAACTTGGTGTGTTTATATTGATTAGTTTTTTAGCTATGACAAGGTCAAAAGTGGCTCCAAATTGTTTGTGTATACTTACACACAGTGCTACTCGCCAGTTCGCTGGGCCTGACCGTGGCTTGACACTTTGTCGTGTGTCGAGATACATAATTATGCTGCGTTGCGAATCACTTCGCTCAATCAGCGTTCACAATACACACCTCGGTGTATACGGCAATGTATACACCGAGAGAATAAATACCCCAGATTCAGCAGTAATAAATAAACCCAAGGACTGAACTCATTTGATATATTTCATCGTTTTGGTTCACGATAGCGGAACCCTTTGCACTGTGTGGTCCAGCAGCACTTAGCCGTTTCGGTTAATTGTGAAGGATTGGTGAAGGAAATATTAACCATTGTTGAATAGGAAATATTAAGTCATCCAGTAATGTAATGTTACTGTCCGTTTTGTACAGCACAGCTGGTTTGCTGGGGGGAGTTGGCTGCGATGCAAAAGAACTTGAAAATAAAAAATTAAAACATTTTATTTGTATTGATATACCTAGTTTCGTCCGTCGTTAGCAGCCTACTAGATAGATGCAGTGCAGGCCAGCAGCCAGACTGATCGATTTGTATTCGGAGGTAAGTTTGAATAAATCCTACCTACGCCCCGCCCCCACCTACCCTACCACGCCTGTACCCTGTACTAGGGGTTTTACAGTGGGTTTTACTACGATATGTTACCGTATCTATCCTAATTTTAGCTCAAGGGTTCGATTGATCCATCACTTGCGCAGTCGTAGGTACTGCATGCGTGGAAGCGTTCCTATTGTATTGCAATGTGTAAAATGTAAATGCTCTCCTGATGTTATGGTGGTAGTTTGCTGCTTCCTGACATACTTATATCCACTCCATCTGTTAGATCTAGATCCATGGAGAACCCATCTGCTTTTTATTCTGTGTAGCGGGTACAGTAGTCTCTTCCTGCTTTGTGCTTTGGCCCTCAAAACGAAAAACTATTTTTATAGCCATCGTTATCAAACTTTTATACATGACCTGTAATAATTACTTGTGAGCAAATTAAATAACAGCATGATTATTTGTTAGGTTCAATGGCATCGTTGCAAGGCGTCTCAGTAGAGCAGATCCGTGCAATCCTCCACGAGGTGGTGGCCTCCCTGCAATGCCCCGACTATGCCATCAAGCTGGATGAGGCACGTGAGGCTGCCGGGAATGAAATGTTGAAAATGATGCAGATTGTGTTCCCCATGGTTGTGCAGATTCAAATGGAGACCATCAAGCGACATGGCTTCACTAACAACAGAGAAGGTTTTACTTATTTATTTTATTATTATTGTCAATTTTTAATGTCCAGAAAAAAAAAATGTTATATATAGTGATATATATATAGTTAGTTGCCGTTACTGACGACAGATACAGCAATAAAACTTGAAAAAATTAAGTCGAATTTTAGTCACAATAAATTTGATTAAAATTGGATAACTGTTACAGTTATGTTACAGTTAGTAGTTTTCCTATGGATTTGCGTCAGGCGGTAGGTACCTTTTATTGATATTAATTTTAGTTTTATTCATCGTTGGCAACCCCGGGTACCTAGCTCGAGCCAGTCCGCAAAACCTCGGCTCGGGCGCCGCACTCGCTCCGCTGACACTCTGCCATTTTGTAGAAATCCAAAGTTCTGACTGCACAGATGCAATGTAGTACCTTGTCTGCATGGCCCATTTATTTTTTTATGGTAAATAAAATTGGTGGTTTTGTTTAGAGTGTTACAAAATGTGGCACTAAGGAAAATAAGATTTAGAAATATGTGGAGGCAAATAATAAAATCAACTTTTATCTGGTAGATTTTGATCTGTTAATAGGGAAGCAGATTTTTGATGGTTGCTTCTAGATAAACCCAGGATTTGATAACAAAATTCATGTATCTATCAACCGTCTCCACAAAATTTTGCATTCATCTAACTCGTATATAGTGTGATTCGTGCTCAATACGCAATCCTTACTCTTATTCAGGATCAAAGTAACCAAATAGGCATCAATGCAAATTATTGAGCATTTCCAAACATATCTGTCTACATCTAGGTATTGTGCAGTTCACGCAGCTGGTCCGTGAAATGGAGACTCTGGACGGCGAAGTGGCGCGCCTGCACGCCCAGATCCGCAGCTACTACCTGCCTCCCGTCTCCATCAGTTCCTCGGTCGACACTTCGCTGTGAGCCGGTCAGTATACTGCACTGTAGCAACTGCAGTTGATTTGTGTTATCTCGGTCGGAGGGATGAAGGAAATAATTTGTCATGTGGTTCGCCAGAGGACAACTATTTTGTCGCTTTTCATGTCTCATCACTCAACCGATTTTCATGAAATTTCTATAGGACCAATCATGAAGTGTATACTTTCAGATAAGAAAGAACAAATCGGTTTATAAAAAACAAAGTATCAAATATAAAAAAAAAATAACCAATTTGATAACCTTCTCCTTTTTTGAAGTTGAAAAGGGATATTCCTTGATTTGGAATTTCATCTTAGACTTTCACCTGCTTGGTATCGAGATAAAAAGTAACCCAAGTCTTTTTTTTTTAGCCAAATCGGTTCAGCTGTTTCGACATGATTGAGGAACAAACCATTTTTCATCCATCTTCACAAAGAATTCAATAGAATAGATAGGGAACCAAACAATGTTACACACGGTTAACAAGGTAACAATTTTGTGAAGTCTTCATTTTAACATCCATTCTATATCTTTCAGATACCAGTTTGCAGAATCTCATAAGCATCTCAGGAACCAATCATGAGACACAGGAAATATAAGCTAATCTGTTTCCTCATAGTAGTGCTGTACACTTTGTACTTCTTCCTCGGCATCGGCGACTACCTCAACTCGAAGAGCTTCGACGATGACTTTGACTATCCTCTTAAGATTAACATCAAACCTCTCGTCACCTCTGTCCTAGCCGGAAAGAAGCCTGCAGTAGCAGCTATAAACTACTACCCATACAAATTCCTAACTAACTCTGGGAAATGCAGCTCAGTGGAGAAGCTAGATTTATTCATAGCGGTCAAATCTGCTATGAACCATTTCGAGCACAGAGTAGCTATTCGGAAAACGTTTGGGCAGGAGACTATAATACCCGGCCGCATCGTTAAGATACTATTCTTTCTCGGCGTCGGAACAAAGTCCGAAACGCAAAGACTAATCCAACAAGAGATGGAGGAACACAAAGACATCATACAAATGGATTTCCTCGACACATACTTCAACAATACAGTAAAAACTATGATGTCGTTTCGATGGCTCTATGAACACTGTTCTTTGGCTGACTATTACCTATTTACCGATGATGATATGTACATCTCAGTCCCGAATCTTTTGGACTACGTGGAAGGTTTGAAAGAGCCAGAGAACGGTACTGATAGGCATCTATTCGCCGGGTACGTGTTCAAGTCTGGTCCGCATAGAGTCCTCACTAGTAAATGGAGGGTATCGCTGGATGAGTATCCTTGGAACAAGTGGCCTCCTTACGTCACGGCCGGAGCTTACGTCACATCCAGAAAAACTATGAATCAGTTGTATGTTGCGAGTCTGTTTGTGAAACATTTCCGGTTTGATGATATCTATTTAGGTATCGTGGCGAGGAAAGCCGGGGTCGCAGCTACACACTGTGATCGGTTCTTCTTCTACAAGAAGAAGTATAGTAAAGAGGGGTATAAGGATGTGATAGCGTCTCACGGGTTCGAAGACCATGACGAACTGCTAAAAGTTTGGAGTGAACAAAATAATTTTTAGTTTCTTTTTGTTCCGTTCTCTCAGTGGTTTTGGTAACCCTGTAGGTTTTTTGACCACTTTTACCTCATTTGATATGAAGTGATGATTTGATATGTGTAGAACGACGAAAGGTAACCATTTGACCGCGCAACAGGCGATTGCAATATTTTGGATACTTAACTCAATCGGAGAGTTATGAATTTGATTCAGTTAAATTACAGATTAACTTTTTTTTTTATAACAGATATTATAATAATACTGATTAACAGATGATTATCTCAAGACGGGACTGCCCCATCCAAAATAAATAGATGGAAATCTTATTGGGTACCTACAGTTCAGTTTTGGAAACATTTATTTGTCTATTGTATTTTTTTAATAGTGTTTTTGTATTTGAATTATGACTTTTTATCCGAAATAAATGATTTAATAATATTTTATTACAAAATAAGTTAACTACTACAATCTACATTAAAAAAATTACAAAATAAAACAATTGAGCCACCCATAAACCGTTGCAAACGATCTACAGGTATTAGGGTAGCTCATTAATTTATTTTACTGTAGGACTATAGGAAGAACTAAGATAAAGCTCAACAATTTTGTCAAAATGGGATATGCGTCTCATTGAGCTGTGCTGTAAAACTGATTTATCAAAACGAATCCAACGAGACACGTGAATTTTCCGTACTTACAAAATTAGGTTTGTAATAATTTAGTGATCTTTGTGTTATGTAACAGGTCAACTGATAAATCAAATAGGTATTGAAATAGGATACATGTATTTTAAAGTTATGTGTAATATAACTTTTGACACACTAAGTTAATACATTTTTAGTGTAGGTATGATATAACTGTAATAAAATAGTTTAAAAGGTGCAACTAGCTCAAAAAGTAAGGTAGAACATTTGTAAATAAAGTTGTATGAAGTGCGTATACACTGAACATTATTTCTTGTGTCCAGTATGGAACCCAATGATCTGTATTATGATATAAGGACTTTACGGCCGTGATTGGCCAACATGATGACATTTACCTACGTATGTTTTTAAATACCATAGTGTGTGTGTTGTGATACATGGATTATATCTATCGATACATTTTGAGCGGTTTCAGACTAGCGTATTTTTGCGGGCGTTTCGCCACACGCGTGGTTTCAAAAGCAAAACGCGCGCATACGGGCACGGGCTTTACACCAGCAGCGTTTACAATACGGCCGACGTATCTTGGCTAGTCTGAACATAGGCTATGCGAACTTACTAACAAGTTGTGACGCGGACGTTTGGGAACGTGCGCGCGAAACGGTCGTACGAGTGACGCCATACGCGTACACGCGCTGCAAAAAACAAAACCACGAGCGGCGAATCCGCTCAGTTAATACGGTAGTCTGAAACCGCTTTTAGCCCACATGGCGCACCAAAGGAACATACTCGCATTAGTATGCTGTTTCGGTTATCGTATGGTTTGTATGTACAGTCGGCTGCACATACATGTATACACTCCCAAGCTTTCACATTTATAATACACTTTTAATTTTGCAAAGACATTCTTCTTCTGAGAAGACTCCTGACCAGTAAGATAACTAAATTAATTTTAAAATACTTGCGTGCGCTTTTTTTGCAAAATTAAGAGTAGGTAATATAAATGTGAAAGCTTGGGAGTGTATACATGTCTGCAGCTGACTGTACGAACCATACGATTTTCGACTTACACTAACGGCGAATTAGATTCCGAAACAGCTTAAAATCCCATTCGATCATTAACATTTACGTCTTGCAATCAACTAATCAAGAAAACTAAAATAATAGGAGGTAGGTATGTAGCTATGTAAGTAGGTAACCTTAGTGATATTTAATAGGAGTCTATAAACGGAGTTTAGTTTAATAATTATGATTAAGTAGTTTTTAAGCTATGTTTAATATTGTAAATGATAGGAAAGTGTCTGCCATAGTTAAGGGATGGAGTGTCCAGTCCAGCCCATGTTATATCAATGTGACACTTATTCCCTCTTGCATTAAACTGCCAAAGTTCTTAAGTAATTACTTTACTCGCTAGGAAGATCTTAACGGTACAGATTGAGCCCTCAAGATCATCTCAACGAGTAAAATAATTGCTTAGGTTTGGTGCCAGTGGGCATTAGTTCATAGTTCAACTTGATATAGTAGGTATTTAGTACCTTTGCAGTATCTTATTTCTGTTAGTAAGTGCTAGTATAAAAAGCTAGCTTTGAATAATACTAGTTATAATTAAGTTAATTAATTATTTCTATTAAAAGTTAAAAACTGTGTAACCATTTAGTTTACTTATGTTATAAATAAGAAAACATATATATATTTTTTTTAATTATATAATCTGTATAAAATTATTTTGCAACAAGTAAATAATGAAAGTGAAGTCTTATCTTAGATACTAACTTATATAAAATTTGTGTTTATAAACCTATACCTATGGACCTATATTTCGTAACATTTGATCAAAGTTTACTATGCATTTATATAACACTGCAATAAAGTAGTTTTTATTATCTTTAACAATTTCAAATATATAAGCATAATAAATTCGGTTCAATTTCAATTCGTTATTTTTCTTGTATAACGATTATACGCGTTTTCTATTTAATTTCTTATTTACCCCTATAATAGAAAAGTGACCCATAACAACCGCCCAAAACATAACACATGTTTTCCTCTATCATAGGAACCAGCCTACAATGGGAACATAAAAATTACTTTAGAGAAACTCAAACCGGTACAACAATGAGTCTGTCGACCAATCAGGGAAATGTGCGCGCTAAGCGTGATTTTGTATGAATTAATGAATGATTTGGCTCAAGTATGATTATTGATTAGTTAAAGACGGGCGTAGCGCCCTCTACATAATTTTAGAGAATAGTTGGTAACTCATTGTTTTTCACTCGCGCGTTTTATGTTAATGTCTTACTAGATAACGCAAGCAACTTTATTTGCGTTGCGATTTTTAAAAATTATTTTCTGACGAATACACTCTCTAAGTTTCAAGTATCTACGTTCATTGATTAGTAGCCTGTACGTTGTCTGTCAGTCAGTCAGGACGAAGATTTTTGTACAAAGAGTTAAAAGAATCTTAATCTCAAGTCTGAGTAAACTCGCCAGGCCGAAGTGACGCTACCGCGAATTGTAAAGTATCGCGTTTTTCCGGCACTTAATGGCAGAGTTACAAAACCGAACCAAACGGTAGAAAGACCAGAATCCCCTTCAAATCGGAGACCTTGTTATTTTTAAGGAAGATAACATTTTACCCCTTCATTGGAGGATGGGCCGAGTTGCAAAACCGCACCAAATGGAAGAAAGACCAGAATCCCCTTCAAATCGGAGACCTTGTTATTTTTAAGGAAGATAACCTTTTACCCCTTCATTGGAGGATGGGCCGAGTTGCAAAACCGCACCAAATGGAAGAAAGACTAAAATTCCCTTCAAGTCGGAGACCTTATTATTTTAAAGGAAGATAACCTTTCACCTCTTCATTGTAGGGTGGGCCGCGTTGTCAAGCTCTTCCCGGAAGAAGATGGAACGTGCAAAGTGGCAGACGCATACACCACCAAAGGCACAATCAAACGAGCTGTCAATCGGATGTGCCTCATCCTGAATTCTGAACCCGATTACAACGATAACCAATCTCCAAGTTCCAGTATTCAACAAATCTGATCCTACCACAATGATAACTAGTTCCAGTATTCAGCAAATCTGATCCTACCACAACGATAACCAAACTCCAAGTTCCAGTATTCAACAAATCTGATCCTACCACAATGATAACTAGTTCCAGTATTCAACAAATCTGATTCTACCACAACGATAACCAATATCCAAGTTCCAGTATTCAACAAATCTGATCCTACCACAAGATAACTAGTTCCAGTATTCAACAAATCTGATCCTACCACAACGATAACCAAACTCCAAGTTCCGACCACAACGATAACCAATCTCGAAGTTCCAGTATTCAACAAATCTGATCATCTTCACTCCTGCAATAAACTCTGTCCCACAATCAAAACCCTGTCTACGCAGAATATAAGAATTTAAGATTTATTGAAAGGAATCTTTCAACGTTGCGGAGTATGCGAGCGTTCAGAATGCAGAAGAGCAGTGCGATCTCCGTGGGATATGCCAGCGCGTCCAATATTTCGCTCATTAAAAATCATGACAGTACCAGCTATATTGTAATCTTCCACGCCGCTATGTATGTTTCAAATGACATGAATGACTACAAGAGGTTCGGTGACAGTCACAACTACTCCACGCGTAACGCACACAAATTGTAGGCTTTACCGCGGCGCCTCGCGAAATCGTCGAAGCTGGTTCAAGTGATGGGGCCAGTGGTCTACAACCGTCTTCCAGACTTCATAACCAGTGCTCCACACAAGATATGTTGGCGCGCTCAGAGCTCTTCTTGCTGATATCACCTCCAGATCTACAGCAAGTTAAATGCTATAAATCGGAAAATAAAATATGAAAAATTAAACATTTATCAAAGCGAAAGCCCTGCGAGAAAAGCAGCATTGTTAAAGCAATTGATTCTCAAGGGCGCCGTGCGGGGCAGCGGGGGAAGTATCAAGTTCCGAGCCACGTGTCAGCCAGGTGTCATGTTAATTCGCCCGAGTAGTACATCTCATCTCATATTAAAGTTTGTATCTTGACGTGCTTCGAGATTTTGATAGATGCTCGAAGGTGGCGTGCCCAAAATATTGTGTTGTGTGTTGTGTGCCATCACTGGCATGTGTGCTATTGCTTCGCCATCCCTGGTCTAGACGGTCGCGTCGAGTTCTTTGAACACATATGTGATCTTCATGATGGCCAACCACAGCTGCTCGTCGTCTACCTCGCGGTGCAGCACGAAGCGCACCGCCTTAACCGCAGCGCCCACGCCCAGGGCGCGCACTATCACCCCTTCGTCGTTCTCTGTCTTGCAGTCACCCTGACGACAAACACCTCTACATAACAGGTATCCTCACGGTTTAAGGGGAATCCTCAAGGCAAATTTCCATACAAAATGTTTCGGACAAATACTCAAAAAGATGGCTAAGCGACCAATAGACACCGGCGCCGGGCACGTAGCACCCCTCCCGCCAAACACATCTATTAAATTTAGATTTTATACGTTTTTTAAATTAGAAGTGTTAATTTTAAAACACGTATAAAATCTAAATTAAAATATGAAACCTTACTAATTTTTGTTGACACAATCGGAAAACATAGACGAAACGAATACGTGTGAAGAAATTACTATAATACGGAGTATTTGTCCGAAACATTTTGTATGGAAATTTGCCTTGAGGATTACCTTTAATAGCGCTGACCTTGAATGCGTAGAAATAGATTTTTAGATATGTTTGGCGGGAGGGGTGCTACGGGACAAGAAAGGCACCGGTGTCTATTGGTCGCTTAGCCACTTTCGCCGAGCGCTATTAAACCGTGAAGACACCTATACTCAAGGTTGCACACACTGGGCTACTAGTTGCCTCCACTAAGTTCTTCAACGAGCGTCACTGAGCGAGTTTTGGTCAAAATAGTTGGACCAACAGCAAGCACTGATCAACTGTGACTGACCTGCGTCTCGGCCAGGCTGACTTGCGCCAGTCGGTTGACCACGTCGTTGGCGGTGAGCGGGCTACTGTCCGAAATTTATTTATAAAAACGTATTACTTTATTTATAACGTAGACCTTGGCTAGCCATATATGTAGATATCACGTCTTTTTTCAGGGAAAACGACATCATAATCCGGTCCATCGAACCGTGGCTTCTCCATTTTCACATATTATATGTGGTTTTGTTCAGATATCAATGCTTTTTGTAAATAAGTTTATTACTATTCAAAGGTATATAGGTTAGGTACCTACTATAATTATAATAGTTACCTACCTACTTATTTTCCTTACTTACACACCACCATCATCGCCTCTAAATGTATGTAGGCAGGTAAAAGTAAAATAAGTTAAGTACCTAACCTACCTAAATAGCGTAGATAAGGTGTTTTCCGACAATTTGCATTTCCACTAGCTTGCGTTCATATGGGCTCTTTTTCGATTTTTTATGATATTATAGTAAGTACATAAAACGATAAAAACAACCTTTCATCATGGAAATGGAAATATCCTGCAAAAATTTGCAAGGCAATTGCTCTCATAATGAATCGATTTAATTTAAATCGAATAATTTGAAAAAAAAATCAAATCTTATAAATTCACTGTTTTCTGATTTTTTCCTTTGTATACACACAATAACCTAGCTGGATGCCAAATTTTAACCTTTTTAGGTCATCTGGAAGTGGGTTAGGTTTTACGTCTATATGTCAGTCAATCAGTGATAAAAATGACGATTTTTGAACATTAATATCTAAATAACCGTATAAGCTGTGTTTATGAAATTTGAGGTACTTCATTAACTCCGGACTTTCAATACATAAAATAAATTTGGTGTGTTTATATTGATTAGTTTTTTAGCTATGACAAGGTCAAAAGTGGCTCCAAATGGTTCGTGTAAACTTACACACAGTGCTACTCGCCAGTTCGCTGGGCCTGACCGTAGCTTGACACACTGTCGTGTGTCGAGGTACACCATATTCGTGTGCTGGTTGTCGACGTCCACGCTGAAGGACTTCGTGAACAGCCCTTTGATCACTGAAACGATACAGGATATAAGGAAAATGTCAGGAAAATTGTTATTGGATCGGTATTTGAGGAGATCGGCCCCCAGTATTTTCGACTTCAAAAAAGGAGGTTCTTGAAAAATCATTTTGTTTTTGAAAGGATATATGATATGTATGTACTTCCATAATGGTCCCATAGAAATTTCAAGTGCGCCGCAAATAGAGGCTCCTTTTGTGCACTAGAAAAAGCCATTGACGAGTACGTAAGCCGCACATTAGTTCCGAAGCAAATTCAACATAGAAGACGAGTGGTTTGGTATAGTCGGTTCTCTAATGGTCTTTACACCCAGCTCACGCCACCCCGGTGCTCCTCCTGTGATTAAACCACGCACACAAACACGTGATGTGTATCTGAGTGTGACTGACCCAGTGCGAGGCGCATGGCACGCTTGTGGTCACGCGCCAGCAGCGGGCGCACGTCGTCCAGCGCCACCAGCGCCGCCGCCGCCAGCACGCCCGCCTGCCGCATGCCGCCGCCCACGGCCTTGCGCACGCGCCGCGCCCTGCAACAGTTACTAGGTACAGGGTCTGTGCACTTACTGCCATGGGCGACGCCAGGGGGGAGGGAGAGGGGCCGAGGAGGCAGCTGCCTTAACGACGGCTGGTGGTCTGCCCTGAGGCCTTACGCTTACAGATACAGATAATTTATTGATAAAAACAAATTTACAAGTCAAATGGTAAATATAGTATTACTTGATGTTCTGATTTCTCATTACACTAATTTATATAATACTAGCTGGTTCCCGCGACTTCGTCTGCGCAGGTATCTTTATAAATTGTAGCCTTTGTGTTATTCTGATGTTATACATCAGAATAACACAAAGGCTACAATTTATAAAGAAAGAAGCTATATTATTTTTTTATTTTTTTTTATATATAATAATAGACAAGCGTTTGACCACCACCTCACCTGATGGTTACTAATTATTGTAAAGTTTCATCAAAATCCATTCAGTAGTTTTTACGTGAAAGAGTAACAAACATCCATCCATCCATCTATCCTTACAAACTTTCGCGTTTATGATAAAGTAGGATTGTATAATGTTAATAAAAAAAAAAAAAATTAATTCATTAGGCCTTATACCAAATAAAAAGCTTTTGCAACTAAAAACTTTTTACTTTGATTTAAACAAAGTATCAGAAGTTACGCCTACGCTCTTGCTTACTGCTGTATGAAGTGGTAGGAGCCGACGAGTGCGGAACCCACGGGCGCACTCAGCCCCTTGCTGAAGCACACCGACACGCTGTCGCAGTCGCGCACCACGCGGCTCGGAGCCTCCTCCAGGTACGCGCAGGCGTTGAACAGCCGCGCGCCGTCCATGTGCAGCGCCAGAGAACGCTCCTTGCACAGGGCGCCTACATCGTCTAGGAACTTTAGCGGTAGGACCTGTATAGACGAAGATTAGCAGATAGTTTTGACGGAATGAAAAGATCATGATGTGATAATGTATTATTTTGAATTATGGTTTAAGATAATATATTATCATAATATATAGTGGTTTTTGGTGAAACCTACCTTGTTCATACTTGAAGATGTGAGAGTGGTGGCCAACAATTGTTTCTGATCCTCTCTTGTTGCAGTGCACCAGGACTGAAATCAAATGCCAGTAAGTTGAATCTGTCAGACAGTCAGTGAGTCAGTCTTGGTGATGATGATCTTAAAATATTTTGATAAAAACACTTGTTTTTCAATTTTACTACCTGTTTTGAATTTTGCCATCAGCTACATAAAAATAAGTTGATTAAGCCTTGATAAGTTTTATTCATCAGAAAGTAAAGAGACTATTTTTTGTTTGTATGTTTTGAAGACAGTATCACCTACTGACCTTTGATAAAATGATAATCCAGGTTTGCGCAATGCATATTCAATACACGGTCATTTTGTAATTACCAAAAAATAATAATTGGGCAATACAGTATATGTACGACATTGTAAAAGTAAAGTAAAAAGTATCAGTTACTTAACAATGGCAAAGTTATAACAGGCTAAACTTTTCAGATATCCTGCCCAAAATTATGGACAATACATAATAAATATATACAGTTATAAATGAACTCTGAATACGCGTCGTGATTCATAACATAACATAGCTATCACTTTTGCACACTGTTTTACTCGCTCGCTCGCCTTCGTCCTTGAGATTACATATTCCTACCGATCCGCGTTGCTTGGTTGGTTCCTAGTAGATTCTACCTACTTACTAGAAGCTAGGTACGTATTAGGGCCTCCAGTACCGGTTCCTTTTTCCAGTACCGGGATTTCGGTACCGGCACCCGACCGGAACCGGGAGTACCGGGATTTTCGGTACTCCCGAAAATAATTAGTAGCCTATTACTAAGTCAAAAAGAAAACGTCAGAAAACGATAAAATAAAGAAAAATCGAGCGAAAAATAACGAAAAGTTTAAAATTATATTTTTAAATTTATGTAATTTACTGCAAGCATGATTTGTAAGAGAGAAAATTCGCGTAATTAATTGATTATTGCATTAACAATACAGTCCCAATTTTTAAGTTATATTTTAAGTATAAATGGCTTATAACGAAAGTTTTGAAGTGGATATTTCTTTGTTTGCAGAATTATATAAGATAACAGTTCAAAAGTTAGTACGTCACATGCGTAACCACACTTTTAAACGAAGGTTGATTTGATTTCTGATATAAAAATAGTTTTCAATCGTACTTTATTTGTTATTTGTTATTAATCTTCACAAGTCAAAGCTCAATGATCATGTCAATGTCAATGATCGGCCTCATAAGAATGTTAAAATGAGAAAGTGCCGATTTTGTTAATTTCCTCTGTAGTTTATCACACTCATAGTCATATCCACTCATCGATATGTATATGTATATGTAAGTGTCAGTTTCTATATTTTGTCAAAGACGTAACGTATAGCAGTATCTACTTATACTTTGTTTTTAACCAGTGCGTCCTACCTATAATGAAATACTCAGCCGAAGCGTGAACACTCACTGTTCTGCTAGATATGCAGATAAAAGATGCAAAAATACACTATGAAACGAGCTACGCCCGGAGTTTGAGATAATAGGGCACTATTGTCATTAACAAAGCTTATAAATCCGTATATCCATAGTCAGCTGGTTTTAATCAACATAAAGCATAGTCGCATTGCGGAAAACGGAATCATTATTCATTATTTTTTATGAATAGTAGGCTATTAGACTGTTGATGACAATATCGGAGAATATGGAGAGACGAGCTAGACTCCTACTTGGAAGACTGGAAGACAGTTGCCCTTGACAGAAAATAGTGGAAAGAAGAAAGGGAGGGCCTTTGCCCTACAGTGGGATGATTCAGGCTCATAATAAACTAATAATAAGAAATAAAATAATTCATTCAGTGGCTTAGGTTGTGGAGACCGTCACGTCTCAGTACAAACAACCCCAAAGCCCATTTCATTCTTTAAATAACATTGCATTGCATAGCATTGGGACGACGATACCAACTATAAGTTGATATTGCAACATTTCCTATGTTTGAACATCAACTCAACAGCACCTTCGAAAGTTAGTAAGATGGGCGGGTAGGATCCAGCAGGTAGAGGAGTTACTGTCCTTTCTTCTTTGTACTAACAGAATGCACTATTTAGCTATGTTTTTAAAGATTAAAACCCTAAAAAAGCTCTTATACACTTAATTTTAGGTAATCCCGAAAGTACCGAAAATCCCGGTTCTGGATTTTTCTAGTCCCGGTGCTGGACACAGACCAAAATCCCGGGATTTCCCGGGATTTTCGGTTCCGGGATTTCCCGGTACTATGCCCTAGTACGTATTCAACTATCCAAACATCCCAACACAGAATGATTAGAAATAGGTGTAAAATCGAGTTGTGATTACCTTCGTCCCTGAGCGAGTGACGGCGCGTAAATAGCGTGGTCTAGCAGCCGTTGCAACGGCCGTTGTACCAACGCGTTGGTACACCCGCGCGACATACTAAAGTTATACCATAGTTTCATAGCTAAGTTGTCTTGGTGACTCTGAGTTTGAACACTTCACTGAAACTTTAGTGTTTTCACGAGCATTGGCGCGCACTCGCGAGATGTGAATTGGTAAAGCTACGGTAACATTAGATTAGCGGGTATCGGCGAATATTCGAGGTATCACAACAAGTAGTTCGTTCGTACATCGCATCGCGATGTATTCGGGTGAACACGAATGCACGCACATCACGGCACTGTCGGTAAAGTAGCACGCTTCAAAGGGTTTTCATCAAAGACGACTGCGGACTGAAGATGTAGACTTCTTGTCACCGATAACCGATGTTTTTATCGCGACACGAATTATCACGCGATAATGTGTAGCCCCAGGCCCCTAGCATAAGTGATCGCGGGAGTTTTTTGATTGCGGAGTGACCGTGCGCGCGCGTGCGCTCTCGCCTCCGAACTGCGATGTACTGAAGAGCGAGACGCGCATACGCAAAGCAATACATCCACTCACGAGTATTCACGGAGGTACACGATTTTACCCGCTTTTGCCGAGCTTATGAATGAAATGGAATCACACATGTTTCAATGTGTGCGTACAGGTGGACTAGTTGGTGTAAAAAACCTATCAATGGATTAGTTTGCCCAATAATTACTTAGTTTATGGTATTCATAAAAAAAAAATATACATTTTTTTTTTGCCTTTGATGTGTTCAGTAACGGCAACTGACTATGCGTATTTTTTTTATGATGATTAAAATTTGACCGTGTATATTACTTTACATCATTTTGAGGCTTTTTTCGTCTAGTCTTGTTTTCAGGCCAGATAAGCCTGCTAACTTAACTTTTTCTATATGTATTTAAAAAAAAAGTATTTTAGTATTCAATCTGCCATCTGTTTCCCATAATACAAGCTCTGCTAAGTATTCTCTGAGATAATAATAATATCAAATGGTGTGTTTATATTTTAAGAAATTATAGAATTGATTAATTAGGTATTTATAAAAATGAATGTGAGAAACCTAAGATTTAAAGGAGTTACCTACTCCGTATAATCTATGAAATTCAGATTCAAACATTCAATAGACTGAATTACAGCCTCTACTCCTTTTTTCATCATACAACTTGTTTCACAAATGGCGTAATATAAAGGCCTCTACCATACACACCTGAGCCTGGTTTCCCAGGCCAGCGGGCTGTGCCGCCGGGTGACGGCGGCTTTAGTGTGTAGAGGCCTTTAGAGTACATATCTTGTTGCACTGCATTCTACATCTAGATCATACAGATAACTGAATGTATGATAATGTGTAAAATGTAAATGCTCTCCTGATGTTATGGTGGTAGTTTGCTCCTTCCTAACATACCTATATCCACTCCATCTGTTAGATCTAGATCCATGGAGAACCCATCTGCTTTTTATTCTGTGTAGCAGGTACAGTAGTCTCTTCCTGCTTTGTGCTTTGGCCCCCAAAACGAATAACTTTTTATTTGTAGCTTTAGTTATCAAGTTTTTATACTTACAGAAGCTGTAATAATTACTTGTGAGCAAATAAAATAACACAGCGTGATTATTTGTTAGGTTCAATGGCATCGTTGCAAGGCGTCTCAGTAGAGCAGATCCGTGCAATCCTCCACGAGGTGGTGGCCTCCCTGCAATGCCCCGACTATGCCGTCAAGCTGTATGACGCGCGCGAGGCTGCTGGGAATGAGATGTTGAAAATGATGCAGATTGTGTTCCCCATGGTTGTGCAGATTCAAATGGAGACCATCAAGCGGCATGGCTTCACTAACAACAGAGAAGGTTTTACTTATTTATTTTATTATTATATATTTGGAGGTTTTGTTTGGAGTGTTGCGAACGGGGCACTAAGGAAAAAAATCACCATAAGCTACTGTCACTCAGCTTTTATTTGGTAGGTTTTGACCTTTAGCTAGGCGGCCATTGACCTTAGAGGTCAATAGCCTAAACTTTTTTTTTCCGTACGCCACCTCCTCTCCGATGGTACCATAAAAAGTAGGTGTTAATAGGGAAGCAGATTTTTGATGGTTGCTTCTAGATAATCCTAGGATTTGATAACAAAATCCATCATCCATCAACCATCTCCACAAAATTTTGCATTCATCCAACTCATATTTAGTGTGATTGGTGCTCAATACACAATCCTTACTCTTATTCAGGATACAAAGTACCTAACCAAAAGCATCAATGCAAAATATTGAGCATTTCCAAATATATCTGTCTACATCTAGGTATTGTGCAGTTCACGCAGCTGGTCCGTGAAATGGAGACTCTGGACGGCGAAGTGGCGCGCCTGCACGCCCAGATCCGCAGCTACTACCTGCCTCCCGTTTCCATCAGTTCCTCGGTCGACACTTCGCTGTGAGCCGGTCAGTATACTGCACTGAAGCAACTACAGTTAAATCCTGGTAACCCACCTCTAGCAGTGATGCCGAGAGATTAATTCCATTTCACTAGAAGAATATACAACTTTGAACCTATAAGAGTAGAAGGCCAAAGAAAATATATGAACAAAAAAGGTGTGATTACAGAAATGACGGCTGATAAGAGACAATTATAGAAGAAGACATGTTGTACCGACCCCGACTTTGCACGTGATAGCTAGCATAATAGGTCTTTTATTACCTACCAGAAAGAAAAAAGATTTTCCTTGATTTCGGATTGTATTAGACTTTCGCCTGCTTGGTATCGAGATAAAAAATAATATAAGTCCTTTTTAGAGTTAAATCGGTTCAGTTCAGTTGTGTTGACATGATTGACGAACAAACCATCTATTCATCCATCTTCACAAATAATTCAATAGAATAGGTAGAGAACAAACTTACAGTAACAATTTTGTGAAGTCTAAATTTTAACATCCATTCTATATCTTTCAGATACCAGTTTGCAGAATCTCATAGGCATCTCAGGAACCAATCATGAGACACCGGAAATATAAGCTGATCTGTTTCCTCATAGTAGTGCTGTACACTTTGTACTTCTTCCTCGGCATCGGCGACTACCTCAACTCGAAGAGCTTCGACGATAACTTTGACTATCCTCTGAAGATTGACATCAAACCTCTCGTCACCTCTGTCCTAGCCGGAAAGAAGCCTGCAGTAGCAGCTATAAACTACTACCCATACAAATTCCTAACTAACTCTGGGAAATGCAGCTCAGTGGAGAAGCTAGATTTATTCATAGCGGTCAAATCTGCTATGAACCATTTCGAGCACAGAGTAGCTATTCGGAAAACGTTTGGGCAGGAGACTATAATACCCGGCCGCATCGTTAAGATACTATTCTTTCTCGGCGTCGGAACAAAGTCCGAAACGCAAAGACTAATCCAACAAGAGATGGAGGAACACAAAGACATCATACAAATGGATTTCCTCGACACATACTTCAACAATACAGTAAAAACTATGATGTCGTTTCGATGGCTCTATGAACACTGTTCTTTGGCTGACTATTACCTATTTACCGATGATGATATGTACATCTCAGTCCCGAATCTTTTGGACTACGTGGAAGGTTTGAAAGAGCCAGAGAACGGTACTGATAGGCATCTATTCGCCGGGTACGTGTTCAAGTCTGGTCCGCATAGAGTCCTCACTAGTAAATGGAGGGTATCGCTGGATGAGTATCCTTGGAACAAGTGGCCTCCTTACGTCACGGCCGGAGCTTACGTCACATCCAGAAAAACTATGAATCAGTTGTATGTTGCGAGTCTGTTTGTGAAACATTTCCGGTTTGATGATATCTACTTAGGTATCGTGGCGAGGAAAGCCGGGGTCGCAGCTACACACTGTGATCGGTTCTTCTTCTACAAGAAGAAGTATAGTAAAGAAGGTAAAGAAGAATATAAGGATGTGATAGCGTCTCACGGGTTCGAAGACCATGACGAACTGCTAAAAGTTTGGAGTGAACAAAATAATTTTTAGTTTCTTTTTGTTCCGTTCTCTCAGTGGTTTTGGTAACCCTGTAGGTTTTTTGACCACTTTTACCTCATTTGATATGAAGTGATGATTTGATATGTGTAGAACGACGAAAGGTAACCATTTGACCGCGCAACAGGCGATTGCAATATTTTGGATACTTAACTCAATCGGAGAGTTATGAATTTGATTCAGTTAAATTACAGATTAACTTTTTTTTTATAACAAATATTATAATAATACTGATTAACAGATGATTATCTCAAGACGGGACTGCCCCATCCAAAATAAATAGATGGAAATCTTATTGGGTACCTACAGTTCAGTTTTGGAAACATTTATTTGTCTATTGTATTTTTTTTAATAGTGTTTTTGTATTTGAATTATGAATTTTATCCGAAATAAATGATTTAATAATATTTTATTACGAAATAAGTTAACTACTACAATCTACATTAAAACAATTGAGCCACCCATAAACCGTTGCAAACGATCTACAGGTATTAGGGTAGCTCATTAATTTATTTTACTGTAGGACTATAGGAAGAACTAAGATATAGCTCAACAATTTTGTAAAAATGGGATATGCATCTCATTGAGCTGTGCTGTAAAACTGATTTATCAAAACGAATCCAACGAGACACGTGAATTTTCCGTACTTACAAAATTAGGTTTGTAATAATTTAGTGATCTTTGTGTTATGTAACAGGTCAACTGATAAATCAAATAGGTATTGAAATAGGATACATGTATTTTAAAGTTATGTGTAATATAACTTTACACACTACACACTTAAGTTAATATTTTTTTAGTGTAGGTATGATATAGGTAACTGTAATAAAATAGTTTAAAAGGTGCAACTAGCTCAAAAAGTAAGGTAGAACATTTGTAAATAAAGTTGTATGAAGTGCGTATACACTGAACATTATTTCTTGTGTCCAGTATGGAACCCAATGATCTGTATTATGATATAAGGACTTTACGGCCGTGATTGGCCAACATGATGACATTTACCTACGTATGTTTTTAAATACCATAGTGTGTGTGTTGTGATACATGGATTATATCTATCGATACATTTTGAGCGGTTTCAGACTAGCGTATTTTTGCGGGCGTTTCGCCACACGCGTGGTTTCAAAAGCAAAACGCGCGCATACGGTTACGGGCTTTACACCAGCAGCGTTTACAATACGGCCGACGTATCTTGGCTAGTCTGAACATAGGCTATGCGAACTTTAGCGCATGAAAACACGTAATAGAAAACGTTTGATGCCAATTTCTTTTTTATAAACCAACTAGCATAAGCCGCGCTTTTGCCCGCGTTGGTATATTATACATATAAAACAATGTAATGCTTACGTGTGTCCATGCGTTAAAGTTCGCATAGCCTATGTTCAGACTCGCCAAGACACGTCGGCCGTATTGTACGCTCGGTTTTTGGTGGCGAGTGTTAGTAGTGACGCGGCCGTTTGGGAACGTGCGCGCGAAACGGTCGTACGAGTGACGCCATACGCGTACACGCGCTGCAAAAAACAAAACCACGAGCGGCGAATCCGCTCAGTTTATACGGTAGTCTGAAACCGCTTTTAGCCCACATGGCGCACCAAAGGAACATACTCGCATTAGTATGCTGTTTCGGTTATCGTATGGTTTGTATGTACAGTCGGCTGCACATACATGTATACACTCCCAAGCTTTCACATTTATAATACACTTTTAATTTTGCAAAGACATTCTTCTTCTGAGAAGACTCCTGACCAGTAGGATAACTAAATTAATTTGAAAATACTTGCGTGTCCTTTTTTTTGCAAAATTAAGAGTAGGTAATATAAATGCGAAAGCTTGGGAGTGTATACATGTCTGCAGCTGACTGTACGAACCATACGATTTTCGACTTAGACTAACGACGAATTAGATTCCGAATTGACTCCTTAACCCTGTGGCCAACCACAGATCAAGCCCATTCCTATGCCATTAGTTAGTGACTGATAAGTGACGAACAATGGTCTGACTCCCAGGATTTGTGACAGCCCCGTTCCTGAGATATCAGCGAAAATACCTGGCCCACGGTTCTGGATCCAGAACCCTGTGGCCAAGTACTTTTGCAAATAATACACAAACCACTGCATCTTATGGCCCCAGATTTTTAATTTGCGTTAGAAACGCCAGTCACTAAGCCCTAGACAAAAAACTAACTTCCTAGACCCAAGAATACCGAAGTTAAAAAAGTCCGGTCTAACATTTTGAGGTTATAAAAATAACCTCAAAATGTTAGACCAGCTACCCGAAAGAAAAATGCTAGGAGGCTGATTACTATGCCGAACCTTAGTGACTCATTTGTGACTAACAATGAACTGAGTCCCGGAATTCGTGACAGCCTAGTTGCAGAGATATAAGCGAAAATACTTGGCCACAGGGTTCTGGTCCAGAACCCTGTGGCCAGGGCTTTTCGCTAATTTCTCAAAAACCGCTGCATATTATGACTCCATTTTTTGTATATGCTTTAAAAACGCCAGTCACTAAACCCTAGACCTAAAATTAGCTTCCTAGGTTGTTTAATAATAAATCCTAGAAACATGTTTTGAGGTTATAATTTATTATCAGAGTGACCATATATTTTGCTTCATTGAGACTTTCCTTGTTTTGTGTTACGTAACATAACGTATTGTTGCTTAACGTAAATGCTATAATTACCTATTGTCTATTCCATTCACATCCTAGCCTAGACTATTGTAGAAGACTACTGTTTTAGGCAGGTAAGCAGAGACGGATTATCCTTAAGGCAAACTATTAAAATTATTGTGGTGTGTTTTTATCTACGCAATAGAGCTCAATCATAAAGGCGGTCAATAATAAAGTGGAGCTGCAATAATAATAATCCCACATTGAAGCTGCGTTTAAGACAAAATCACAATAAAGTTCGAAAATAAAGCACGCATCCGGAGTATAAAATCTACACTCATGGTCTACAATATAAAATGAACACAAAATCTACACTCCATGGTCTACACAAGCTCCAAGTTACTATTGTACAGCAGTTTCCGCAAAAATATACTTCAGTTCAAGCAAAGTTTAAGGTAAATTGGCAGTTCTAATTTATGACAATAGCCGTCCCGACTCATATATTAAGAAAAATTAGAAAGAGTCGTTATTTTTCAGTATTTTTAGTACTTTTAAGCTTTTATTGCGTGCTAATTCAAAGTATTATATTCACATGATATCCACATGAAGGTTTATTACAAAATTTTCGAATCAAGCAAAAGGGCAGTGTAATGGAAAATAAATGTATTATATATATATATATTAAGATTGTAAACAAAACAAGACTGATATACCCTATGTATATAATAAGGACTGAATCAAACTTTAAATGTAAGTATTACAAGTCTAGCTGATTGGACTACAGTAGGTACATAGAAGTATAATAATAAGTATATTTTCAGCATTCCTTCTACGGAAAGAAGCAGCAGCTAGATCATCGTGAGCACTAGCGGCAATCCAGAGCAAAATATTATATTTTAGTTTTACTTCCAAGATAGTGAAGAGGCATGCATATTTAGACTGAAAGATCTCTACATAGGTACTTGCCTGCCTAAAACAATATTCTAGGATATGAATGCCATAGACAATAGGTAACTATAGCATTACGTAGCGTAACGCAAAACAAGGAAAGTCTCAATGAAGCAAAATATATGGTCACTCTGTTAATAAATTATAACCTCAAAACATGTTTCTAGGATTTATTATTAAACAACCTAGAAAGCTAATTTTAGGTCTAGGGTTTAGTGACTGGCGTTTTTAAAGCATATACAAAAATGGAGTCATAATATGCAGCGGTTTTTGAGAAATTAGCGAAAAGCCCTGGCCACAGGGTTCTGGACCAGAACCCTGTGGCCAAGTATTTTCGCTTATATCTCTGCAACTAGGCTGTCACGAATTCCGGGACTCAGTTCATTGTTAGTCACAAATGAGTCACTAAGGTTTGGCATAGTAATCAGCCTCCTAGCATTTTTCTTTCGGGTAGCTGTTCTAACATTTTGAGGTTATTTTTATAACCTCAAAATGTTAGACCGGACTTTTTTAACTTCGGTATTCTTGGGTCTAGGAAGTTAGTTTTTTGTCTAGGGCTTAGTGACTGGCGTTTCTAACGCAAATTAAAAATCTGGGGCCATAAGATGCAGTGGTTTGTGTATTATTTGCAAAAGTACTTGGCCACAGGGTTCTGGATCCAGAACCGTGGGCCAGGTATTTTCGCTGGTATCTCAGGAACGGGGCTGTCACAAATCCTGGGAGTCAGACCATTGTTCGTCACTTATTAGTCACTAACTAATGGCATAGGAATGGGCTTGATCTGTGGTTGGCCACAGGGTTAAGGACTCAATGATTCCGAAACAGCTTAAAATCCCATTCGATCATTAACATTTACGTCTTGCAATCAACTAATCAAGAAAACTAAACTAATCAAAATAATAGGAGGTAGGTATGTAGCTATGTAAGTAGGTAACCTTAGTGATATTTAATAGGAGTCTATAAACGGAGTTTAGTTTAATAATTATGATTAAGTAGTTTTTAAGCTATGTTTAATATTGTAAATGATAGGAAAGTGTCTGCCATAGTTAAGGGATGGAGTGTCCAGTCCAGCCCATGTTATATCAATGTGACACTTATTCCCTCTTGCATTAAACTGCCAAAGTTCCTATGTAATTACTTTACTCGCTAGGAAGATCAACGGTACAAATTGAACCCTCAAGATCATCTCAACGAGTAAAATAATTGCTTAGGTTTGGTGCCAGTGGGCATTAGTTCATAGTTCAACTTGATATAGTAGGTATTTAGTACCTTTGCAGCATCTTATTTCTGTTACTAAGTGCTAGTATAAAAAGCTAGCTTTGAATAATACTAGTTATAATTAAGTTAATTAATTATTTCTATTAAAAGTTAAAAACTGTGTAACCATTTAGTTTACAGTTATAAATAAGAAAACATATATATATATATTTTTATTATATAATCTGTATAAAATTATTTTGCAACAAGTAAATAATATAAGTGATGTCTTATCTTAGATACTAACTTATATAAAATTTGTGTTTATAAACCTATACCTATGGACCTATATTTCGTAACATTTGATCAAAGTTTACTATGCATTTATATAACACTGCAATAAAGTAGTTTTTATTATCTTTAACAATTTCCAATATATAAGCATAATAAATTCGGTTCAATTTCAATTCGTTATTTTTCTTGTATAACGATTATACGCGTTTTCTATTTAATTTCTTACTTTACCCCTATAATAGAAAAGTGACCCATAACAACCGCCCAAAACATAACACATATTTTCCTCTATCATAGGAACCAGCCTGCAATGGGAACATAAAAATTACTTTAGAGAAACCCAAACCGGTACAACAATGAGTCTGTCGACCAATCAGGGAAATGTGCGCGCTAAGCGTGATTTTGTATGAATTAATGAATGATTTGGCTCAAGTATGATTATTGATTAGTTAAAGACGGGCGTAGCGCCCTCTACATAATTTTAGAGAATAGTTGGTAACTCATTGTTATTCACTCTCGCGTTTTATGTTAATGTCTTACTAGATAACGCAAGCTACTTTATTTGCGTTGCGTTTTTTAAAAATTATTTTCTTGGTACGTAACTCTTGACGAATACACTCTCTAAGTTTCAAGTCTCTACGTTCATTGATTAGTAGCCTGTACGTTGTCTGTCAGTCAGTCAGGACGAAGCTTTTTGTACAAAGAGCCTAAAAGAATCTTAATCTCAAGTCTGAGTAAACTCGCCAGGCCGAAGTGACGCTACCGCGAATTGTACAGTATCGCGTTTTTCCGGCACTTAATGGCAGAGTTACAAAACCGCACCAAATGGAAGAAAGACCAGAATCCCCTTCAAATCGGAGACCTTGTTATTTTTAAGGAAGATAACCTTTTACCCCTTC
Organism: Lobophora halterata; assembly: GCA_932526365.1. Lineage (NCBI taxonomy): Eukaryota > Metazoa > Arthropoda > Insecta > Lepidoptera > Geometridae > Lobophora > Lobophora halterata. The sequence continues at coordinate 10,491,973 of OW052012.1, read as the reverse complement.
ATTGGAGGATGGGCCGAGTTGCAAAACCGCACCAAATGGAAGAAAGACCAGAATCCCCTTCAAATCGGAGACCTTGTTATTTTTAAGGAAGATAACCTTTTACCCCTTCAATGGAGGATGGGCCGAGTTGCAAAACCGCACCAAATGGAAGAAAGACTAAAATTCCCTTCAAGTCGGAGACCTTATTATTTTAAAGGAAGATAACCTTTCACCTCTTCATTGTAGGATGGGCCGCGTTGTCAAGCTCTTCCCGGAAGAAGATGGAACGTGCAAAGTGGCAGACGCATACACCACCAAAGGCACAATCAAACGAGCTGTCAATCGGATGTGCCTCATCCTGAATTCTGAACCCGATTACAACGATAACCAAACTCCAAGTTCCAGTATTCAACAAATCTGATCCTACCACAATGATAACTAGTTCCAGTATTCAACAAATCTGATCCTACCACAACGATAACCAAACTCCAAGTTCCGACCAAAACGATAACCAATCTCGAAGTTCCAGTATTCAACAAATCTGATCATATTCACTCCTGCAATAAACTCTGTCCCACAATCAAAACCCTGTCTACGCAGAATATAAGATTTATTGAAAGGAATCTTTCAACGTTGCGGAGTATGCGAGCGTTCAGAATGCAGAAGAGCAGTGCGATCTCCGTGGGATATGCCAGCGCGTCCAATATTTCGCTCATTAAAAATCATGACAGTACCAGCTATATTGTAATCTTCCACGCCGCTATGTATGTTTCAAATGACATGAATGACTACAAGAGGTTCGGTGACAGTCACAACTACTCCACGCGTAACGCACACAAATTGTAGGCTTTACCGCGGCGCCTCGCGAAATCGTCGAAGCTGGTTCAAGTGATAGGGCCAGTGGTCTACAACCGTCTTCCAGACTTCATAACCAGTGCTCCACACAAGATATGTTGGCGCGCTCAGAGCTCTTCTTGCTGATATCACCTCCAGATCTACAGCAAGTTAAATGCTATAAATCGGAAAATAAAATATGAAAAATTAAACATTTATCAAAGCGAAAGCCCTGCGAGAAAAGCAGCATTGTTAAAGCAATTGATTCTCAAGAAAAAAACTGATTCAGAACACATAATGGACCAGCTTATGGCCATGGATGTGGCAGTAAATGCCTTTTCACGATTATTATCCTGTATAGCTTGCCCATGAATTATGAAAACTTCAGAATCGCCATAGAAACTAGAGGAAAATTGCCTTCGCCTGATTAGCTGAAAATAAAAATAATATAAGAGACTCAAGCACGAGAAATAAATGCCAATGATATCACACAATCATTAACTGAAAATGCCTACTTCAATAAAAGGAAGCTGCGATGCACAATATGTGACAAAACTGGTCATGAAGCATCCCAATGCTGGCGTCCAGCTCGAACCTAATACCTCCAGGGTGGACCAAAGATTATGATCTGAATATACCAATAAATGGTAAGCGTACTTTCATATGAGAATAAATAGAACAAAAGGAAAAAATATAAGGCAGGAAGCCATCAAATATGAAAAAAAAAGCTCACACTAAAAATTGCACATGGAAAATACAAAAAAAGGAGGATTATTCGAAAAGTCATTTGAATATTCTCAAGTAAAAAATGGATTCTCGGGATTCGATAAAATCTGATACCGCTGTACCACGCGGAAGCTTACCCCGCCTAACGCAAAAATCGAAATTTAAAGTTACAATTCTCCTCTGACCATCCGGCCTGGCCTAAGAAATGGCTGTAGGACGATTGGCGTAACTCCAGCCTATCTAATGTTTGCCCGGGAATGAGCTCGTCGACGAAGGTGCGACACGAACTACGCGCCGTCATACAAAAGGAAAACTTCCTTCCACAGATCATACCTTACCTTGAAGTACACGAACACTCCGGCTGCCATGTGAGAACGCGTCGAGCATCAGCAACATCGAACCAAAAAAAAAAAACAAAAATATACAACAACCCACTTCAATCGGACTATTCTAGTGACCATCACTGGAAAGTCACAGAGAAGCAAAATACGCAATATTCTTCACTTCAACGATTTTTCTTTACAGTTATTTTGATTTAAAAACTAAACTACAGAACCGATTCCGCTAAAATTTCTATGGGATCAATCTGAAAGTATAACCTCTCAAACATAAAAAGAACTTTTAAAATTGGTTCCTAAACAACAAAATTCAAAGTTCGATGAAAAAAACCCAAAAAATATATGTCAAGGGTGTGAAAGCAAATACGAGTATGTGTTAAGTGCAATGGACTCTGTTCGGAATTACGAGTACCTAATTCTATCACAATCTCCGACATTGCGGTACCTGTGCCCGGAGTGCAAGCTTGGCGTTAGGTAAGTGCCTGCCTGAAAAAGCTTGTGCTTGTGCACTCACTCAACAACACACACACCTGCATACACACAAACACTCACACTCACTCATCAAAACACCCACCTACATACACACAGTAACTCACACTCACTCAACAGCACACCCACCTACATACACACAAACACTCACACTCGCTCAAAAACACACTCACTTACATACACACAAACACTCACACTCACTCAACAACACACACAAAAATAAGTACTCTACATTTTGCGCATATTGAAAGCCACGGACCATCTACCCAAACCTAAAGTAAATTAGTTAGGCTCTTAGTCTAAACAAGTTAGTTTATATTCTACCTCGCATGCTTATTGTCTTTCGTTTGATTTATTTCTTTTGATATAATAAATTTTCTCTGTTATTCGAATTAGGACTCACGCGATACAGGCTTGCCCTAGTGCGGGGTCTATTGTGAACTATTGAGGAATATCTGTGTTTTTGGAAATAAATATTGATTGATTGATAGAGCTGCAGGCTGCAGGTCGTCTAGACCATAGGGATGGCGAACCTTTTTTACCCAACGTGCCATTTATCCAAAGAAATGTTTAATAAGGCCATGGACGTGCGGTTACATAATTTTGACTTCGTGAACTGAAAACCCTTATTAACTAACCAAAAAATTCAGCTCCTAGCTACAAAGGCATTTGAAACATTTAATTTTTTCACGTTACTTTAGTTCAGTTAAAATTATGTTAACAATATCTTTATATTTCTCTCGATAGGATTTTAGATTTTCGAGCTGGTGAAACTGCATAAACCAACATCCGATCGCGAATTTCTTAGTACTACTACTGAGTATTTTTTCCTTAGTATGTAATCTACTACGCGGGCGAATTAACATGACACCTGGCTCGAATGACGTTTGTGCAAAGAACAGCGTGGAATTGGATAATCTTGATAGAGAAGAGGTCCTGTAATACTTGGTAATGATAAGTAATGATAAGGCTTTGCAATTAGAGGAAGAAGAAACACGGAGGGCGCCGCGCGGGGCAGCGGGGAAGCATCAAGTTCCGAGCCATGTTTCAGCCAGGTGTCATGTTAATTCACCCGAGTAGTACATCTCATCTCATATTGAAGTTTGTGATCTTGACGTGCTTCGAGATTTTGATAGATGCTCGAAGGTGGCGTGCCCAAAATATTGTGTTGTGTGCCATCACTGGCATGTGTGCTATTGGTTCGCCATTCGCGGTTTAGACGGTCGCGTCGAGTTCCTTGAACACGTATGTGATCTTCATGATGGCCAGCCACAATTGCTCGTCGTCCACCTCGCGGTGCAGCACAAAGCGCACCGCTTTGGCCGCCGCGCCCACGCCCAGGGCGCGCACTATCACGCCCTCATCGTTCTCGGTTTTGCAGTCACCCTGACGACAAACACCTCTACATTTCAAAAAAAAAAGTATAAAATTATTTATTTCAGTTATAGTACATGTACACTTGATACAAAGCTCTCCCTACCAAAGTTCCTAAGCTGAAAACAACTTATAGTCTTAATAAATTACAGGTATCCTCACGGTTTAATAGCGCTGACCTTGTATGAGCAGAAATCGATTTTTAGATGTGTTTGGCGGGAGGGGTGCGACGTGACAAGAAAGGCGCCCGGCGCCGGCGTCTATTGGTCGCTTAGCCAACTTCCCGCCGCGGCGGAACCAATAGGCGCAGTCTCGCCTCAACTGTGACTGACCTGCGTCTCGGCCAGGCTGACTTGCGCCAGTCGGTTGACCACGTCAGTGGCTGTGAGGGGGCTACTGTCCGATATGTTCACATACACCATGTTCGTGTGCTGGTTGTCGACGTCCACGCTGAAGGATTTCGTGAACAGCCCTTTGATCACTGGAACGATATAGGTTAATAAGGAAAATGTCCGGAAAATTGTTATTGGATCGGTATTTGAGAAGATTCTCCAGGAAGCTCCAGTATTTCGTAGCTTGAAGACGATTACCATGAGGAAAATCAATGTTTAATAAAATACAAAAAAATAAACAAAACATCTAATAAATTAAGGTTTTACAAAACCATTCTACAACCGATTTCAATTGGACTGTTTAAGTGACTGTAAATACCACTGAATAGTCACAGGGAAGATAACGTCATTTTTTTTTTTTTGTAAATCAAAATTTAATCTAATTCTAAACCCAGCCCACGCCAGTGCTCTCCCGTGATTAAACCACTCACACAAACACATGTGTATGTTAGTGTACTGTGTGACTGACCCAGTGCGAGGCGCATAGCGCGCTTGTGGTCGCGCGCCAGCAGCGGGCGCACGTCGTCCAGCGCCACCAGCGCCGCCGCCGCCAGCACGCCCGCCTGCCGCATGCCGCCGCCCACGGCCTTGCGCACGCGCCGCGCCCTGCAACAGTTACTAGGTACAGGGTCTGTGCACTTACTGCCATGGGCGACGCCAGGGGGGAGGGAGAGGGGCCGAGGAGGCAGCTGCCTTAACGACGGCTGGTGGTCTGCCCTGAGGCCTTACGCTTACAGATACAGATAATATATTGATAAAAACAAATTTAGGATTGTATAATAGTAAAAAAAAAATTATTACAATTTTCATTCATTAGGTCTTTTACCAAATAAAAAGCTTTTGCAACTAAAAACTTTTAACTTTGATTTAAACAAAGTATTAGAAGTTACGCCTACGCTCTTGCTTACTGCTGTATGAAGTGGTAGGAGCCGACGAGTGCGGAACCCACGGGCGCACTCAGCCCCTTGCTGAAGCACACCGACACGCTGTCGCAGTCGCGCACCACGCGGCTCGGAGCCTCCTCCAGGTACGCGCAGGCGTTGAACAGCCGCGCGCCGTCCATGTGCAGCGCCAGAGAACGCTCCTTGCACAGGGCGCCTACATCGTCTAGGAACTTTAGCGGTAGGACCTGTATAGACGAAGATTAGCAGATAGTTTTGACGGAATGAAAAGATCATGATGTGATAATGTATTATTTTGAATGTTAAAGTGTAAAACTGGTGGTTTTTTGCCCGTTAAGTGCTCATGAATATGTATGAGTGTTGGTGAACTGTGAATGAATAATGAAGTATAATGCTGTGAAAAGTGAATTTTCGTGTTGCCTCCAAAACTCCCTAGAATCCTCTAGTCTCTAGTCTCTCCACCACTTTACGGAGGCATGAAGAAAAAAAACGAAGATTAGAACAGTCACATTATGGGCCTACCACACGCACAAGCTTCACCACAGTTTTGCCTGCGCAGGCCGGTTTGTACACGGAACACTGTGCGTGTGGTTGGTAAAATTACCAAAGTGTTCCATGTACAAACCGGCCTGTGCAGAAAAACTGTGATGAAACTTGTGCGTGTGGTAGGCCCATTACATCCCAAGGCCCACTATTCTTCAATGTTCTTTCTTATGGTTCCACACCACAAAACCTCTTTTTATACCAACTCATTCACAGTCAGCGCGATCTGACTGTGGAACTCTCTTCCCTTAGCTATACGCAATTCCACCTCCATTGGGGTATTCAAATCCAAACTATCTTGTCACTACTTGGCACTCCAGAATACTTGAGCATTTTATTTATTATTGTATTTTGTGTAATATCGTAAGTATTATGTTATTAAAAATAAGCATTATACTATTTTCTTTCTTCAATCACAATTCTAGCACTACCACATCTTTATAATACGCAGAGGTTAGCTGGAAGAGAATGCTAACTAACATTAAGTTCGCCTATGTACTTGTTTTTTACTTTGTGCAATAAAGCATTTTCTATCTATCTATCTAATGTTCTGACCCAATTCTGCTAGCGCCGGCTGCAACCTTACCTTGCCGCCACACACGTTATGAGTGTTCTCCACGGCCACCATAGAAGTAACGGGTTCGTGCACGTCGGTCCCACGCACCATGCCCGCTAGCGCCTTGAGGTCGAACGTGCCGTCCGGCTTGTTGGGTATCGTCGACAACACGACGCCTCCCAACTGTGACACACCGCCTGGAATTATGTGACGGCATTTCACACAACCGCGTCGTCTAGCCTCGAACTAAACTAAACATTAAATGACAGTCAGTGTCCTTTTATTGTAATCCACAAACTTCCAAACACTGTGTGTCATAGACACATCAGCGAAAGCTGCTCTTCTATCAACAAATAAATAACTGTAAATAAATGACAAGACAAGGAGCTCTACTAATTGTAAGAGATCAGATCTGCCCATGCTCAAATAGAGCTACACAGTACTTTGAATTACATTTTCGAAGATTTTGAAAGGTGTTTTTAATCAAAGAAATCAGGAATAAACCCTTAAACCATAATATATAGTGGTTTTTGGTGAAACCTACCTTGTTCATACTTGAAGATGTGAGATTGGTGGCCAACAATTGTTTCTGATCCTCTCTTGTTGCAGTGCACCAGGACTGAAATCAAATGCCAGTAAGTTGAATCTGTCAGACAGTCAGTGAGTCAGTCTTGGTGATGATGATCTTAAAATATTTTGATAAAAACACTTGTTTTTCAATTTTACTAGCTGTTTTGAATTTTGCCATCAGCTACATAAAAATAAGTTGATTAAGCCTTGGTAAGTTTTTTTCATCAGAAAGTAAAGAGACTATTTTTTGTTTGTATGTTTTGAAGACAGTATCACCTACTGACCTTTGATAAAATGATAATCCAGGTTTGCGCAATGCATATTCAATACACGGTCATTTTTTAATTACCGAAAAAAAAATTGGGCAATAAAAAATATGTACGACATTGTAAAAGTAAAGTGTAAACTATCAGTTACTTAACAATGGCAAAGTTATCACAGGCTAAACTTTACAGATATCCTGCCCAAAATTATGGACAATACAATTATAAATGAACTCTGAATACGCGTCGTGATTCATAACATAACATAGCTATCCCTTTTGCACACTGTTTTACTCGCTCGCTCGCCTTCGTCCTTGAGATTACATATTCCTACCGATCCGCGTTGCTTGGTTGGTTCCTAGTAGATTCTACCTACTTACTAGAAGCTAGGTACGTATTCAACTATCCAAACATCCCAACACAGAATGATTAGAAATAGGTGTAAAATCGAGTTGTGATTACCTTCGTCCCTGAGCGAGTGACGGCGCGTAAATAGCGTGGTCTAGCAGCCGTTGCAACGGCCGTTGTACCAACGCGTTGGTACACCCGCGCGACATACTAAAGTTATACCATAGTTTCATAGCTAAGTTGTCTTGGTGACTCTGAGTTTGAACACTTCACTGAAACTTTAGTGTTTTCACGAGCATTAGCGCGCACTCGCGAGATGTGAATTGGTAAAGCTACGGTAACATTAGATTAGCGGGTATCGGCGAATATTCGAGGTATCACAACAAGTAGTTCGTTCGTACATCGCATCGCGATGTATTCGGGTGATCACGAATGCACATCACGGCACTGTCGGTAAAGTAGCACGCTTCAAAGGGTTTTCATCAAAGACGACTGCGGACTGAAGATGTAGACTTCTTGTCACCGATAACCGATGTTTTTTATCGCGACACGAATTATCACGCGATAATGTGTAGCCCCAGGCCCCTAGCATAAGTGATCGCGGGAGTTTTTTGATTGCGGAGTGACCGTGCGCGCACGTGCGCTCTCGCCTCCGAACTGCGATGTACTGAAGAGCGAGACGCGCATACGCAAAGCAATACATCCACTCACGAGTATTCACGGAGGTACACGATTTTACCCGCTTTTGCCGAGCTTATGAATGAAATGGAATCACACATGTTTCAATGTGTGCGTACAGGTGGACTAGTTGGTGTAAAAAACGTATCAATGGATTAGTTTGCCCAATAATTACTTAGTTTTTGGTATTCATAAAAAAAAAACTTATTTTTTTTTGCCTTAGATGTGTTCAGTAACGGCAACTGACTATGCGTATTTTTTTTATGATGATTAAAATTTGACCGTGTATATTACTTTACATCATTTTGAGGCATTTTTTGTCTAGTCTTGTTTTCAGGCCAGATAAGCCTGCTAACTTAACTTTTTCTATATGTATTTAAAAAAAAAAGTATTTTAGTATTCAATCAGCCATCTGGTTCCCATAATACAAGCTCTGCTAAGTTTGGAGCGAGATGGCGTTTTGTGAAATGTCTAAAATATTTATTTATTTATTTTAATACAAAAAATAAATAAAACAAAAACACGGGATTACTACCTTCAATACAATTAATTACGATTTTATCGTTAAAATTTTCAATGGCTTAATATTTTATACATAATCAAACAAATCACAATAAATCTTTGTCAAGGTAGTTTTTTTTTTAATAAATGAGAACAATTAACCTAATTCTAATTCTAATTCTAAGTAGGGGGTACAGCGGTCTGCACTGGCGTCCCGTTGAAGGGTGCATTGTGCATTGCCCCCCGAAAAAATGTGTTAACCCTGTCCCAGCCATCCCAGCTCCCCAAAGTAACGGAGCAGGATGCTGGGTTGTTGACAGCACCGTTCCAGTAAAGTGCTGGCCGACACATTTGATGGAGAGGAGTCTAGCAGCCTACGTAAGCCTGTCCTAACCCTACTCTCCTCTGTAGCCTGACAGTGGATGATCACATGCTCCACGGTCTCTTGATTTTGTAAGCAGCCTCTACAGATGTCGATGTCTGTAGCTCCTGTCTTAACTAGATGGTGGTTGAGATCACAGTGACCTGTGATGACTCCCACCATCAAACGAAGGTCTTCGCGTTTTAATTTTAGTAATTTATTTGTTAGATTTTTGTCTAATTGAGGAAACATTAGTTTTGTATGCGCACAGTCAGTGCCGCGCTCCCATAATTTTTGGTGTTCTTTTTCCGCATGTGATTTGAATCTACTCCTAATCTCTGCAGTCGGCGGATTTGAGAGGCTAGCGTCTGTGGTGGTGGGTGTAGTTTTTGCCCCTTTTTTGGCTAATGAGTCAGCCTTGTCATTTCCTACGTCTTTTGCATGACTCTTAGTCCATCTGATGCTGACCTCTACCCTCTCAGCCAGTTTTTGTAGTGCGTTGTGACATTCGGCGATTGATCTGGACCTTGTGTCCGGTCTACGCAGAGCGTTCATCAGGGCTGCACTGTCAGTAGTGAATACCATTTGCATGGGTGCAGTCGTGTTCCTTTCGGATTTTATTAGCCAGGTCAGCATGGCTTCCGTCGCGCAGTGAAGCCCTACCGTTTCGGCCTGAAATGCTGTTGCTGTGCTATTGAGCGGCTGTGCTATGGTTAGTCCAGTCTCTGGGCAGTACACACCGCATCCAGCTCTCATTTTCTGTTTGGCTCCGTCTGTGTAGATGTGCATAGTCGAGTTTTCCGGGTGGCTTACTGTTGCATCTCCCGGAGTCGTCACTACGTATCTTTTATTCATAAGGTATGTTGTGGCAATTCTGTCCGTGCCTTGTTGTGCTTCGGGTAGAATGCTAATTGCCCTTTCTAGGATTTTACAGTGATTGGTATTTCTGTTTTGTCCTTTCCAGTTTTTATTGGATTTGAGCCTGAGTGCTGCCGCCATTGCTTCTTGTTGTATGTGCACATGAAGTGGCGTCAGTCCTAGGATAATGTTTAGCGCTGCTGAAGGAGTGGATCTTGAGCATCCACTGATAAGAGAGCATGCTAATCTTTGGATCTGTTGCAGTTTATTGGCTGTTGTGATGAGGTGCGTCCTCGGCCACCATACTACAGCACCATACGTAAGCACTGGTCGTACTATGACCGTGTACAGCCACCTACAGAGTTTAGGTTTTAAGCCCCAGTCCTTGCCCACAGCGCGGGTACACTGCCAGAGGACATTTGTGGCTTTTGTGGTGACATGTTCTAGATGTTTGCCCCAAAGAAGCTTACTGTCCAGCCATATTCCTAGATATTTGACTTCATTACTGAGTTTTAGTTTAGTCCCAAATAGAGTCGGTAGGTTGAGATTGGGTATCTTTTTCTTTCGTGTGAATAGTACCATTTCAGTTTTCGTGGGATTCACAGAGAGGTTATGGTTTTTGCACCATGTCTCGACTAGCCGAAGCGCCTTCTGCATTTTGTCGCATAAAGTTGCTTCGAATAGTCCTGATATCATGATTGCTAGATCGTCGGCGTATCCTACCGTTACCATGCCGTTTTTGTTAAGTGCCTCTATCAGTTCGTCAGCTACTAGAATCCACAGTAGGGGGGATAGCACACCACCTTGTGGACACCCTTTCGTGACGATACATCTTGATGCGTCTGAGTTTTCTATTAGTGCTGCTCTGTTAGCAAGCATCTGTCTTATCCAGTCATTTAGGTTTTCATCTACACCGCGTATTCTCAGGCCATCCTCTATGCTCTGGAAAGCGGTTTTGTCGAAAGCTCCCTCTATGTCTATGAATGTTATCAGGCATGATTGTTTGTCCTCCAACGCTCCTTCAATCTTATGTACTACATGATGTAGTGCAGACTCAGTTGATTTTCCAGATTGATAGGCGTGTTGGTTTTTGTTGATTGAATTAACCTAGTCTCTGTACTAGTAATAGATTGTTGAATTGAAATTAAAATTCCCACGCAAAAAATAAAATGAATTAATTAGGTAATTACCAAACATAGTCTTATTATTTTCTGTGAGCAAATTTTTTAAACGCCCATTGTATTCCCTGAGATAATAATAATATCAAATGGTGTGTACATATTTTAAGAAATTATAGAATTGATTGATTAGGTATTAGAGAAACCTAAGATTTAAAGGAGTTACCTACTACTTATAATCTATGAAATTCAGATTCAAACATTCAATAGACTGAATTACAGCCTCTACTCCTTTTTTCATCATAAAGACCTCTACCATACACACCTGAGCCTGGTTTCCCATATAATTAATTTGTGTCAAAAATAGTACCAACATATAAAACTTTATGATTCAAAAACAATAATTAGGGTAATAACCAATACTAATTACATACTTACTATTACTAGTCAAATAATAAAATGACTTCTGTGTAATAAGTATCCAATAGGGTGTTCTCACCAGCGATAAGGTTAGCCATGGTGCAGGAGGGAACGAACAAAGCCGCCTGTTTGCCCAGAAGGTCCGCGATCTTGCTCTCCAGAGCGTTCACTGTAGGGTCTTCACAGAACACGTCGTCTCCTAGCGCAGAGTTTACAATAGCATGCTTCATGGCCTCCGTCGGCTTCGTCAAAGTATCGGACCGCAAATCCACAATGAAAGCCATCGTAAAATCTATAGCAGATAGTGGTAATAAGAGGATATGAAACAACCGTCGGCGTCAACGGATACACGAAGATTGAAGATTGGTCAACGATCAATTCAAGCGACGATGGTTATCATATCAGTCAGTCCACTTAGAACCATGTCAGAGGATCACAGGGCAATTTGCAGTTTTATCTTTCGAGTTATCTGCTACACTCCATTTCACAAATTTACAAAATATTTAACTTATAAACTACCTATTTTTCACAACAAAAACTAAACAATCAGAATATAGAGGATTTTACTCACCAAACAAAACGAAATAAAACGGCTAAGTGTATGAATTACTACGTACTGTGATAGGGTTCCGTACAACCAGTCATCACGATTATTTATTATAATTTGATCGATAACAGTGATCTAATTACAGAATATAAAGTTATTGCTGATCAGTTACATGCAGATGTATCCAGGATTTTATGTGTGCCATCATGCTAACCCTGCTGAAGATCTCAATAGGCGCACGCAAATATGTAGGTCTTGCTTGATAGGTCGTTTATGTTTGAAATCTTTGGGGTCGAGACCCTTAGTCCATGGGGAATTATGTAAGCATGGGTATCGTATGGTAAAAAAAACCATTCACGTGGGTCCTGCCCTTAATATTTAATAATTGTTTATATCATTACATGATCTGAAGCTGTATCAACTTCGAATTTTAATTAGCTTTTATTTATTATACTATTATTTTTTAAATGACTACCCTCCTAGATGCCTTTAGTTTATATGATTGAATTTAAAAGAAATTGATTAGTCCATGTGTTTGGGTATAAAATAGCCAAGAAAGTAAGGATTCCTTGTCGAACTCGGAACCCTTAAAACACTGTCTAATTAGTGCCACCAGTAGAAATATGTAAAATCGAGCTCGAATCGAACGTCACTAGTGGCACCCAAATGGTGTCCTCTTGTGATGTTTATATTTTCGTTAATTTTGATATTTTTTTAGTCCATGACTGCATGCATAATGAGTGCATACGATCAATATTTTACATCTCATTTCGAGAACCTAGAAAATAATAATGTAACTGAAACCAACATGCTGAACGACGTAGTGAGAAAAAATAAAAAATTGTCGATGCCGGCATCAAAGCTGCCAGTGCGTAAATATTGATCGTAGTTACGTACCCTTTGACACCTGATCGTACCTTTTCGAAGCCTTGGTGGCCTTGGGCCTCCTTCTTAATCATTTATTCTTTTATTCAATCATAATCAATCTTTATTCATGTTGTAGTTGTAGTAGGGAACTTAATACATACAAAGGTGACCTATTATTATTAGGTGAGTGACATAGTAAAAACTATAAAAAGTACTTTTACTTTTTCATTGATTATACCTACCTAATTCGAAACAGAGTAAATGGCCTGCTTTGGCCAAAAATCGAACAAATAATCTACCGTGCTTTATTCATAGAATATTTTCTTTGGATTTGTAAAATCTTTAAATAAGTCTGTCATGGAGAATGACCTACCAAAAATCCTGCTCGGTCAGTTAATTTACTTAATTTCAATTTTTTTCCAACCCATTCATGTTGGCTACATAATTGTTTTAAAATTTGTATTATTTTACGCTCAACGCCTTTACACTTTCTTTTCAATTGTATTTTTAAAACATTTTGTTTTCAATTTTCATGTTGATTTAATTTTTTTTAAGGGCGGTGTATATGTAGCGTAACTACGTAATGTGTTTAATTACTATTTAATAAGCTGTTACTCAATACGTCATTATACTCTAATACTAACTATAAGTAAATCTGTACAGCTCTTGTAAAGCATACATTCTTATTATTGTAAAGCATTCAGTCTCGGTATAAACGCGATACGGTGAATACATTAATCAGTACCAAATATTCGGTTTTTAATTTATCGAACCTAATTACCTATTTAATCAATTCAATTTAGGGTTTGATCACTACGAAATAAACATAAATCCTAAAGTAGTGACTACGTGAATCCTAAAATGGTTTCTGTCTGAAATAAGCAATGCATGCCGGCTAGCTAGTCTTTAGAACGGTTTATTTATGATTTACAGTACACGACCCAGGTGAAATATCGAATAGATAGCGTATTGAAAACAACAAGTGCATTTAACTAGTTGTTTCGCTCCAATTCATCCCTATTTCTTATACCCCTTTTTGGCTTACCTACGAACTTAAAATTGTTTTACAATATTCCTACATTTTAACTGCATCCTACACACTGCAAACTAATGAGACCTCGTTTCTCTCCCGGTCAAGAGCTTTTCCGTCCGTTCCGTATCCGTACTTTTGCGTGCATCAACGTACGAATGTTGGGTTTTTCGTACTTTTTAGAAAACTCCTACTAGTGACACTGGTCGGCAAGCTAATCGGCAAGTTGTCGTGAATTTAAAGTATTTTCTGTAATTGGAAGAATGCGAATGGGGTTTTTCATCGTAGCTTGTAATATGAACACATGTTTGTAATCCGATCGCCCCATTTATAACTTTCTGGTCGGTGGTTGTACATTGTAAATTCCGCACAAAATTCGGCAAAGTTCAACGTGAATTCGGGCGTCGACCGGTCCACCCCACCAACCCGTAACCGTCGGCGTTCCGTCACCGTCAGTCGCTTTCGTCATTTTGTACGAGTCAGCGCCGTGCGACCACGGACTCACGGCACTCGCGTAGCTACCGAGCATCGGCAACGAGGTGAAGATAAAATAGTGAGGTGTAGTGTCGGTCGGCTCGACCGTTTAATGTGTTGTCCAGTGTCGGTCGTGGGATTCAGCAGCTCGGGCCGCGCGGCGTGATCGGCGGCGCGATGGTGGACATGGATAGGAACGACCCGGAGCTCCGCTACCTGTCGGTAGATCGGAACAGCTTCAACGACCCCGCAACGCAGGCGGAATGGTCGCAGAAACGGCTCGTGTGGGTGCCCCACGAGACCCAGGGCTTCATGGCCGCGGGGATCAAAGGGGAGCGGGGGGATGAGGTGGAGGTGGAGATCGCCGAGTCGGGGAAGAGGATCCTGGTGCCCATCGATGACATCCAGAAGATGAACCCGCCCAAGTTTGACAAAGTGGAGGACATGGCGGAGCTCACCTGCCTCAATGAGGCCTCTGTGCTGCACAACATCAAGGACCGCTACTACTCTGGACTCATTTATGTAAGTACTCCATCTAGTTCCAGATTTTATTGTCTCTTATGGTCCATGATAAGGGGTCAATAGTGTTCCATATTCTCTGATTGTTAAACAATGTAGCAGCAAATCATTTCTATCAAAATAGTTTCAGATGGGTTCTGCTCTGAGAAAAATCTTATGTTTTTGCTTAGGTGTGGTATTTTAATATCACTGTTTTTCATCGGATATATAAAAAAAGACTATGTAGATGAGAATAAGTATAAGAAGTTAAAATATCTAAAACTAGTTTTGACACCACATCTTCGTCTATATTGAACTATAACTGTTACTAATGATAAAGGTATACACAAATCTCTCTGCTCAGTGGTGTGTCCTGTGTGCCATTCAATAAAAAAATCCATTTATAATTGAATTTATGTAATATTTCTTATCCAAACAAAACATTGGGTAGGGGTATAGCAAACAGGGCACTGAGGCATAAAGTCTTAGCATTGGCTGAATCCGAGTCTAATGCCGACTTGCACCAAACTTTCAAAATTCCTAAGCAATTACTTAACTAGAATGTTAAGAACTACAAAAGTAAGTAAAGTAATTACTTAGGGACATGACAGTTTGGTGCAAGTAGGCATAAGTGTTGCCTATTGTTTCTTGGAGATTTTTACCTACCACATTCATAAACATTGACTGTGGTTGAAAGTGAACTGAGGAATCCTCAGATTCAGTATAAAGTAGTCTTGAGATCATGCTAAACATACTCAGTAATTCACCTCTAACTAATTTTAAGTTTGACAGTGCATGCTTATTATTTTAAGTGTTATTCCCGTTGACCTCTTATTTTTCCTTCCTAGTGGATGCCAGCCAGCAAGAATTTTACCTACCTATACTTATTGTATAATTGAACATGGTTCCTGTTCCAAAACATATTGTTTTAAAAAAAAAGTATGCAATCGATGTACCTATCAAAAATGATAATGCATTGAGGATTGAGCTTCTGAATTAATTCAACTTGCAATCCCAAAACCCTCAAATTTATTAAAAAATTCTTCAATTGTGACATAATTTTTTTTTTATAAATGATAGTTAAGATATGATAGTTACAACTCCAAATATGAGTTTATATGACACACTCAACATTTACGCTGCCATACCTTTCAAAGTCTCAAGCCCAATTTAAGATGACTTATAAGGCTAGCAATGGCGGGCCGTTACATATGGCATAAAGTTGGCCAGAGTCAGTGAACAATTATTAATTTACAGAATAATTGATGCTTGCAACTGAATTATGGAATATGCCTTGGCCTGGATTGATTGATTGTTTGAAAGTAAGTGACAAATTGACAGATGGCACGTCAGATGGTTGCGATAACCTTATAGGGCTGGTTACTACAAACCGTTAATGCTGAAGTGAAACCACATTTGGGGTTAAGTCCAAGCTTGCTAAACCACTCTTTAATAATATACTGGTTTTACAAAAACATACTACAACTGACTTCAATCAGACTGTTCTGGTGATCATAAACCCCCTCTGAATAGTCACAGGGAAGCAAAGGGAAGGGAAGAAGGGAACAATTATTTTGATTTCAAAACCATAGTACTGAACCGATTTAAGGTACGGGACCAATCTAAAAGTATATCCTATATCAACAAGTTATAAAAATATATTTAGTAATAAATCAGCTTAATTTCTAAAAAAAGGTTTTAATTAACTTAACTTTAGTTCAACTAAACCAAAGAGTCAACGAACAGAAAACCAAAGTTTAAAGATACGACACGTGTTTCGCCTCTACACGAGGCATCATCAGGAGGTGTGGACTCGCCGAAGTTTGAAAGAGAGTAAGTTAATTAAAACCTTTGTTTAGAAATTAAGCTGATTTATTACTAAATATATTTTTATAATTTGTTGATATTTATGGATTTCCGCAAAGTAAAGCCTGAATCAATCAATTATCTTATATCCTATAAAAAATTCATATCAGTTTATAAACAACAAAATTCAGAGGTATCAAACATAAAAAAAAACATTGAACTAATAACTTCCTGCTTTTTGAAGTTGGATGAAAATAAAATATGCTGGGACTACAAAGTTAAAACATTATAATAAATATGTATAATGGGGTCGACAGCCAATGTATCGTAGATCTGTGGTGGGACAAATCATACACAACACCATCTAGCCCCAAACTAAGCCATAGTTATATAATTATAAGTATGGGGCAAATGCCCCATGCATTGCATGCATTTATGCATGGGTTGTCAATTTATTATGGAAGTAGAATGTTATGTTGCTTCCCTTCACCAGGACTAGAGACGGCCAAGACTGAGAGGATTAGCACTAAAGAAAGGACACATTTACCTAGCAGTGGGTTATTCTGAGCTAGGAGAGATGATAAAAACTCTACAATTAATGTGAATTCACACATACACATTTTCAGAAAGATACTTATGCCTACTTGCACCAAACTGTCAAAGTCCCTAAGCAATTACTTTACTCGCTTGGTAGTTCTTAACAGTACAGATTCTGACCGTTAAGAACTGCTAAGCGAGTAAAGTAATTGCTTAGGAACTTTGAAAGTTTGGTGCAAGTAGGCATTAGTAAGGCAAACCTAAGCATAATGTCAATCTGCTCTAGAATACCATTGTGCAGTTATCATTAGTGGTACTGACATTAATATTTGTCAGGTAGATTACCAAGAATTTCATTGTCATATTTTTTGTGCCACTTAGGTATTCCATAAATTTACTAATCAGCATGGAAGTTGAGTTCATAATAAAATTATAAAGTGCCAAGAAACAATGATTTCAAGTAAAATCACAAACAAGAGTCCACGATTCCGCATACACAAGTTAGTCTTGGCTATCAGCAAACTATCTTATCTGATAACAGATTAACGTAATCAAAATACCTAAAATAGAGCTGTTTTTGTTTCAATTGGGGTTGAATTTAGCTCTAGATGAATCTGCAATTATCCTAAATGTTACATAGTTAACCGCTCTACCAAATTACTTTTATTTGCTTTTTAAGTTCTTTCTTATTGCTTCAGAAGATCACAGCAATCAGCGTCTTAGACGATATAATTTAATTATCTTGCGGTAAAACTTCCACTAAACAGAATGTGCAGATCTCTCGTTTTATACCAGGTTTAATGAGTTTGAAAATTATTGTAGGTTCCAAAAGTCCCTATATACATACATAATAGTTGGCTTACAAACACCAGAATTTATGACCAGTATTCAATTGACCTATTTTGACTTCGTGAGGACTGGAGCCAGAGGCTAACCTTAAGTAAAGTGGAAAGTCTGTTTGACCTCCAATTACACTGCTTACTATAAACTGCATAATTTCTATCTAATACCCATAAGACAGAAAAGTCAGGACCGCGTTTTCTATCAATTTCTTTTATTGTAAATGCCCACCAATGACCTTGTCTGTGGCCATCCGGATACTCGTCTGACTGGTTTGGCTAGAAATTATGGTTGTTGGAAAGGTTTTGGTTCAATTAATTTGATTCGCCGGGTAGTACTTATGTGGTCAGAGTAGGCACATTAAAAAGTTTATTGATACGACGGAATCTGCGACAGAGCGCTTTGTACACTTTCAAATTACTTACGATATATTCAGGGTATTGATAACCTGGCAAAGTAATCTTAGCCTTCATTTGCATATCATAATCAGAATCCTTTGACTCGGCCAGAATTCGATAAGGTTGCCGATCGAAAATTCTGCGAGCGTTGACAGCCATCAGAGGTACTGCCTTTGTAATGCAAATTAAAAGATTTCATGGTCCATTAGCGACGACAAATTTGATTTGTGACTGACACTACATACATAGGGATTATCAGCAGAAATAAACCAGCGATTAAAGCATGTAGAGACTGTCCTCGTGAAATCACACACGGCTCTACTATTACTAGGTACCATAGAGAAAACCTGAAGATTGGTAACACACAGATCTGAGATACTTTCGACGTCGCCGGTCTATTTATTTTCAACCGGCTTCAAAGAAGGAAGAGATTATTATCAATTAGGCTAAATATTTTTTTTTTATGTTTGTTCCCTCAGAACTTTGTTGTTTATAAATATAAAAAGATATTAACAAAAATATTTTTTTGTTTGAGAGGATATTCTTTCAGATAGGTCCCATACAAATTTCATAACAATCGGTTCAGTAGTTTAGTTTTTATATCAAAATAACTGAAAAATAATATCGTCAAAGTAAGAAAATTGCAAATTTTGCTTCCCTGTGACTTTACAGTGGCCTGCGGTCACTAGAACAGTCCGATTGAAGTCGGTTGTTGTACGTTTTTGTAAAACACCTTTTTTTTATTGAAATATGAAGAAGTGCCGAGACTATAAACTTGGTGAACTTGGTTCAAACATTTAAAGCATTTGAGGAAAGTATCGATGTTTCAACAAGGTCGTAGAGGTCGTGCCTTTTCTTCCCAAAGGTGTGGTTGGCATGGGGCGGTGTGGTCCGACCTCCGTTTTCCCCATGTGACTCATCAGAGACCATGTTTTATGACAACAGTTTATTCATGAGCACCTTGTGGCAATAAACAACAACGTTTTGATAGCAAATTATATTCACAGAGCAACCGAAATCAAGTTAGTTTCAAGTTAGCTCTAGTAACATTTATGTTATTTGCATATTCACTGCAAATAACCTAAAAGTTACATAGTTAAATGCTCTACCCCATTATTGCTCTAATTCTAGAGCAATAATGGTAGAGCATAGAGTCTAGAAGATCACAGCAATCTTTCATTTCATGGTCCTTCGAATCTCCCAGATTGATTGATAGAATAGAGTATTAACAAAACAATATATTTATCGCGATGTCAATGCTTCAAATTGTATGTAGGTAATCGGCACGGAAGCTGTGTGACGCATGTAATAAATAACAATCATGAACTTGCGAAATTGTAGTTACTAACAAGAGATTGTTGACCCCTGGCAAGGGATTAACTTCGATTTGCAGTTCCACTTACATTACACCGCACATCGCGGAATGCGGTGCCGTCACCTCAAGAGAATCCGATGGATTTATGAGATAAACGTCTACTCTACGGTACGGACCAGCTTCTTTGCAACGGATGACCAATATGACCATAGCAGGCAGATTGAGTCCACAAACTAATTTTGTGAATATTAGGTTTTAACTTTGATTATAATCAAAGTTAGGGTTTTAAGTGGTTCTTGTTTCGACGCTTAGATTTTGTTGGAAATCTTATATCCCATACAAAAAACGTCTTAAGTCCTCGCTTAAACATGACTCTATTTCAATTTCTTCATCAGAGCGAGCGAGCACAATGTACCAGGCGCCAATAAACCTTTAGCGGATTATCACGTATCGCCAATTTGCCACAATGCGAATACGAGGCGACTGTTTTGCGTAGGCGTTTGATACGAGCAGGGATGAACCGTTGACTGGTGTTCGAAAGTTGTTCGGGTTAATTCAAACGTTTGGCTAAAGCGTTGTGCTCGAGATGAATGTCAAGGTGAGGCGCGCCGCCCGGCCGAAACGGCCGCAGCAGTCGTTGACCCCATACGGGGAGGGGGGAAGGCGGCCCACGCGAATATTATTGTACTCTGCGCCAACCTCCGCAGATGTTCTAACATCCTGGTACTTGCGAACTTTACTCTTGGTCTCTCCTTTTCTAAAGAAAGCTCTGCT
The DNA here is from genome assembly GCA_932526365.1 of Lobophora halterata. NCBI lineage: Eukaryota > Metazoa > Arthropoda > Insecta > Lepidoptera > Geometridae > Lobophora > Lobophora halterata. The sequence continues at coordinate 10,471,637 of OW052012.1, read as the reverse complement.
AGCTTTGCTGGCTGGTCTATTGGTAGCGACTTTCTGATTGTAAAGTTTACTAGCATGATGTCTTCCCTATATTCGACAAATACAACAAGGCCTGTTTACAAATCGTTGCCAAACCCAGATGCCGATACTGGTACCTCTTATATCCGCTGTGCAAATGGTATTCATCAAAAACGTTAGTCACGTCACGTGTACGGAGATAACTCTCCTCTCTGTGTCCAAAATATAGTAAACCACACCCGTCAAACCCATTTTGTGAAAAAATCTTGGAATCAGGAATGCAAAATAAAATTAATATCATGCTCGAAAATAAGTTGTATCTGTAACTGGAACTTAACTCATTATGTACCTATGTATTAAGTACTTATTTATCATCTCCGAATAGTTTATACTAAGAGGTCATACAGGATATTGAAGACTCGTAAAATTGATCGCGCTCACACAAATTCTAACAGTTCCATAATGTATGTAAAGCCAATATTATAAAAGTTATAATGATAAGTTCATGCAAATCGCGATCAGCAAGACCGCGTGGGTCATCTAAAATAGAACATCTGCGATTGCCGCTGTCTTTATATCTACGCTCGACGGAGCGTCCGCAATTGTTGTCGCTTGAACAATGAATAATATCTCGCTTATCTTGAATATTACCTTATCGATACCATCCGATAAGACTCAAGTATGCTTTCACATACCTAAAAGGAGTATAACGTCATTTCATAATAAACTCTGCATCGTTACAGTGTAATCGTTCAAGTTGATCAAACTTTTGCAAATCAACCTCTTTACAAATCTCTCATGCCTTGAATTGAAATATAAACATCTTGTTTATTTTTTAGCGACTTCATCATCCGTAATCAAAGATTCCTCTCTTATTTAGCCCCGTATAATTTGATGATACTCAGAATGCTACCTGTCGGCGCATACCGCAGTCTCGCCGCACCCTATCCAGACGACCCCTAAGCACCCCCTAAGGGAGATGGGGAGATAGGGTGCAGCAGATGGGGTGATGAAACTTTCAGGCGAAAGCGAAATAGGCAGGATATGGATATGACTGTAATTTTGAAAGGCTTTGGGAAAGTTGCCCCTTCCCCAGAGATTCAAGTTTTTCAGTGGAAAGTGGAGAATTATCTTTTGGCTGATACTGATACATTGAAATCGATTGTTTTATCTTAATTCACGTTGTTTTGGACCATTTGTTAGAAGACACAGAAGATGAATTGTGTTAAGCGTCGATGACACACGGTTTTTTTGCACGCTAGAAGCCAGCGAGTTCGCTTGTAGCGTGTAAACTCGCCCAGTGTCATCGGCTTTTTGACAATCTGCTGGTTGACAATCCTCCCCAAAAGCTAACACGCTTACACGCTAGTTTTTGAACTCTCCAAAGAGCAGCTTGTAAAAAAGCCACGTGTCATCGACGCTTTACACATAATAAAGTCTGCCCATTGGCATTGATAGTAACCTACCTACATAAGTTCAAATTAAAGTATTTTAACGTAAAAATCATACATGTATGTTGGTCTGAGACCGTTATTTAACTATCCGCCATGTATGACTCGGAATCTCGCCTACACGTTTGTTGGTACTCAACTTTATCAATGAATTTAAATTAGGATCAGACTATCTTTGAATTTGTCCTTCTTCTTCTTCTTATCGTGTCACCTAGTTCATTCGAACCAGGGTGGATTTCGAGGACGTGGTGGCCGAGTGGATGAGGCTTTACCTTGCTCTAATGGTCGCGGGTTCGAATCCCGGTGGCAGTTATGCGTAAATGGGTTTTATCCCACGTTCTCGCAACGGTGAATGAAAACATCGTGAGGAAACCGGCATGTCGTAGAACCTAAAGTTCTAAAGTTCGAAAACATGTGTCGAGTGCACGAAAGGAGAGAGAGAGCTCGAGGCGCATTTGAAATCCTTTCACCACACTGGTTCGAAGGAACTAGTGACACGATAAGAAGAAGTGCCTGTGCTGTGTACTATACTCATTTAGCTAGGGATACGGTCTTCTCGGAAACGTGATCCATACCTTTCATTGCACGTGTGTAAAATTAATATGGATGTTGGGTACTCGTCTATGAATGGAGCCGTTGTATTCACTACAATGTTTCAGTCGTGGAATATTCTCGTGACTACAAAGAGGCATAAACCTAATTAATTAGGTAGTTATTGTTAGGTAGTATTGACTATGCTATCAATACTAATATAAATTTGAAAGCCTTAAACAAAATATATTGGCGCTGCTTAATACCAGTCAGTACCTACCTAATTATTTCTTATGCATAGGCAATGATTTGTTTGGGACGTCAAATACGTCTTGCTGTACTGTACTGTACGCCCTGTTATATGAATGCCTGCTCCGATTATAACATTTCCAATAATTACTAATTTTAGCAAATGCACGACTGGGTTCTAAAGTTGTAGAGTAAAGTAACAGTTTTCATTTTGTGTCGTCTAGACGACTAGTCGTAAATCTATACAATAGGCTTTAAGAGTGCAGAGTAGGATACTTTTAAAACGACTTGGGCGTCTGGACTCTATTTATGACTTGTGTTCAAAATAAAACTCATTTACCTACTTGATTGCACCACGTTACCTACTCGTAGAAGCCTTGTGCTTTATGAAATACAATTATCAATATTTTAAGAACGTGTTTCATTACACAAGTTTATGTAAAGTTTTTAACGAGATGCATTGCAATACCTTGTAGGTATTTAAGGTAATTGAAGTCGATGAGTCTGCATACCTTGCTCGATATGTGGGTCAGCAAAATTACTTACGTTGCTCTTGCAACTTATCGAAATGTGCTTCAGATATATGTCCAATAAATCATTGCAGCAGTGGAGTCAAATTAAACTGTAACCGTATTCGTCAAGTTGTCGTTTACATTATCTACTGAGCCTGTAATTTATGGAAAAATTGGCAAAAGTATAGGACGCCGGTGACGCCGGTAAACCATATGCCATTTGATATATGTAATTGGATTTGGCAAAGGTTGGCAAGTAATTGACGTGGTTCTGATTGTCTGATATGTTCTATAACTTGTCCGAGTATGATTGCTCTATCAATTCTGTAAGTTTTAGATTTATTGTACGATTATATCGTTCCATAAATCATTTCACTAATGTACTATTTGGCACAAGTACGATAGACACGATATCACACTTGACATGAGTGGGTGGTATTGTAGGGCGGTAAAACATAACGGTATAATAAAAGAAAAAAAAACATATATAATAATAAAATATAGAGAAGGAAAAAATTTGTTAACTAATTCAAAATAGCGTTTAATTTAATTTACTTCTTTGTCTGAAGTCTAATGTGATGTTTTTTTTTTAAAAAGACACTCGTGTACAAAATAATTTAATAATTCACCTTTCTAAGCTAACGTTTTAGCAGAGAGGTCGTGTGAGTCGTGTCAGGCTGATTTCATCGAAGTATTCTGTCAGGATTGCTCAGATCATCAGTCCATATGTGCATGCCTTATAAGGTGATGCTTTAGACGCCATATGCTATTCTGTATTATCGCTGTTGTGAAACTTGTGCCAGCGGTCGCACGAGTGCCCGTAAAGCTAGTCACACACTTAGGACGCCACAACGAAATTGGTCAGAGTATGCCCCGGTTCCTATTCATATTGTTTCCTAGTAACACTGCTGTTCCATTGGATTTTACAATCCAATCTAATGTTACTATGTTCGTGGTCTACTGTCATATCTGAACCAAATCGAATCCCTTTCATCGGATATCCATCACTCACTACACTGCTGTTTATCCACATATCACTGCACAAAGCTCAGTAACTTCAGTAAAGACAGTCATGTGTGTGTGTGATTCGATGAGACAGCTTATCTCAAGTCTCTGTTCTTCATATATATACAATTTGCAACTAAAAGACTCCTTTACTACGAAGAGCTTTGAAACGCAATCAACGCTTTCCTTCAACCTTTTAAAATACTTTTATTCCGTTTCACACATCTTGTTATTGATGGATACCATTTAAAAATCGTGTAGTGGACATTCTTGAAACTGATATAGGCACGTTTAAGGTTTAATTAATGCTTGCCATTAAGTGGAAATCTAGACCACGTTGACTTTGCATGATGTGGTTGTTTTGTACCTCTCGTTCGTACTCTCGTGTCATTAGTAAATCTCGGTCGTAGATCTGATCTAATCAGGCTGCATTATCGATTCTTCTTAGTAACTTGTTAATTATTCATGTCCAACGTCTACCTGCTGAAATACATTAACTTCAATGTCTACGACCACTTTGTTTTAATGTTTGTTGGACTTGACGTTTTTACTCATTAATTTTATCAAAATTTCAATTAAAATCAACTCTTCACTCGACTAAGGGCATGTCGGTCGTGTCATGCTTATAAATTTAATTTAAGACAATATATTTTACAAAACTCGCCCTAGATCTCGGTGAAGATAAAAAAATCGCAATTTTGTTCTGCACAAAATACTATCAGCGCAGAATCACTCGTGTTGCGTAACCCTGAAACTCCTTACATGGGGCACGCGGTCCGGTCGGCTGGACCTTCGATAAGTGGGTCGACTTTAATGCCATCTGGTCAGGCAGGACCGGGTACGATGTAACTACTAGGTGCCGTAATCGTTCTGGCAATAACGGTATTCGAGAATGCCGTCTCAGTGTGAAAGAGGACCATTGTCCAACAATTAAAATTCTGTATGAACCGAGACTTCGATCGGTCCGCGTTGTTCGCCTCGCTTGTTAATTTTCGTCGAGTATTTATTGACCATCCGATTACTACAATGGGTGACGATATCGATCCTTCGATCGTTGGTTCATTAATGTGTAATATAATCACTTTGTATTCTTCGCTAACACGTACAGCAGACTATTTGAATACATCTTAATTATCATGCAGATTAATGTTGCGAAAATAAAATCATCGTTTGCATTCTTACAGAATAGAAAATAATAAATCCTGGGTTGACACTGAAAGCGACCTTCTATCCGCTTCCTGTTTGGAATAAGTATCTATTGTCTGTGTTGAATGTGCGGAGAAATGGCGTCATCTCACCTCTTACTTACCTACCATAGCCTAGCACAAGATAGTTACTATCTCTATTTGTCACTTGAGACGTGCTCGCCCGTTTCCCAAGCATTGTCTTCGGCACGCGTTTTACAGTGCACTGCATATCCTTATTGCATAATTCTGTTATAGTCGATGAGTTGTCACTATCTTATTCGTAAAGCGTAAAAATAATCTTTAGTAAAGGATCTGTCTTTAAAAGTACAGGTAGAGTTTCTAGCTTTCTCTTATCATCAAACTTCTCTGTTTGTTCGAAAATGTAACTTTACATTTGCTATATTACTGCTCCTGCACTAACATTTATTAGCTACCTACCACATCCATCATTGGTGATCCAATGCCAGACAACTGTTTTTCTTGTGGGTATTATTTTACCTGCCAACATGATTGCCCATAACATAACTTACTAAAGTTATGTTCTACAATATTGTCTCTATGTACTTACAATGCCTGTGAAGATTATAACTGCTCTTGCAATATGTAATCAACTTTAATTTACTTGTTTCAGGTAAGTCAAGTCCTTACCTCAAGTATCTCTAAATGAAACCAAATGATTTCGTACGTATCACCCAACAGTATTTTAAATATATTCATTTTATATATATTTTTATAGCGTTCTGATGTTATGTTTACGATATTTTAATATTCCTTTTTGAAGATATGTAAGCTACCCCATACCGATATATTACATTTTATGGCTGCGAGAGTTCCATTGCGTCTCGTATCTCGAACCGGTCTGTGTACCGTTGACCGTAGGTAGCATTTGGTATATGGGTCGCAGGTTTCACGTCGGTAGCTGTGGTTTTTCTACATTTTATAGCCCTTTATTACAAATTCGTTATTCAATCACACCTCCATTTGCCACCTTGAGAGATTTAAATAGAGTTACACAAATATTTCCTCTCTTTGACGCACACAGGATTAATTTTCTTCTTATTTTAAACCGGCCTTCCCAGCCTTTACGGTGACTGGCATTTTCATTAAAAACGAAGGTGCTACGTGTTGTCGTTTTGCTGATAAAAATATTAATTTTCATGTGACTCATATATAGTGGATTGAGTGGTAGTTAAATATATCTTCGTCATTAAAGAACAAAACTAATTCAATTTAAAACCTCACTGTTCGTTTTGAAACTAAAAGAAAACCATACATACGTATCATACGTCTGAACTAAAACAAGCCATCTTTTTGTAGCTAGCATATTTTTGAACGATTTCCGACACTTTCGAAGTGATTCCGTAATCGTTATTTAAAACGGCATCTGTTCTCGTTAATTGAGTTTTATTATAACAAAGTCCGCGCCGTCGTTGCCGGTGTCCGCCGCTGCTCGGTCATTGCCATTTACGCCTTCAAACGAACAATCAGTATGAAAGCCTGGATATTTTGAAAGTCCAACGATTAGTTATGTACCTTATCTAAAAATAATCCTGTTATAAAAATCGGTACAAGGTTTATTTTCATTTTGTAATATTTTTTATAGACTAATGTTTGGCTCTATAGCTCTTAGCTAAAAGCATCTTCTAAACCCTAGTCATAGGCTTCGTAGCTTTCAAAAGATACTGCATTCTCTACTGTCCACATTGTATTGTACAATCTCCTCGGCTTATGTTATTTGGTAATGTTTGAGGTCGGAGGTTGTCTCATTTTCGTTGTTTTTACTCTCTTTGTCTATAGTGCTTGTGGTCGCGACGTGATTCATATTGTTATCGGAGATGGTTGTTTCGAAATCTGTGTTTACGATGCTGTGTTTTGTATTTTAGATTGCTTCTTTCTTCGTCAAGATACTCTTGGTTTACAACAATCATGCCTGTCAGCATTGGTGCTGCTAGATTTTGGATGTTACTCGTACATTCTCAATATATATTTCTGAAATATTATTATCACTATTTCTTTGCTGTACTTGAGTCAATTGTAAGACAATCGACGCTATTGTCACAGCTGGTGTTCAAATACCATAACTTACAACCAGTCCCACCCATTCTGAATCGTTATGTCCACAGATCTACGAAATCTTATAGGTCAAAATAAGCCTTCTTCCTATAGATATAAGGATTAAATATTACGTAGCTTTAATCTAACTGGAATTGTAGCAAGGTGCGCCAAGGACATGCCTTACGTGTTGGTTGTTTCAACTTTTTTATCCATTTCGTGTCTTGATAGTAGGGTTGTCTGATGCTCGGTATATTTATGAATTTGATGAAGCTTGGGATTTAGTGTACTCCATCGGTTGTTACCATCAATATTAGTTTTGGAAACCAATAGTATGACATATTGATCGTAATAAAACCCCACCAAATCAGCAGCGACTGTAATAGCTTTATTTCAGTTTTGACCCGACTGCCAAGAAGTTATGTTAATTTCTAATGTAAAATTGTAAAATACCTTGTTGTAAAGGGTTTGAGTATTGCTAAATTCATCATCCTTGGCGCTACAGCCCGGGGTGGGCCTTGACCTGGTCAAGTAAACGGGGCGCCATCCAAGCCGATCTTTGGCTTTCTCCTTCCAGCCGCTGATTACGAGTGCTTTCAAGTTTTTTTCAATGCCATCTAGCCATCGAAGTTTAGGTCTACCTCGAGGTCACCGGCCGTCAGGCTTCCCGTGTAGGATTCGCTTCGGCACTCTTGCCTCATCCATCCTTTTCTCGTGGCCAGCCCATCGCAGACGACAGAGCGTAATGCTAAATTGCCAACCCTGAATACTCCTCGAAAACCTCCTCTCCTCCCATTGGTCAGCCACGGTCCCTCATCGGGCGAAGGTCGTCGCACGCGCACGTTCTTCGAATCAGAATGACAATATGGTAGTTTCGGTGCCGGATGTGGGACATGGTGCGAATAATCTGGCTAATTTGATTTTAGAATGGCTAAGTGCTTTTTCATGTTCTTCGGTGCTTCTATACGTAAACTGCATTTGTGTGTCGATTATTGAACAATCGGTCAGGGTTTGCTATCCCTTTCAGAGCTGCGAATTTACACACTAGTGTGTTTCTTAAAAAAATATACCGACAAAAATAAATTGATTGAGCTCTCTACCGAGTTCTTGACCGTGATGATGTCATCCGATGGAATTCCTTATCGAACCACTGGAATTATAATTGAATTAATAAGTTTTGATGAGGATGAAGTCCGTTTCTTTGACCGTTAACTTAATGCTAGCAATCTAGTAGCTAGCTGAATGTCCATAACAATTTGCCAGATTAGTAAAAGATGTCTTCTTTCTTAGCTTACCAAAATTAATTTTTGTGTTGAATTAGGACACATGCATAAAATATAACTCTTGGTGTCCGTTAATTTTATTTGTCAAATGGTGCTCATTATAAGGAAACATAATAATCTAGTATGAGCTCATAAACAGGTCACTGACTGTGTTAGGTTTGTTTGACGAGAGACTAATTAAATTAATATTGTAGCGGGAATTTTATCTGAGGTACCTAAACATAACAACTGGTAGCGGCAATTTGTTATTGTTGGCTCTAAATCTTTGGAATTTATGTACTAGAAACAGATGTTTGTTGTATTGAGTGTGATCTTTTGAAATTTAAGCCATTTATTGAATCTGAATAAATCTTATCTGGCCTTAAGTCCAGCTACTGTTCTCAATCTGTAGATTATTGGGCTATCAATTATCGTTAGTATGGATTTAACATGATCTATTCCACTCACTCATGCTGCAAAGTCAGATATGTCCAAACATTTGCTGTAATCTAAGATTCCTTCTTCTGAGCCCCATGCCATTCTCGCTTTTAGTTCAACGTCCTACATGAAATGTGCGAATGTCATTGTGTTGCGGTCGATTTGAATAACAGGATAATTGCTGTATGCCGATTGCTGCAGTGTATTTGAACGCGGTTAATATTAAATTAGCATTATTTTTGTAATGCTGTCAGACAAATACCTAACCTATATGAGTAGCGTCTTAGTATACCCCCCAGCTAGATTGGACGACAGTTGGATATCATTCGCGCTGTGACAGATTCTTAAATTGATATCTAGGAAGTACTTCTAGTGAGACTAATTAAAATTGGAAAACTATTCAATTTGTTATTATTAAATTTAAGGACCTTGCTCTTGTCGGTAACTGGTCGAATGAAGAAGTTTGGAACGAGCAAATAAAAAAAGAGTTTTGAGAGAGAAGTTAAGATAGGAAAAATTGGCTGCCCACTTTACACGACATGACAACTTTATTCAAATTGTGGTAATAGTTTTATTTATTTCATCGTGATCATAAATACAGCGTTTCGTTTACCATATTCCCGGAAAGTGTAAATAACTGCGTAATTTCCTCATTCAAGTTGATGTTTTAGTTCTACTCTACGTGTTGAAGAGTTTCTCACGATCTCGAGTCTTTTATGTTACGTGACAATACTGGGTGTGTATCATGTATGTCTGTCTGTCACTTAGGTTTTTATCTCCGGGTTTTTATTTTAACATTGTTATCCATTTACGTAATGATTGAGAGAGGAAGTGATATAAACTTATTAAACTGTTATCAATATAGACAAGGCACCTATTGACACACACACACATTGTGCACGAAAGGAGCCTCTTCGAGGCGCACTTCGAATCTTTCCACCATACTGGTTCGAAAGAAATAATTACACGATGAGAAGACTTTTGACATTTGGTCAAAGTTCAAGTCAGTCCAACTCTTGTCTTACTAAATATCCTGTGCAATCTCACGAGTCTAAAACACCACTGAAAACCGCACAATCTCAAATGCCTTTATGCGGTTATTACCAAGTAAAGATTGCTCATAATGACCGCTTAAAATTCTCTACAGACTCTCTCATTGATCAGTAATAGGAAACAAGACAATAGAGTGGATGCCGTGACCCCGATCCTCGCGGCCACGCGGTCGGATACCAATTATAATGCACACTATAGCAATGATACCTACTTACATGTAAGAGTATTACGAATGTCATTGTTGTCGGTCATGTTTTGTAATCTAGGAAAATGATATCTGAGATGCTGAGAACATGATGTCAAATGATTTCGACAACTCTTGCGAGTGTTTTGCCTAACCAATAATAGTAACAGTCTTACTCTATTCCTATCCAGATTTTGTACTGTTATTAAACCAACCGTACGAAGTTACAAACGAATCAGACAGGCTAGAAAAAAATGTATTATAATATTCTCTTTTATTAATATACTCAGATGGTCTTGTTTTTAATAATTATCATATAGTATTATGAATTGATGAGTAAATGCTTCGATTTATGAACATAGCTGCCCTGTCTGGCTACTGTATTTATTATAAAGTATTGCCTATTTGCTGCTGCGATAAACGCAGAAATTGCATAGTATAGCATCTAAATGACTATCAGTACAAAGGACGTGGTAGCCGAGTGGATGAGGCCTTGCGATCTGATGGTCGCGGGTTCGAATCCCGGTGGCAGTCATGCGTAAGTAAATGAGTGTTTTCGGTCGGAAAAATCTATGTATGCATTCCACGTTCTCACAACGGTGAATGAAAACATCGTGAGGAAACCGGCATGTCGTAGAACCTAAAAGTTCGAAAACATCGTCGAGTGCACGAAAGGAGCCTCTTCCAGGCGCACTTGAAATCCTTTCACCACACTGGTTCGAAGGCACTAGTGACACGATAAGAAGAAGTACAGAGGAATTTGACCACTGCGATAGAGAAATGTAAAGTTTTACTGGGATTGTTGGATATTCTATGGTTACACAACCAACAAATATTATGCATTGTTTTAAAGTTGAAGAAAGATTAGTTGCTAGCTGAGTGATGCATTAGTTCTGTAAACGTCGTCGGTCGGTCGCTGGCTAAGTAATGACAGTGTTCCACCTTGAAGGGCACGAGCTTGTCTTGAGTTCGCGAGCGGATCCAACACATGCAAACGTATTGAATGAATTAGTTTATAATCACCGATCCAGATTTTACTAGCAGCAATAAATAAGAAACTTTGAAGAAGTTTGTAGAAGAGGTCAAGCTCATGGTTGAAGCCATCGCTAAAATGCAAAATGCTGAAAAAGTAAAATATCCTTAATGCTGTGGGATAATTCCACAGTATCACATTCAACTGATATATTTTACTGAGTAGTAGGAATTAATGAGTAGCTTAGCTTGGAAACAAAAGGCTAACCCCAGTGAGTCACCGTAACGGTCGTTTCTAGTTGTATCTGTCCGGTTTTGTGCGACTTATATACCTAACATGTGCTGGTTGTCGCGCGGTGAATCATTGGGATCGTTAGATTTGAAATTTTATCCGTTTGTCTATCGAAAAGCGATCCCTCTAATACTTCCTCCCTGTACTAGTTTTAGGTCTTTTGGCGCCTTGTTAAACCCTCTGACGTTACTAGCACAAGTTATTATTATGACTTACTAATACGTGGCAAAATTATGTTTCTGTTCAAATTACTAAAACTTTACAGTCCTTCAGATTTTTTTTATTTTTTTGGCACAACTTGATTGATGTTTGTGTCTCTATCATTGAGTCTCCGCTTCGTTATTTTGTGCTCCTTCTCCGCTCCGTTATCATTATCAGCGATGAACTGAAGCGATCTCTACAATTATAATCAAACAGTAAACTCAAACATCATTTGCACGTGGGTTAGCTAGCAATACCAAACATATCAGAAAACATATCATCATATCTGCGAAAATAACAAACATTTAGAATTTTTATCATAAACGTGTTAATTTAAAACAATGGTTGGTGTGCGTTCTTATAAAGGCAAGGGTCATCGTGCACTGATTTGTATTTAAATTGATTAAGCAAATAAATTTGCTTTGTCTCTAACGTTAAAAAGAGACTCTTCTAATCAAATCAATTGCAGTAAAAATACAATTATTTGACTTTTATACCCTTTCTTTGATTAAGAAAGAATATGAACCCGCCCAGGAGGCTTCAAAGAGGTAATTGGTCCAAAAGTATTTTAAGTGTAACATCTGGTCTGCAAAATTAAGATCTTTGGTCTCCAACGCACCAAAATGTCTTCGCTTTCAGTGCCATAATTGATTCGACAAATCAATAGCACGTAAACACTGAAAGTGTTGCTTAAGCCTCGTAAAATGTACATTTGATTGTTGTTGGCAACCCTGTTGCGTTTCTTGGGTCGGATGCAATGAACTTCAATGGTGATGGTCAACGTACTCGGCGTCAGCCAAAACAATGAGCTATTTAAAACTTGTAAAAAGCTTAGAGTGTCGCACTCAATATGGAGCTAATAATACTGAAAGAGCATGAGGCGATTCTCTTTCCTATTAGAAAGAACGGCTGATTTAAGATTTTAGGTCGTTCATAAAATAAATATTTTGGACATTTCACACAACGCCATCTAGTCCCAAACTAAACAGAGCTTGTACTATGAGAACCAGATGGCTGATAGAATACTTAAATATTTTTTTTTGTAAATACATACATAGAATACATAGAAAACACCCAAACTCAGGACAAACCTAAATGTTCATCACACAAATGTTTGTCCTGAAGCGGGATCCAACCCGCGACACTAGGCGTGTGGTAGTCGTTCTTTTAGCTTGTTCGTTGGTTTATATTACGATTCGCTCACGGCCAAGAAATACACATACACCCAGCATACACACTATTGTGTGTGATTGATTATGTTGTAAGTTGTAAAGTTCCGATATTAGTTCCCGTCATAAAACTATATAAATTCAATGTTCATGTTAACTCTTCAGTTTTTTAATTATTCTCCAAGGTTTTGCAACCTTCAGTGATGTAATTCGCTGACGCCTGGTAGCCTCAATCACATGTCGGATATCGCTCACGTCCACATTTAAATAGAATCGCGCTTAGCTCATGACTAATTTGTTATCGATATTTGTTTATGGAACAACGACGAACCGAACTTTGGACCGCTTAGTTTTAGATACAGTCATGTTCTGAAAATCAATCGAAACTCATCATTTTCTTTTATAATTTGTGTATCGAAATTCAAACGTTTGCTTGAAAAAAAAGCTAAACATTTTGAAGATAAATTGATGAATTTCATAAATTACAAAGTTAATAAAGGGTTTTTTGGTACCTTTGCGTTGATGACTCAAAGCAAAGAATCTTAATGTTGACCCAAATGATACACGTATACCTGATAAATGAATCATTGAACTTTCTGTAATCGCACCTACTAGAGGTGATACAATATTGCTGAACACACATTAACTTACCAATTGATGCAAAACTTTATAAAATTAGGTGCAACACCGAGAATGAAACTGATTCTCGATGAATCAGACGTGTTCAGAAAATAATATAAAACCTTTCCCTGTTTTTCATAAATTCTTTTTCCTGTATCATAAAGTTTCATGGACAGGACGTATGGATGAATTAGCACTAAACATAATATTTAAGCTTTTAACTGAGTTAATTACGTAATTAACTTAGTTAAATTACCTTATTTTATTATTAATTTTAACTAAATTAGCTTTTCTTGCTCTGCGTGTGATGTGGTCGTACGACCAAAAGGTGCATTTAAACATGATTGAAGTCTTTTCGCCATAATTCACTGCATCCATTCATGGTATGTTAGAACGACTGCTCAAATAGCTTCAGACACGTATTTTCTCACCATGTAAATATTTAATGTACTAATAATATGCTATGCCTTCGATAGCTGCAAGTGTGTTGATTTGCAACAAATCACAGATGCATTTATAGAGGAATTATTGGTTCAAATGCCGTTTGACTTTGTTGCTAGCTAGCTAACTGATTGCAATGACATCGACATGTGTGGTCCTAGCTGTTCGTTTTACGGCCGTTTTTATGACTCTACCTTTGATTGGAATAAGATAGATAGAACTACGAATATTTAAGTTGTTTTATTATTGAACTATCAAGTTTAAGTTATTTGATTTTGAAAGCAGTTTCCTGCTTTTGATGGTTCAAGATGAGTCACTGCAGGACCCATGGATTTCTCACAATCTCTCGCCAGTGTTCTCGTAAGAAAGTTGTAATAAAATTATTTAAATTTCAATCCTTTCGCTATGAATCACCCAGGTTGCAAAATCAGCAGTGTGTCAAGTGCGTGACGCATCCGCCACGGCATGGTCGTACGATGGATTCCATCGGTAACTGCTCTGTTTTCGGAGAAACAACCGTTTGTGACGCAGGTGGCGGTTTTAGCCGGTAATCTGCTCTGCTCCAAATGAGGCCGTGTACCGCTCTAATTACGTATTGGTTTCTCAGTACAGCCTCTTAAACTTTACAGAAAAGTACATTGTACTCGTCATCGCGTAGGTCAATCAGAGTACATAATTGTTTGCTATTGATATTTTTAGTTGTGGCACAGTTTGGATCGCATTTCTTCAAAAAGTCTACCAAAGCTTACCAAGCTCAATAAAGCACCAGTCTGCAACTTTTGCAAGGGCACGCCCGTCAGACCGGTTCCGCGTCAGACCAGAAAATTGGCACGCGACAACTTGACGCCGTCCGATAGACGGCACTGCACTGTCTATTGTATATTAGACACTGCCACACACTGCTGAATATGGATATTACTAGCTGATGCCGGAAATTTCGTTTGCATTGTGAATTAATTCAATCACTTTCTTAGTACGCGCCTGCACTTCTTGACGAACACAACCTCCAATTTTCAAGTCTCTACGTTCAGCGGTTTGGCCTGTACGTTGTCTGTCAGTCAGTCAGATCATAGCCTTTTAAATATTGTGAATTTGGAAATTGACATAGCAATGAGACGATATATTTTGTGGTGGTGCATCATCGCCATCGCTTTTTCTTATCATTCAACGTATAATTTAAACCACACACAATTCAATATTGTAAGCGATAACGTTTCAATTTAATTTTCCTATAACTGTTTCCATTCGAGCGAGACAACGAAGCCTGCAATTCGACAGGTGGCTGGATGGTAGTTTTATCCGTAACAACATTTTCTTAATCTGTGACTGCAGTCCCCTCTCCAGACAGGTGCAACAACTCCCAAACCCGTCTGATTCGATTGTGATATCGACTTGTGAAAGCTTAGAAAAAACGTAAACAAGTTTTTTTTTCTCTGACTTGTGGTTGTGGTCCTTTTGGTTTTGTTTATGGGATCGTGGACTGGGCACTCCCTGGTTAAGTGACTAGTAATTTATGGTCTATAGTAGGAAAGGCTGTTCAATTCAGCTGAGTGCTTTGAAGCAAGTCTTTGAAACCTAATGGACGTAAAATTGATGGGGCGACAGATTTGAATTATTCCCATCTGTCACCCTGCTCTGTCGCCCTAGGGGTACAAATGGGCCAAAAAGGTTCTATCTGTCCCCCTTTCAGCAACAGGGTGACAGATGGAACTTTTATTATTTTAAAAAGTTCTATCTGTCTCCCCGTCAGTAACAGTGGGATAGACAGAACATTTTTTTTTCCCCTTAAAATAAATAAATAAATAAGCCTTTTATTTTCCCAGAGAAACTTAAGTAACATTTTGTTCAACTAGTTAACTTAATTAAAGATAAATTGGTAGAGCTATTTTATTAATCTATCATGCAGTGTATATTATTTTATTACAAGTATCTATGCTTAATACAATATTGTATACTTTATTTTGTTTTTGTTTCTTTGTTTTATATAATGATGATTTATTTATTTACTATTATTTTGGGATGTCCATTTTTGGACGAAGGCCACCTCCATCCGCAAGACTTACCGAACCAAAAATATTGGAGTAAAATGTTGCAATCTTTGCCCTCATGAAACACCGGCCCTGCCTCAAGGTCTGCCTGGTTTACTTATTCGCCCTCACTAAAGCGACATCGCCGTAACTCCAGCTGAGATTAGATACACATCGTTAGATCATCGATGATGCAACCATGATTGTTAACATTACATCGAATGCTGACGTCACATAAAAATGTTTTGATAATTGAACGTAAATTATAGAATCGCAAGCTGTGCGGTTTGTATGGTATACTATTGATTGGTCACAGCGTACGGTAAATGTTGAGAACATAAATGATAGAGAGAACCACTCAATCAGAAAAGATGCTCTACTAAACAAACGAAATGAATCAAATTTGAGATTTGAGATTCACAACACAAATCGTCAGACGTAGCATTAGACTCCCTATAGCGTGCGTATGCGATGATAACTCTCTACCTCAGTCTACGTAGAAAACTTAATTTTTAACCGATAGGACATTGATTCATTTGATTCACGGACAAATAGAGCAGTGCAACAGAATGTAGTCGGTCAGCTATCTGGACGGATGCGCGATACGCGAAACGAGCCTATATCCTGCGCGGTGAACGACCCCGACGGCAACCCAACGCAACGCAACTAATAGATACGTTATCACTTAATTGAAAAATGAAAGGATTGCTTGTTTACTTGATAAGCAGAAAATTATACTCCGCAGCAGGACTATAATTATTACCTTTTCTGTGATTGGTTGCAATTGAAACCACAAACAATGAGTAGCGTCGTTCATAAAGTTATGCAGTATATTCATACCAGATAACGTAACTAGATCCAAAGTTATGGTTAGAGCTAAGTATAGGGACTGTCACCGAAGAGCTTGAAAACCCTGACACCAACGATGGCCACTCTGGCTACTGACTTACATGAATATAGAAATAAGCAGATACATATAACTTAGAATCCATGATTCAACAAGTCAACTTTTTCGATAGAAATTGTGGATTACGCATAGTATCCCAAAATCTCAACTTCTATGAAAAAAACTAAGTGTTGACTGCACGAGGGCAGCAGCAGAATACAATATGTTGTGAACAAATGCCTTGTCAAATATCAGATAAATTCTTATTACTAACTATAATCTAATGGTATAGATAGTGTTGGTTTGTTTGCTTTGCTTTTTTGGTGCCCGCGTGGGAGGAGGGCATTGTTGTTCTTACTTGAGTATGATTAGACCTATTTCTTTAAACTCAAATTCTACAGCTAATAATGATGATTGGCAAGAATTTGCAAGAGATTACCTAAGCCTAAAATCTATAAAAAAATAGTTCTAGTTGGTGTTTGCTCTGCCTGGACTAAATTAAATGAACCTAGCGATAGAATTTTCATACTCTAATGAAAATTTAGCTAAATTACCAAATATGGCAACACCTCACAAGTCACGTACGATCGTGTAAGTATTCCGTATATGATCGTATACCCGTAAACGCGTTTGTTGATTCTGACTCACACTCGGTACATCATTTGAAACTTCATTACTTAGAAATTTGAACTTTATTTCAACTTGTATAAGTTAGAATATGTATTTTGCTACTTGCGTATAATGTGGGCGATAGATAAGGATTATCTCTTTACCTCAACTTTGAATAATGTCAGCATTAATTAATTATTGGGTAGTTTTGTTGTTTTTCCATAAAATAAAGTAGGTACAAGTAGAGTTTTTGACTCTCCCAAACAGGAAGCAAGAAATGTAAAAATTTGAAGTATGTTCAATAGATGCAGAATTCCAGTACCAGAACTATTTTACTAGACAGGGCAAGAGACTACCTTAGAATGTCAAAGGAAAAAAACACTTGTGCATGATAGTATGAAAACAGCGCGATTACTTACCTAAACCGACGACATCATGCGACTCTTGAAGTGGTAAAGTTATCTTTACAGCAGATAAACTCTTGCCTGTTCTTGTAGTGTTCTGTTAAAATCAGAACCAAAATCTGAAAAGTAATCTGTTTTTCCTGTATATATATATTCTTAAATTATTGAAGTTTCCATAGGGTGCAATTAAAAGTCGGCCTCGTACGGCCTTGCCTTGCGTTTGCACAGATGCTCACGCGCTTGTCGCTATCGCTTCGTGACTCATGTTCAAAGAAGTAATGCGCACAGCCTCGGTCGCTACTACAAGAATATTAATTAATTATGATAATTATTCTGTGGTACAGTTTCAGTACTGATAATATTGTTATGGATGTAGGTAGAGTAGCTTATAGGACTCCTATCCACGTCGTCGTTTCTGTATGTTCCTTAGTACAAGTACGTACTAACATTCATTTCCCTGGCATCAAATACCTTGCCATGTTCTTCGTAAGTGTAATCATCAACTAAGATCCCCTTCACAACAGTGTTGAAATTCCGTCACTCCCAATAAACGGTTTTTATTACTTACCTTATTTTTGTTTATCATTCTAGTAGAAGGATAAACTCTTATCTTATTGCGCTTTCAGAAGGACCACTCGGCAACCACTGCCTCTATACATACCTCTTGGTCGGTGTGGAAATCTATCAACAGTGCGTGCTTAGGTGGGCCGCTGCTGGTGTAGGTGCAACCTAAGTTTGATGGGGACAGCGCTGATAGGCTGATACCCATTGTGAATGGCTCTCCACAAAGCATGTCACATACAATGTCCTGCCCGACCTGCCTGAAGTCTGTCGAATAACATCAACTTTAAACAATAGTAATGTTCAATCCACAACCTTATTTTTACAAAAGTAACATATAGCTATTAGAACATAAACTTTATAAGAAGGTAGGTACAATTTAATTATTTCTCTACATCGCAGACCTATCACAATTTGTGATACATAACGCCAGGTAGGTATAGGTATAGAATGATAAACTAAACGAGAATGTTTGCTTGGTGTTTCACATATTTATGAAAAACTTAAGGGCAAGTTGCGGAAAGTGTTACATTTTCCTGTTATTCGATAGAATTCTGTAAATGACATAAAGCAATTTGTTATTGAAGTTACTCCGAAACCTGTACCCATTTAAAATGTTACCGTTCATTGCAAGGTGCTAGGAACAGTCTTTTTTTAATAATAAAAAAAAGCTCGCAGCTGTTTTGTTTTGAAATGAACTCTATACCATCGCAATACGGATACGGATGTCGTAGCTTGTTAAAGAAAGAGTATGATTGCGAATTCTGGCAGTTTGAGTCATCCACACACGAACAATTCGTAGCAAATGTTTAGCAGATGAGCGAAACCCCCTTTTCATTGTAGAAAAACACATTTTGTTGCATACTTTCGATGACACATCGAGGATTACATGGTTGGAGATTGTTGACAAAAGAGGCCCGCATATGGAGGTGACAATGACCTCTTCGATAAAGGTTGAAAAGAAAATGATATCTTGGCATTGATGCCGCAATGCGCTGCGATATAATTTAGCGTGTGCACTGTGCACATATTATAGTAAATATCAAACGACACAAAATTAATAAATCTTTATCACATATCAAACTGTCGCTTTAATATTTCAAAATGTTTATTTATATTTGATCACACATTTTAACCGTAATGTATTAGTTGATTCCGTATAAGGAGTGGAATTGATACGACCAAATAAGGCAGACCACTCGTGGAAACTGTGTCGCTGTAGTTTTTGTGCCTTTCACAACTGGTCGATTGGTCGTGTGGTTGCAACATGGTACAATTGGCTTCAACTATTGTGGTTTTGATCTTCATTTGACACGACAGCTGGTTGTAGAGTTATACAACACCAGTGCAATTATAAGTTTTTTCGTGTACTTATTAGATGTATTAATTAACCATACGATTGCCGATGATGTTATGATTGATGTTATCGCTGACTTTAGTCAGTATTTTTTTAACATTCATAAAATACTTAAGTTACAAAGTAATGTTATGTACCACAAATGTTGATAAGAGCAAGAATTGCCAAAAATGTTTTGCATATCACCTGTTAATTTGGAATGTGTAGAGTACTTCGACTCCATTACATAAATTACTGTCAGTTTCCGGTCTTTATTGTGGGTGTCTACTTCTTTTAGCAAGTATGTAGGTTGCCAATTGTAGCTTGCGATTAGCGACCCTATTTGGTAATTACTTTGTCTTAGAGTGCTTGTGATACTTATAGACAGAGTCCCTAACATCAAGATCCGAAAACTAATTAAGGTTCAAGACATAGGAACACGGATCTTCTTCTCCTGGTCTTATATTCCATTTCCCATGCGTCTCCAGGCCTCTCTGGTCTGGGTCTTTGTCGGGTCTTTTTGATTATTGTCGAGGTCTTTCCTTAATACAGACATTCATGTAAGTCGGGGTCTTCCACGTTTTCTCAGTCCCGTTTTATAATTTAGCACTGTTCTGGTCATTTAGTCCTCGGCCTTCTCATAAAATGGCCGGTAGGTACATAGGAACAGGATCATGAAACTCAAATGGAGTTGGGCGGGACACCCAAAAGTACCTACTTGCTCTCCTTTTCTTTTCTTTTTGGCAAAAACACCACAGACATGCAGTATTTCTGATCGTCTCCTGCGTCGGAGAGCCTTGAAAGTAGGTATTGCGGTTTCCTCTACTGAGATCATTCTTTGTCAGATATTGGAAATTACGTAGTTTAGTTATCGGTAAGATGTCAGGTCAAATAGTAAATTGATTCGCGTAATTGATCTCTTTATCAGCTATTTATTGATATGATATCTGTTCTAACTCCTTTGAAGCTGCCGAATTAGATAAATACTATTTAATAATGATAATGCTATTTGGTTCAAAGCCACTCACTGCACTATATTTTCAAACGTATTTCCTTAGCAATGAGCTTAAAAAAACCTCATAAAATCGTTTTTACTTAAAATCATGAAGATAAGTGTATTATGAATAGGTAGGTACCATTAGATTTTTCATGAATAGTATTGCAGGGCTAAATAATTCACAATCACATAATCACGTATCATAATAAAGAACGTAGAATAAAAAACATACATCCTACTAATAATATTTCAAACGTGAAAGTGTGAAGGTGGATGTTTGGTGACTCAATCACGCCAAAACGACTTAACCGATGAACCGTAAGTTAGCATAAAAGTGGATTGACTAAACGGTACGTAACGTTTTAAAGCAGGTGAAGCTGCGGGTTCCTATTTGTGTACGTAATTATTTGATATCTAAGTGCGTATTACGCGGGTCACAATTTAATGACCGGTACCAATTAAAACCAAGTAATAAATTCACATAGTAATTAGTTGTTTGCACCGATTTTATGCTCAGCCAGGGTTCTCTGCTTGACCTGGTTTGTCAGCTTACCTTGCTCGACTTGACAGTTTCTAGGTGGGACAGGATTCCTGGGATGCCTTCACTGTGTTAAGGCGTAGCCCAGTGTAACCCAAGGTATTTACGATAGTAACTAAATGTTGAATAAATCTCTGATGTTCCTAATTAATAGTAAAGCTACCGCACTTCAAAGCACTTGCATTTACCTCCTACTGGTATTTCGAAATATTTAAAAATTATGCAAAAACAATTCAAATTTAGTCTCAAAAACCTGTCAACAGTTTTTGCTCTGCAATTACAATTATGTCGTTGACCTGTTGGTCGTTGGTTCTATCAAACGATTATGAAGATCAAGGTCTTGGCTAATAGGACTCTGTGGATCAGCTCATTATTATTATTTAAAAAAGTATAAGGCTTACTGTCTGCCTATTTAAGCACAAGGGAATTGACCTTTGATAAATCCAGCTATAATTATTATGATTGTTAATTTTTATAATGGACGTGTGTGAAAAGTAGATAAAATACACATAGTTATTGTATTACATTGCAATACAACACATACCATATACATATAAAGGGATGGCTTATGGTTAAAAAAATGGTTTCATTATTGCCCTTTACTTATGGTGGTTTTGTATCTTCCTCAGACATACTCCGGCCTCTTCTGCGTGGTGGTTAATCCCTACAAGAAGTTACCCATATACACGGAGAAGATAATGGAGAGGTATAAAGGAATCAAACGGCATGAAGTACCACCCCATGTATTCGCCATCACAGACACAGCATACCGTTCCATGTTACAAGGTTGGTACCATTTAGTAAATTCTCTATATCATCCTCACCCCGTATCTACGCACTTTTGGGCGTACACTATTAAATCTGGTCAAAAATCGTTTAGAAAAATGATTCCCTTTCAAAGTTATAACGACACCGAATTAGGATGAAGTTTCTCAGAAATGGCAACAATTATCTCGTAAACTAAACTGAATTGCAACACCATTTTAGCAGAGTTGTATAAATATTTTGCTATTATGATTAGTTTTAGCAAAACATTTTACAATTTAAAGGTAATCTTTCTATATCTTTCTATACTACATTATGGTAAAGCTACAAAAAACTCGAAATAAGTGAATAACTACGACATAGTCGTGCAATAACTCATTCCCGTATCGGTCGGCGCGACCATTAGTGAACAATTAGACAAACGAACGAGCCGTTCCTAAACTGGTCGCTTATCTGCTCATTGCTATGCTATGCTATGCTAGTGCTGCTCTAGAGTGAATCCTGCGTAGTGTAATAAATATAGAATAATAATGGTCCTAGTTATACGCCCTGATGTAACCCTTATTGAATTGAGAGAGGGACACGTAAAATATAGCTATCAAATTTTTTTATCTTGGTTTTGGTCGAGCAAGTTACTCTAAAAAATATTTTGTTTGTACATTGACTCTTGACTAAATGTATACTTAATTTCCAAAATCCAGATGATCCAAAATCTAGTTTATCAAAAGCTTTGTTTAAATCTGTTACCAGGGTTCCCCTAGTATTGTTTATAGGTCCATTGTGTTGACGTATATATATTCACAGTGCTTTGTTGTATCGTACCTGCTGAAATTTAAACAGAGTAAAATAAATCTGAATATAAAGCCGAATATTTTAATTTTAAAATATTTCCCTGCTTCCCATCACTAAGGACAGATAGCGCTCTAGCTAATGGGCAATGCATTCTGTATACAGGTAACAGGAAACGTTCATGACAATGTTTTTGTAACAGGGACGTCGTAGTAAACAAAGACAATGCCTCCGTATTCGAGGGGAGTAATTATGAACGAACTGATGGTTGCTGTGTGAAATTAGGGGAATGTAGGTTGAAGAATGTATACTGTGTTTTGTTTGACCTTCTGAAGTACATTGACGCTTTGATATGTACGGAGAAATGAAATGGTTTGATCATTTTATTAGGTGACGAAACAGTTAATGCCACTGTATTTTGAAGAGTGATGAATTGCTCATTACTTTTCCAAAATACACATAATTTATAATATAGAGAAATGAATCATTCTTACACAATAGAAAAGCGCTTCATCAAGAACCTTTATGTTTCCAGACAGAGAAGACCAGTCAATACTATGCACAGGAGAATCAGGTGCTGGCAAGACAGAAAATACGAAAAAAGTAATACAGTACCTGGCGTACGTCGCCGCTTCGAAACCCAAAGGATCCGGAGCGGTAAGTCAACCAACGATCATTGAGGATAGAGCCGCAATGACTGATGATGGTTAAAGTTTACTAGAAGATTCTATAGAAAAGTTGAATGAACTACACTTTGGGCACGAAACTAAAAGTCTCCTGAATATAGTTCGCAAGCGTAAGAACTCCAAGAAAATGAAGGAATGTAACAAAAAGTTAAACGCTAGTAAATTAGGTAGAGTTAGGGTCATTTTAAATCTTTTAAACCCTTTAAGAGTATTACGTTTTCTGCGATTTTTACTGTTAATAAGTACGTAATTTCAATCAATCGAAATCAAATACATATAAGACTGATAAAGTATGTGTTACTTCGCATAACTTTAATGGCCATATGCTATTACTTGACGGGCCCATGATTACTCACCAAGTCTTAAATTCCTTGTAAGGTGTGAGTAATTCGATGTTGAAATAAAATCTTCGTCGAATAAGTAAATAGGCTGTTTAAAATTTCTGTCTCTTTAACCGTGAGAAACCGCAATTAGTATTTCTGTTTAGGTACCTATGTAAAATTGGTTTGAGTCATTGGTGTTTAGTCTGAATTTTTTTTTTTTACACAATATTTTAGAATTACAAGACATCACAGTACAACCACCATTTTCCTTGTGGTATTATTATGATTTTAAACTAATTTACCTTATTTATTAAAAAAAAAATTCGTTCTGCTTTTTAGCGCTCTCATATTTATTGGAGGCCAAGAAATAAAGTGGAAAGCTCAAACAAAATGGCTAGAGGAAGGAAAATTACTTATTTAATTTAAGCTTAGCTCGTTTTGTAGCAGGAACATGGACGACTCTGATTATGAACTATAGTGGTAAAACAGTTAGTCCGTAATCTACATTATGCTACCTCAAGTATTAAGCTTGATCGTTTAAATGTATCGACAACTGTATCTTTGTATATTCAATTTCTACTAGCACACCTGCATGAGGTGGCATGTTATACTATGTACACGCGTTCAGCACAAATGTTTTACGTGTGTTACTGGACTAAGATGTTAATTAGGTTTGACCTTATTGTCAAGAGAGCTTGAATCTTCCTTGATTAGAAATTTAAAGTAAGCTATTTATCGAATCTTCATTTTTCAGGTTGATAAATTGCACAGTCTTATTCAGAATTTTCGTTACTTTAAGTTGAAGATTTTTCAAAGTTATACCATCAGTTTTTCTCTCTTGTTACCATTAAGTCCTAGCAACATTCGTACATCTATGCAACACTTTGTAATATATGTTGTATTTTTTATCCTCTTCCACGAAACCCGCTGCTCCGGACTCGCAGGGACCGATGCCACAGTTGATAATAGTAAGTATTTTAGTTGGTTTATTGGAAAGGGTAAGGGTTAAGGTGTTTAAAGAACATCAAAGGTGTGGTTTATCATCATCATCATTATTATTGCTTTTATTACTTGCTAAAACTGCATGACTCTCAGTAATTCCCTGATATCCTTCTAGTCATAATTCCTTGAATTTCGTTTGAGTTTGAAGGTAGCTTGATATTAGTTGTATGCACGTGATTTCTTGTGATTCATTAATAATGTAATATACTATTGCAATTATTCGCAGTATTTTTATTTTATGTATCCTTATAATTTGCCTATAATATCACCGACGATTCAAAAATTTCAATGAATTAGCTGTTATCTACATATTTTTCATTTTTATTTATGTATTGTGTTATTGATATGCATGTATGAATGATGAGATAATATTTCGCCATTGTTTTTCATTTATACCATAATAAATAAAATTTCTTATTTAATAAATAAACACATTTATTTTCTAATCTTTCTACATTGTAAACATATGGACTGATTCTGAAATAAAAATTGTATTAATTTGTTATTTCATTTAACAATACTTCACACATTTTCTGATGATACTTTATCTTGGTCATTAACCTTTTTAGCCATAATATGTTATTTCAATTAACTACTCTACATTATACGTGTTCATTCATCATGTGTCTCCTCTAGTATCATTATGGACCCACTAACAATGTATCCTCTCATTTCACGCTATCGCCACCGTAGTCGAACGGGCCCACATTTGAGGTAATGAACTACTTTCATCGGTGTTGTCCTGCTTATCTCTTTTGTAAGGCCAAGTGGACACTTTTGTAAGGACAATTCACGATTGTTATCGAAAATGACCATGTTGTCTAAGCTAACCAACCCACAATTGAAGCCCAAACCTTTTTGTCTCTTAAGCCTTAACATTGATGTTAAAAAAATCAAAATATCTTTGCACCGTCTCTGTGGCTTAACTTGTATGGAAGTATTTATGATAAATGCTTTATTGACGACATAAATTACACATAAAAATACCCGATCAGAGTTATAGTAACATTCCTTATAGGGCGAATTGGAACAACAGCTGCTGCAGGCAAACCCTATTCTAGAAGCATTTGGTAACGCGAAGACGGTCAAAAACGACAACTCGTCCAGATTCGTAAGTATCCATCAATTTATTACAGTATTTTTCAGTATGACTTAATTAATTACTCAATTATAATGTCTTTCTCAGGGTAAATTCATTAGAATTAACTTCGACGCGTCAGGTTACATAGCTGGCGCGAACATTGAAACGTATTTATTAGAAAAATCAAGAGCAATTAGACAAGCGAAAGACGAAAGGACATTCCACATATTCTACCAACTGCTGGCGGGTGCGACTGCACAGCAGAAGGCAGATTACATTCTAGAAGATCCCAAGAGTTACCCGTTCCTATCGAGTGGCGCTCTACCAGTCCCCGGGATCGACGATGCGGCGGAGTTTCAAGCGACAATCAAATCTATGAATATTATGGGAATGAACAATGAAGACTTCAAAACTATCTTTAGAATAGTGTCCGCAGTCCTTCTGTTCGGCTCCATGCAGTTCAGGCAAGAGAGGAACTCGGATCAGGCCACGTTGCCTGATAACACGGTTGCACAAAAAATTGCACATCTTCTTGGTTAGTATCTGTTTATGAACTTCAAGATTCCAACTAAATTAAAATTATTAGATTTCAATGTTTGTTTTTCTTTCCAGGTTTATCTGTGACAGAAATGACAAAGGCATTCCTAAAGCCAAGAATAAAAGTTGGCCGCGATTTTGTTACGAAAGCGCAGACCAAAGAACAGGTAGAGTTCTCGGTTGAAGCTATCGGCAAGGCATGCTACGAGCGCCTATTTAGGTGGCTTGTCAACAGAATCAACCGCTCCCTCGACAGGACGAAACGGCAAGGGGCCTCCTTCATCGGCATCCTCGATATGGCCGGTTTCGAAATCTTCGACCTCAACTCGTTCGAACAGCTCTGCATCAACTACACGAACGAGAAGTTGCAACAGCTCTTCAATCACACCATGTTTATTCTCGAGCAAGAAGAATACCAGCGCGAAGGCATTGAGTGGAA
This sequence comes from Lobophora halterata, assembly GCA_932526365.1. NCBI lineage: Eukaryota > Metazoa > Arthropoda > Insecta > Lepidoptera > Geometridae > Lobophora > Lobophora halterata. Next base: position 10,445,040 of record OW052012.1, on the reverse strand, counting down.
GTTCATCGACTTCGGCCTCGACTTGCAGCCCACGATCGACCTCATCGACAAGCCGATGGGCATCATGGCTCTGTTGGACGAGGAGTGCTGGTTCCCGAAGGCCACGGACAAAACCTTCGTTGAAAAGTTGGTCTCTGCCCATTCCGTCCACCCCAAGTTCATGAAGACTGACTTCCGCGGGATCGCCGACTTCGCTATCATTCACTACGCCGGCAAGGTAGATTATTCCGCGGAGAAGTGGCTGATGAAGAACATGGATCCTCTTAACGAGAACGTGGTGTCTCTACTGCAGTCGTCGCAGGATCCCTTCGTGTGCCATATCTGGAAGGACGCCGAGATCGTCGGCATGGCGCAGCAAGCCATGACCGACACCCAGTTCGGAGCGAGAACCCGCAAGGGTATGTTCAGAACCGTCTCGCAGCTGTACAAGGAACAGCTGACGAAACTGATGGCTACGCTCAAGAACACCAACCCTAACTTCGTGAGGTGTATCATTCCGAATCACGAAAAGAAAGCGGGTAAGATTGAGGCGCCTCTAGTCTTGGATCAGTTGAGATGCAACGGTGTGCTCGAGGGCATCCGTATCTGCAGGCAGGGCTTCCCCAACCGCATCCCCTTCCAGGAGTTCCGCCAGCGGTACGAGCTGCTCACCCCCAACATCATACCTAAGGGATTCATGGATGGAAAGAAGGCTTGTGAGCAGATGATCAAAGCTTTGGAATTGGACCACAACCTGTTCCGCGTGGGACAATCCAAGATCTTCTTCCGAGCCGGAGTGCTGGCGCATCTGGAAGAGGAGCGCGACTTCAAGATCACAGACCTGATCGTGAACTTCCAAGCTTTCTGCCGAGGGTACTTGGCGAGGAGAAACTACCAGAAGAGACTCCAACAGCTCAACGCCATCAGAATTATTCAGAGGAATTGCGCCGCATACTTGAAACTCAGAAACTGGCAATGGTGGCGACTGTACATCAAGGTAAGGACCTATTTTGAAAACAATTGACCACCTTCTTCTATTATTATCAAAGTTATGTAAATATGTTGGACACAAGGGCGCGCAGTCCATACACGACTTTCAGTAAACCCTATTGTTGGAAGAAATGAGCGTGTTTACGTTTCGCGTTCTGAAAATAGTAAGCCAGCTCAAAGTACCTAATGTTAGTAAGTTTTATTTTCACATGGGATCTATACATTCACATTGTCACACGATTATAAATAATACTCTTGTAATGGGTACTTATTGTGTGAAATTTGAATTTGAACCACAGTTATAAAGTCAGTTTATCACAGGCATTAAGAGCAACATAGCTGACATGAAACTATAAACAAGTCGGGTTTATCCTTTGCTTTCATAACCTTTTTGACATTTAGGTGAAAAGATAACCAGCAATTATCAACAGTTCCATGCTAGAGATGCCGTTCCACACCTGCCACGTATCGACCTGTGCTTGATCTCATTTATTTCCCAGGTAAAACCTCTCTTAGAGGTGACAAAGCAAGAAGAGAAGTTGACTCAGAAGGAAGACGAGCTACGTCATATCCGCGACCGGCTGGACACGCAGGTGAAGCGCTGCCAAGAGTACGAGGTCAAATTCCAGCAGGCCAGCGCGGAGAAGACGCAGCTCGCCGAGCAGTTGCAGGTGAGATCACCACCCACATCAGTAGCCAGTAGTGCTATCAAACTTTTTGACAAGCGTATTCGTATTCAATCCACCACAGAGAAGTCAACAAAGTGAGGTTGTCTGGAAGAGATCGCTTCATAGCGATAATTTTTATTTAACCTTTTATTGTGTCCCACTTTTGGACAAAGATCTCCCCCATCTCCTTCCACTTTTTGCGGTCGCTAGCCTATAATACCTTCTACTGTACTTAATTTTTGTAATGTTTCCTCCCATGTTTTTCTACATCTATATTATACACATTTTTACTCGTAATATGAGTAGGTACCTATGTAGGAGTAAAAATGTGAATGTTTCTGACCTAAACATGTAAATTTTCTGTATGGGGGCAGTTTTGGGGGTCAGAAGGGTAAACGACATTATCGTCATTGTCCTACAAACTATTCATGACTTGGAAAAACCTAGAGTTGTATTTTTTTTTATAAGGCGTTTAGTTACAAGAGCGCTTGAAAGGCTACAGACAGATTGATATTCCAATTACATGTTATTATCTTGTATCCAGGCTGAGTTGGAACTGTGCGCGGAGGCTGAAGAGAGCCGCGCGCGCGCCGCCGCTCGCAAACAAGAGCTGGAGGAGCTCCTCCACGACCTGGAGGGGAGGATCGAGGAGGAGGAGGAGAGGAGCAACGCGCTACAGCAGGAGAAGAAGAGACTACAACTCAACATACAGGTACGGAAACCGGCTACTTGTAAGCATCAAGGGAGGAAGTCGGTACTGTGTAATGCTGATAATGACTTTGGCTAAAGGCTTTGTATGAGAATCTCTATGGATTGTTTTGTGACGAGCGATATAGAAGATTTGTAACACAGTAGTGCCGTTTCTGTCATGGGCGTGGAAAAAGGTGCTCTGCTCGTCTCGTCACCAGGTTAGCATCAATTTGCCTAGAAAAATCTCGTCGGCTTTAACCATTAACTAAATAGATTGTCTCACTCTGTTATTTCGATACAAAACAAACCTATCTCCCGTGGAACCCATTAAAAGATTACTCTATTTACTCTTGAGCTAAATGTTACTTAGTTATCAACATGGTTAATGTTTGTTATCAGGATCTGGAGGAGCAGCTGGAGGAGGAAGAAGGAGCACGTCAGAAACTCCAGCTGGAGCGCGTGCAGTGCGACTCCAAGATCAAGAAGCTGGAGGAGGAACTCGCGCTCAGCGAGGACACCAACCAGAAGATGCTCAAGGAGAAGAAGGTAAGTCATCCACGCAACCTGTACCATTTGTCTAGGTCTAGAAGAGCAGCTGAAGGAGGAAAGACCTCGTCAGAAGCTGCAGTTTCAGTGTGACTTAAAAGCAAGAAGCTGGAAGAGGAACTCTCACTAAGCGGGACACCAGCCAGATCTTCAATTACTGTAATATGATGTTTGTTTCCAGCTGTTGGAGGAGAGAGCTAACGACCTATCGCAAGCCCTGGCTGAAGAAGAAGAGAAGGCAAAGCACCTCGGCAAGCTAAAAGCCAAGCAAGAGTCCGCCATCGCAGAGCTCGAGGAGAAACTGTTGAAGGTACTACTCCATCTATACTTTACATTCTGTATCTTAGTTTTTCTGATTGTTATTCATTAAACCCATTCTAAATCAAAAGAGGTTGTAATCATAAATTCGCTAAGGTGGTTAAAGCACGTATCCGTCCATCTCCATACTTATTCGCCTCATTAAACAGGCAACCACGAAAAGGGGCCTTAAGCCGTCAGTCCACCGCAGGTTCAAGTCTGTCCTTCACTGTCCGGTTCCTGTTCGCGATTCGAAGTCTATTGACCAGTTACTGGAATTCCACTTATCTACACTTTTACCTTTAGATAGTGTCTTCCAGGATTTAGTGTTAAATGATTTTTGTGGTGGCAGGATCACCAAATGCGGCAAGAAGTGGACCGAGCGAAGCGGAAGCTGGAGACCGAGCTCCAGGACGTGAAGGAACAGCTCGTCGAGAGGAAGGCCCAGGTCGAGGAGCTGCAGATTGTGCTCAGTAAGAAACTTTATAGCTGGATTTGAAAATTAAAGGTTCTACGTTTTGGCGTTTGTGTTCAGCTCTCATTTGCATGAGCAAAGGGTGTCTAAAGCGTCATCTGTTGGTAGTTGGTAACCCTACCAATTTCGTCTTCTCTTACAAAATCGGTCAATTTTCTTAGCTTTATCACTTGGCTCATGAAGACATTCGATAAGGTCTTACAATATGAGTTAGGGGGCGTTTCCTTCCACTGACGCGGACCTGGGCAGAGTGAAGAGGAGAGGATCGTGAATTGGCCAATCACAGTGCTGGAAGTGCAGATTTTGAGCACTGATTGGCCAATTCACGGTGCGCTCCTCTCCACTCCACCCAGCCCCGCGTCAGTATAAACGCACTTTCATACACTTCTAAAATTGTAACTTGTCTACTGCTCTTATAAGCAAGTATCATGTGATTGAGTATTGAGACTGACATTACCTCTCTTCCACAGCGAAACGCGAAGAAGAGCTAGCAGCGGCCATGAGCCGAGCTGATGAGGAAGGCGCGCTGCGAGCGTCCGCGCAGAAGGCGGCGCGCGAGGCTGAGTCCGCACTGGCCGATGCTCATGAAGACCTGGACGCGGAGCGCGCCGCCAGGACCAAGGCGGAGAAACTCAGGAGAGACCTCAATGAAGAGCTGGAGGCCTTGAAGAGTGAACTGCTGGACTCGCTGGACACTACAGCTGGTAAGTAGATCACATTTTTAGGGTCACATTTGCACCAAGGTGAAAAAGCTTGGGAGGGACCACAATGAAGAGCTGTAGGCCTTCAAAAACGAACTGCTGGACTCGCTTGACACTACAGCTGGTAAGTATAGGATCATGAACACCTGGGCCAAGGTGGAGAAGTTCAGGAGGGATCTCAATGAAGAGCTGGAGGCTTTGAAGAGTGAACTGCTGGACTCCCTCGACACTACAGCCGGTAAGTACAGGCTCGTAGGTAGCTTGAACAAAGTGAAGAAGCCCAGGAGGGACCTCAATGAAGAGCTGGAGGCCTTGAAGAGTGAACTGCTGGACTCGCTCGAGACTACAGCTAGTAATAAGGGAAACATGCACCGGGACCCAGGAAGAGAAACTTAAGATGGGCCTTAAGTTGGGCCTAGAGGCCTTGAGGGTGAACTCCTGGACCTGAATGACACTACAGCCGTTAAGTACAGGCTCGTTAACAGCTTGACCAAAGTGAAGAAGATCTGCAGGCACCTTCAAGAAGAACTGGAGGCCTTGAGAGCGAACTGCTGGATTTGTTTAACACTACAGCCGGTAAGTATAGGATCATTAACACCTAGAAATATCATCGTTCTACATTGTAGCTCTTCAAACGTATTCAACGATAAAGAAGCAATAGATTGATAATCTTCTTTGAACTCTAGAGTTCTCCATTGCTGTTTCAGCAGTAGTCTCTTATGTCTTTACTAATGTTCCATTCCTATTTCCAGCACAACAAGAGCTTCGTTCGAAGCGGGAACAAGAGGTGGCGGTGCTCAAACGCAGCCTCGAAGAGGAGGCCACGTCTCACGAGGCCACGCTGGCGGAGCAACGCCACAAGCACAGCCAGGAGTTACAGCAGCTTAACGAACAGCACGAGCAGATCAAGAAGGCCAAGGCTGGTAAGTGTCCGACCCATAGCCCTCGCTGCTAGAGGGAGGCAGCCGCGAAAAGGTGGCTACGTCTCACGAGGCCACGCTGGCGGAGCTACGCCACAAGCACAGCCAGGAGTTACAGCAACTTAAAGAACAGCACGAGCAGACCAAGAAGGCCAAGGCTGGTGAGTATCCTTCCCATAGCCTTCACTGCTGAAGAGAGGAGGCTAAGTCCCACGAGGCCACGCTGGCGTAGCAACGCCACAAGCACAACCAGGAGTTACAGCAGCTTAACGAACAGCACGAGCAGATCAAGAAGGCCAAGGCTGGTGAGTATCCTTCCCATAGCCTTCACTGCTGAAGAGAGGAGGCTAAGTCGATTCGACGATTTGACGAGTGAGCAATCTTCCCTTGGCTGGGAGTTGGCTTTCTCATTTGATCTGAGTAGACTATTGGAACCTTCTTAAATAAGTTGTCTAGTATCAAAATAGTGACAGGTGTCTTTCATAATTCAAACTCCTGTCACGTCAATCAAATCAATATCAATTTTCAAACCGATCAAATCAAAAATTTTCTGCAAAATTTACTAGAATTTTATAATAATTTATCGTAACTAAATATTATGTGAATCTCCGCAATGGAGGCTACGGTGTTAGAGCGCAAACAGAAAAACGTGAAATTTGGGCTTTCCAAAGATGATAATTATGAGGTTGAGTCCACTTTATGCGAGGAAGGCAGCAACTTCAGCTCGGCCCGCGACTACTGGCAGACCATGAGCAGGAGCAGACACTCGCCGGAGCGGAGATATGACGCTTCTATTATAGGTACAAGTGCACGAAAGTAGCCTCTTCGAGGCGCACTTGAATCCTTTTACCACAACGGTTCGAAATAACTAGTGACACGATAAGAAAAAGTAACTCATCAAAAAAAAGGAAAAAATACTCGGAACTAGATTAAAAGTCATCACGCCAGCGAGTGGCGAGTAAATTAGCCCGGCTTTCTATTTTTTCACAGCTTTTTTACAAGCGGATTGTAAAAAAGCCAGAAGCAGATGACACAGGGCGAGTTTAAAAGCTACAAGCGAACTTGCTGGTAGCGTTTAAAGAAGCTGTTTGTAACCGACGCTTAAGTTACACAACTTTATTATGTAGCTCTATCCTTTATTTTAAGAAAAGCATTTTATCTTACTCCTATGGTTTGAAATCCAACCGTATGCTATCGATTTTTCCCGTAGCTTCATCTGTAATTTGATGCTTACAGCTTTGGAGAAGGCCAAGCAATCCCTCGAAGCGGAGAACGCCGACCTCGCTACAGAGCTGAAGTCAGCGAGCGCCGCGCGCGCCGAGGGCGAGCGACGCCGCAAGCAAGCCGAGCAGCAGCTCGCTGAGCTCGCCGCCAAGCTACAGGAAATTGACAGAGCCAGGTACTTACTTATACACTTAACTTCTATAAATCAAAAACCTCCTTCTTTTATTAATTAAGACCAGTATGTGGCTCTTTGTACGCCACCGGGTACCAACTTTTTGCAGCAAGGTCTTTATTGACTGAACAAAGTGTATTTCTAAAACGTCGATGCCGACTATAACGTTCAAATCACTTATCGACGCCACAGATGGTAGAGTGGCAAGTGCGTTGGAATGCTACGCCGAGTGTCGCGGGTTCGATTTCCGTTTCAGGACAAACATTTGTGCAATGAACATCGGTGTTTGTCCTGAGTCTGGGTATATTCTATGTATGTATGTATGTACTAAAAAAAAGTCTGTAAGTATTCTATCAGTTATCTAGTTCTCATAGTACAAGCTTGCTTCAATTGGGGCTAGATGGCGTTGTGTGAAATGTTCTTACATTATTTATTCTGATCATCGTAAATTATTTGTGTGGGTGGGTTTTCGAGTTCATAAATGCGTAAATCAGTTTAGGAGTTATAGAGGCTTGTGTGGTGTTGTTTATGGGCAAGCTACCAGTGTGTTTGTATTGTTCTGCAGGGCTGAAATAGTGGAGAAATGCCTGCGTCTGCAGAGCGAGGCGGAGGGCGCCGCGGCCGCGCTGGAGCAGGCCGAGCTGAAGGCCTCCGCCGCCGCCAAGCAGGCCGCCACCGCCACCTCGCACCACGCGGAGGCACAGGTACCCCTTCGTCACACGCCCTCCCCCCTTCCACCCCTCCATGCTTCTTCCACACGGCACAGGACACCTCCCCACCCCATACCTCCTCACTGTACCAGATAGCTGAGGACAGTGCGGTGTCACTGATACAATACGGCCGACGTATGCGTATGTGTTATTCTGATGTATAAGCTATATTATTGTAAAGTTTCATTAAAATCCATTCAGTAGTTTTTACGAGAAAGAGTAAAAAACATCCATCCATCCATCCATCCTTACAAACTTTCGCGTTTATAATATTAAGTAGGATATGTCAACGCGGGCGAAAGCGCGAGCTTATGCAAGTTGGTTTATAAAAAAGAAATTGGCATCAACAGTTTTCTACACGAGTGTACATGCGCTAAAGTTCGCATAGCCTATGTTCAGACTCGCCAAGATACGTCGGCCGTATTGTACTTTATACCGCGCAGAGGCTTAGGTGTCGCTCCGTTACACGCAGGCTTCCCCATACTTTCTCACTACGAGATAGTGCAGATATGCGTGCTGCTGCAGGGCGAGTCCACTCCATTACACGCAGGGCTCTCGGATACCTCCTCACGCTTGTCCGTCGAGGACGTTGCATCTTTTTTTTTTCATTTATCTATCATAGTAAAAAATTACAATATTATTGTTTGAATTAAATTAACACTAAAAACCACTAAGGTTTGAGCTTAAGGATCTCAGTTGTGATCTACCATCAGAAGACCGTCTACACTTAGTCTCGTCATTTGTTTACTATACTTGGTCTTCACTCTAGAACACGTTTAGGTAGTTCATTCAAGTTCAGTAGCCATACCCACTGCCAGTTGTATCAATATTTCTATGAGATATAACTTAATAATAAACTACCCTCAGATATTAAAGGTGTACACTCATTTAACGTATTCGAAACTAAACTTGCAAGATACATTACATACTGAGCGACCACTCACTTCTTCATAAGAATGTGTTAAATGGGTTTTAATTTATAAACTACAAAACGACAACTGTTAATATTTTATGCAATAAATAAAATATTGTTCTCAAGTAAGTGGCTTTGTCTTTTTGAGAATAAACGATATTAAACCTCAGATAAATTTTCCTTTATAACCGTAATTATAGTACTTTCCGTAACTGTATCTGTTGATTCCAGGCCCTTCTGGAAGAGGAGACGAAGCAGAAGCTAGCGTTGCAGACGAAGCTGCGGAACATCGAGCAGCAGCTGGAGCAGGCTAGAGACGCCCTGGACGAGGAAGAGGAGGCCAAGAAGAACTTCGAGAAACAAGTAAGAAGGCTACTTAGTCCAGTTGGCTTAGTTAGAAAGGGGCCCGGACAGCCTTAAGGTTCAAATCCTGCAGTTCAGTTTAAATATATTGAAATATGAAATTATAGGTCTTTGTTAGCGTCTACTATGGCAAATTTTATGCTCTACATTTTTTTTATAGATGACACCATCATTGAGGTTATAGGAACCGAGATAATCGCGAAAAACCGATGACCGAAACTTTTAACCATGAATAACTTACGACGCAGACACGTGATTCAATGTTACTCTTGAGACAACTTATAGAACACCAAAATGAAGGTGTATACGAGTTTCCAGCTTATTATCTCTCATTCCAATGTGAAACCCTAATATGACTGGATGTTGGATTCCATTTTTTGGGTGAAGTTCCCTTTCTATTTCCATAGATAGAGATCTCAATCTCAATGATCGTCGCGAATGGTTTTAAATGAGCAGGATTTGTGTTTTAAGTATAAAGACTATCAGTTACCTGATTATTTTTGTTTCCCAGGTGACAGCCCTGACTCTAGCAGTAGCCGACGCGAAGAAGAAGGCAGAAGAAGAGATAGAGAACGCAGCCGCGCTGGAGGAGCAGAGGAAGAAGCTGGCTAAAGATGTGGAGGCGCTACATCGGCAGATCGACGAGCTGCAGCAGGCCAACGACAAGCTGGATAAGAGTGAGTACAACCCTATCATTCCAGATTAAGGCAGATCAGAGAAGAGAAGAGCGTCTTATGCCGTTTGCGCCAAACTTGCAAAATTCCTAAGCAATTACTTAAATCGCTTGACAGTTCTTAACGGTCAGAATCTGGATTGTTAAGAACTACCAAGCGAGTAAAGTAATTGCTTAAGGACTTTGACAGTTTGGTGCAAGTAGGCATTACTGTCTTTCACTTGTAGATCGACCAGTATTCAGTATGTTTATTGAAGTCAATAAGTTATATTACATTGTTTAAGAAGAAGTTTAAGAAGTATACAAAGTTACATAGAACATATTGAACCCTTTCTTGGGCACAGCAACATGGGAGAATTTAGAGCAGGAGTAGACTAGACACATTGTAGTGTAATCAAATAGTACGTAATTATATAATTTTATTCAGGTATGTCAAATTTGTCGTTAAATTTTGTATACCTATTATAATATTTTTTTTTAATGAGAATGTATTTCAGTATACATTCAAAATTTACTTATTTCGCTTCGTTTTTAAATTGATTTTAATTCCTGTCATCGACAATCTTCAACGTGTCATCGTTCACAAAATATTGATTGTTGGTTGATACATTTTCTCTCTGTGTCTCATCGAGATATATTTGTGATGGCAGGCAAGAAGAAGATCCAGGCGGAGTTGGACGACACGAACATTGAGTTGGAAACACAACGCGCCAAGGTCATGGAGCTCGAGAAGAAGCAGAAGAGCTTTGATAAGGTACTGACTATATACTATCTTGATTATTTTCAACAGACTTCAAAAATGGAGAAGGTTTTCATTTCGGATTTTTTTATGTTTGTTACTTTAGAACTTTGTTTATAACCCGATTTGAAAAAAAAAAATGTTTGAGAGGATATACTTCTAGATTGGTCGTATAGAAATTTCATCAAAATCGGTTCCGTACTTCGGTTATGAAATCAAAATAGCTAAAGAAAATGACGTCATCCAAGTAAACGAAATTGCGTCTTTTGTTTCACTGTGATTATTCAGTGGTGATTACGGTCACTAGAACAGTCCAATTGAAGTTGTTTTTATTATGCGGTGCCCGGCGTCAGCGCCGGCGTCTTTTGGTCGCTTAGCCACCTTCACGCCGTCTTGCCTCATCTCACTTGCGCAGAGCTCCCCTCCACTTTCGCCGAGCGCTATTTAATTGTGAAGACATATATTGTGAATCACATTATGTGACTGAGCCTGTGTCGCAGCCGTGAGAACGTTATATGCTGATTATGCTATGCATAAGGACACTCGTTGAAAACGAAAAGCTAAACGAATTAGAGTACCTACCTATTCATGCTATTAACTATTCCTACTTGGACGAGACTCGCCGATGAAAGAGACGCATAGAAGCAGATGGAGGAGGCCTTCATCCTTAGATGGGTATCCAAATAACAAACAGAACTCGTTGGAGCCAAACACGAAGAATAAATAATAACAGAACTCGTACATAATAACGAAGAAATATGTATTGAAATTGTATTGTGTGTAACAAATTCTTTAGATAATATTTTTTTCTCTTTGTAAAGTAGGTATTATTGTTGGAAATAAACGGCTTTTTATTTATTTATTTATGCTATGATATGTGGTGTCGCAGGTGGTGTCGGAGGAGCGCGCGGTGGCGGAGCGCTACGCGGCGGAGCGCGACCAGGCGGAGCGCGAGGCGCGCGACAAGGAGACGCGCGTGCTCTCGCTCACCAGGGAACTCGACGACGCCGCAGAAAAGGTACTATACTAAATCACGTTTTGTGCTCAAATAGCCTGTCTGAACTTTTGTGTCATAATAGCATTTTGTGCCTTAAAAACCTTTTGTTTCTGAATAGCCTTTTATGCCCAAACTAGTTGACACCCGCAACGTTTGAGTTACAAATTATCAAGTATAACGTTGACGAACATTCCCTCCAAATTTCTAGTCTCTACGTCCAGTGGTTTGGCTTGTGGATTGTCTGTCAGTCAGTCAGTCAGCCAATGAGGACTAAGCCTTTTATTAAAATTTTTCAAGATCAAAATTTTTATTTCTGACTAGGTAAGTCCATTATTTAAATTGATGATAGCATGAGTTTATATTCTCAATGGTCTAAATATGTACCAGTTTGGTTCTAATTTTAATCTGTGATTTCTTTGTTGCCAATTTAGTTTCGTTTTAGAATATTACATAACCTCTCCACCACAAACTATGACTATTTTAATTCAATAGCCTGCTATATGACCTAGCGCTACAGTATTCAATTTTTTTTATCCCATTCACAGATCGAAGAACTAGAGCGAACGAAACGCCTCCTACAATCCGAGCTGGACGAGCTCGCCAACACGCAAGGCACCGCCGACAAAAACGTTCACGAGCTGGAGAAAGCGAAGCGAGCGCTCGAGTCGCAGCTCGCCGAGCTGAAGGCGCAGAACGAGGAGATCGAGGACGACCTGCAGCTCACTGAGGACGCCAAGCTGCGACTGGAGGTCAACATGCAAGCCATGCGCGCGCAGTTCGAGCGGGACCTGCAGGTTTGTACTCTATTTACATAGTCGTAAGGTCTGAATTTGTCTGTGATGACGCTCAAAGCGTTCTGTAGCCTACCGACGCATAGACTCATAGTTACTCGCGCGTCGCTTTTGTCTGTCTAAAGCGTCGATGACACAGAGCCAGTTTACAAACTACAAGCCAGCGAGTGAGTGAGTTAGCGGTCCGGAAGGATTTTAAACTAGGCGAGTTTACAAGCTACAAGCGACTAGCCCTATGTCATCGAGGCTTTAGGGTGCTGTTCCACAGACGCAGAGCTGGGCGGAGAGGAGATGAGAGGACCGTGAATTGGCAAATTACAGTCTGCTCTTCTCCACTTCGCCCATCTCCGCGTCAGTGGAAACGCACCCTTACAGTGTGGTGCTGTATATACGGAGAAATTCAGGTCTACGGTTTAAAATACAGCTAGATATAGGCACGTCATCCGGCAAAGACAGAGTCTAATGTATAGAGTGTGATTGCAGGCTAAAGAGGAGGCCGGAGAGGAGAAGCGGCGCGGCATCGTGAAGCAGCTGCGCGACGTCGAGGCTGAGCTGGAAGAGGAGCGCAAGCAGCGCGCCGCCGCGCTCGCCACGCGCAAGAAGCTGGAGGGCGACCTCAAGGACGCCGAGCAGGCGCTGCACCTCGCCAACAAGGTACCTTACATATACTAGAACAAGGCATTTTATACATCTATTATAACAAGGCATTATATACATCAACTAGAACAAGATAATTTACACATCTACTAGAACAAGGCAATTTAAACATCTACCAGAACAAGGTACTTCACACATCTACTAGAACAAGGCAATTTACACATCTTGTAGAACAAGGCAATTTACACATCTACCAGAACAAGGTACTTCACACATCTACTAGAACAAGGCAATTTACATATCTACTAGTACAAAAAAAAATACTTATCTACTAGAAAAGGTGATTTACACATCTTCTAGAACACGACAATTTTCACATCTACTAGAACCGTTCCAAGTTGCCAAATTCTGGTTGTTCACATTCACAGCCCTTTCTGTTTCTCCTTTGGAAAACTAAATGATTATTTATTTGTTGTTTTTTTAAACCTGGCTTATGTATTCGCAGTTGAAAGAAGACGCGACGAAGCAAGTGAAGAAGCTACAGCAGCAGTTGAAGGAAGCGCTTAGGGAGGCGGAGGAGGCGCGCGCCGGCCGGGAGGAGGCGGCCGCCAGCGCGCGCGAGACCGAGAGGAGGGTCAAGGTACCATTTTGAAAACAAATCTAAGTCTTTCAAGACTTCATAAAAGAAGAGGTTGAATTTTAAAATGACTTTAAAAAAAAACTGAAAAAAAAGTCGTTGAAGTGAACAAAATTGCCTTTTTTGCTTCCCTGTGATTTTTAAAGGTCCCTACGATCACTATAATGATACCGAGTACTCGGCCGAGACAGTAAAATGTTACTCTGCTGACACAGTGAAAGCTTACATCACTCGCTCACATGTACCGAGTACTCCGCCGAGAGCACTGTCTCGGCTAAGTACTCGGTATGTGTGATCTTGGCATAACAGTCCGATTGAAGTCGGTTGTTGTAAAACCTTGATCATTTATGTGTGTTACTTTGTCATTTATCAACCAAATTGGAAAACTGGGTACTTGCTGATTAGACGGATTAAAAAAAAATTGAACACTTTCGTATTAGATGGTATTAGGTACGGCTTTCTGATCAACAATGTTTGTGGTGTGTGCATAGGTCCTGGAAGCAGAAGCGCTGCAGCACGGCGAGGAGCTGGCGAGTGCGGAGCGCGCGCGGCGCCAGGCCGAGGCCGAGCGGGACGACCTCATGGACGAGCTCAACAACACCACCAGCAAGGTACCGTCCTCTATTGGCTCATACCTCCGTCCATGTCATCTACCACACCATCTTATTAAAAAGTCATTTCATTATACGTTCTATTTAGCCTACAGAGGAGCTCCGAGCATAGGCCCACTGAGTGATATAGCTATTCCATATATATAATTTGGTGTGTGTTGTAGGGCACTCTTCTTGTGGATGAAAAGAAGCGGCTGGAGGCGCGGATATCAGCGCTCGAAGAAGACCTGGATGAGGAACAGTCTAACAACGAGATACTTAACGACAGGCTCCGGAAAGCACAGGTAAATTTACACCCGACTGACAGACAGGGTCAACCCTAAATATCCCTCGACCGTGTATCCCATTTACTTGGGGTCGGCCTTCCTTGTCTGTTTTCTCCACTCTGCACGATTTTGTGCAGTGTCAGTGTCGAGTTGGGCTTCTTTCAGATCTTTATCGACCGTCGTTAACCAAGTGGAGGGTGGCCTTCCACGTCCCCGTTTCGTGGTTGGCAAACTTAGGGCAAGCTTAACCATATGGTCCTCCGGGCGCCTCTGGACGTGCCCGTACCATCGAAGCCGTTTTTCTTTTGCTTTATCTACCATATGCGATTTTAATACTTGCCCTTATGTAGTTATTTTGGATTTTGTCTAGCAATGTGATACCCGCAGACCAGCGTAGCATGCGCATTTCTGTTGAAAGGGTCAACCCTGTCAACGAAAATGTCCATCGTAGCATACTCCATAAATAATTAATTGACTTTGCTACGATGGCTATCAAGCTGTTTTTCTACCTGAAGTTCCCGTTTGACTTTGCTATTTGCTGAACTTTGTATGCATTGAATAACTGGTTGTGCAGTCTTATTTCTAGGGTAGTCACCTAACTACGTAATTCTATTCCAGAACCAGATAGACCAAGTGACGATGGAGCTCGGCACGGAGAAGTCAGCCACTCAGAAGCTGGAGAGCAGCAAGCTGGTGCTCGAGAGGCAGAACAAGGAGTTGAAGGCCAAGCTCGCGGAACTGGAGACGCAGGCGCGGACCAAGACCAAGGTATGCACATAGCAGGTAGGCCAGGGGATGATGCAGCTAGCATGGAGAGTAGACGGCTTTATAAGATGAAAACTCACAGCTGGATAAGACTTTCTCATAACATAGTCATGTTATTTTGTGAGCAGGAAAAAGAGTTTCTGGAGCAGTTTAATATTTTTTTCTTAAACATGCGCGGAAATATTGTCATTACTTTTAAATAAAGAACACGCGAAGTATCATATTTACGTAGACTGTGTGTTCTTTGAATTTGGAACGAAGAGCGCGCCGGCAATGTTGTATGAAACGGTGTGCTGTTTGAATTTGGAACGAAAAGCGCGCCGGCAATATTGTATGAAACGGTGTGCTGTTTGAATTTAGAACTCGTTCATCTATCGTACACATTGCGTTCTCGTGGCTGTATAGCCATTAGCCGTATAGCCACAGATGCGTTTAACCTTATTCGGCACAAACTGTAAAATAAAATTAAAAATTGGCGGTAAAGCGGAGTTCGTTGTTATTTTGTTATTAAAAATAAAATAAAATGAGTTCCGATGATTCTGAAAGTGAAAATAAATGGACATGGATGACTGCACTCCACCAGATTTAAGATCGAAAGCTTATTTAGCGATGGAAAACCTGCTTCCTTAAGTAAGTACCTTACTTAACTTACTTACTTAAGTAAGTAAGACAAGTGCCTACTTATTTGCCTACTTAAGTAAGTACCTAACTGAACTAACTTACTTAAGTACTCCTTAAATAAGTACTCAAGTAAGTAAGACAAGTATCTATTTACTTGCCTACCTACCTACTTATTTGCCTACTTAAGTTAGTACCTAACTGAACTAACTTACTTAAGTACTACTTAAATAAGTACTTAAGTAAGTAAGACAAGTATCTATTTACTTGCCTACTTACTTGCCTAATTAAGTAAGTACCTTACTTAACTAACTTACTTAAGTATTTTAAGTAAGTTCTTAAGAAACTACTTACTTAAGTACTACTTAAGTAAGTAAGACAAGTGCCTACTTATTTGCCTACTTAAGTAAGTACCTAACATGACTTACTTACATAAGTACTACTTAAGAAAGTACTTAAGTAAGTATGACAAGTGCCTACTTACTTGCCTACTTATTTACCTACTTAAGTAAGTACCTAACTTAACTTACTTACTTAAGTACTACTTAAGTAAGTTTTTAAGTAACTACTTACTTAAGTACTACTTAAGACAAGTGCCTACTTATTTGCCTACTTAAGTAAGTACCTAACTTGACTTACTTACATAAGTACTACTTAAGTAAGTAAGACAAGTGTCTACTTACAAGCCTACCTACTTACCTAATAACCTACTAACTTACTTGCTTACTTACTTGCCTACTTACTTGCCTACTTACTTGCCTACTTACTTGCCTTTTTACTTACTTACCTACCTACCTACATGCCAGTACTCACTTTCAGCTCTCGACGATCACATTCTTCAAGTTACTTTTTTTTTCTTTCTTCGTTAATTGAACATTATTTAAAAGGCCCTTTTTTATTTCCTTGCATTTTTTTAAAGAAAAGTCCTATATTTGCCTCGGCCGAAATGGCAATTGCCTGCCTCGTATTATTGAAGTCATACTCGACCTGCAATTGCCTATTTCGCTGCCTTTGCAATAATCTACTATTATTTGTGCAAGCCGGTTGACAGCTTGCTGGTTAGATCGAGAAGGGAGCGCTCCCAGTATCGCCGTTAGATGGCGTTATAGCCACCTGAGATTGACATTTGCATATGTTTGACGTAAAAATATGACAATTTTACTGATATATTCCGGTGATGAGAGGCAGTTCGGCTACTCGACGCTAGATGGCGTCAGTAGTCGAAAAAAAACCAATCGTCAGTCTGTATTTCGGGCTCCCGTAAAACCCGATGAACGTCTTCTAAATGAACATAATATAATATACACTATAAGTTTTTAATTACCAAAAAAGCTTAGATGGGCAATCAGAAGGGGTACTACATTGTATCTGTGCAGTCAACATTTTTGGTTACTACAAAATGACTCCGACGCCCGAGCCGAGCCGCAGCGAGCTGGCTCAAGCTAGGTACACGAGTTTGCCAAAAGATGAATTATACTTAAATAAGTAGGCCAAGGAAAAACGACTAACGGTAACAGTATTCCCAATTTTTAACATATAGAAAAAATTAAAAAACTTGTGCTCTTCTTTTCGTGTCACTAGTTCTCGCGAACCAGTGTGGTGAAAGGATTTCAAGTGCACTTCGAAGAGGCTTGGTGTATAATAAACATTGTCTTCTCCCCAGGGCGTGATCACATCCCTCGAGCTGAAGGTGGCCAACTTGGAGGAGCAGCTGGAGGCGGAGTCGCGCGAGCGCCTCGCGCAGCAGAAGGCCTCCCGCAAGCTCGACAAGAAGATGAAGGAGCTCGCTCTGCAGCTTGACGAGGAGAGGAGGCATGCCGACCAGTACAAGGAACAGATTGAGAAGGTAACCACGTCCTCGGTAAACGACCCTCAACAAAGGACCAACTGGAACTGGACTCCAGTTTCGAAGAAAGAAGTCCTTTAGCACACTTATCTAGTCACTGAGCAAAAAATAATAAATATTTTGGGCATTTCACACAACGCTATCTAGTCCCAAACTAAGCAAGACTTGTACTATGGGAACCAGATGACTGATAAAATACTTTTTTTATTGTAAATGCATACATGGAAACATGGAATACGTAGAAAACAGATTCAGGACAAACACCGATGTTCATCACACAAAATCTTTCTCTTGAAGCGGGAATCGAACCCGCGACACCATACAAAACACAATAAAAAATGTTCAAATGGAGAATTTAATGCTCTTCAAGTTATTCGCACACCCACTCACATAATGACGTACGTAGCCCGTAAGCGGTAGTAGTGGATATATTATTCGAGATGGAATTTAAAAGGAGACGGGCGCCAGGTTGTTGCTTGCCTGAGGACCGCAGTTTGACTTTGACATTGACAGCCGGGTTTTTTCAAGAGCATCTCAATAGAGGTGTGGGTAAAGCGGGGAATTCACTAGACGGACATGCCCGCGGGCAAATCTGCAGACATGCCCGTTGAACCTCGCTACTATAGGTCTGTGCAATGTTTGCTAGTGTAGGACCGTCGCAGTCCTTCTGGCAGGCTGCCCGTTGCTCGTCCGCGTGGGTCATACCCCGAAGCTGATTTAGCTTATGTTTTGAAAAAATAACCCTACGAAACTCCTATAGGCTTTAGCTGCTGATGAGTCTGTGTGGTGTATTGTGGCGACAGACATGCCCGCACAAACTCCCCGCGGGCATGTCCGTCTAGTGAATTCCCCGTTTAAGCGGTGAACAGCCAGTTGCCGCGATATTGGTAGTTGATAGCAGTGTGTGTGCTTGCAGATGAACGTCCGCGTGAAGACGCTGAAGCGGCAACTTGACGAGTCGGAGGAGGAGGTGCAGCGCGAGAAGGTCGGCAAGCGCAAGGCGCAGCGCGAGCTTGAGGACATGCTCGAGACGCACGAGACGCTCGCGCGCGAGTGCTCCAACCTGCGCAACAAGCTCAGGTACACACACACCCACACCCTCACACACACCCACACACCACACAATACACACCCACCCTACTACTTTAGTACTTTTGCCTTTCCAGTGACGATATACTCTTCGTTTTCATCATCGGTTCATCCACAATCCAATTTATTGCCCTTTCTCCCCCTTATTTAATCAAAACACTTTGTCTACACTAGGGGTGGCTAAGTGTAAATACCTGATGTTTTGAAGGAAATTCCAAGAAAATCAGCAATCAAAGGAAGTTTAGACTAAGCATAGACAAGAGTCCACACGATGGATTCTCCGCCCCTTAAACCATCAATTCCTCCACAGCTCCACAGAAAATGTCGATCGTCAGATGCGTAAAAGCATGTCCGTGTCTCGGGCGGCATATATCTCCGAGTCTGAGGAGGAGAGCGAATAGGGACCATGCCTTGTTAGAGAGAGAGAGGTCAGACCATGGATCGCTTCATTCAGTCCTGGGATGTAGGACATTGGCGCTCTTTGTTGAATTGCAGTTTCGTGTCGTACCACATATCATTTCACGGAATTCATAACAAATTATAAATTTTTCATCAGCCATTGTGAAGTCTTTATTGGTATAAATGGTTTGAAAACATCGCGGCATGTTTAAACTACATAGTTGTGATCGTTTTGATGTGTCAGTCGTTTGATAAATGTAGATTTTCAGCTTTGATATAACAATGCATGAGTAGTCAAGGTATTCATTAACTATTTTAACAAGATTCGTGGTCTTTGATTCAAGAAAATTGAAAAACATTTATTTATTTCGAGAAATATTCCTATTCACCAGTGCCCGTATCATAAAGATTTCTTACAAGGGCATTCGTATTGAACCGTCACAGAAGGGTTACCAGTATTTGAATTTTTTTTTTCAAAACGAGCATACACACTGTTTACTTCTTTGAAGACTTCGATAGAAATTCGCTTGTCAATAAATTTGGTGATACGGCTCCAAGCCAACAATAACTTTTCAACCCGACCTGACGATACATCAACCAACAACATTTAAAAGTTAATTTTATAACCGACTTCAAAAAACGAGGATGATTTAATGTTTGTTACCTCAGAACTTAGTTGTTTATAAATTTATAAACTGATTTGAAAAATAGTCTCTTAGAAATTTCAAGAAAATCGGTTCAT
The DNA here is from genome assembly GCA_932526365.1 of Lobophora halterata. Classification (NCBI taxonomy): domain Eukaryota; kingdom Metazoa; phylum Arthropoda; class Insecta; order Lepidoptera; family Geometridae; genus Lobophora; species Lobophora halterata. The sequence goes on along the minus strand of OW052012.1, from coordinate 10,425,622 downwards.
TACTTTGGTTTTGAAATAAAAATAACTGAAAAATGACCTCATCCAAGTAAACGAAACGTATTTTGCTCCCCTGTGACTGTTTACGGTCCAATTGAAGTCGGTTGTATTATATTTTTTCACACCACCTGCTCGACAATATCCAATTACATATCATGCTATCATCAAGGTAAAGCAAAGCATTACCTACCTAGGGAGGTAATGTTGTATGAAACTCCCAAGGGTTGTAATGTGATTTCAATTTGGAACGTCAAATTTGTGTGGAATCTCGTGGAAAACTCTAAGTAAAAGAACGCCCATATGGCATTGTAAAAAGGTTTGTTCTAAAATCGTACTGGCCACTCATAAAAAAAAAGGCGCGACTTCAAACATTGTGAAACAAAAGACGGTGCATGTTCGCTGCTGGAGCCCTGGCTTTTTATTGCCTCGCAGAAGGTGTGAAAAGTAGAGTATGCTCCTCTGGGATAAAGCCTGTCTTCCTCTTGGGTAGCTTGAACCCCTCGCGTCACTCAGGACTCTACATAACTCCCTCGCTTCGCTCAGGAGTTAACTGAGTCCCTCGTTAACTCAGGGTTCAATATGCCACCCGCGACATAAGACACTGCTTTATCCCCTTAGTGCATAATCTACTATTGTAAAACCTTGATTTTTCTAACCCCTTTAGCGATTTCCATTGAATACTTGGCCTGATGATGTTGTGTAACCTAACCTTTGTGTTGCAGGCGGCAAGGCGGCCCCATCGGTCTGTCAGGCGCGTCTTCGACCTCCCGCATGAAGCGATCGTCGCTGGCGCCGGGCGGCGGCAGTGGAGACGAGTCCTTTGACGACGTTAACGACACCACCAACAGCGTCGAGTAGACACCGCCACACACACACCCCTGCACTACCTATACTTATCTCCACATCAGTCAAGCTTTTCTCCCTAAGGGTCGTAGCACACATATCGACTCGGAAAGGGATCGTAACCGTATCGCCTTTCGCGTCGCCGTCAAACAGCTGTCAACCTAACGTAAGCACGAAACAAAAGCGGATCAGAAGCTCCGATACGTTGACTCGGCTACGGCTCGCTGACCTTTGGTTGGTTCGGCAACGAAGAGACGTAGGTAAGCTAGAGTACGGAGAGCCGTAAGCTAGGGTACGGAGAGCCGTAAGCTAGGGTACGGAGAACCGTAAGCTAGGGTACGGAGAACCGTAAGCTAGGGTACGGAGAACCGTAAGCTAGGGTACGGAGAGCCGTAAGCTAGGGTACGGAGAACCGTAAGCTAGGGTACGGAGAGCCGTAAGCTAGGGTACGGAGAACCGTAAGCGCGGGGACAGCAAGTTGACCACGCACCGCACCGCGGTTCGTGAGCTTGTCTGGTCTAGGCGCTTACGTTACGATTCCGATTAGTGTGCGTTGCAGTAGAGAGTTTCATATAACTTATACTGAACGGCTCGAGTTGATACGGTGACGATCTCTTTCCGAGTTGATACGTGTGCTACTTCCCTACCTTAAGGGCGCCTAAGTAAAATCATCTATGAAAACAAACTGAGATAATTATTTGATTGTAACGGGTATTTATCGCGCTCACCTCATATGTTATTGTGTCCCGACGTGTTGACTGTATTGCAACAGCCGTGGTCACGGGTTGACTGGCGTATTGGAGCTACCGTCGCGGTGAAATGAGGGAAATACCCTCATTTTGGTCGTTAAAAATGTTCGGTCGGCACACTACACTGACGACGTCCGGACACTTACGCGACGTTTTAAAAGCGATCCGCGTGCACTTACCAATCACTGTTACAATCAAATAACTATGTGTGATAATCGCGAAAGTTTACGAAAAACTACACTGAGATAATTTCATCAGTTAGGGGCGCCTTCAAATTAGAGACGTTTCGTCACGTCTCTAATATGAAGGCGCCCTTACTGATGATACTTTGAAGTCCTTTGTGGCCGTTTACTTTAGTTAAAAATTCAAAATAAAAGCTTGATTGAGTATGTTAAATATCCTCACAACTTTCTATATAACATTCCAAATTTTTTGTTATTTTGTCACACTCACTGTCAGTCCACTATCAGTCATTTTATAAAAAAAATTGAATTGGTTTCTTTACAAGTACCTACTTATAAAATTTGCGTCAGTTTTTCACAACTACAAAATATATATCAAAATTGAAGAGAAGTGTATTTGGTGGGTATAGGTAGTGCGAGACACACGGTCCATGAACATTCAGCTTACACATGATCGAGTATTTGATTACATTCATAATCGGCTTTCGACATTCAGCGTTAGGACGCGTAAATATAAAGTTTACCAAAATACTGTACTTAACTGTTATAAATCATGTCTAGGCGTATTGTTTAGTAATATGTACGGACCTTAATATTTTGAGATGTTTGTAAATCTATTTTCAACTTAACCACATTATGAATAAGGTAGATTTTCTTATAAATCACGTGTGGGTACGTTATAAGTCAATGTAAAGCGATGCTGTGTACGAATCGTTTTTGCAGTCCGCACCGGCTTCGTGTGCCCGCATGTATTGTTTAACTTATTGTTACTCCATCGCAATCGTTTTTATGTTTACTCAAAGTAGAACTATGAAACAAATCGTTTTAATAAAAGACTAAAATGAATATTCAATTTCTGCATGTTTTGTAATGTTCATATTTCTACTGTCAATACAATTTTGGGTGTGCTCAATTTTCTAAAAACTTGCATTTACGTAACAGTCTAGGAATCTCTGAGCATTGGATAACTAGTAAATGAAATGTAATGAACTTCTCGATCCAGTATTAATCGAAACATTCCTTCAATCGAGATGTCCCGGCGTCCGCGAGGGCGCGACTCAAATTCTCCATTGGTGATAATGAAATTTTATAAAGTATTATTAAAATGTGGCAAAAGTACTACCGTTTTATTGTGATGCATTTAAAAAAAACGACTGAGTAAAAGACTGTTTTTGCGACAATATTTGGACCCTCGCCTTTCGCTTCTCTTTCCCTATTCGCTTCTGCTTAAACGCCCGAAATGTTACGCTTTCTGAGAGTGCTCAAGTCGAATCCATCTCTTGATATGTAAATAGTCAGTGCTAGCCACTGACAGCTTAGTTGCCATACAAATATAGATAGTTGTTAAGTGATCATGTTAGCTTCGGCGAAGCGCGGCGGCGCGAACGGAACCGAAGACGTCGATCATTGTCGATGGATTCGGGTGACCCGTGAGCGCCTCCGCCCCTATTTAACCTGTTATCATATTCAATCTCCCGATTTGTGAACATCTAAATGTAAATACAATATTCGGTGGATTATTGTAAATGACTTATTACAAGGAAAGGTAAAGTGTGGGTTTGTAACGCGAGCGCTGCACTGCACTGCTTGCAATAGCCTAGTTATTCTATAAATAAGACGTAGTAATAAATTGTGGCCTTAGGTTTTTTTTTTATTATGGAGGTTACACCATTGTGGTTATACGTAAACGAAGTGTCTGCTTCGCGCCGAGGCCTATCACTGATTTGATAAACCATTGTATTTTATACAAGCATTTTACGACATTGTACCGAGTCTACGCGACATTTCTTTTTTATCAATATTATAGTTTTTTCTAATTAATAATATAAAATTTAAATGTAAGTAAACCATTAAAGCATAAACATATTTTACTTAAATATTATATTTAATTAACAACATTGATTTAATTGTAAAATTGGCCATAGGTTGTAACAAGTTGGTATGCCAATTACAATTTTTCATGATTTTTAATACCATTTGTTTTATTTCTAATTTTAGGTAGGTATGTTATTGTAATGGAAAATCATAGAGCGAAGGTCAGTAACATACTGACCTTCGCTAGGCCTAGGAAGTTCTTGGAAAAAAAGTAGGTAAGTACGTCTATAGATACCTACTGGTAGCTATGCGGTATCTCTAGGTACTTGTACCCATCCCTACTAGCACGTCGTCGTCGGGTACATTCATATTCCCATTCGTTTAATGCAACCGACCGCTTGGCACTACTCGTGTGTCAACGGTACCTAATGATAAACAATAATATTTGAACATTTTTCTACTGGGCTTGGATGTCCAAATTCAATGTTGTGGAATATCAACAAAAATAAAGGATAGCTGCCACTGTCACCACTGTTCCTAGTAGGTACATACATAGTTACCGTCAGGATGATGAGTCACACTGAGACACACATAGTTTTTGTTCCTATGGAACTAGTGGGAACAAATTAGTCAGAGTAGTTCCATTGTTTGATTAGTATGTAGCCCAAAGCACAAAATAAAAATATACTAGGTACCTAACCTACACTACCTACTACTACCTACCCAAAAGCTCCGAAGAAAGCTAGAAATCTAACCAGTTGATTTCGAAAAAAAATTACATCTACCTACCCTATTGTTGGAGTGGAGGACGCGGTGGTGGCAGAGTGTTGAGTGAGGCTTATGAACTGAGATCTGATGGTCGCGGGTTCGAAAAATCCCGGTGGCAGTTATAGGTTTTTATTTCAGTCTAAAGAAAATCGAAGTCGTAGCAGTGGGAACATTAGCGGCTGACTACGCTTAACGAATATATTTGCGTTAGAGTATACCACAGCTCATAGTAATTACTAGTCATACAGACGGAATCCTAAAAATTAGCGTAATTTTAAGACAAGCCACGGCTCAACAAAAAATAACTTTTGCTCTTGGCTCTTTCTATTCGGAGTTGTAAATGTTGTAATGTACGATATGGTAACGTACAGCCATGGAATACGCGAATAAATGGCTTACAATAATTCAAATTCTTGCGCCTTGCATTACTAAGCCGTATCAGCCGTATGGAGTTTTTGCTAATGCGCGCCTACCATATTTGCTTATATAATAATTATAGCATTAAAACTAAGAGGAGATGGTATACATCTTTTTGAATTTGAAATTCATTCTGATTTCTGAAACTTTATGTAGGTAATCTATGATGAGATGTACAGCATGGATTAGCTGAATACTTGTGTACCTACCTACCACTTTACCACATCAAGTCGTACATTACTGTTTGTCTGTCTGTCTGACGACGTCTGTCATGTTGTAAAATACAATACAAAATACGAATTATAAAAAACTCGTCGATCAAAACCAATAACCTGTGAAAAATATAAACAAAAACAGCGCGTTTCTCTTGTTGTAAGTACATATATTAAATCAAATCAGCGTTTCACGCAGTAACAGAAACATGAGCGATACAATAGACGAATACTTCGAGTTCGCTCTGTCCCTCGTCAAAACAGCCGGAATCCTTATAACTGACCATGTCAGCGGCTGCAAGGTCTTCGAGCAAAAGTCGAGCGACATTGACCTAGTCACGGAAGTTGACAAGAAGGTTGAAGAGACCTTGATAGGCGGGATACGGGAGAAGTTCCCATCGCACAAGTTCATAGGCGAAGAGTCTGTCGCAAGCGGAGAGCGATGCGATCTGACGGACGACCCCACTTGGATCATCGACCCCGTTGATGGCACTATGAATTTCATTCACGGATTCCCCCACAGCTGCATATCTGTCGGTCTCACCATCAACAAAGAGGCAGTCGCTGGGATCATCTACAATCCTCTAATGAACCAGTTGTTCACGGCTAAGAAGGGTAAGGGAGCTTTCTATAATGACAGGCAGATTCATGTATCAAATGTGAAAGAACTGAGTAAGGCGTTGATTGCATTTGAGGCTGGGACGAGTCGGGATTTGAAGAAACAGGATGTTGTCTTCAAGAACTTCCAGCTGGTGGTCAACAATGCTCATGGAGTAAGGTGTTTAGGCTCGGCTGCATTGAATATGGCAATGGTGGCTCTAGGTGGGGTCGATGCTAACTTTGAGTTTGGTATCCATGCTTGGGACATTGCTGCAGGGGATATTCTGGTGAGGGAAGCAGGCGGCGTCTGCCTCGACCCAGCGGGAGGTAAGCTAGACCTGTTATCTCGAAGAGTGCTGTGTACCTCCACTCCTGAACTAGCCCAGGAGTTGGTTGCTTCTCTTACTCAGTTGTATCCAGAGCGAGATTAATTTTATTGATCTCTGGAGCTGACAAGATACGATACAGGCATTTCTTATTTTAATTATGAATGTGTATAGGTAAGAAAAAGTGTATTTTATCAATCCTATAAACCCTGTGATCTCGGACCTGTATAGGGAATTATGCAGGGCAGTGAGATTTTAAAAATCATTACCAAGTAGGCATGTTTACCTACATAATAGTATCAATTAATTAAAGATTTTATTTATTATGACTTAAAATAATAATCAGTATGCATAAATTAATGTATTTATTTTAATTATATGGTTAATGATTTTTAAGCCTGACCCAGAGAAATATGTACCCTGGTTCTGACATTCATAGATAAAGATATGGAATATACTATACTACTATAGGATTATATACTATAGGATTATATACTATAGGATTATAGGGTTATTGACCATACTTACTATAAAATTGTTACATCATGTAACATTATGTTGACATAGATTGTATGTTGTTTAATTTAAAGATCTGATAGATGGGAGAATATATTTTAAATGAAATTACCAAAATATGATGTAGTACTTATTTATTTTTATTTTATAAAAGAAATGTTACTGAAATAAATTGATGTTGCAAAATAATTATGATCTTTCTAAAAATCACAAAGCCTATTTAGCTTATTACAGAGTAGGTGCCACAATTTTACATTCGGTGGTATTTTTAAGATATTTTAATTACAAAAAGGTGTGAATTTATGTAACTTCTACTTAGTTGCTTATTTCCTAACATTTCTATTTTTACTACAATAATTTTAATTTAAGTACTTATTATTTAAAAGTCCTCATATTATTATTTTTAAATATTACTCTATTTTTCAAAAGCTAGTCGATGACAGTCATTTTGAGATCTATTGATTCAAATTTGGTCTTTGTCTTTGTAAATAGGTCTGTCTTAGTCTTAAGTACATTTTTATCTTGATGTTTCATGGCCGTTGAAATATTAATTATTTTCTACATGTAATTATCCTTGTACAAGTATTTTTTATCAGTTCCTCTTACATTATCCTTAGCTAAAATGTAACAAGTGTAGTAGAAATCTCAATTAAACGTCAGTAGTTAAAATATTGTAAAATGGTTTATCATCAGTTAGTTACATTACATACCTACAACCTGTAAAGTCACTTAGTATGGATTCAAAGTCAGGTGGTAGATGTCAGTATTTCTTAAGTTCAACAGTTGGTAATTTTTAGTCATAGTCAGTCACATTTGTCTACAACTGTAAGTAATAAGTAAGTAAAGTACTCGCCATCTTAGTCCATTTCGTCCTGCTTGGTATAAAATAGTTTAGTCACTTCTCACTGTCAGTCAGTCGATAAATTCATAAGTCAATCCAAATCATGTCTAATAATTATTATAGTCCAAGTCCAATCAGTATAGTCTACTCCATAGTCGTTCACTCGGTAATAACCAGAAGTCATGTAGGTAGTCGGTAGTAAGTTTTAGTCATTCAAAATGTAGTTTAGTCAGAAGACAAATGTAAAAAAATCAGAAGTAATGTAGATAGTCGTTATTTTGTTTAGTCAGTCAAAAAACAGTCCATTCCGACGATAAATGTTAAACAATCATAAGTCATGTAGGTAGTCGGTATTTAGTCAAGTTAGTAAAAAGGTACTACAGTCACGTTATAGTCTGAAAAATAATGTTGTAAAATCAGAAATCATGTAGATAGTCTGATTTGAGTTTAGTCAGTCAACAGGATTTTTTTCTTAAAACTGTTTAACAATGAGAAGTCATGTATCTACCTAGATATTCGTCATTTAGTTTGAGTCGGTTAAAAGGCAGTCTATTCTGTAAAGAAATTTTAAACAATCATAAGTCATGTAGGTAGTCGTTATTTAGTTTTAGTTAGTCAAAAGGTAGTCTGAAATCAAATGTTAGTCAAGTCTTCCTTATTGTTTGTTTTAGGTCATCCGTCAGTCAGTAGTTCATATTCAGTAGTATTAGGTAGGTAGGTACTTATTGTATCATCTTAAAGTCCCAGAAATATCCAATAAGTAAGTAGTAACTCGGTCCATTCAAGTTATTAGGTATGGTCGACATAAAGTCGTTTTTGCGATAAGTCAACAAGTTCGTGTCAAGTAAATCGGGTCTCAAAATTCAGTTACTAAGTTACGAAATCAGTCATTTGTTGACGAACAACGACTACGAACTACGAACGCGTAGGTCAACGAGTTCGTTTTGGGTCAGTTAAAGTCGTCAAAATCGTCTTTTCCGAGTTGGTTCAATGCCTGTAAAGTTTAATCGGTCAGTTCGTAAGTTACTAGTCATTCAGTTTGATACTTAGTCGCTGTCTCATTAAAATATGTCGGTTTTTTATGGCAGTCTTGTCAACATCTATTGGTCAGTCGGTAGAGTTGAAGTCTGTTCAATCATTCGGTTTTGTGCAGTCAGCTTTCAATCTGTCAATCTTTTTGTACTGATATGTATACATATGTTTAAAAGAAGTCAAAATGTGTGTGTATCCACACATCGGCTAAGTAATAATTTCTTATTGTTAAGTAAAATACAGTCCAGTCAAGTGCAGTCAAAATTAAGTTCAGTTTAAAGTCAGCTGATCAAATATAGTCATATCCAGTTCATCAGCTGTCGTAAGGCTCAGTCTCAAAACAATCCTGGTCTTCGTCTCCTCAGGCTGTTGAAGGAAATGGGTCTAGGGATCTCTTTAGAGGAGTAGGGCTCAGCCTTCATTGGCGACATCCTGTGTGGCGGTTCCTCGGAGAGCTTGGAGTCTTCTTCGTAAACTGCCCATTGAGATGGACTGCAACAAAAATGACAAGGATTACCATTGAACTTTCATATCAAGCATTTTCATGTTCTCAGGGTTTATAAAAATCATGATTTTAATTAGAAGAATCGGATTTATTGATTTAAATCGGATTTATTCGAATAAAATATATTTTTTTATATTTTTAAGTAAGTATCTTTTTTAATTCGAAGGTCCCTTTTTCCGAATCTTTTGGCTGATTTAGTTCGAGTATTCATTTAAATCAGTGATTTTAATCAAGTGGTTTATCAAGTCATCACAAGGGATGTGCATATCTCAATGTGATTATAGATAAGCGTGAAGTCCAACATTGTTTGATAGCGCGTCTCCGTGTCGGGAATCCTTACAAGTAACAATTTAAGGTTTCACTTGTTTCTAGTGGAATATTGAGTTACCTAAGATATTTATAAACTCACCTTATTTCGCTTGGAATAACTTGAAATGCCACAGAAGGTGTTTGTGCGGGTTGAGAAGGCTTCTTCACTTTAACCCTCAATTTGTTGACAGCTGCTTTGGGCTTGTCCAATTCAGGCATGTTGTCCAAGGACAACCTTTCTTCAGCTTCTACTACAGGAATTGCAGGATTGTTGTAATTATCTTTCAAAATGTCCTTGTTAGTCAAAGTCGGGTCAGGATATCTTATAATATTTGAGTTTTTATTGTTAACTTGTGGGATTTCCTGGTTGTCATTTCGTCTCGTCGATCTTTGCAAGTTGTATGGTTTAGTTGAAGTATCATACATGTAAAATGTCGATAGTTTCAATGTATTCGTTATGTCCTTACTGTCTATGTTAGTTTTTATGTTGTGAGTATTTAAGTCTTTACTAACAGTGTCTTGATGGTCTTCAACTTTAGATTTAAGAGATAGTTTGTCATTATTTTGAGTCAGTTTGTCGTTATTACGAGTCAGTTCGGCATTATTTTGAGTCCGTTTGTCATTATTATGAATCAGTTTGTCATTATTATGAGTCAGTTTGTCATTATTATGAATCAGTTTGTCATTATTTTGAGTCAGTTTGTCATTATCTTGGGTCAGTTTGTCATTACCTTGAGCGAGCTTGTCATTCTTTTGAGGCAGTTTGTCATTCTTAAAAGCCAGTCTATCATTCATGTCACCTCTATAACTACCCACGTAACCAAAAGTCACTAGTTTGTAGATGTTTTCTGTCGTTATGTCAGTGATTTTGTTTGTCTTATCAATCGAGCTAATATTGTCTTCACGCCTAGGTTTATTGGGTTGTATTTTTGCAGTAGTCTTGTCAATTTCGTCATTAAATCTTGCTGATGAATGAATGGTGTCTTTAGCTGTAGTACGTGTATTTGGTCTGTTGTTCCTGTAATTGTCATTATAGTCGGGTCGGTTTTGATAGTATGGTTTGTTAGGTCGTCTGTAGGTGTCGTCGTAAGTCTGATACGTCACTTTTACTGTGTCCCTGTTCCTATCTCTGTCATGAGTCCTTCTAGTGGTTCGCCGGTACGATTCTGTCGGTCTAGGAACGTAGTTGATTAAATAAGTGTATTTGTTAATATTTTCAGTCACAGTCAAAACGGGTCGTTTGTAGTTATTGTAAGGTCGTTTATTTGGAGTCTGGTTAATTACTACAGATTGTACACTTTGTGTATCTTCTTCGTCATCATCATAGTCATATTCAGAGTATTGCTTGCTTGGTTTGTTCCTAGGATGAGTCGTGTCATCAAAGCGTTTGCTTTTGTTCTTAAAGTCGAGTTTGTCATCTATTTGCACGGTTTTATTATCATAGTTGTCTTTGTCAATATTAAAATTGAAATTAAGCGAATCGTTACTATCCTTATCTGTCACATTTCTTTCAGTCAGTTCTTGGGTGACATTCATAGTTTTGGCATCGTCGTTATTGGGTCTCTTGTTGTTGCTACTTGAGATTTTATTCATTTTAGTGGTCACGGGAGGTTTTGTAGTCGTTGTTTTTTTAGGCATATTAGATATACGGTCAGTTTTCCTGATGTCATTGTCGGATTCAGAGTCAATTTCGACCCAGGGTGATAGGTCAAAGTTATTGAGTAGCGCGTTTTGACAAGGTACCCTGTCGTTGTCGGGGTGATCGGGGGAGAGGAAAGCGAAGGGTTGGATGTTGTCGATCGTGTCAAGAGCACGACACATCACTTGAGCGAACGATATCCTCCGCAGTTGTTGAAGTTGTGCTGGTGTAAATGATGAATCAAAGCCTCCGTTTTCGTACCTGCAAACATGTCATTTATTTGAATCTACCTTTGTATAGACTTTCATAAATCGAGAAGGGCAGATAGCTATTTTTTTTTTTTTTTTTTTTTAATATATAAATTTGTATAATAAAAAAATGAATGTTTGCTGTATGCTATCGGCAGACAGCTTACCAGAATCGGTCTCCTTTGCGAAGATTAAGGAACTGTTGAGCGATGATGCAAGCGAACGTTGGGCCAACCAATCCGCCAACCACAGGCCTCTCCGCCATGCCTCCCGTGAATAGGTCTACGTCGTCGACGTGTCTGGAATAATCAATTAAGTTAAAATTGGTGTTTAAAAAAATAATCGAGCTCTAAATTCAGTTCCGTACGCCACGTACCTGTACAAAACCTTCAGTTTTCTCACGGCTCTTGCAGGCATGACTTTGAAAAGATCTTCAAACCCTGAGATAGTGCTGAGACCGCACGGCTCTCTCCAAGACGTGTAAGGAGGTACTCCATGATCTCTTCCCCTCTGCATCAAAACAATTTTTTAAAAGTTAAGCTAACAAGGTTTTAATTTCATCAGCGAACGATTTTAGGCAAGTACTTTTTAAACACAAATAATACTCGTACGTATTAACAGGTGTACACAAGAGTCCAAAAAGCAAAAAGCAAAAAAATAAGCCTAAATTCAAATGACCCTACGAGAGCAAACACTGTTCTTTATTCAGGGGGACATTTAAATCAAATCCCAATTTGTCCAAATCGCGCCGGGTGCCATATAGAAATAAGAATTATGGACATGTGCCTTGTTGATTTCGTTTAGTTTCTTTACAGTCCACAAAGTTAGAATCCGCGCAGTATCGTATTCAAGAGTACCTAACCTACTACCTCCTAAATAGCATGGATTTACGATTAGGTTCGTGAGACAGGGATACCCTTCTGGTCTGTAGCTGAGCTGGTATAAATAAGTGAATAAGATCTTCCTAGCAAGTAAAGTAGTTGCGTAGGAACTAAGACAGTTTAGTGCAAGTGGGCATAAGTGTTAACCTGTATGTTGATGGCGGCTAAGTCCATCCCGAAGTCAGTGCCTGGCGTCTGGAACAGGTGGTTGGTGAGCTCCGCGGTGATGAACTCGTCGCGGCGCTGGATGGGCTGGTTGGCCATGCCGAGCAGCAGCCGGTCCACCGCGCCCATGCTCCAGATGTTAGATGGATTTGTCAGCTCGTTGTGGAGAGACACGTCTGTAACAGTGAATAGTATTAATTGATTGATTCAGGCGTTACTTTGCGGAAATCCATAAATATCAACAAATTATAAATATATTTAGTAATAAATCCGCTTGATTTCTAAACAAAGGTTTTAATTAACTTAACTTTAGTTTAGAACTTTAGTACATATTACTATATTATAAACCAAAGAGTCAACGAACAGAAAACCAAAGTTCAAAGATACTTGTATATCTTTGAACTTTGAACTTTGAATTTTTGTGTGTATCTTTGAACTTTGGTTTTCTGTTCGTTGACTCTTTGGTTTATAATATAGTAATATGTACTAAAGTTCTAAACTAAAGTTAAGTTAATTAAAACCTTTGTTTAGAAATCAAGCGGATTTATTACTAAATATATTTATAATTTGTTGATGTGAATAGTATTGTAATTTTTCACCGCTGAGAGGCGGACCTTGCAGGATGCCATCTTAGGCGCTCTCCTCATGGAGTTCATGCCTGCCCATGACCAGAACAGTGCTACACAGGAATTTGATTCATGTAGGCCGGTCCAACACTGCTATAGTGCTCGTTCATTTTGAGACATTTTTGATGGTCAGGCTCAAAAGCCCAGTAATTTCACTAGCTACCGACATACAGTGCCTATTTAAACCGGAACATCATAATATTACAGCTTTGCGGTAGAATATAATTCATAATTCATTTATTTTCAATTTCTAGCATTTACATTCAATTTAAGTATCTAACATTATTTTTACTTATTGGCTTGCTTGAGACATAGTATGGGTTTCAGCACCTACACTAAGCTGTTAAGCTTGTGCCGTAGATGCTGGTACCTTCCAGGAACATTGTGATTTTCAGCCAAGAAGTAGGACTAATCTACGCAGGAGGATCTATGGAAGTACATTTAAGTATATTATTTATTTATATTGAAATTTATGATTAAGAATGTATTCAGTTAGCTAATTATATTCTGTTACCTCAAACTTTCACATTATTAAAGTACATCAACTAGGTACGTATACTTTTTGTTTCTTAACATCAAATACTTTGGTGAATTCGGGTGTCAGAGGATATGTGGTTTATATGTTTGCATGCGTGGTGTTTATGAGTGTGTGTGTGTGTGTATTCTTGATGTAGATTGAGAGAGTGTTTGCGTGCGTATGTGTGTATATGTATGTGTAGTTATGGGTGGTTATGGGTGTGTGAGAGTGAAATAGTGTTCATTTTATTTTATTTCATTACTATTTTATAATTTTTATTAACTGCTCAGTCTCGTCGTAATTCAGTAACAATAACCATTTTTTGACAAGGTTTTTGCATTCTAACAAATTAAGCGTAGCCAAATCATTTATATGTTTATTTGCATTGTTGTACAAGTATGGACCAAGAAAGATATGTTGTCGCTTTGCAAAAACAGTGTTACATGTAGGTACTATCATAACTAAGTCTTTTCTTCTTTTACCTTTTTTAAGATGCTTTTTAATATCAATTTTCCTATGATTAGAGACTACAATGTTGGCTATGTATAACTGTCTAACATTGAGTACTTCGCATTCATTATACAAATCGGTTGTAGAGAAAAAGAAGGGTTTGAAGGTCGCTACCTTTAGTACGGCGCGTTGTGCTCGCTCTAGCTGCAGCATGTATGTTGACCATGTGTATATCTGGCCATGGCACTGTTAGGTATAGATGAGTTTTGTTTTCTAGCTTATCACGATCAGATACCTGTATCGATTGAGACTTCCGCGTGCTTTTAAGTTTTCACAGCAATGAAAGCAAAAAATCCTCAGAAATATTTTTGTCATTCAGATATTTATAGTTACTACGTGCACTCTCGTGTTTGGTTAACTTACTGTTATTGATCGGCCGATGAAACCTGTCGTAGCGTACCATGGACGCTTGCACCAGGCTGTGTCCGAAGCGGAAGGCGGCCGAACCGAAGGAACTTGCTGGATTTGCGTTGATCTTGGGGCTGTAGCCTTTGTAGAAGCCCTTCTTCTGAGGCTCTATGTCAAATATCTCCATCACGTCCGAACCTAGGGATATGTATTTATATTAGTATTTCAGTCATTATTTGCCTTGAGAAACTAGCTAACTTAATTCTAGGTAACGTAAAGCTAGTTATAGGTCTTCATGATTAGCAAGAGGAATGGAAATAGTATATTATTTACGCAATTTAGATTATTCTCATCGAAGAAGCTAGCAAATTAAGACAGATCTGCACTGGACTTTGATATTCAAAGTCAACTTGATATTTAAAGTCAAGCAAAGCTCTAGTATGATGATGTGTTCGCTGGCTGGCATGGAGTGTAAATCTAGAACCTAAAACAAAGGCAAAACGCTGTCTAAAATCATCAGCAAATCGCTACCATGAGCTTAGGTAGGTACACCCCGTAGGGCCATGCTCTTCTTGCTTGGACATTAGCGAAGCACTCTGTCTTATAACTATTACGATACTGTCAGTTAACTACGTATTCCACTCCATACCAACTAATAACTGGTACTACTGAGACTTAACTATTCCTTCCTACTAGTCCCTTAAGGCTTCTTTTAGTGAAACTAATGGAAACGGTCCATCTCTTGCGCCTTGATAGATTCTAAGGTCTAAGAACTACCTCCTCAATGCACTTCGGTTCACGCCCTTCTTACCTAAGACAATCGGCAGAAATTCCCGGTATGTGATGTGCTGGATCATGGCGCCGACGATCTTGCGCGTTTCCTGGTAGATCTTTTCATCGCTCCAATGCGGGTTTAGATGTGCCAGTTCTTGTGCCATCCTGGGATAAAATATTGACCTCTAAACACGTTTTTTTCCATGAAGAGCTGCCATAATTCTACTAATATTATACTTAAAGGCAAAAGTTTGTGAGGGTGGGTGGATAGTTAGATAGACGGATGTTTGCTCATCAATCACGCCAACTCCTGTACCGATATGCTGCCTCAGCCACACCTTAGTCCAGCTGCTGTACCTGTTATGTTGCCTCAGCCACACGATATGCACAGCGACAAGCCCCGGGTGCTCGTTAACTCTTGCATCTCCGGACTTGAAGCAGTCTGTGGAGACGGCTCCTCCGCGGCACAGCTCGTCGCGGTTCTTCGTTGCTGGTGGCAGGATTGGACGCCGTTGCTGCACGCGCCCGTATTGGAGCATGCCTGGAAAGTCAGTTTTATATCGCCCGGGTCTAGTGCTTGTAAGAAACGAGTTTTCTTTGGTGTTGCAGCTGATGTCATGAGTATAAGGAATTATTCCCGTATGTCACCCTGCTCTGTCCGCCTAGAGTGACAGATGGGCCACAAACTTCTATCTGGCCCACCGTTGCTGATAGGGTGACAGATGGAACTTATATTAATTTTAGAAGTTCTATCTGTCCCCCTGTCACCAATAGGGGGTCAGATAAGCAAGTTTGATATTTTTTTGTCAGTCTCGAAAAACCAGTGAATTTCAGCTGCGGGCCCTTCCAACCAGAACAGCAACATACACACTACCTGCTGCCTGGAATGAATCGCTTTAACTAGGTACAGGCGGTACCGAACCTATCCATACGTATTTAGACAGGTGACACTTACCATTCCTAAACAGCCTGAGCTTGTCGGACTGGCGAGCTGAGCTGGCGTACACGGGGGAACCGTCGATGTAGGCCGACACTTGATTCAGCTGCTCCCGCCAGCCGAGCGCGCAGTCGTCGCGGGGGGCTGGAGATGATCGCACGAAGTCCAGGCATCGCACCCCGCGGGGGCCGTAGAACGGGTCTGAAGGGGGTACCGCGATCGGGAAGCATTCTGGATGCTGAAAGGTATTTATTTTATTTTTCAATTAGGTACACACAAATTACAGTTACAAGTAGGTACAGGTAGCAGCACACTCAGTGCCAGGTATAAGTTGCTAACACTGAGTGTGCCCCTATCCAATGCCGCAAAAAGCACCGTCCATCTGGTCGGCTACCACGTTCAGGAGCGTGTTGCGGCTGGCGCGCACGCGGCGCAGCATCATTATGACGGCATGCAACGTCTTCGAGGACGACGATGAAGGATACGGTAAAGTGTAAGATATCAAAATGTACTATCTTCAAGTTAGAAACTGATATCAGTCTACTTCAGTTAAAAAAATATAAAAGATGCTGGGAAGAAAGACTAGTATTAAAATCTTATGGTAATTTTGTTCGGTATCTTAGACATTGGGGTTCTTCAGCAAATAATGCTTACCATAAACTCCTTTGAAACAAAATCCTTGCCACCATCTTTGCAGCATCTCGGCACAGATCCATTAAATCCTCGTGATTGCGAAGACGATGTCACATCATGGTCCAGGAACTGTCCCCATTGCATCAGCAAATGAGTAATCCCTGGGCTCTCCACATTCTGGCTCTCGTGGACGAGAGCGCTGATCTCTCGCGCTGAAGGTAGGGTGTTGCCAGATATCGATCGGCGCGGGGCCTGGAGGCCATCAGAATAGAATGGGGGGAGGAAGCGCTGAACAGGGGTCAGGGTTGAACCCCATCGGGGGCGATGGAAGTTGTTGCAGGTTCCGTCATGTGTCCGGTATCTGAAAGAATACCAGGATATTTCTTAGCACCTTATGTAATTAATATGAGATTAATGACTAGGAAACAGGCATTTTACAAGATATCACGACATTCAAGCGCTGGCATCCCTAGTGCCTGGTAGGACCAAACTTCGCAGCATTCACTACATCCTTGGCCTATGGTGTCTTTAGTTTATAAATGTAAATAGGGGGTACCTATAAGGGTTTAAAGGGTTCTTACCTCTTTGAAGCGGGAGGACATTTCGGGGCTCCTTTAAGAGGGCAATGCTGCATGAGCGCTGATTGGCGAAGAGCGTTGGCCGTGGGGAACTGGGTATCTTCCGTGCGACCCTCGAGGCCATCGCTGCTGGCACTGGAAAGGACAATACGTTTATAAAACCTGACTACACTACATATTTGAGTCCCTAATTGGCTGCTCATGTCTATCTAACCTTCCTAATATAATATGGCAAAAAAGGTAAGATAATAAAATATATACCTACCTAGGTAGGTAAAAAAAATTATATATAATATTTTTTTCTTATAGGTCTTAAAGTTCGTACAAAGGTAAATGACTGAATACTGAATAGGTACCTTTCTTCCTTTTTATGTTCAACCTTTTTCTTCTGGAAGGGAGGTGGTAATTGACTTTTTTTCCTACTTGTGTATGCCAGTGGCCGGCTTTACATTTTAGGTGACTCTCTGAACTCTACGAGAGATAGGTTTTATTAAATCGAGTAAAAACGCGTACATTACGCGTTTTGTTATCGGTTGTATTATAAGAGTAGGCACATTAACAAAAATAAGAATGTCATGACATAGATAGCCGCTTGCCGAGCCTTGACTTTAAAGTTTCAAACATTTACTTTCCTAGATAGGTAGGAAAGTAAATGTTTGAAACTTCAAAGTACGTATACCTACCTATTAATAAATGTTACCTTCTTCTGAAATTTGTACATAATATAGAATATTATAAGCTAATAAGTAGGTGCTATAGGGACTTAGCAAATAAAAAATAATAAGGTAAATAAATTATTAATGTGAATTACAACAATTTGTTAACTAGTAGGTAGTACACCTTAGTAGATTCATTCGGAAAATTTTAATTGAATTAAGTACCTACCTAGGTATTATCGTAATGACCGTATCGGATTCACGAATAATTAAATTACTGAGGTAAGAAGGTATTCCAATGCCAGTCAACTTTATTGGCTACTGCAGCTTATTAAGTATTACAGCTTTGAGAGAAAGTGAAAATTATGCAAAATACGTAAGTAAAAGTCTAACAGTGGTGTCGAAATAATATTTCACTCTACTACTGGTTAATAAAATTCGACGAAAGTCAATAAAATTATAAATATCAAGTAGTAAGTACGAGTAAGTGTAGGTAGTTACTACGTAAAATAGTGGTAATTTTATTACAGAGATGGGTTTCGAAAACCTATGTCTCTAATAGAGTCACATCCTAAAGTTGACGATAAAAAATTAAAACAAGTCGGTAAGAAGCCCATTCTTTACCATTCTGCTGATTAGACTCATTAGAGATTAGAGCAGGAACCTATCATTATTGCACTATGACGTAGGTACCTACTATTACTAGAAAATTGTATTCTAATTGGATTCATTATTCCGACTGGCTGACCCCTAGAGAAAGCGACAATGCTTTCGCGTGACGCGGACGCGCGTAGTGTCACCGCTCACATCATTTCGGTATACTGTAATATTACGCACTGTGGCCAACCGTGATTGAGACACAGTTATGCGCACGTATTATCAATGCTAAGTAATAATAATGTGATACAATAATAAATGCAAAAATTGTGCAAGAATTAATTTATACATTAGCTTTACATATACTTAGTGTAAACAATTAATTTAATTACTTACGAGTTTCTAAGTAAACAGGTAGTCGAGAATAGGTAGGTAGGTATCCAGTCCTGTATAGCAATATAGCAACGAATATTACGAAAATGGAATAAGCTCTTAGTTTAATTTTATTTTATACCTAGTAGACCAACTTACAGACAACTTAGGTAATAAAAAGCGTCAACGGCGCTTCTTAGCTTATGGACTTTTTCGAGATTAAAATTGGGGTATAACACCCCGTTAACCGCGCTTTGAATAGCCCCTACAATAACTACCAGCTATGTACTAGCTATGTTGGTAAGTATGTTATGTATCAACGTAGCTGTATGAGTTTGTCAACCAGGAATTATACCAGCAATTATATTTTTTAATCAAAGGAAAGTCGTAGTAGAAAATGACTTTACAAGAAAAGTACCTACAAGAGGTTCGAAAGTTTATTTTATTTTTTGCTTTATTTATTGGTTCACCAACAGTTTTACATGAGTAAATGTTTATTTAACTATATTATTGTTTTTTAATTAGGTGCATGCAAAACCTTTTGCAGGAGAACACAGCTTGCAATATAGTTTTAAGTTGAGATAAAAAAGAAGGAAAACTATTACACATATTATGGTTATATAAGGCAAGTTAGTTTAACTTAGTAAGTATTAGGTATACATCTACTACTGAGGTTTTGGAGGTTACAATAGATTTGGAGTCAGACGATCCGAATAAGTTAAGCTAATATGTACGTACACTCATACTATATTACTGATTGACTTTTCATATAAAATGGTAATCATATGAAAATCAGGGGTCACAGAAAACCAGCGCCTCAGAAGTAGGCACTACTTCTGAGGCAAATGCTGAGTGACTCTCCTTTTTGTTTACACTTTTTTTTTCTCTTTCTTATCTTTGTTATGTGTTTTCTTTTTAATGTTATAGGTATATGTATAAGCAAATAAATGTTTTCTTATTCTTATTCTTAAAATTATTATAAATAATTTATGTAAAAAAAAATTAAAAATCACCTGCATTTCCGGAACAGTCATATTATGGTCAAAGTCAATCCCAGTCATGTCGAGTCACTTTCAGTCACACTAGTCACGTTACAGTCACACAAGTCACGTTAGTCATGTTGCAGTCACATGTCAGTAATAGTTGTAAATTCAGTCTTTGGAAATGGAGTGACTAGATATTTTGGCGCGAGCCGTACGTTCTGCCGCCATAGCGACTGCGCGGTACGTACTAGCGCGCGGGAGAACACGCGAGCGCTCAAATACTGCCACTACTCTTCAGCGATGTGTCGTAATTAAATGAAAAAAAAGGTGAAAAAGCCGTGCGTTGACAAACTGCTGCGGAAGGCTGCACACGATTAGATCTGGAACCGATCGATTCAGGAATCCCTTGTATTGGTTTTACATGGAACAATACAATTTTGAAACTATTAGTTATAGTTTTCCAATCATTTGAATTTAGATTTTTCAATAAGTCACCTTAAGCTTTATTTAATGATAATAAACTATTTCACCTAAGGAAGGTTTTTTTTTACAAATTTAAATTCAAAACTCTTTTTGCGAATAAGGGTTGGTTAGAAAAAAACCTTACAAGTACGCAAATAAATGAGGTTCTCCTTAGTCAGCTTACGAACAGCATGCAATACAAAACTAGGTACTGGAAAAAAAAGTAGATATAATTATTTAAATTTTGATAAATTAAAATTGAAATACACTCAAACCTTTTAAATTTTTCGTAGCTCGTAGTACCAGGAGCGCGTTGAACTCTTTTCTACGGGAGTAAGCTCCGGTAGAAAAGAGTTCAACGCGCTTTTTTGGGAATCAATTTTTAATTTATTGATATTTATATTTCTAAATAAGCTATATTCATGCAAATCTCTTCTAATCTATCCATTTAATTTACGTTAAAATACGCTTATGTTCATATACTTAAGTTTATTTAACGTAAAATTGTATTGGCAAAATGGCGCTTAGGTTCGATTTCGATGTTCTTAGTTCCCTGAATAAAAAATGTACGTGCACTGCGAACTTAATTTTTTCATAATTCAAACAATCATTACAAATGATATATATATTTCTAAATAAGCTATATTCATGCAAATCTCTTCTCATCTATCCATTTAATTTACGTTAAAATACGCTTATGTTCATATACTTAAGTTTATTTAACGTAAAATTGTATTGGCAAAATGGCGCTTAGGTTCGATTTCGATGTTCTTAGTTCCCTGAATAAAAAAATTACGTGCACTGCGAACTTAATTTTTTCATAATTCAAACAATCATTACAAATTAATTTTGGCTCCTCAGTCTGGCATTTATGCACAGATAATTAGATAAGCCGAGACAATTGACCTGGATGCAACATTGTAATCTCGAGTCGAATCTGGTGGAATGAGAACAGTCATTACTTGCTGATCTGGTGTCGATGATGAAAATTTACGCTCGCTCACTCATCCATGAGGTATCGAAACT
Source organism: Lobophora halterata (assembly GCA_932526365.1). Lineage (NCBI taxonomy): Eukaryota > Metazoa > Arthropoda > Insecta > Lepidoptera > Geometridae > Lobophora > Lobophora halterata. The sequence continues at coordinate 10,404,558 of OW052012.1, read as the reverse complement.
TATCAATCGCTTACCCAATTGAATTCATTCTAATAGTATAAATGTATACAAATAAAAAAAAAAGTTGTTTTTTCGGACGACAATTATTAATTAATTAAGTTTCTGTATAACGCATAAAATTATTTATTTTTTGTTGTCTTGCAAACCATTCTGGACATTGAGCTAGAGCTGTGAGGGTTCTGGTAAATGGCATGTATGGTGTACCCCAATGGAGTAGGTACCCATTTTACAACTATCCAATGTCACAGAAGTATTAAAGTATAGAAACACAATGTAGTACACTGAGAATATGCCCAGTAAAAGGGAGCCACTTTGGCTAACTTCTAGTACATTTTGGTACGATGCAAATTTTCGAAAAACGTAACTTCGTAACAGGGCAAGATAAATATTATATTTTAAATCTATTAGGCTTTTTCATTGTTAATAAAACTACATCGTAAAAAGTAACAAACATTATTTGAAAATGGAGATATTTTATTTTTATTGTCAAGGTGTCTGAATTTTTTTGGTCCTGTCTTAAGATTCCCTTTTGGTTTGATACGGTCCATCTTGTTCTATAGAAACATCGTTTATTCATCTATGTTTAATATGTATTTAACTTTAACGCAATAATTTAAATGTCTCATGTTTAAAAGCCTGTGAATTGCGGACGAATGGACGGATATGGCAAAACTTTCTAGGACTCGAGTCGAGACCCTAAAAATAGCCTAAGCCTTCTTAGAACATTCCTAGTTATTAATTGTAAGCTCGGTTTAGTTTTACATTTAAATTGTGCTATAACTTGCAGAATTCAAGTCCGCGTGTAGATCCTGGTACCAATGGCAGATGATTTTAACTAGGTAAGTACCTACCAAAACACGGATATAGTAAAGTCAAGCCAGAAAAACTAGTGAACTATAATAATGTATGCTAATAGCAGACTCATCTTCATTTTAACATAAATTAAGGTTTCATTTAAATCAATCTAAATGACAAAGGTATTTTTAAATCAAAGTGGATCAAAATGTCATTGTAAACTGGATACGCGGTTTGAGGTTAAACAACATTTTTTACCTGATATAATACAGCGCGAATTTTATAAATATCAGGAATTAAGTCTAAGCATTCAGATGCATCCGACGATAACCTATAAAGGCATACGCATTTAAGCATCGCAACGGTTTAGGTAGAGTCACTTGTTTAAAGGCCATTCGCTCTTAAAATAAGTGATTTTAGGGTTACAAATTTGGTGTTGTTCAGTGTTCTGTTGAGTACTTACATAATTAACTAAAAATTTAGTACAAAATAAATGACTTCACGGGCTAGTTTTTGCAATACGCGAGGAAATGTAAAAAATAATTGATTTTTTGTTTGCTAAGAATTTTGGAAATGGTAATGTTTTGTCTGTAATACGCTAAGTAGGTATATCAATTAAAACTTTATCACGGCCGCTAAAGTGACCTTTTGTCATTCAAATAACATCAATTTCATTTTCCTAGGCCTTATAAGACTTTAAATATTATGGTCATTTTTGTACATGAACTGTCGTTATTTCGATAAAAAAACCAAATGCTGCCATTTCAAGGGGAGTGGGTTAGGTCGTGGGGGAAAGCGGATTTTCCGACAAAAACACTTGAAAAATAACCCTCTTTTTAACCGGTAACTCAAGACCTACTGTATCTTCTTATCGTGTCACTAGTTCTTTCGAACCAGTGTGGTGAAAGGATTTCAAGTGCACCTCGAAGAGGCTCCTTTCGTGAACTCGACACATGTTTTTGAACTTTAAGTTCTACGACATGCCGGTTTCCTAACGATGTTTTCCTTCACCGTTGCGAGAACGTGGGATGCATATCTATATAGATTTTTTCGACCGAAAAAACCCATTTACGCTTGACTGCCACCGAGATTCGAACCCGCGACCATCAGATCGCTAGGCAAGGGCCTCATCCACTCGGCCACCATGTTCTCCACCTATTGTATAATAAAGTTGGACTTAGAAAATAGTTTTTGAATCGTCAGGTAAAATCGCCTTTAGTAAGGTCTACGGCCCAAATCTTTGATATTATGTAACTGTGTTAAAGCAAAAAATAAAAAATAATGTATTATAAAGGTCACTCAACGAAAGCTGGCGCTGACAAAGTACTCACACTAATGCAATTTCGTTATACTATGTCAAAAGGATGATAATTTTGACAGGTCACAATAGGCTCACGCCGCGCTCTTATTCACAGACACTACACAAGCGTACGTGAGAATGTGTTGTTCATGCCAGCTTTTGTTGATATACCTGTAACCGAATATACCTAACTATACCTGCCATTTTGTGAACATTATTGATGGAAAAATATATAGGGATGTACTATTTGAATAATAAGGCGCAAGCTGATGTTGAAATTCTTTGACCATAAAAGATACCTACCTACTAAATTGTGATGCAAATATTGATTATGTTCAATAGTTTATTTACACATACACCTTTGTACCAACTACTTACATGCTAACACTCGTAAATCATATTCTAATGGTTGTTAGCTAAGTGATTTGATTGCATCGCTGGTGCGACAAAATGTCGCGTGACGATTGTCTTCCTCATTCTAGTGTTTTATTTCACATCGGTTCGCGATATGTGCAACTTCTGGTTGGAAAACACTTTCACAGCGGAAAACCAACCGAAGTAGAGTCAGCATCAAAAATATTTACGTACGTATCGCATTTCGGCAGAGGGGTCCGCCTTATGGGCCTGCCACACGCACATGTGTCACTACAGTTTTGCCTGTACAGGCCGTAAAATTATCAACCACACGCACGGTGTTCCGTGTACAAACCGGAGCCTGTGCAGGCAAGACTTTGGTGAAGCTTGTGCGTGTAGTGGGCCCATTAGGTGGACGATTACCGACAGGGCCCCAGTCGAACCTGACCGCGACCCCGTGATCCTGTCAGTGATGATGCGCCGTCGAACTCTCTCGTCTGGTGATGAGTGGTTTGACGACGCAGTAGCACTGAGGTGATTGAAGGAATGCCAATGGGTTTTTAGTCGGTATGCTACCAGTTACTAGCACTCTGCTAGTAACCTGGTGGTGAGCCCGACATACCACCACGGACCTCCCCGGGCCGGAGGAGATGCGTAAACTGCATTTTCTCGTTGTAAAAAAGGTATCCCGCATTTTCCAAGTTCTTTATCAACCCAAAGAAAACTATTTTTATAAATCCTATCCTATATGTCTATTAGACCCATCAATAACAAAATTATGTACCTATATTTACTTTAAATTACGTAAGTATTGATAAATTTTGTTGCTAACATTACCCACGATTGTTTTAATTAGAAAAGTTGCGAAGTTCCTAAGTACTAGATTTCTCTGCAATTTTATTATCTTATTGGCTTTAACATGATTATAATCAGAGTGTTGCCAGAACAAAAGAATTTATTCTTATGTTTTTTTCCTTATTGTTTATTACAAAAATACGTATACCTACCTAAGTACATAATACTCGTACCTGGTACTAATAACATAATAACAGTGTGTTGAAGGGATTTCAAGTGCGCCTCAAAGAGGCTACGCATAGTTATAATATTTGGTTTTATCACAAAAAAATAACTTTAAGAAACCCTATTGAAGAGAAAAGTACCTACTCTACATTTAAGTTTAGTTTCTTTCTTTTACTTTTAAGTACATTACAATAAAGTTGAATAGCATCACTATCAAAAATCTACATTCGCTGCTTGTCTTGACTTCGGAGTGTAAAGTATCGAATCAATCATGTAATGTAACGTGAATTTGGCGCGTGGATGGCGCTACACGACGCATTACATTACACGATCGACATATTCGCATAAACGCCGCTTCCCACGATGCGGACTAGCCCACACTGGGACAGTCGGCAAATTCGCCGAATCACGCGACATGGGAAACGGCCTTTACATTACTTACATTATTATGTACCCGGCTATAAGTTATGTTATAATGTAACCTGTCCATGTTGGCACCACACATCAGTGAAAGTGTTCAAGCCAATATTAAGTGAAAGCGCAGTTCACCGACCGAAACAAGATAAATAACTTTACATCTCTTATGTAATGAATTGGTATTTTTGCGAATAACTTATGCGAATGAGAAGAGAAACTTAAATAAGGTATCTGATATTTCGTTTTATGTTCGTGATCAGATTGCTTTGAAAGTGTCTCTATGTTTGTAGAAATATGTTGATTCAAATTCAAATATTTTATTTCAGACCGTAGTTCATTAAAGTAGTACAATCTTTATCAGACAAGAACACATATTTTATATTATATTAAATTAAAATTAAAGTCAAATTAAAATAATACAATAATAATAATATAATAATAATATTTTGGCCATTTCACAGAACGCCATCTAGCCCCAAACTAAGCAGAGCTTGTACTATGGGAACCAGATGGCTGATTTCTATCAGCCTACAAACCATCTTCTTAAATGCTTTTTTTTGTAAATACATACATAGAATACATAGAAAACACGAAGACTCAGGAAAAACATCGATGTTCATCACACAAGTGTTTGTCCTGAAGCGGGATTCGAACCAACGACACCGGGCGTGGCAGTCCAATACACTTGCCATTCGACCATTCGTGTCGTCGACAATAAATACATACTTGTCTAAAATATTTAAACGTGATAAAGGAAAACTTAAAATGAAACATTATAAAACCTCTCCCTAACATGTAGCTGGAAAAATTATGATGCCTTTGAATGATGATGGTTTGTAAAATCTTGTCAACCAAAAAAAAAAAATAAAAAAAAATTGGCAACTCTATCACACGCATGTTTACATGACACCAGAGCTGCTAGTTTGCTAGCTTACTATCACTATCTTGCTGTCCTGGCTTGAAAAACTAGCCTCGTGTATCTCAGGCACTAAGGTTGTAAGCAAGTATGGTGTCAGTTCGGGTTGTTCTCAATCTGGTTTGGGAAAACATGTGAAGAGAAAACTTGTGTGAAAGCCCGCCCTCTCGATATAGGTATCGAGTAGGTACTTATTCACGGTGTAAGTATGTAGGTACCAAGAACCGACAAACTGTATTAGAGCACTAGTTTTTGCCTAAAGCGTCGATGACATAGCTAGTTTTCAAACTACAAGCCAGCGAGTTCGCTTGTACCTTGTAAATTCGCCCCGTGTCATCGGCTTTTTTTCAATTCGCTAGTTGATAAATCCTTCGAAAGCTAACTCGCTCACTCTCCAACTTTTAAACTCGTTGTTGGCTCGGCTTATTCCCCGGAGCTCTACGAGTCCATTGTTCTCAAAAAAATTAGGTTCATACTTTGATAGCCAACGGCCCCACGGCTTTTAAAATTAATGAACCAACGGCTCTATGGAATTGTTTGGTACAGTTAGCAATAAAAAGCATTATAGGATAGGACAAATAGTATTAATTGTAAATTAAATTAAATTCATGAAATAAAAGACAATGAATAGATAAATCAGGAATCTTTCTTGGATCACAAAAATATTAAAGAACGTTGTAGCTTGTAAACTAGATCTGTGTCATCGACGCTTAAGGGTAAGGTTCTTAATTGCTCGTAGTTATTCAAGCTTTTGTTTTACTTTACTTCTAGCTGACGCCCGTAACTTCGTTTGCGTTGTGAATTGATAAAATTCCTTGCTTAGTACGCGTTTACACTTCTTGATGAATATACCCTCGAAATTTCAGTGTGCGTTGTCTGCCTGAGCCCAGACAGTCAGTTAGTTAGACTAAGCTTTGTTTATATTGATGTATAGTTTTGTAAAAATGGCGCGAAATTTTTTTTTTCCTTAGCGCGAACGAAGTGCGCGATGTATATTGGGTAGTAGACTTTCTTAGTTTAAATTTTTTTGTGTTTTAATTTAACGTGTTTGAAAAACGTTAAATTGTAAACTAACTGTTTTTACAAAATTACGGTGACATGACATCAAAGCTAAATATCTAAAATTCATTTGACAATTGATCAACGAGCAGCTTCGGGGCGAAAGTCGGAGAAATGCACCGATGGCTTCGTAAGCTGTACTTAGGGTAAACTCGTACTTCGAGATCTAGGAAAGTCATCGCTAATCATCACTTTCGCATAAACTAGCGCCTACACGTAACCTGAGGTCTGTATTGATGTCTATTTGTATAGCTAAAGGGTACCTTTAGTGTTTACAATAAACATAGCCTGCATCCTCTATGCTTAGGTATGTACTCTATGGAGATGTGATATATTCTGTGGTGATCGGACTCCAGGGACATGGCACGGTGGTTGGATGGTTTTATATCAAATATCAATTTATGTTAAACGTACTGGTTATAATCTCTTTGATTTATGTGTTTCATTGGTATAAATCTAATCCAAGCGAGTCAAATAGGTACCTACGGCACATAGGCGAACCGCTACCAGTATTAACAGTTTTTCCGTAGTAAAGAAGTTAACAAGCTAAGTTAATAATAACAAAAAAAAAAATTACCGAATTCGATCAAGTTTTGATAGTTTTTGGTAATTTTTTAACACATTTTGTTGTCTTACAGCCACCATATTTGTTTGTTAACATTTTAGGCCTATAACATTTGCGTGACCTAGACGAATCCAACGACTCCTCATTTATCAAAATCCTTTCAGCCGTTAAGCCTTCAGGATGGCGCATTGAATTATCAAACAATAAAACTACTTATGTACACAAAAACAGTCGAAAATCATAACTTTCCTTCAACGCAGTCGGGTAATAAATTTAAATAAAGGTTGAATTTTTCAACTGGGCTTGGATGGCCAAATCCGAAAGTCCAATGTTGCGTTTCTATTGTTATTTTGAGGGTAGTTTTTTAAATCACCGCCTGCCCGAAGAGCTCGAGGCCCTTCAGTGCATTGGCGGGAGTCATTGTGATCGGTGTCATGGTGGACGTTCTACTTAAAATCTGTCGATTTTCCCTCCATTTTTGGCCGTGCCAAATTTGCATCTCAACATTTTGATACTAGTGAAGTGTCGCAGGTGCTGTGTGTGTGTGTGTGTGTGTGTCCTTCTCCAAAGTCTTCGAACCTGGACTCGCCGTGCAAGTCCACAGGACCTTGCCTGCCACCAAACCAACAAGCCAGGAGCTGCAGTTCAAGGTAGGTGGTGTTCAATTGCCTTCGGAAATCAGTAGAAACGTTTTCAGCCCTAGATACTGTACTTTCAAAACTCAAAACACATACTCTAAAATCGCCAGCATAATTAATCTCAAAAGGCTTGGTTTAAAAACCGTACATCCAAATTATGCCGAGTGATATGCTGAAAAATCTTAACTTACGTTCATTATAATGGTGGTCTTTATAATCGTAATTTATGTGTGTGTAAGACTACCTACCGAAATCATACACAATCACAAACATCGGATTGATAGGTAGGTAGGTACCTACTAAATTTCTATGGGTAGTAGGTACACATAACATAACTGTTTGGTTCTGTAAGCGACATAAGTAAGTGCTTTCATAAAATTATTACGTAAGTTGACTACGCAGGCGTAATGACATGATTATCAGATAAATCCACTTCCGATACGACAGTGTCCGGCGGCAGTATGACAGTAATGAATTTCTACTTTCCAATTTCAATGAATATTTCGGAAAATAGCTTTTGGGTGACTTTTAATCAGAGCTATACAAATAACTGAGCGTGATTGAATGGTATGAAAAATTGCACGGAACCGATTTTGTGGTACAAAAATAGTACATTTTTGTTTTTTTTTTGTATATAAATATTAAGTATCATATCGTGGCCCTACTGGGGCGTAGGACACACCGGTACCTGTTACCTTACCGATTTTGCCAAATACTTAATAGAAACTATAACAAATCGTAAGAGTGTTTTTAATATAAAAGTTGAAAGTAAAGTAAAGTAAAGTATTTATTTATTGCGTGAAATACATGTACATGAGGATGGAAAAAAATTATAGAGATTCAATGTATTCTACCATCGCGGGCATGCAATATTTGATTTACATCATAATGTTTTAAAATAAGACAAATCAAGGGTCATCGGCAGTTTGAAATCTCTGACATCAGAACACTACTGAAGGCGAGACGAAATTACAAAGAAATATTACGTTGGTGACGTATGTAAATGAGGTGACGTCACTGATGGTAACAAACTATTCAAGCATGTAGGGTACTTGCGTAATGAAAGGACAGGTTCATGGAAGGTAGATAAGTGAGTAAATAAGTAGGTAATAATTAATTAATTGTTATCTAATGGTAAAAATATGTAATAGGCCGAAATAAAGTCATTGATCGATTCAGGCGTTACTTTGCGGAAATCCATAAATATCAACAAATTATATAAATATATTTAGTAATAAATCCGCTTAATTTCCAAACAAAGGTTTTAATTAACTTAACTTTAGTTCAACTAAACCAAAGAGTCAACGAACAGAAAACCAAAGCTTGAAGATACGACACGTGTTTCGCCTCTACACGAGGCATCATCAGGTGTGGACTCGCCGAAGTTCGACTCTCGTTTCGAAATTAAGCGGATTTATTACTAAATATATTTATATAATTTGTCGAAATAAAGTCGACACTTCCGGTAATATTTTATGGCGGGGCCACTTGATGAGGAATTTCTTGTTCAATTATAAACAAAAAAAATGTAACCAAAATGTCTCTGCAGCTGACTGTACAGTCAGCATGAAAAGTCGATGACCATGTTCAGATTTTCAAAATCGCTTTACATACTCGCATACTTTTAACAATGTGGTGTACAGTTAATTTTGAACTTTGATGATATTCATTCAATACTGGAACTTGTCATGTTGAGCGATTTAGGCATAATAAATAGTGTACCTAGACTGATTGGAAAATTTTGTACCGAATATTTATTTGGTTCACCCATAGAATCAACGTAAAATACCTAATCACCGTTTTATAGAAAGTTTTCCCTCGATTTCCAATCCACAATCCACATATTGCTATGTGGGAGGAAAACTCGCATTGAAGTTTTTGTAAGACCTTTGTTTATGAAATTTCTATTCTATGCGAGGCGAGAAACTGAGCTTATTGTTTAACACTTTCAAAGAAATGCAAATAAAGAAAGTTACTTGACTATGAGCAAATTGGCCACCTTTTGTGTCACCGTGAAGAAACTGAAAAAGAAAGTCTTGTTGCTCAAGCCTTAGTAAGTTAATTATTTACAATTATGCACACTTAAAAAAGTTTTATAAAACAATAATAAACTATTTAAATAATAAATTAATTAATTCTAACTAGCTGACGCCCGCAACTTCGTTTGCACTGCGAATTAACTACTTTCTCAGTACGCGTTTACGCTTGACTAACACACCCTACAAATTTCAAGTCTTTACGTTCAATGGTTTGCCCTGTACGTTGTCTGTCTGTCAGTCAGTAAGTCAGGTCCAAGCTTTTTATATATTGATAGCTTTATAGATAATTCTTTATTGTACATACACGTGGAAAATAACAATTAGAAGGCTTAAAACTAATAAGTGGTACAATTGGCAACTATTGATTTTTCAAAGAAACTTTTAAGTATTTTACTAATGCATATTTTTTTAAAGATGTGGTGTGTAGTGATACATAAAAAAACTTCTTATCGTGTCACTAGTTCTTTCGAACCAGTCAGTGTGGTGAAAGGATTTAAAGTGCGCCTCGAAGAGACTCCTTTCATGCACTAAACAAAACTGCTTGTATCTCAATGGCGAAAATTATAAAGTTTTTCCCTTTTTCATGAAAGTCACTAAGCTATCCGGTGTTTTATTTCAAATATAGCATGGGAACCATTCAGCAATGTCAACACTATACTTGAGTAACATTCCTTACTCAATAATTGAGCTATTATCTCGTAACAATACCGATACCGTGGATTGGCAATTGTTTTATGAAGTTTGGCAAATATTTATTGGTGGTTACCTATTGTCATAATGTCTGTGATAATACGTAACAGCTGACCGCGGCGAGGTTTGCATAGGCTTTGATTGTCAACACCAGCTGGCAGATGGTAGGTGGTACGAGTTTGTTGTATGATTCTGTATATATGGGTACCAATACTGCGACAGATATTTTGCTGCAAAGCAGTAAATGTGTGATATTCCACTCAAACGCCATCTTGTACCGTGCCTCTGAGCCTGCACTTTATGACTATGTTTTTGACAACTTGTAGTACGATAATCTTTGCAATATGCAAACTTGACTCGACAGCAAACTTACTATGTCTGAACATATCGATCATATTGTAACAAAGCCTATAGGAACCTTGGATTTGTAACGCGTACATGCATTTTCATGATCTCTCTTGTGTCAAATCAGTCTATTACGCCTATGTCCGCAGTGTACTTGAATACGCCAGCTCAATATGGACCCCTAATTATATTATATACAAAAACAAAATAGAAAAAATTCAACAGAAATTCATAAAACATCTAAATTACCGAAAGCGTTTAAAATTAACATATAATGAAGGATGTATTCGACACAAACTGATGTCATTAGACGATAGACGTACATTGCTAGATATGATGTTATTATTTAACTTATTAAATAATAAGTTAGACTCGCCAACTTTGCTCGCTTCCATCAATTTTAATGTGCCTACAAAGCGAACGCGCCATACGAAACTTTTCTTACCTACCTTTAATAATACTTACTATGCTAAGCATTCTTTAGTTAATAGAATAAGTTCGGATTATAATAAAATATTCTCGAGTGTTGATATATTTTCTAACAGTAAATATACATACCGTAAGAAAGTAATTAGTTTGTTACTACAAGATAATACGTAAACTTTATTAATGGTACCTACTTACCTATTATTTATTTATTTTTCACTTAATAATAATATTAAGTGTATAATTAATAATAATATAAATAATATAATAATATAATAAAGTTTACGTATTATTATATACGGTAGTATTGTAGTTTTTACCTATATACATTATTTATTTCGGTTCATTCAATGACACTATATATATTTTGTTAGTACATAAGGCTTATGCTAAGGTAACTATAGTAACACTTATTATATATTTATGGTAAACTGTTATGATCTTTTGTATTAGACTAAATCTTACTATTATTCGTAGAACTTATACAGTCATCTATTTAGAGATACCTGTAATTGGCTGTTTTATACATAACCTAGTTAAGTTACCCATAAACTATTATTGTAGCTGTTGGTCTTTACAATAGTATAAAAAAAAAATGTGTATCTATTTAAAATAAGTAAATAAAATATTTTTCTGATTTTTCTTATTAAACCATGGTTTATTATTATTACACTGCCTTTTATATATATTTTTTTGTAATATTTTATTGTATATATATTAGGTAAGTACGTTATTTTAAATTGATTGATTGTTGCATTATCTAAATCGTTATGAAATTGCAATTAGCCATGAATTAACAATACCTAGACAATGATTACTTAATTATCAATTATGTAGGCGAAGATAAAAGTATTTGGTATTAACAAAAACGCAGTTGATAAAATATGAAAAACAAAATAATTTGTCATGATAACGTATAAGAAGGCTAAAACCCAGATTATGACTATTCGTATGTTTTTCGTGTTTCTATAATAAATAAGTAAATAAATAAAACCCAAAAAAAACTTTTATTTAATTGTTTTTAGAGCTATGATAAATTAGGATTAATATTTTTAATTACTGTAATACCATAATTCTATATACCATAATCACTTAGTTATAAGTTTTCAATACCAGTATTTAGGTTTCAGTACATTGTGCAATTAAAACTTCATTTTAATTTGAAATTTATAAATATATATATGTCCTCTTTTGTCTGAAATACCCATAATAAGCATCATCACCTCATCATCCTTGGCACTACAGAACCGGGTGGGCCTTGGTCTGGTCAAGTAAACGACGCCATCCAAGCCAATCTTTGGCTTTCTCCTTCCAGCCGCGGACGTTACAGCCATCGAAGTTTAGGTCTTACTCAACGTCTTCGAACGTCAGGATTCGAAGGATCCACTCTGGCACTCTCGCCTCATTCATCCTTTCCAAATGGCTAGCCCATCGCAGACAACCGAGAATAACGTGCTTTACAGCATTTGTATCTTAATCGGCAGATATCACCATCTAGTACAGAACCAAAAATGCGCCAGAATTTTCTTTCAAAAAATAGTCTATATTCGTCTCTTTTGCTTCTCATAGATAATAATGATCCCACGGACTCAGGCTCACTCTCAGCTAGAAGAGCCAATGGGTCTTTAGCACGACCCAACGCTGATTAATGCAGGTCACAATCCATAGAATAGTAGATTATGCACTAAGGGGATAAAGCAGTGTCTTATGTCGCGGGTGGCATATTGAACCCTGAGCTAACGAGGGACTCAGTTAACTCCTGAGCAAAGCGAGGGAGTTATGTAGAGTCCTGAGTGACGCGAGGGGTTCAAGCTACCCAAGACGAAGACAGGCTTTATCCCAGAGGAGCATACTCTACTTTTCACACCTTCTGCGAGACAATAAAAAGCCAGGGCTCCGAACTCAGCAGCCAACACCGTCTTTTGTTTCACAATCTTTGAAGTCGCGCCTTTTTTTTTTTTATGAGTGGCCAGTTCGATTTTAGAACAAACCTTTTTACAATGCCATATGGGCGTTGTTTTACTTAGAGTTTTCCACGAGTTTCCACACGAATTTGACGTTCCAAATTCAAATCACATTACAACCCTTGGGAGTTTCATACAACATTACCTCCCTAGAGAGGTAATGCTTTGCTTTACCTATATGATATGTAATTGGACATTGTCGAGCAGGTGGTGTGAAAAAATATTTTTTCCTGTTCTATGATATGCCGGTTTCCTCACAATTTACTTCTGGTCAAAAAAAAAACCTTTAATTCCAAAAGATATTTTTATATTATTTGTCATTTCTATTATTTGGATGTATAAGGTGTGTTTATGTACAGTCAGCTGCACAGACATGTATACACTCCCAAGCTTTTACATTTATATTACTCTTCATTTAGTAAAGAAAAGTGCACGCAAGTATTTTCAAATTAATGTAGTCACCTTGCTAGAATTCCTGTCATAATAAGAATGTCTTTGCAAAATTATTCATAAAATGTTAACCACTTTTCTGACATAAAAACTCTTTGCTAAGATTTATAAGAAGTATCGTTCGTTTTAAACGGAGAACATTTGATAAACCTTCCTTTCTTAATAACATTACCGCACTCGTGCGTTTTACATTACATTACCGCACTAGTGCGTAATGAGATACAATACGATATTGAAATTGGTGCAATAATAGACCCTTTACGAGCAAATGTATTATAAAAAATATTACAACCTGTTTTATTATAGTTTTTGCTTTCTAATTGCATAATTTGAGTTGCTTTACTTAAACTAATAATGATTTCGACTTTTTTATATCAAAGGTATGAGTGGAACATGAACAAGGTTATTGTGAGAGGCCAGTTCATGGGAGAGCGTGTAGTTTGGAGTTCAAGTTAACTTTTTTTATAATCTTGGACCAGCCCAAGCCCTAACATGAGCTTCGACGTTTGCTGCTGCCATAACGGAGTATGAGTAATATTGGTTGGGACGGAACCCAACGCTGTTAGGGATGCCACTGTCAAAGCCACTGTTAGTCATCAGGTTGTTGTCAGCCACTAAATGACCCGCGGGATTCGGGACACCAGAAGCAAAGCCCCAGCAACGGCGAGAGTTTACACACGCGTTTCTCTCTGCGTAGATCTGAGCACCAGCGCCAACACCAATACCGTAAGAAGTGACGTCAGTGTACAAGTTGTTGAAAACATGCACTTCCCCATACCTGACCCTAGGGTTACGCTGGCTAACTCCGCGGTACCAGTTTAACCAGAAGCTGACTTTCAGTCTGCCAGAGTCTTGTGCTGCGTTATTATCGTCGTTTCCAACCAAAGTGACGAGGTTGTGATTTCTGAAAATATTGTTGGAGATCGAGATCCAGTTAGCACCACCTGTGATATCGATCAGACCATCGTGTCTCCTCTGATTCTCGCTAGTAGCGGCGGCGTTCCAAGGGTCGTCGGAGAACTCGCAGTGGTTGACCCACACATGTTCACTCCTGATGATGCTGATAGCGTCAATAAAAGAATAAGCTCCGGGTACCTGAGAGATGATGCCACCGTAACCATTGGGCTGTTCGCCCTGGGCGTAGGATAGGGCGTTGGTGAATTTTATGTCGGCGATCATGATGTGCACTTGGCCGTTCATGACTATACCTCCACCGTAAATTTCAGCGTTTCTGTCACCTCCGAGAATAGATTTGTACGGACCGACTGGTAGAAGAACACCGGGAGAGCCTGTGAAGAGCGTGGTTAGGTCGATACGGCCGCGGACGTAGATGATCCTGGCCTCGGCGCTGTTGAGGGCGGTTCGGAGTGCAAAAGCATCCCAGACGGTCCAGACTGCACCGTTGACACCGCCGACGGTGCGAAAACCGAAGCCTTGCAAGCCAAACGTGTCAAATCTGGAGCCATTGTTTGCTTGGTTGCCAATGTCAGTTGGCAGCGCCGAGGCAGCCAAGATTACGGTGGACAAGGCAATTAAATACTTCATGGTGAAGTGATAAAGTAGCATTTCAAATAGCTTTTATATACCAGGCCTATCTTTTAACGTAAGATGATTATAAATCAATTGTGATAGTACCGGATGTGAAGAATTATTAAGTTAGATAAAGACCTGGCTTTGCCAGTGAAAACAAAAGTATAATAAATACTTCACTATACTCAACATACGTGCTGTCATGAGTTTTATAACACATTTGCATAATGTAATTAAAAAAGGAAGGTTTATCAATGTTCTCCGTTTAAAACGAACGATACCTTTTTTAAATCTTAGCAAAGAGTTTTTATGTCAGAAAAGTGGTCAACATTTTATGAATAAAATTAACTTTGTGAGATAAAATATAATAAATAAACATTTAATTCTTTAATTTAATTAATATTGACCATAAATTACAACCATTTAAATGTAACAAAACACAAAAATAATAATTTACTTTATTAGAATACTGGCTGTTTGTGCCTTTGCCTTAAAAAAAGCGCTGATGCGCGCGCATCGCTAATTTGATACCATAAAAATTATTCCGCGCGCTGTTTCTTTTCGCTGTATTGTTTTTATTTGAAAATGTCGTCAAGTCCGAGTTTTATTTATTTCCTCGCAAATGTGTTATAAAACGTCGTATGGCATACGTGCGCTTTGATAATTACAGCCTCTGCTTTCTTATAGCCCTCACCTACGGCTCGGGCTAGCAATATCGCCTCGGCTGTAATTCTCAACTTACCGCACTTATATCATAATGTACTATTAAAGTTTACCTAGTACAAAAATAAATAACCTAAGAAAGTTTTTTTCACACTTAGGTATATAGTTTTATTAGCGAATTCAACATGCTGTCAAAATCAATTATTGGAATCATCTAAAACAGCATTTCTTAACCTGTGGTAAACTAAACCGCGAAACCCTGGGGGCCTGCGAGTGTGTGTGTGTATAGGGGACCGCCGCTGTCTTATCTTTGGACATTTAAATTAATAAATAATTGAAATATCAGAAGAAGCACTGAAACATTTAAACTGCTTTTCTCATCCACATACCTCCAGCATACATCTATGAAAAGGCATTCTCTGCTCTTGTATACATCAAGAACAAATACAGAAACAGTATCCGATTTGAGATGACATTAAATGTACTACTTTAGTTGCAAAAAGCCGCACCAACCTACTAGGTACAACCAACAAATATTGTATTTTCTTCAGTAGTTATCTACTAAAATAAATTGTCCTAAAGGACTCTGGCCACTTTGTATGAGCTTATGGCTTAGGGTGAACAGTGATTTTTAGTATAATTGTGATAGAGGCCTAATAGCTTCTAAAAGTAGGTACCAGAATATAAGGATATCTTAGTATCAAAATGTTTGGTTGACCTTACTATCCCACTCATAAAGTTCCTGATCGACGGAGGGTTTTATAAAATATAAATGAGTTTTTTTCACATATTTTCTATTTTTCATCACAATTATATGATACATTACATTATCTAGAAGCTGGGAAGGTAGATTCATATTATTTTAGTAGTCCTTGTCCAGTTTATGAACCGTACTGTTGCAATATGAAGTACAGCAATCTGCTTGTAAGCGGTGGTTCTGAGGGACGATTTTCCCTTCCTATGTTAGTGTGCTCCAATCTATAAATAAAGGGAAATATGTTTTATCGAATTTCACAATTACTTATGTACTTAAATTAATTAAACAATAAATGGAAACTGATGAACCTTACAGTTTGCTGAGCCATCCATTGCCATAAAACCGCTGGCGTTTCCACACCTAAATGTAGTCAATGTGAACTCCATAAGCAAGCGAGGGTCAACATTAGAATTCATTGTCCATTTACGAGTAAAAAACTTCCACATAAGTTGAAATGGAAAAATTACAAAATTCTTATTCTTATTCTTCGCGTTTGGCTCCACACATAGTATATATTATAAACCAGTGTAAAGTAATATATCGCATTCGTGGTCAAGTTATTTAATAAAAACATGTTTTCTTCATGTTTATTGAATTATTGTAAAAATTAGACTTGGGTAGCTTTCACAGTTGCTACAATAGTTGAAGCGACTCTTTCCAGGAAGTGAGGCACTCACTTTTGTTTTAACGAGTCAGCTCACCACTCTTCCCTCGAACATTCAACTTGGCCTTGATTTTTGATGATTTTTCTGCATAATCTATGGTAGCGGGCGTTGTATTGTTTATGATACGTACTTGATTATAATTTGTTAAAATGTGGGTATAATATGCACAGTTATTGAATAAATAAATCTTGCACCTTGGTAGGATCTTTTAGTTTACTTCGTGGTGACAGTTCACTCCTCAATAGGGAATCCTTCAGATTTTTTTTTACGAATTTTCAATGCACTAAGGTAATGATTATAATGGTTACATTTAATTCGTTAATGGGTAGATTAATATTACTCATAAAACATGGCTACTCAACAAGAGATGGCTACGTTATCTATTTATTTTTGTTAGTCTCTTACGACAAGAAATAAAATTAATCATTCAATGGCTCTTACACGAGTACTCAATCGTGGTACCACAGTGAGGGAGCTCGTCGTGTCAAGGAGTTGCCTCGCATACTACTCTATTTTTAGAAGCAAGACTATGACATGACTTTGACATTTACCCATCCTTTTTGACGTGTGCTGTGCTGCCATATTAGTATAAAAAGAGATTCAAATAGTCGATTTTTTTAAGGATTTTTTTTTTGGGATCCAATAATAAACAACTGAGCAAAAGTCGTGTTAATGTAGTTCCATTAAAAAAAAAAATGGCGTGTTTTTGACCACATGATAGAAGTGAAAACTTCATCAAGGTGACACATGCTGACTTTACCTTAACAAGTGTTACATAGCAAAGCATGACGGCTCAATCTCGTTGAATACCCACAAATAAACAAGTGTTCAGTGCGCCTTAAAAAGTTTTCACTTTCAAAAAATGCATAAACACCCTCAATCACATAATGACAATTTCGTGATATCGATTCATATATAAATATATATTATTCAATTACTATTCAGAAGATAGTCAATGACAACACTAGTTGGATGAATCATGAGACAAACTAGGATAATATTATCATTTTAAATACTAATTAAATAAACTTTTTTAGGTTCATCTGGGTACTAAAATATAACACAATAATTAATTTCCAAAATTAATCGATTTATTGAACAAATTAGATTTCTCTGAACATCGTGTTCACTGAGGCCAGGAATGAACAGACCTCTTTATTCCTGTGTTTTTGAATTAGGAGGGGACCTTGAAATTGTGCGTGATTTTCTAGGGGAATCGCTGAACTAAAACATATATATTTTAAAATATTATCTGAAGTTAATGAAGGAATTGTTCAACATTTTATTAGGTTATGCTTGGCAGTTGACATCAATTAATATGAACCATATTTTCAGTTCTTACTTGTTATAGTCTGAGAACACAACTACGAGTATTTAGGCTTGCCGACAACAAAATAACGCATATTCTGTAAAAATATCAAAAGGCTATATTACGGTGTACCTATAAATATTGCGGTGCAAGATAGAACCCTTTCAAGGTCGGAAGAAAAGAGAGACAGACTATGCACAGGGTTCCGTTGAGACTTTTCAGGTAAGGAACCCCAATAAATATAAGTCTGCTCATATTTGAAAGAGGTAATTTTCGGACTATATTCATCTATTACATTTAAAAGGCTTAGTACTGACTGATTGACTGACAACACACACCCAACCCAAACCACTTTACGAAGAGGCTTAAAATAACGAGCGTACGTCCGTCAAGAAGTGTAGGCACGTACGTATGAATGGTATTTCGTTAATTCGCAACATTAAATAAAAAGGCGTGTTGGCCGAGTGGTAGGTGCCTCGACTTTCGATTCGAAGGTCATGAGTTCGAACCCGGTCGATTGATCGAACCAATGGATTTATCTGTTCGAAAATTATACGTGTGCATTAAAACACGTGCTTAACGGTGAAGGAAAACATAGTGAGGAAACCGGCATGTCATAGAACCATAGTTCTAAACATTTGTCAAGTGCACGAAAGGAACCTCTTCGAGGCGCACTTGAAATCCAATTTCACCACACTGGTTCGAAAGAACTAGTGACACGATAAGAAGAAGAATTCGCAACGCAAACGAAGTTCAACTAAGTAGTTGTTTGGTAAACCGAATTGACACTAACCTGGATGCTGGACAGGAACTCTGGACACTGGGTTATCGTTTTATACACCTTTTAGAATAGTTTTTTGCGAAATATGAGTTAATTCTGCATTTGCGTAAGCGCGCGATGTTAGCCGGCGAAAGTTTTTTTTTTTTTTTTTTTAGGAGAGGGGAGCAGGGATGGAATGAAGGAAATAGGGTTGTGACAATCGATTACCGACAAAACTGCGACATCCGATTAAGATAGTGACGTGAAAATTTGCCGATTCAATGCCATAATTATGAATACCAAACATGGCCCCCCACAAAAAAGGGTTCACCCTTTTTTCATAAAAATGTTATAAGAACCTAAGCTGAAAAATAACTGCTCATTAAAAGGTTGTATCTTGCTTTCGCTTTTACAATTTAAGAAAAATTAATGAATGAATGGACTGTATACAAATAAGGTTGCTAATTACTTAAAGTTAACACTAGAACAAACTACAAAAAAAATAAAATGCTTAAAATACCTAACTTAAATTAATGACTATATTTTAGTTAACTTAGTCATTGTTACAAGGCAAAGGACATAGTTTAGCGAGACTACGAATAAAATGTCCCTTAGCCGTTTTGATTTCTACTACACGACATATTGAGTCACGTCCGGGAAAAAGCTTTGTCACCCTACCTTTACACCAATGCTGACTTGGTAAGTTGTCTTCTTTGACAAGAACCAAATCGCCTATTTTGACGTTATATTGGGTTGTATGCCACTTGGCGCGTTGTTGTAATGTATGGAGATAATCATGACTCCAACGTTTCCACACATTGGTCACCATGTTTCTGACGAGTTGCCATCGAGCTAACAAGTTAATGCGCGGAGATTCGACGGGTGGTATTTCAGGTATAGAAACCAGTGGAGAACCAATAAGGAAGTGGCCCGGAGTTAAAACAGATAAGTCACTCGGATCATTAGACAGAGGACACAAAGGTCGTGAATTTAGCATAGCCTCTATCTGTACAAAAATAGTCGTAAGTTCCTCGAATGTTAAAGGCCGTTCACCGATAACGCGTTTTAAGTGAGCTTTGCTCGATTTGACAGCTGCTTCTGCTAACCCATTGAAAGTGGGACTGAGAGGAGGTGAGAAGCGCCATTGGATGAAATGTTCCGAAAAGAAACTGTTCAAAGTTGGATCTTTCATAATGTCTCGTTTAAATTTCTCTAACACGTTGTACGCACCTTTAAAATTTGATCCTGAATCTGACCAAATGTCTCTCGGTAGGCCGCGCCTACCACAGAACCTTTTCAAAGCCGCGAGAAATGCCTCTGTAGTTAAGTCGCTGACGACTTCCAAATGAACCGATTTGGTCGTAAAACATACGAATACACACAGGTAAGACTTTACTATTTTGGCATTGCGTAAGGCACTAGCTTTGCAATTAAAATGGCCAGCGAAGTCGAGAGATATCGAGACAAACGGTCGCTGAGATTCTGTGACACGATTAGCAGGTAAATCACCCATTTTAATCTGAGGAGGTTGACACTTCAATTTAAAACATGTAATACATTTGAAAATTCTACTACGTATAATGCGTCGAGCAGAAAGAATCCAGAATTGTTCCCGAAGGAGAGACATCAGAGCATTTGGGCCTGCATGCAAGTATTTGACGTGATAATAATCCACTACTAGATTAGTGAAATGGTGCGAATGAGGCAACAGTAGTGGATGTTTCGCGGAGTAGCTGAGGGATGAATGAACTAGCCTTCCCCCTACTCTAACTAGGCCTTTATCTAGGAACGGCTGCAGACGAATCATTCCCGTGCTACAGGGCTTGTTTGCCTGTAGGTTCTGTATATCGTTTTTAAACGCCTGATCCTGAACGCTTTTCACTAGTGTATGAACACTCTGTTGTAACTCCTCACTACGTAAAGGTCCGGTAAGCGGGCCTGTATCTTGATATTTTGTTCTCGATTTGAGACTGTTATGGACAAAGCGCAGTAGCCAAGCAGTCGTCCGCACTAGTTTGGTGAAGGAGCCAAAGTCCTCGATGTAACTATCATCTTTGTTTGTTACTGTAGCAACTACTTGGGCAGTTTTCTTTAGTCCGGGAATGGAGCTACGTTCAAGCTGTTCACATGGCGGTGGCCATGTGTCTGGATCCCTTATGAGCCATGCTGGACCCCACCAAAGTTCATGGTCGACAAGTTCTTGAGGTGTGATGCCTCTCGAAGCTGGGTCAGCAGGGTTAAGGTGTGTCGGTACGTACCGCCACCGTTCCGGTGATATTAGCGCTTGTATCTGACTTACTCGATTTGATTCAAATACCTTCAGAAGGTGCGGTTGAGTACGTAACCAACACAGCACGATCGATGAATCACACCACGCAAAGATATTTCTTTGCAAGTTCGTTCGTAGCTTAAGGCATTCAGATATTCGCATTAACAATCGAGACAGAAGGTGAGCTCCCGAAAGTTCTAATTTGGGCACGGTAAGCTTTTGTTTGATCGGAGCTACCTTCGTTTTGCCCATGACCAGATGTACAGTCACACTCTTATCTATATGGACGCATCGCATGTAAACGCAAGCCGCGTATGCGGACTCCGAAGCGTCACTGAAGCCGTGCAGGTCGAAATAATCAACTGACGATAATATGTGGCGTACTATAGAAAGGTTCTGCAGATGATGAAGATTACCACAGAATCGCTGCCAATCTTCTACGATATCGCGGGGTGGTATTTCGTCCCACGAAAGTCCTAACGTCCACAGACGTTGCATCAATATTTTTGCGAATATGACACAGGGTGCGAGCCACCCGTTGGGATCGTACACAGAACTTATCCGTGACAATATGATTCGTTTGGTACATACGTCGCTTTCCAAAGATACTTGATATGAGAAAGCGTCCGTTTTGGGGCTGTACTTGAACCCTAATATCTTTAATGACCTTTCGTCATCCTCAGTAAATTTCAGTTCACAGTGATCAGTAGGTATGTCTTCTAGCAACCTGGGATCGTTACTAACCCATTTACGAAGCTCAAACTCTCCCTTACTCAACAAATCAATCAATTCCTTTTTCACAGCAAGAGCTTCGGTCAATGACCTTGCGCCGGTCACTACGTCATCAACGAATACGTCACTGAGTAAAATTTGAGAGGCGCGCGGGTGTGTATCCCTACCCTGATATGCCAACTCATGCAAACAACGCATTGCAGCGAAGGCAGCAGTAGTGACACCATAACTCAAAGTGTTAAGTTGAAATTTTTGAATTTCTTCTTTTTCTCTGTCATCGCGCCAGACGATCAGCTGATAGTGACGGTCATCGGGGTGAACTAAAACCTGACGATACATCTGACGAATGTCAGCGGAGAACACTATTTCATGTAATCTGAAGTGGAGGATTATATCTACAATATCCTGCTGCAATTTGGGACCAGCTAATAACTCATCATTCAATGACTTCCCACCGGGGCCTTTGGAAGAGGCGTTAAAAACGCACCTTATTTTCTGTGTGCCCTTTTTATACACTCCGTGATGAGGAATGAAGTAATTTGGGGAGCACTGTGCAATCGAGGCTTCGATTGGTTGCATGTGGCCCAGTTCAATGTATTCTCGCATAAAGTCTTTGTATCGCGTTTCTAAAATCTCGTCACGTTTGAATTTATTTTCTAGTGATAGCAGCCGACGGATGGCAATGTGCAAGGTGTCCCCGAAATTTTGGCCAACATCATGGTCACCCTGTCGAAAGGGCAAGCGTACGATGAAACGCCCCGTTTGAGTACGCGAATGCGTCTGCTTAAAATGTTCCTCGCACAAAACATCGTTAGGGTCGGGCTGTTTAACCTGAGCTACCTCCTCTATTTCCCAAAATCTTTTCAGTGTCTCATCTATGGACGTTACGCACGTGAACGATTGAAGTTCAGTTTCGCGGTCGGCTACATCCCCCATTAAAACCCATCCGAAAATCGTATCGAATGCCGTAGGTAAACCATCACCCACATCTAGCTTCGGTCCGTTGAAAATCTTCGCACAAGGACCCGCGCCTAGTAACATGTCAATCGGCCCCTTTTCGAAAAATCGCGGATCGGCTAGTCGAAGATTACTAAACTTCGACAAGAGCGCACTATCGATGTTTGAAGTAGGCAGAGGTGCGGTAATTTTCGGCAGAACGAGCAACTCTACGCTTAGTGGCAACCCTAGCTTGTTGTTTATGAACATGTTCAACTGTCCTTTAGGATGTACTTTGTTCGATTCACCAACCCCCGAAATCGATATGTCCGTCTTATCATAGCGCAACCCTAGTCCCTGCATACACGATGACGTAACAAAATTCGCCATACTTCCGGGATCGAGTAAAGCACGGACCGAATGATAGGCTCCGCTCTTAGAACACGAAACCTCAACAATGGCCGTAGCAAGCAATGAGTGACGTGATTGGCTGAAACGCGGATCACACGAGTGTGAAAGAGACAGAAGTGGTGCCGCTGACGCCGGACTCGGCGGTTCAGGCATCGTTTCGGATGTACTCGCGCAGTGGGATGTCACGTGATTCTCGTTCTCGATGTCGCTCGGCACTTGCGTCGTGATGCTGCTGTGATTTGAATTTGCGCGGGGTTCATCGTTGAAACACAAAAGTGTATTATGTTTGCGTGAGCAATTTTGACACCTAGATCTTGAAAAGCAGTTTGCGACCCTGTGTGGACGCATACAATTGAAGCACAGATTTTTCGACCTAACAAAATCCGATCGCAACTTTAGGTCTAATGTTATGAATTTCGCACATTTACACAGTAGGTGTGCACTGTTGCACAGTGGACACGACACCGATTTTTCACTACCATTTTCTTTGTTAGGTACAGTCGACTCCGCAGCTACTACACTCGACGCGTAAGATAACTTGTTACTCTTATTGTTATTGGGCAAGGTGCTGTTGGTTGACCTGCCGCTACTCGGTTGACTTACACCAGTAGTTTCTAATGTTTTGCAGTAGCTGCTCAGAAACGATAATAGGTTATCGAATGTAGGTATTTTCTCGTGTTTATATTCTAGCTCAAATCTCGTGCGCAACTCGCTGTCTAACTTTCTTGTAAATATGTGGAGAAGCAGCAGAGACCATTCTTTGACGGGAAACCCTAAACTAGTAAGGCCGTTCGTGTTTTCCTGCAAAACGTTTACGAAGTTGCGTAACTGCGAAGCATTTTTGACTGTGACTGTAGGTAACGACAAAATCGTTGATAGATGAGTGTCTGCAATCAACCTTTTGTCGTCATACCGATTGAGTAATAAGTTACGCGCAACTTCATAATTTTCTGGAATGTTAGACAGATGTCTTATGAGGTTTGCAGGTTCACCCGATAGGCAACTCGTCAAATAATGTTTTTTCCGTACGTCACTCAATTTCTCGTTGTTGTGTACTAACGAGTCAAATAAATTGAGAAAGCTATTGAACTCGCAATAGTTTCCCGTGAAGCGGGGCAATCCGATGTCCGGTAGGCGACAGTTTGTTTCGTTTGCTTTGCTTGATGAACAGTGGGAAGTCAGGCCGATAGGTATGCTAGCTTTGGAATCGACATTTGGCTGGGTTGCAAATGTGCTTAATTTGTACCTAACTTCCACACACTGTTCCTCGAACAAAGCAAATTTCAAATTTACAGCTTTTAATATGTCTTCGTCCTTGATGGATGATCGAAGATTTAACAAGCATTCCTCGACTTCTACACAAGTTTCTTCTATGCCGGTACATCGAATATGGAACCTAGCTACATTTTCTTGTTTCGTAAAATCTAATGAACTCGCAGCAAGATACAACGAATTAACTTTTTCACACAAAAACTCATACTTTAGCGTATTAATTTGACTCCGCGACATTTTCTTTACGTAAATAGATACCCAATTTTCACAAAGCTTTCAAAGGAAAATATGGCGTCGCTGGTTCGGCGTTTTCACGAAACACATATCCGACTCGAATGACCACAATTATGTTTGGTAAACCGAATTGACACTAACCTGGATGCTGGACAGGAACTCTGGACACTGGGTTATCGTTTTATACACCTTTTAGAATAGTTTTTTGCGAAATATGAGTTAATTCTGCATTTGCGTAAGCGCGCGATGTTAGCCGGCGAAAGTTTTTTTTTTTTTTTTTTTAGGAGAGGGGAGCAGGGATGGAATGAAGGAAATAGGGTTGTGACAATCGATTACCGACAAAACTGCGACATCCGATTAAGATAGTGACGTGAAAATTTGCCGATTCAATGCCATAATTATGAATACCAAACAGTAGTCCAATACAAAAATGAATACCTACTCAAAAATTATAACACTGTGTAAGAAGTAAAACAATTTAATGTGATATAAATGCTAATAATCTCTTCCTCCATTTTATTTTCGTCAGTTTAATATATTAAACCTTGTTTTATAGTGTTTGCTTTCTACTATTAAAAATAATAATTACATAATTTGAGTTTCTTTACTTAAACTAATAATGGTTTTTCCTTTTTCATACCAAAGTGAAACATGAACAAGATTGTAATGAGAGATCAGTTCATGTGAGAGCGTGTAGTTGGGAGTCAAAGTTATCATTTTTATAATCTAGGACCAGCCCAAGCTTGTACATGGGCTTGTACGTTTGCTGCTGCCATAACGGAGTATGTATAATATTGGTTGGGGCGGAACCCGACGCTGTTAGGGATGCCACTGTCGAAGCCACTGTTAGTCATCAGGTTGTTGTCAGCCACTAAGTGGCCCGCAGGGTTCGGGACTCCAGAAGCAAAGCCCCAGCATCGGCGAGAGTTGATACACGCGTTCCTTTCAAAGTAAAGCTGTGCGCCAGCGCCAACGCCTGCACCGTATGAGGAGATGTCAGTGTACAAGTTATTGAACATGTGCACTTCACCGTACCTGACTCTAGGGTTACGCTGGTGAACTCCGCGGAACCAATTCAACCAAAAGCTAACTTTAAGGCGGCCGGCATCTTGTGCTGCGTTGTTATCGTTGTGCCCAATCAATGAGACATGGTTGTGATTTCTGAAAATGTTGTTAGAGACGGAGATCCAGTTGGAAGCTCTCTTGATATCGATCAGACCGTCGTGTCTCCTTTGGTTCTCGGTAGGAGCGGGGTTGATCCATGGGTCGTCGGCGAACTCACAGTGATTGATCCACACGTGCTCACTCCTCTCGATATCGATGGCGTCGATTTCAGAAAAAGGAGAATTAATCATGGAGATGATGCCACCGTTTCCGTTGGGCTGTTCACCGGGTGCATAGGACAGGGCGTTGGTGAATTTGAGGTCAGCAATTATGACGTGCACTTGGCCGTTGAGTTTGAGTCCTCCTCCGAAAATCTCTGCATTCCTGTCACCTCCGAGGATGGATTTGTAGGGACCTACTGGTAGACTGACACCGGGAGAGCCTGTGAAGAGCGTGGTCAGGTCGATACGGCCGCGGACGTAGATGATCCTGGCCTCGGCGCTGTTGAGAGCGGTTCGGAGTGCAAAAGCATCCCAGACGGTCCAGACTGCACCGTTGATACCTCCGACAGTGCGGAAACCGAAGCCTTGCAAGCCAAACGTGTCAAATCTGGAGCCATTGTTGGCTTGGTTGCCAATATTAGTTGGCAGCGCCGAGGCGGCCAAGAATAAAGCAGACCAGACAATTAAATTCTTCATGTTTCAAGCAAAGTAAACTAAAGAGCCTTCCTATTACTTTTATAGGCCTATTTTTATACGTAATACATGATAAGTTCCGATAACTTATTGTATGATTTAGCTAGATAACCCGCTTGTCGATTATATACATATTACACGCGACTTTGCCTCTGGATCCATCAACGAAAAGTATTTTTAATATTAGGTATGTATATTAGAAATGCTTTTCGTTGTAGTACGTATGGTACCGACAATATAAAATTTGAAAAAATATGTAATATGGATAGACGACGCGGATGGTCGATAGTTTGAGACTAGATGGTATTGTGCAAAAATTCAGTAATTCAGTCATTTATTGCATTTAAATATGTACACTTACACCTTAGGGCTATGGTATACTTTACTTATACCCTGTTGGTGCCTAACTTTACTAATAGGAACTTAAGTTTATTTCCTTACATTTAATAGGTAGTATCACAAATTCACGATGTAATTGAATATACATTTAGTTTTTAAGATGGCACATTAAATACCTACTACTTAGATTAGTTATTTGAATGAATAGTTTATTTAAGTAAGTACCTATATTATCATCTTCTATAAATCAATTATTTTATACTATAATAAGAAATGCCCAAACATTACATTTTTTTGTTACTTTAAATAGCTAAGACACAAATCAATTAGTTTTCGACTATAAGAAGCCTATTTTCCGGCCATTATTTTGTAAATTAATTTGTTGATTAGGTACCTGCCTAGCCTATTATGTGTTTGACCCTCCTACGGCGAAGAAAAAGGAGGGATATGATTTTGGCCGGTATGTATGTGTAGTTATTTGATTGTAACGGGTATTTATCGCGCTCACCTCGTTTTTGTGTCCCGACGTTTCGTATACGGTATGTATGTGGGTTGGATCCGCATAGCACAAACGAGATTGGCATTTAATGGAGGAGGCCTATGCCCAGCAGTGGGCTGATGACTGAGGATGATGATGCTGTATGTGGGAAGATTGGATGGGTGCTTATCTGTTCCCTGATCACTGCCAAACTATTTATCCAAATTTGATATGATTTAAGGTATCGTTGAAAGAGTTTTGATCGTCCCCTGCCTAACCGGCATGGAACTTCGGCGCTGCCTAATGCGACGACGACGGTACGGTCTTTAGCCCACGGCTATCCTCTAAACATCACTATGCATAGCATATTACATTAAAATAAACATGCGAGTTGTATATTAAATAGACGATAAATATAAAAGTATTGCATACAAAAAAAAAATTGAGCGTGATTTTTCAGTAGTCGGATTTAAGTTTTATGACTTATTTTTTAACTAATTATGTTCGTAGTAGGAGTAACATTATTAGGTAAAAACATGCAAAATTTACTCACCCGAAACATGAGAAAAAAAAGAATATGTTGCAAATTAATGTTTAACACACTGATTTCTGGGAGTTGTCGTACAACAGATAAACGGAATAATTAATTCCCTACCTACATATGTACGTAATTATGGTTGACGTAATAATTATGGACTTTTCTATCAGATATTTTTATTTACAGGAGTATATAATCAAAGGATTTACGATTGTAATCAAGTACTTCATTGATAAAGACTTAATAGGTAGTACCTACTACATTAATAAAAAAATATTGATAGTTAAATTTAGATTAAAATTGATTGATATTGTCAACAATTTATTAATATCTATGATTTCATCAACTGGTAGAAGGCTTTTTGACAAGGATACAGATAAACTTTTGATAACCCATGTATGCTTCCATTGTGAAGCCAAGCTAACGCGTAAGCATTATAATATAATATGCTAACTTTGTTATTTATAGTCAGCTCTGCTTTATAAAACTTGGCAGTAGCACTTTATTGCACGTTATTAGGTAGGTAGGTATGTGTTATCTATCTTCGTCATGAACACATAACGAAAAAAATGTTTTTTTTTCTAACAACAGACAAGATACAACACTAATAACTTTACCTGATAGAAACCGACGGTATAGAGAAAATTCTTGAAAAAATGTACGTTGGTAATGAACTTCACGAGAATCTTAACCTAAAACGAATAAAAACAAGTTATTGTACCAAGAATGTTTAATGTGTTTAACATTAGTATATGTGATCGCAAGGTTGAAGACGAGTTGTTTACAGCCTGGGGCCAGCCCAAGCTCTGACGTGGGCTTCTACGTTACCTACTGCAAGTGCTGAGTATCCGTAATGTTGGTTGGGGCGGAACCCGACGCTGTTAGGGACGCCAGTGTCGAAGCCACTGTTATTCATCAGGTTGTTTTCAGCCAGTAAGTGGCCCGCGGGGCTCGGGACACCAGACGCAAAGCCCCAGCATCGGCGGGAGTTGACACACACGTTCCTTTCAAAGTAGATCTGTGCGCCAGCGCCAACGCCTGCGCCGTATGAGCTGATGTCAGTGTACAAGTTGTTGAAGATGTGCACTTCTCCGTACCTGACTCTAGGGTTACGCTGGTGAACTCCGCGGTACCAGTTATTATAGAAGCTGACTTTCAGTGTGCCGACATCTTGTGCTGCGTTGTTATCGTTGTGTCCGACCAATGTGACATGGTTGTGATTTCTGAAAATGTTGTTAGAGATGGAGATCCAGTTGGCAGCTCTCTTGATGTCAATCAGACCGTCATGTCTCCTTTGGTTCTCGGTAGGAGCGGGGGAGATCCATGGGTCATCTGAGAACTCACAGTGGTTTACCCACACGTGTTCACTCCTCGTTATGTCGATGGCATCGATTTCAGAGTAAGGAGAATTAATCATGGATATGATGCCGCCGTTACCGTCGGGCTGTTCGCCGTTGGCGAAGGACATGGCGTTGTTGAATTTTATGTCAGCGATTATGACGTGCACTTGGCCGTTAAGTGAGAGTCCTCCTCCAAAAATTTCTGCATCTCTATCACCTCCGAGGATGGATTTGTAGGGACCTACTGGTAGACTGACACCGGGAGAGCCTGTGAAGAGCGTGAGCAGGTCGATACGGCCGCGGACGTAGATGATCCTAGGCTCGGCGCTGTTGAGGGCGGTTCGGAGTGCAAAAGCATCCCAGACGGTCCAGACTGCACCGTTGATACCTCCGATGGTGCGATGGCCGAAGCCTTGTAAGCCATAAGTATCGAATCTGGAGCCATTTTTAGCTTGGCTGCCAATTTCAGTTGGCAGCGCCGATGCAACCAGGACCACGGCGGACAAGGCGATGAACAACTTCATGATTGCAAGTGATAGCCCAAGTTTCCTGCAATTTCTTATATAAGCGCAGTGGCTTATAAAAGGTGCTGTGGCGTATGATAAAAATAATATCAGTTATGATCAATCAATGTAGAAAGGGTAACAAAGTCAGATGTTGCTAAAGTATAATAAATAATCACGGAGTCTTCAAATCAAGAGTGAATAAGTTCTTACTAGGCACGCGTGCTACATCCTCGACCACACCGTCACTTAACATCAGGTGAGGTTGTGGTCAAATGCTTGCCTATTTCTTATAAAAATTGTTTTTTTTTGGTATTCAAAAATTGGTGGTGTATAGGATACATAGAAAACACCCAGAATCAGGACAAACACCGCACAAATGTTTGTCCTGAAGCGGGAAACGAACTCGCGACACTTGGCGTAGCAGTTCAATGCACTTTCCACTCGTCTGTGTCATCGTATGTAAAGGTATGCCAAAATGGGCTCATATCCAAAAATTGCTACATGTTTTCGAAATTTTTAGGTTCTTTGACATGCCGGTTTCTTCACGATGTTTTCCTTCGCCGTTAACGCACGTGTATTGTTTAAAATATTGTAAAACCAGACCTCCACGATACAGGCTTGACTAGCGTAGGGCCATTAGGGATGGGATTATATCCAATAAAATATGTTTGAATCTCTACAAAACAGAATACTCTACAAAATAGAGTTAATTGTAGATACACGAAATGCACTGATAAGTTAACTTACTTAGCTATTATTTAGCGTTAAGGATTAGGATAATCATTTGTGTTCTTTGTTAGTAAACAAAACATTTTTCATTTCATTTTCAGATCTGTATTGTTCTCGAAAAAAAATATTCGTTTATCTACAACCGTTGCAAAAAAATTTGTGCCCCACTCTTGGCGGGGCCAATACGTTTTACTATACCAATTAATGTACTATTTTGTACTCCAAACAGATTTTTTATACCCCCGTAGATCCAGAGATATTGAGGTCAGTTGCCTTACCTTGCCTTGTGGCCTTACCAGATAGCATGCACCCTGGCGGGGCCACCGGAATCTAATGGGATTTGATGTTTGTGACCTATGCCACGAAATGTTCCCATATTGTCCCCAAAAAACCCCTCAAAAGTTAAAAAAAGTATCGTGATAAAAGCTGATGATTTAAAAAAAATTCAAAGTTCTAACCCCAAATCTTTTTAAGTTGCTCATAAAGAAGTTTTGTCCAGTGATGAAACTAGTGCCAGAAGAAAGAACAAAGTGAGTACTTTATTTCATTCTATGACAGCTATTTAAAAAAAATGGAGAATGGAATTTTCTTCAATTTTCCGACAGTTTTAATTTAACGTTTAAAAACCGAAAATTGTAAAATTACGGTGATTATATGCATTTCTTCCACGCGGCCGTAACCTGGACCCTACGAGAAAGCGAGAAAAAGAGGATAGACGCTCTCGAGATGTGGTGCTGGAGAAGAATGCTTGGAGTATCTTGGACTAACCAGTCCATACTTGAAGAACTCGGCATCAAGCAGCTTCTATCGTCTATCGTGCAAGCTCGTATCCTCGCGTTCTTCGGGCACGTGTTGTGTCGTGGAGAACATCCATCGAGCGTCTGGTGGTACAGGGAAAAGTCGAGGGCACACGAGGGCGAGGAAGATCTCCAATGCGATGGACGGACCAAGTCAAGGCAGCACTAGATGGTCCTCTACACGAATGCACTAGGAAAACTGCTGTCAGAAATAAATGACGCCGGATTGTAAAGCGTGTTACAACCATAAAGATAGAACGACAGCCGAAAGTATCCGAGATCTATGGTTACAACCCAAAAAAAATATGCAAATTTATTATAAATGGAAGCGGTTGAAATATAGGAAACTTTTTTGCAGCAGATGGAAGTAACGCGTTCTTTTACCCTACACAATTTGGTGATTAGGCAAGCGATAAGTGCACCTTATAGCCACCGGCAAATTTATCAGAAAACGTTGCAATACATCAATCTGAATTAAGTACTAAGGTTCTGAAAAAACCTAGATTATATTAATTAATTGATATTATTGTGATTCACTCCATGAAAGTGTGATCGTGCAGTGACGTCACAGATAAAATTTGACGATAACGAATAATCCGTAGAAAAAACAGTGTATGTACTTACGTACCTACGTATGTAACTATACACCACCAATTTTTAATTACCAAAAAAAATAAATGGGCAATGCAGACGGGGTACTATGTTGTATCTGTGCGTGCAGTCATAATTTTGAATTTCTACAAAATGACGCCCGAGCCGAACTTTTGTGAGCTGGCTCGAGATAGGTACCCGGGTTGGCCAAACGATGAATAAAACTTAAATTATTATCAATAAAGGGTACCGCCGGATGCAAATCCATAGGAAAACGACTAACGGTAACAATTATCCGTTTTTAATAAAAAAAAATGACACTAATTCTGACAATAATATACAGTTTTATTGAAGAAATATCTACTTTTGTACAATCCGAAAAACTGTTTTCTGGAAATTATAAAAATACATTTTCGACAAAACACAAACACAACAGAAAAACTCCAAGAATGGCCTTAGTTTTGTTAAAGTTATAATCTACATTAAAATTTATTATAAAATTAATAATAAAGGTCAATATAGTTTTAGAATGGCCTGCTTGTTTCGATCAGTCTCGTCAGTGCCGAGCCAAAACCGCTGATCAAAGTTAGGTATAAAAGTTTCGGCTTCTAGCAACTACCTACATGAAACGATTCTCTGCATGTAAAAAGTAAATAAGCCTTTATTCTACTAGGTACTTAATTCATCAAGACATATTATGTAAAAGGCTAAGTCCTGATTAACCGGCCGATTGAAAGACAACCCACAGGCCAAAGCACTGGACGTGGAGACTTGAAATTTCGAGGGAATATTCGTCAAGCAGTGTAGCTGACAAAAATTAAATGAGTAGAGCCGCAAATTTGGTTCTCTAATCTATGCATTAGCTTCGATGCTCATCGCTCTGGACCAGTTTAACGTGAGTGGAATTTACCCTTGGGTTAAATTTAAATTATATAAAAATCTAAAATTTTCAATCTGATTCTGCTGACGTATTTTAATTATTATGTGTATTATATTATTTCATTATATCTATTTAATAACATGATAGTATATAAACTTTTAGGAATAACTAGTGTAGATAATTGTTATGTGCCGTTCTAATAATTTAAAAAACAATAAAACAATGTTTTTTTTTTACCTTTGTTTTTTTTTAATTGTATACCGTTAATCATAAAGTAAACTTCTGTGGAAAGCGGCACGCATCGTCGCAAGCGCAGGCGGAGAGAAAGTCGGACCTTGGTCTTGAAAGCGAAAGGCTATATAAGTATACACATTGTATAATATAATTGGGGGTATTGCACTGTGGAAGAGGTACCTATTACAGATTGAAGGTGCGTCGCCATCGAATTGTAGGCTTGTATTGGAAACGTAGATGTTTAGGCTACCTTCATACATATACACCACCAATTTGCCAAAAAAAAATGGACAATGCAGACGGAGTAGAGAAAATGCAGAATTTTGAATTTCTATAAAATGACAGAGTGACAGCGGCGCGAGTGCGGCGCCCGAGTCGAGATTTTGCGAGCTGGCTCGAGCTAGGCACCCGGGTTTGCCAAACGATGAATAAAACTTGAATTATTATCAAAAAAGGGTACCGCCTGATGCAAATCCATAGGAAAACGACTAACGGTAACAGTTATCCATTTTTAATTTTAAAAAAAAATCTAAAATTTTACTTAAGTTTTTTTGCCATATCTGTGTTCAGTAACGGCAACTGACCATGTGTATTTTTTTTCTGGTGATTAAAAATTGACCGTGTATTGTATTTGTGTTGTATTTTCTTATTGCCTCCATGTACAGATACAGGTTAATATTTTCACTATTAATACCTACAGTTTGATAAAAAAGCTATTGTAAATATGTGAAAAAGAAAATAAATAATACATTATTAAAACGAATAAAACAAAAACATTTTTTAAGCCTATCTCCACACAACTACAATTATAACTAGTCACAACCATTTCAAGGGTTGGTCATAAAAAAAAATAAGTTAAGTATTTTCGAATGAAGGATTAAGTTAGTTGAATAGGATGATGCGAGAATTTCCCGTTCCTGCACTCTGTCTCTTTCGCCTGAGAGTCACGTCGTTACGTAGAACTAGCATGTGCAAGTATGACGAGATGGAGCCTAGCTTCCTGCCAGTAATAGACTTAGGCTACCCGCGCACTAGGCAGCTTGGCTATGGCAGCCAGGCTGCGGCAGCCAGTTGAACATGTGACGATGAATGGGAACCCATAATCAGCCTATAACGTTCCCTTTGCTGGGACTCAGGCCTTCTCTCGGCAGGAGAGCGAATGGGTCTTAATCCACCACGGACCACGAGGACGTGGACCGCGACCGCGACCATCAGTTCGCAAGGCAAGGGCCTCATCCACTCGGCCACCACGTCCTCTATGGAAATCTGCGCACTAGGAACTCTCGGCTGCAGCCATTAGAATGCGCCTAATTGCAGCCAGAGCGAGTGGCTGCTAGGTCGAATGTATTTTTTTTTTTTTTTTTTTTTTTTAATTTTTTTTTTTTTTTTTTTTACCTACTACTATAATATAATATATACTTAGTCTGGCCATATATACTGTTACAATTAAAAATAAACAAAATATTAAATTTTAATTTGGAATCTGTCATATGATTGTTCATTGAGTTTTCTCATTTTGGCGCCAATATATTGTACAATATTTTGCGATATTAAAATGGAGGGGGGTGATAAAGAGAATCGAATCGCTGTAATTTCATTACACAAAGAAGATATGGAGCCAAATGCAATTTTGAAAACTCTCCATACGCTTGGTTTTAGTAAAATGTTTGTGTACCGGGCTATTAATAGGTAAAATGAGACCTCCTCTGTTTGTGACAGAAAAAGATCTGGCCGTCCACGTAGTGTTCGTACGAAAAAGGTGGTCAAAGCAGTAAGGGAAGAATTCGAAGAAATTCTGTTGGAAAGCAAAAGATTTTATCTCGTGAGAGATGAAGATAGCACCTAGAACCATGTCGCGAATTTTAAAAGATGACTTAGGACTTGCAGCCTATAAAAGACGTACTGGTCATTTCTTAACTGATAATTTAAAAAAGAATAGGGTGGTTAAATTGAAACAACTACTGAAACGGTACGTAAAGGGAGGTCACAGAAAAATTTTGTTTACGGATGAGTTTTTTTTACAACTGAGTAACATTTTAACAAACAAAATGACCGTATTTATGCTTAAAGCTATAAGGAAGCTTCCCAATTAGTCAACAGAGTGCAACGTGGGCACTATAATAATAATAATAAAAAATCTTTATTGTAAAAACACATGTAACAATGTACAATTATTGTTTTACAAAAGGCGGTCTTATCGTTTAATACGATCTCTTACAGACTACCTACCTAAAACTAAAACTAACCTAACCTAATACTAAATGTAACGACTTTGCCGTGGCCCAGCGCAGTGATTAGTATGTCAGTTGGGCATCTCCCTCCGAACTAGTCGGAGACTGTATCTCAGAGGCCGATGTCCACCTTCAACACTTGCACGGCTGTATACCATCGGCAAAGTCATTATGTTCTTGATTCGGCTATAGTACAGAGTATTGAGAGCAAAAACCCTAATAAAGAATAAAGAAGGTACGTATAAATATGACCAACTTAACTAATATAAGCTTATGATTTCTAGTAGAAGCAAGTATGAAATGTATAGGTATAGTGTTAATGTGTGTGGTTTATTGTGTAGTTCAGAGAGGCCTGTAAGTGTTTGTGTGTGTAAGTGTGCGCGCGCGCGCGCGTGTGTGTGTGTGTGTGAGAGAGAGTTTTGGTGGTGAGTGAGGGTGTGTGGGTGTGCTATGTAAGCGAAATGTATGTATTGTATTATGTTATGGTGATGTTGAAAGAATGTAGGGAAGAAGGTTATAAATCGGCGGGTGTTACATAGGTTTAGTGTTAAAAAGAGGGTTGGAGAGGTGAGTTTGTATGATTTGTAATGTTTATTTATATTATAATGTTCAAGACGGAGTTAATGGTAGAGTAAGAATATCAGATTAGGCGAGTGAAATAAGTAGAGCTTCAGTTTCATTATAATTTAGTTGGTAGAGCCATTCTGTGAGTTTTAATTTCATTTTATGTCGAGTCAGGGGATATATATTCAGGTGTTTGTTGATGCGGTTGTACAATATAGGCGCAATAATAGGGTAAAAGCGACTAAAAAATTTAGTTCTGTGTTTAGCGACATTACATACCCTATTTGATCGTCTCTTTGAACGAGTAAGGTTGAAATCAAACGGCAACGATGAATGCAGTCGTGATATAGTTTGGAGCACAAAGAGTTGTCTCACTGATAAAATTTTAAAGTCAGTATATAATGCAGCAGTAGAGTACCGTATATGGCTGCCTTTAGCTCCGCGCACTTGTCATAGTAGCCAGACGTATATTGTCCACATCGCACGACGATAGGGTCACAACTGGCCGTCGTCGATTGGCTACTATAACTGGCTGCTCGTATATTTTATAATATTTTAACTGCCACAGCCTATCTGTGCAGCCAGGCTACCTAGTGCGCGGGAGGCTTTAACAACTTGTTCCGGAGTCGGTATAAGGTTTCTATTATGGATATTCTAGTTTGACTTGATACCTTTTTGTTCGTGATGGTTTTAAAACTTGCATACTCTACCTACATACTCGAAGGTACCTACTTCTTAACGTTATTTACGAGTCAATAATTCTTTAGAATTTTGAATTGTGTTTTATGTGTGATGTTTCTCATCAAAATGTTCTGCTTATGAGTTGGACGTTACCCACAAATATTTTCAAAGTTTCACTGTCTTCATCTGTTACCTTAATATTAAAAACTTTTTATATATCTTTATAAAATAAAATTCAAATATCTTATATAATATTAAATTAAAATAAAGTCCTATTCATAACACGGAATAAAATAGTGATGTAAATCGATTAGATTTTTGAATCGTTTTCGTCGATTCGATCGATTGCGTCTTTAACGCATGACATGGCACTAGAGTTATCTTTAAATTTTTACTATTACACAAAAAACTAAAAAATACAATCAAACGAGACCAGTTTTCTCACGTTAGGTTGTTTAGTATTACACTAGTTTTAGCTGGATTTACCCGATAGTTTCATTCGGCTTTCTATGTCGTCGCCTTTCGCGATGTTTGAATTAATTTATCGTAAACATGTTTAGAAACCAGCACGTTAATTCGAACTTTATCGTAGGTATTCATATTCAGTTATTTAAATTTGAAATAAGTACTATGTAGGCAAGTATAGATGATAAGAGTACTTACCGTCTATCTCACGAAAAACTTGGTAGATAGCTAGCTACTTTACAATTTTTATTGTTGTGAGTATTATGGTAGGTAATTGATACGTTTTTATTTTAATAATCAAGGTTTTACAAAAACCGAGACAGCTGACTTCAATTGGACTGTTTTAATGACACACCACTACATAAACACCACTGAAAAGTCACAGGGAAGCAAAATACACAATTTCGTTTACTTGGACGACATAATTTTTCTGTTATTTGCATATAAAAACTAAACTACAGAATCGATTTTGATTAAATTTGTATGCGACCAATCTGAAGTATATGCTCACAAACCGAAAAAATAATTTTGAAAATCGGTTCATAAACAACAAAGTTCTGAGTATACAAACATAAAAAAAAAAAAAAAAAAAAACATTCAACCGAATTGATAACCTCCTTCTTTTGAAGTCGGTTGAAAAGGGATACAATCTGCTCTGCATTTTAACAAATTGTTACTGATTATTAGTAAGTAATATAATATTTGTGGCTGGATAATTTTGTTTGTGAGTAAATCTCGTGCCGGATGATTCTACTCTACAGATAAGGACCTTTTTCTCTAAACACGATTTACATATTTTATATTTTTCTAATTTTCTTATAAATTGTGATTCTTCAATATTATGTCACGTTTCTATTTTGATAAAAGTAATAAATAGTTACATAATGTCATTAATGTATTATTCAGTCATTCGCTCAGTGATACCTACCGTGGTACCAAAGAATAAATAATATTATTACATAAAGAAGCTGAACTCTTTTCAAAGTAGCAAATCAAAGTACGATATTTTGAGTGCAATTGTCACGATGCTAAAGTTCATATTGTTTTACTCGTCAGAAGCGCATCGGATAACATAAAGGCAACCGCTCCCACCAACCGCACCTACCCCGCGGCTTCCCTCGAGAAATGTCACTTTACGTCAGGTGTAGAGATAAGGGTGTGCGTACTTTTAACGCTCGAAGAAGAAGGCACATACACATAGACCTATAAAAGCTTTATAAAAGTATAAATGCTTGTAGGTACATACATGATATTTGTATTATAACACATTAGACATACGTTTTTATTAGATGCTTATTGGTCTTTTTAAACATACCACACTTGTAGCGACTTGGGGGTACGTAAAAACTGCGTAGTCATCGCTAGCCAAGTGGTATAACTTTCGGCAACATTTTGCCCGACGAAGTAATAGTTATTTGTACACCAAGGGCCTAAAGCAAGTAGCCATTTTATACTCGACTTAAATATCCACCCTTGACTTTGGCTCGGGCTGATAAAGGTCTCGTATAAAATGAGCTTCGGGAACGAGTTATTATAAGCAAGACTTTTCACTTTAAGGCCCATCCTCAAATCCGAATTCCATACAAAATGATTCGGACAAATACTCAAAAAGTACGCCGTATTATAGTAATTTCTTCACACTATTCGTTTCGTCCATGTTTTTTGATTTCGTCAACAAAAAAAGTGAAAGGTTTCATACATTAATTTAGATTTTATAAGTGTTTTTAAGTTAGTAAGGTTAATTTTAAAACACGTATAAAATCTAAATTAAAGTATGATACCTTTCACGTATTTGTCCGAAACATTTTGTATGGAATTCGGATTTGAGGATTTCCCTTAAATGCGAGGAAATTAAACAAACTTAAACTGAAATGAGTGCCCATTTCAAAATTCAATGCCAGTTTTACTTCCCGCAATCGTATACGAAGTTGAACTTTACGAACATCGAGCAAGTGTAAAAATAATTGACTTGCAACAGATGCGAAAGAGTACGTAATAGTTAGTAGGTAATTAGATTTTTTCACGTGTTCAATTTTTCTTGTCATAAAGTTGACGATCAAAAAGCTTGCATCAAAAATTGTGCGCCACGCGAGCCCTCGGCAGTTTGGAAGCAATTATTTCAAAATGCAACCAGTGGCATTTACCATTTTATGGACATTGCGCCATGTCCTGAGCACAGGAAGTGACCCATCTGACCAGCTTGGTATTCACTTGAAATTAAACGTGATACGGTTCTCGAAGTCGCGCGATAAGTAATATATTTTTATTTATACTATTATATTAAGTCACTTTCTTGTTGCCTCTGTTTATCTGTCGTTCCGGGTAGAATCTTGCAACTCGAATTTCAAACACTTCTCGATTGGTTATCTGCTAAAACTTTCAGGATACAAATAGGGGGTTCAAAACTATCTTGCGTCTTGAATGTTTTTTGAAAAATAATAATTATATGGATGTAATAAAATTAATTCTTATTATTTTTTAATTCATATCATAGGTAACTCATAGAACTCATCTATGCTGTAAAAACTGTGCTCGAGTAGCCACTTTTTAATATTGTTTTTAAATATTAGCCTCGAAGCTGCATATTTTATCTTCTCCGACAATCTGTTATAGACAGAGCTCTCTGAGTAAAATATGCTGGTCCAGAATATACAGTCGCCATAACCGAAATCGGTCAGGAGATCATCATTACTCTAGCATAAATACTTTGAAATCTTCTGTTTGCGATATAATACTAGTTAGAAATATTTTTTTCACGACTGAAAATTCTGATGCATCAGAATCGACTACTACCACCACATTCTTGTAAAGTAAAAGTAAAGTAAAGTATTTATTTATTGCTTGAAATACATGTACATTATAGAGTCTCAATGTATTCTACCATCGCGGGCATGCAATATTTGATTTACAGTATAAACACGTCTTTTAGTTAGTTAATATATGAAACAAGGTGGTAAAAAGTAATGTGCTTGAAAGTTAATATAACAAAGTAGGTATATGAAATAATAAACAAGAGCAAAAAAAAAATTGAATTTGAACGGTTGATTTTGCAAAATATTTTTCTATGCATGATTTTTTAAAACAGGATGTCAATTATCTTCAAGCAGATAAGCTAGGCCTTATATTGGACCTTATAATAAGATTTTTAGTACTTCAAAATGTAATTAAAAAAAACTAAAAATAAAACAACTTTTATCGCATCCGGCTTAGACTAACATGGAAGTAGCTAGGTTATCAAATTAAATAGTCAAAATAATAGAATTAATCTATTAAATTGTTATCTTTTATCTTAATCTATTGACAATTGGATACTTATCAAATAAAATAAATAAACGGATAAAGGGTTTTGATAACTCATGTTTTTATTCTAAATTTATTTTGCAACAGTAAATTTCATGATAACAAAGCATATAGTGACATAATTATTGTTTGAAGGAATTTGATTATCCTACCAAAGTTTTCTCTACCTAACTATATGAGTATGAGGTAATATTTGCACGATCTAAAATAGAACAAGGTAAAAGGCAGCATAGATTATAATAATAATAATAATAAATAACGTTTATTATCTCAAAAACAAGCAAACTGGTACATACTAAGTTACTAAGCTTATTAACTTTATATTAAAAAAAAAAATCGTACCACTAGTGAACCATGTTCTCCGCACTAGGTCTAGAAAGCCTGTATGGCGGGGTCACAATGACTCGCCGTCGGACTCTCTTTTAAAGTATTACATTAACAATACTTTTCCCATAGAACACTAATGGACCAAAATATCTCATGCAAATGCGGCATTATCGCTTAAGCGACAAAGCCCTTTTTATTGTATAAAAAAAAAAAAAAAAACTCATAACTAAATATTTTTTGGAAGTTTTTTGGATGTTTGTTGTTTGTTGGTTTTAGATCCCTTTTTTTTGGCGCGTTTTCAATGTAGAGTCGGCTCTATAATGATCTTTACATCCCGCTTACGCCGGTGGTATCCTGTGATTAAATACTTGTAGTTTATATTAAGGGATTATCTTAACTGGTTTAATCACATCAGTAGTTTACTCACGCACACAAATGATGTGTTTGTGTGAGTGGTTTAATCACAAGACAACACCGGCGTAAACTGGGTGTAAAGACAATTACAGAGCCGACTGTACATAGGTTCAACAGTGTGATTCAAACCTTAATAATTCTATGGAAGGCAGTATTTGCACTAACCTGATCAGCTCCTTCAGCTTGGTAGCAGCCTGCAGCGAGGCATATCCATATCTCGTGTACCGGGCGGAGTCCTCGGAAGGCGCGTTGAAAGCGGCGACGTACCGAGCTGGATTGCTGTTGTCAAGCCAGAAACCTGGTGGATAATAATTACTAAATTGACGACACCGTGGCTTAGTTGGTAGTGACCCTGCCTACGAAGCTTGGTGTTCCGGGTTCGATCCCCGGCCGGGGCTAATATTTGTGTAACGAACACAAATGTTTGTTTTCGGGTCTTGGATGTTGTGATGTCTTGTATGTGTCCACGCCACCTGCGACACAGATAATCCTAGTGCAGGGGTGTGATTGTGTGAATGTTTATATGTCATATGTTATGTAATTAATAAATAAAATCCTGTGGAACGGACCGTCGCGTCGGTCGTGTGGAGTGGATACGTTGACAATACGGAACAAAATTTACTGTTTAGAGTTTGTAGGTAGGTAAGTTTTTTTTATATGCATCTATTATTGTGAAAAAATAATAATTTTTTTTTGGACATTTCACACAGCGCCATCTAGCCCCAAACTAAGCAGAGCTTGTACTATGGGAACCAGATAAACTGAAAGAATACTTAAATACTTTTTTTTGTAAATACATACTATACTATACATAGAATAAATAGAAAACACCCAGACTCAGGACAAACATCGATATTCGTTACACAAATGTTTGTCCTGAAGCGGGAATCGAACCCGCGACCCACGGCGTAGCATTCCAACGCACTTGCCACTCGACCATCCGTGTCGTGAAATAAAAAAAAATGTATAAAAAAACAATTACATTTGAACTAGGGTCTCAAGCGTACCCGACAAATTATAAGGGAGATTGATCAGGAACGTATTGAGCTGCTAAAAAGGTACCTATAGAATATTTATATCAAATAAGATAATATAACATAGATAATGCTTTGATGGATAAAGAA
Source organism: Lobophora halterata (assembly GCA_932526365.1). Lineage (NCBI taxonomy): Eukaryota > Metazoa > Arthropoda > Insecta > Lepidoptera > Geometridae > Lobophora > Lobophora halterata. Next base: position 10,362,705 of record OW052012.1, on the reverse strand, counting down.
GTTTTTGCAAAGAATGACGGAATGATTTATTTGTCTGAAAGTATACATAAGTAGTCACAGATAGATCTAATAAATGCATAAAGTCGAGTCATACCTATTCTTGACTGACGAAGTTTAACATTTCGGTAGTTTTGAGGTTTTCCAATAAATGCAAAAAAATCAGCTTGTTCTTAGATTTTAACCATGTATGAAACAATGTAACATCTCACTCACCCATCGAATATAACTTTGGTTCCAAAACGCTGTAAAGCTCATGCATCTTCTTCATGCCGTATTCAGCTGCTTCTAGAATTTCCTTTTTCTCTCCATCTGTCACATCTGGATCATTGTCATCTTCTTCCACTTCTAAATCATCATCTATTTCATAATAATCATACTCATCATTTTCTGCAACATCTTTTTTATCTGAATCTAAAGCTACATTAGTTTTGGTAGAGTTATCGGTATTGCAATAAGTAACAATAATTGTAGAAACATTTTTTGTAGTTGTGTAGGAGTGGTTTCTATTAATGTTTTTTTCAATGATTGTGATGTTATGGAGGTCTTTTGTAGTTGAAGTATTGAACATAGGCATTAGATGTTTCAAAACTTCGATAATGTTATTTGTTGAAACGTTGCTTTTGAGCGTATTATTTGGTTCGATAGTTAGTATTTCAACATAGTTAGTCCTTTCCGAAGTAGTGCGTATCTCAGTTTTGTTTTCTTTAATGGTTTGTTTCACTGTCGCATTGATAACATCATTCTTTTCCTCGATTCCACTTTTAATTTGTGTTACAATTTTATGTTTTTCTTTATCATCTGCTGAGTGTTTTGGATGTTGAGTCAAAATAATAGCTTCATTCAATTTCATTTCACTGTTGCTTTCTTTAGTGATGTTATTCTTTATTCTATTTATGGCTGCTATAATATCATCCACAAGTTTTGCTTGAGTAATTTCGGTATTTGTACTAGTTATATTAGCTATAGAATGTAAAAAGAGCTTTGCTCTTTCACTGTTATTTTGAGTATTTGATTGATTTTTATTTCCTTTGAAAATATCTTCAATGATTTTGGAAAATGGACACGTCCCTTTTTGATTTGTTAAATTTTTGGACTTTTCATTCCTGACAAATGTGGCCATTAATGCCAATATTATGAAGGTATATTTATACCTGAAAATAGAAAATTAAACAATATAAGAATTAATCATAACGCGAAGCTTGCGAACTGACCTGAAATATATTTTTCCAAATCAAAGATACCTACGTATCCATTATCCGTGGCAACACGGTAAGTAAAACCATTTCATAATAATTCTCATATAGAGCTTCAAAAGTAGGTTAAATTTGCTAATCATATTAATGTATGAAAGGAACAAAATTGTAATGAGCTCATAGCGATCGCTACCTGGGTACTCGTAATCGAAGGTCAGAATTAAGAAGATGTAATTCTTGACGTAAGAAACCGCTAAGTTTTGAATGATAATTATCATCGGCTAAAAGAAGGCATCGATTGTAGTTCTCATGTGAATCTTTAAATGCATAAAACCTGTAAAACCGGTGAGGATACGGAGTTAGTGATATCCATTATGCAAAATAACTGTTTTGCCATAGTACCTTGACCTTTAGTTCCAATAAAATTGAGAGCTAACAGATCAGATTTATTATGATTAGGATTCATAATTTAACATATAATTAATTTAGGTAAAATTTATTTACGGGTAAAGAAATAAATTATGTATCAATTAATTTCAAGTAGGTACAGATTGCTGCACAGACATGTATTCACTCCGAAGCTATCACATTTAAATTATTCTCTTAATTTTGGAAAGACATACTTCTTCTGACAGGAATTCTGACAAGTAATATGACGACATTAATTTGAAAATGCTCGCGTCCACTTTTCTTTACAAAATTTAGAGTAATATAAATGTGAAAGCTTGGGAGTGTACCTATATATGTCTGTGCAGCTGACTGTACATAAGAACAGTAGCATAAAATATAACTTTACAAATGGTTTGCTTATTTCTTACTGAGAACAGAGACGGATAAGAGAGATTTGTGTTGTTAAAACACGCAATACGGCCAAATACTTGCTCAACAATATTTTCCAATACCTACAGTGTTTTAAACTTTTCAATTTCAATAAGATTGTGCTCATTAAGTTTTTGCAGGTACTTACCTGATTACTTCCATCTTATGTTAATTATCATTCCTGGATTCACTTCTGTTTTCCTTTTGGTATTTACAATTGGAACTTTTTTGAATGTGACAGTTCAATGGTAAACGTCAAAAGCTCTTCGCGGGAAAACTGATAACAGTAGGTAGTGTCTGTTGTGGAAACTTGAGGAAGAAAAATGCTATTCGCGCGCGTTGTTTCTTATTTCCCGGACGTCCCGGTCCAGCGTCTTGGTCTTATGGGCTTCAAGCTAGGACTAGCAGTTACGTAAGTCTGGAGGCTGTGATTAAAGTACTGTTATGAGACCTCGAGCGAGCGATGATCTCGTCGCGTGCTTGTTTTGTTGCGAAATAAGCTTTTTTCAGTCTTCATATTGAACGTTCGTCCGATCATTTGAAAAAAATAACTGTTTTTTAATTGGCCCGTTATTATTGGCTTGTGTTGGATACATTTTGTCTATTTTTAAGTTCTTTTTGATTTGCTTAGTTTTGGAGAATTAGTTAGCGCACTGATCACCATAGATAGGTAGGTATAACTCATAACTTCGCATACCGTATGGGAACCATAGATAATAATCTACCTACACTAAACTAGGTAAGTTTTCCCTTCATTTTTTTAAATGTTTTAATAGGTATTCAGCTGTAGGGGCGGGGACAATCTAACAAATAAAAAATCATGAAAGCTGATCCAACCCTTCTTGAGTTGTTACTAACTCGACTTTGTTTTATATAATTTAGACTAGCTGATGCCCGCCACTTTTTTTGCGTAGCGAATTAATGAAGTTCCTTACTTAGACCGCGCGAACATACCTTCGAAATTTCAAATCTCCGTGTCCAGTGCTTTTGTCAGCCAGTCAGGACTAAGCCTTTTATATAATAAAGCATTGATGACACACAGCTTGTTGGCGAGTTTAAAAGCTAGCGTGTGTACGAGTTAGCTTTCGGCACCTTTCGGGAAGGATTGTCAACAAGCAGATTGTAAAAAAGCCGATAACACTGGGAGAGTTTACAAGCTACAAGCGAACTCGCTGGCTTGTAGTGTGTAAAAAAATCGTGTGATAATTGATAATCGAAAGTCTACTTAGGTTCTAGTACCTGTTAACGTACATGAATAAAGTTTATTAGTGACAGCTTGCTACAGAATAACCGCGGTCTCGCTGTCCGGTCTGCTTCCAGCATCACATCACGTAGCATCTCGTGCGGTTGAAGACCTCGCCACGACAATGATATAAGAGAAAAAAGATTCGATTGCTTGTGATAATGACTTGTATGTGGCATAGAGCGTGGAATAGGCATGGAAATGATTGCTACTTCTATGTCATTGCCACATGGTAATATGATTTCATTTTGTAACAGCTCAATCACTGGTGATATTGTAACACACTGCTATTTTTCATCAGTCATTATGTGACCAATGTCATATTATAATGAGAGCTTTTCAATAAAAAAAAACAATAACGCTTTTTTTTATTTTGGTCACTAGACAGCGCTGCACAAAAGTCAATTGTCTATGTCAAGTGTAAACAACAAAATTTTCTGTTTTCACTGATTACATAAATTCCATGATTTTTGACACTTGCGTTTCATACAGCGCCATGTATCTTAGTTTATGGCAAACACTTTTTTTTATGTCTCATTGAAAAGCCCTCATTCTCGCATAACACGACGTTACGCAATCACTCCCACTCACAGACAGCACACTACTGACTGAATGTTATAATTATTAACGATACGATTCGAATGAAATTGTGAATTGTGACAAGTATCATGACATCACAGCGTCCTCCGGCGTACGAAATTGCCTCATGGGGCGTGCCGCTGGGCGGATATCACCGGTGATTTTATAACAGACTTGGTCTCAGAAAGTAACAAGTGTTATGTGTGATCAGTTTTATACCATGATAAATAACATGTTACTCGGTATACCTACTTTCCATGCCTAGCGTGGAATATACACCATAAATTTTTAAATACAAAAAACTTACATGGCGAATGCAAAGGGGTAATCAGTTGTATCTGTGCAGTCAGAATTTTGGATTTCTACAAAATGTGCGAGTGACAGCGGGGCGAGTGCGACGCCCGAGCCGAGCTGCAGCGAGCTGGCTCCAGCTAGGTACCTACCGGAGTTTGCCAAACGATGAATGAAACTTAAATAATTATCGATGATGCGTACTGATTGACGTAAGGCCATAGAAAAACGACCAACAGTAACAGTATTTCCAATTTTCATCATATTTATTTTTGTCATAATATCTGTGTTCAGATGGATTTTATAAGTAGGATGCAGATTATATGTTTTTTTTTCTGGTAATTAAACCTTTGGTGTATATGATTGTATTGATTGATTAAAAAATCTTCGAGTTTCATCACGTGCGGTTGAAGACCTCGCCGCTACAATGATGTAAAGGGAAAAAAGATTCGATTGCATGTGATAATGACTTGTTTGTGGCATAGAACGTGGTATTCCACGTGGTATAGAGGTGGCAACAAGAAATGAAAAAATAATTATTTAAATTAAAGTTCACGCCCCCACATTTACCATAGCTTCTCCCTAGCTTCAAAGATTTGCTGGAATAAAACTCTTGTTGGGTTTAAACTCGTCTTTGTACGTGTCTTTTCTATAATTTTTTATAGTATATCTATATTGTGAACAATAAAGAATTACAAGAAATGTAGATTTACATTTAATAACCACGTTTTATGTTTTTGCTCTAAATCGCTTTCTTATGATATAGCGATTTTTATGATTTTAGAATTCATTGTCATCCAGTTGTGAGCTACCCTGAAAGTTTCAGCCGAAAGATTTTGATCGCGATCCTAGACATTCGAGTTGCAAGATTCAACCCGAAACGACAGACAGACAAGAAAGTGACTTATTTAAAACGTGGTTAGAAATAATAAAAACTATTTTGTTGAAAAACATACTAAACTCTACCAAAAAAGTTATAAAAAATTACAATTATTTTACATTTTCAATAAAAGTATGTATAATATTATGTTGGTAGAGTCACTATGAAAAGAAGTGTAGAGATAAGCTGTGCGATAACTGAATAATATATCCATTAAAATTATAGGAACTTATTAAAAACATATAGGTATTATGATATCATTATGTACGCAGCCATCAGATATTGAGTTGGAGCAGTTGAGCTACCAATTGATTACTTTTGTAAAATTTAGTTTTAATCAGGGAATATCATAAAATTAAATAGTAGTAACCAAAACTTTTCAACTTTTTTTTCGACGCTTTTTTCCTTTTCTAAGTTTCTTTGAACACTCTAATTCCGTCTTTGCGTAGAAATCATACAAGTGTGACTGTAAAGCAATATGTATGTATGATTGACCGACCAATTTAAAAATCAGTGGGAGGTTAGCGGTAAATTAGAAATTTGTTTAATATAATTAAAAAAAAAACAACTTATAACCTGAGTATGTACCTAAAATGAGCTTCAATTGAGTTTTTTGTTAATTTCGGAAGCAAGTTGGGCAACGCAACGCAATAACGTTGATAGAATAGGTACCTACCTATAGCTAGCTAACGAAATGTTCTTTCTTTAGAGACTGACCATCCAAATGTGTCAAAATGGACGAGCGCTTTAGCAGAGTTGCACCGGCCTTTGTAAATCAAAGTCATCAGGAGAGCGTCTAGCTCGTTTCGTTGTTCAAATAAACGTATAATTTTTTTTTTCGAATTTAAGGGTAGTCCTCAAGGCAAATTTCTATACAAAGTGTTTCGAACAAACGCTCAAAAAGTACGCCGTATTATAGTAATTTCTTCACACTATTCGTTTCGTCTATGTTTTCGAATTGTGTGAACAAAATTTTTTAAGGTTTCATACTTTAATTTCGATTTTATACGTGTTTTAAAATTCATGAAAACTCATGACTACTAATTGGCATGTGACTAATAGGTACTAATGGCGAGCTTAACCTTAACAAGAGTTTTTTTCCAGCAAACCTTAGAGGCTAGAGAGAGGCTATGGTAAATGTGGGGGCGTGTACTGTAATTTAAGTAATAATTGCTTAATTATTAGAAGAAGAAAAATATTTATAATATTTAATATTTATAAATATACTTGAATACCTACTTATATCAACAAATTATATAAATATATTTAGTAATAAATCCGCTTAATTTCTAAACAAAGGTTTTAATTAACTTAACTTTAGTTCAACTAAACCAAAGAGTCAACGAACAGAAAACCAAAGTTTAAGTAAACGAGAGACTCTCGTTTCGAACTTCGGCGAGTCCACACCTCCTGATGATGCCTCGTGTAGAGGCGAAACACGTGTCGTATCTTTAAACTTTGGTTTTCTGTTCGTTGACTCTTTGGTTTAGTTGAACTAAAGTTAAGTTAATTAAAACCTTTAGAAATTAAGCGGATTTATTACTAAATATATTTATATAATTTGTTGATATATAAGGATTTCCGCAAAGTAACGCCTGAATCAATAAATTACCTACATATAATAAATATTCTCCGTTAGTGACGTGATAGTCACACAACTTTTGACCGATTAGATACGATTCTTATACTTTTTCTATGGAAATATTGTTATGGACGCATGATACTAGCATCACTTATTTGAAATGACGTTGTCAGTAATTTAGGTGACGGTCACCCATCATGTTAAACCGCCTCACGTCCACAAGGTGCCATACCGTTTCTTAACACACCTTGGACTATCAAAACGAGATTTACATATCAATATATCACAGTACAAACTTGAACGACAACTATCATCGTATTTACTAGATATTTTTCAGTCAACAACCGGAACACAGCAATACTTTTTTTTGTAAACAAGTGACGAGACGTCTGCCCATGAACAGAACAGTGCTACACGAAACTTTAATTCACATGGGCCGGTGCAGCATTGCTAATAGGGCTCGTCTACTTTGAGACATTTTGATGATTACCCTGTATATTTACAATGTGCTTATTATGCTCTTTCTTTTGATACCCCACACGACTAGTATTGATTTTATTTCATACAAGATCTACGATAGAATGACGAAGTTATCCTAAAAGTAGTAATTTATTCGACGACGACGATTTTACCTAGGTAGTTTGAAATATGGAACTTAAATTTGCATAAAAATGGTTCTAATGACGAATTTACCTCAACCCCAGTCTCGAAAGCCCAGTAAGTAATTTCACTATTAATGCTTGACGGCAGAATATCTGGCACAGTGTTGGTTTGTACCCATCTAGACGGCATCCTGCAGAGGACGCCCCGGAATAATAAATAAATAAAAATATACGTCCTTGTTAAATTTCACGCCTATCAGTTAAGTAGTTTCAGCATGATCGAGTACCAGAAATCCATCCTTATAACATGTCAAGCTTTGGTCGGTCTATAATAATAGTGGCTTCACACGGGCTGTGCTAACACGCGCCGTGCCGCGCCAAGGTCATCTATTCTATCTGTACGGGCGAGCGCGCGCTGCGGACGAGTCTGTATCACGCCTTCTCACGGCCTGTTTAAGCCGTATTTAGCGCTCGACCTACCGTCGTCGGTGCGTACGTCGGTCGCGCTTGTTATTTGTACGAAAATTCACGAGGTTACAATCTGTATTGCACTGGAGCCGTTCATATGTTTAATTAATATAGCTCGACCGATGTCAGCGCTGACCGTCGGTCGAGCACTAAATAAGTCCTTAACCGACAATATGCGTCCGCCCGGGCAGCCTCGCTTCACACGGCCTGTGGCGCGGGTGCGGGTGCTAACAGGTCATGAGAAGCCACCATAATATGTGGGAAGTAGGATTTAGGTAAGTATTAAGGGGGGTGCCATGAAATAGATTTCGTTTATTCTTTAACTTAGGTACTAATACATTTCGTACAGCTTACCCATTATCTTAACTTAGTTTACATTGTTCTGTTAAAAATTTCTTATGACCTAAATAAAACATTGTATAAAATATAAAAATCTAAATCGATATGGACATTACATGCACATTTAATCTGTTTCCGAGATCACTCCTTAGCTTCCATATTTTTTATCACTCGATCGTTATCTGGAACTGAAAAAAAAATTACTTACTTTATAAATTATAATTACTTACTTATCTAGTAAGTAGGTTATATAATAATTGTTTGTTAGTAAAAGTATCAACTAATCTTTTTTTGTTCCTATCTTTCTTATGTATCAAAATTACGTGAATATTTATTATTATAATAATTATGATAAGGTGTCTTATTATATTTAAATTACATAATTATACATGATAATATGCAGGTACCTGCCTACACCACAGGTTTTTAGTAACAAAAAAAATTGGTAATGCAGAAGGGGTACTACTTTGTATCTGTGCAGTCAGAATTTTTGGTTTGGTTACTACAATACTATGTCATTACATACAGTGGTGGCCATATAATTAAGAACGCTTATTTATAGAGAAAAAAATATCAAACTAAGAAGTATAACTAACTGTTTGTATTATTTGTATTTCACTCGGTATCGCAAAACGTTACCATACTAGCCGTACATTCGATGATACACATGATTTGCTAAAAAATGAATAGGTAAACTTTTTACACTAGATCTAAACCTACTATTACTACTTACTGGCTGGTCACATAATTAAGAACGCTGAATAGTTTTTTATATATTCAAATTTAAATAGAGAACTCTCTATGGCTATGAGGTTGTGTAGTTCACTATAAATTCGTATAATTTTGGCGCCTAATAATTTAATAATTGCTTCTTAGAAGTAACTACTTCTAAGAAGCAACAATAACGACACATGACATGACTCAGACAAAAAAATTCTGTAACTTCAAGTCGTTCTTAATTATATGACCACAACTGTAGTAGCGCAGCGGGGCGAGTGCGGCGCCCGAGCCGAGCTGCAGCGAGCTGGCTCGAGCTAGGTACCCAAGTTTGCTGGCCAATGAATGAAAATAAATATTGATATACCTAAGACCATAGAAAAACGACTAACGTTAATACTATGTCCAATTTTTACCATTTTCACCAATTATTTATAATTTATAAGCTAAATACAAGGCTATTTTAACATGATTTATTGATCAAATCGTAGGTACGAGTAAGTGCTAAAACTGCCATCTCGTGAAAACTCACAGAACTGCATCTAGCCATTTCAAACAGTTGACAGCGCTATCTAGCCGACGACTATGTAACTTGACAACGCCATCTATACAAAACTGTTGCAACTAAAACTCACCTGTCTGCTGCTAGATGTCGCTAGTGCGTCCGCCGCGCTTCACGCTCGACTTTGTCTTGCCTCTTGAGGTCATTGATCGATGTAACGCTGCCGAATAGCACTTTCGCTGTCATTTGCTGCAACAGACGTTGATTGGTCATTAGTAGATGAATAGCTTCTGCTAGATTACCAATAGATTGGCCATCACGTACTTAGACCTACCTGCCACAGGTAGGTAAGTTTTTATAGGTTATGTTATTATTAGGACTAAAGTAAACGGCACGGCCGGCGTAATATTAACGACGACTCGATTGGTCGAGTGGCTAGTGTGTCGGAGTGCCACCCTGCGGGTTCGATTCCCGCTTGTGTGATGAACATTGGTGTTTGTCCTGAGTCTGGGTGTATTAGTTCTGTCTGTCCCTCTGTTACTGACGGGGGGACAGATATAACTTTTTCAATTTATAAAAGTTCCAACTGTCACCCTGTTGCTGAAAGGGGTACAGATTGAACTTTTTTGGCTCATCTGTCACCCTAGGCGGACAGAGCAGGGTGACAGATGGGAATAATTAGTTTTCTAGTGTTTATTTATTATAAAATAGACACTAACAAAAATAGATAATAAATTTTAGGTGTCCCTAAATTCAACGATAAGCGGGTAGTGGATGGTAGGTCTGGTCGTGACTCCAGAAAATAAAAGAAAAAACATTTTTTTAAATTTTATTATAGTATAATTTATTTTTCTGGCATTCTCGTATTTTTAAGGGTGAATAACAGTATTTAGGTTGCCCATGCAAAAAACAATTCATAGTATTATTTGAAGAAATGGGGTCATGGTAATTAAAAGTATCATAAGGGGTGTAAATTTACGAAGGATTTCATAAACTGTATTCATATTGTAATAAAAAAATATTTTTACTTTTTTTTCTTATTTTTTCTGGAGTAGTCAAGACCAGGCCCACCATACGCTACCAGCTTATCGTTGAATTTAGGGATACAATGTATAATCTGCTTCCCGTAGTTCGGTACAAGTTCTGCTCAGTAATAGGCAAGCTTGATCTCTCGATATTAAGAGAGACCCTTAGTTCGTCTCGTCTTATTTACATGAAAAAAACATGATTGTAGCAAATAAATGACGTGTAGGCACTTATGCCTAGATCACACGTACCGATTACTTGGCCGAGTACTCGGTACGTATAAACAAAACATGCGCCGAGTGCTTGGCTGAGCGAGTGATGTAAGCTTTCACTGTCTCGGCCGAGTACTCGGTAGGTGTGTGATCTAGGCATTATTTTAAGACTACGATCATTATTCACAAAAGCACAAAGTTCAGTTTTGAATAAATTATGCATCAGATTCTGTCTCGACCATTCATATTTCAATATCCATCCCGCAAGATTTATGAAAAAAGGACTCCAATTTTGGACACGATCCCTTTTCTATAAATCTCTTATTTTATGTCCAGCTAAATATTTGAGAAGAAGCCAGATTTTCACCTGATTTGATTACGTAGAGGTTTTCTAGCCAGAAGCTATGATATTAGATTGGAGTAGGTATAGATTACAACATTTTGTAGAGTGCTTATACATATAACCACGAATGTTGATGTTGTTACTTTAATATATAATTTTTTGATTAATTATTGAACTGTGTTTTATTTTTCGATAAAAAAGATCCATATTCCATTAAAATCTAGAGTTACCTACTGTCTTGCATGTTCTCTACAATTCTGTAATTCTGGAAATCGTTTTTCGGATCCTGGCGATACAGCTAGCCTGTATCGCCAGGATCCGAAAAACGATTTCCCTAGTGTGGGGTCTATTGGTTAAACTCCTACTATGTAACCTGTTTTCGAAATAAATATTTTGTATTTTGCATATGACGAAATTAACTACAATTTAGGTAAGTCTTTTTCATTCATAAAATATTTGAGCAATATCGATTTATTGCCAAGTTCGCTTTTTGCGAATTTAAATCGTTATGAAAACGAATTCCTAATGGGAAATCGTTATAGTAGGTAGCGGGAAAATCGTTATCGTAGGGTATCGTATCGATTTATAATCGAAAAAATTTGATTCTCACCAACAATTCTACCGAGTATTGAAAATGTTTCGACATTAACCTTTAAAATACTTAATAAGAAAAAAATTGCGATTACACAGGAAGATTATCAAATTATTGATAAACATTTTGGCAGAGTAAATAATATTGCAGAAATGACAATAATTGGAAGAAACGTGTGTTCAAGCGTGTGGAAATTGGAGCGGTTGTTCTGTCGACATTAACGACTAACGAACGAGGCTCAGCCCGATCAGGTGAGCCATTATCGTTTATGGAGAAAGGCCCTCTTAAGGCGGGGATTGCAGAGCGAAGATAACGCGCGATTTTTATCATATTTTTTTGGATAAAGATTTCTTTAAAATTGTTCAGTGTTAAGATTTTTTTATTGCAGTTATTTACTAAAAAGCAGTAAGTTTTTTATAATTTTTAGCTCTGATCTAACGTGTGTTTCCAAAATTAGTAGAGAAGATTACCTACTTGCGTTTTGACTAAGAAATATTACCTAATGATTACCTACTTAATAGTAAACTTAAGATACAAGTAGAAAAAAAAAAAAAAACCCTTCGAAGTTAGTGAAAACGAGTGTTAATTAAGTATTATAATGTACTTGTGATTTTTTCATCTTCGATTCATATCAATTTAATTAGTCTCTAAACCTTCTAAAATATTTAAGCCTATAATTTTGTTGTGATGTGTTTTGTGCATTTAAATAAATAAAAATAAGCACCACTATATTTATCAACAAACATTAAGAATTGATTATCTTGTCACTGCAATCATTTTGCATCTTACGCAACACTGACATCGGACCTGTATTGATGAATACTTAATTTGAAATGAATATTCAAGAAAGCTGCCCCTTTACGGTTATTTTACATGCTGCTGATCGCTACTGCTCTACATTTTATAATTATAAGGGCGCTTTTCCACCAACGCATTCGGATACAAATGCGAAAACGACATATCTTTCAGTTGTATAACCGCGATTATCTTAAGCTTGGCTCGCTTTAACTATAGCGAGAATTATAAAGTTGCATCCTTATTAGCTGCAACGAAAAAGGACGCAACTATACAATTTTTTCTATACTTTGAGCGAAACATAGCTTATGAAAAACGTTGTCATACCTACAACTATTGATTAAAAAAATGTGTTCCTATAGAACACCAAGAGTGACAGTGTTAAATCGTGATGGATGATTTTTTTTTGGATTTTTTTACAATTAAATTTATTAACAATGAAAAAAGCCTAGTAATTATTTTATATTAAACTAGCGCGTTACTTCTTTGTTTCAAAATTTCGGATCAAAATTTGGTAGAAGTAATTAGTAGTAGCTAATTTAGATCACCTTTTTTTTGCGCGTTTACAATACACTATAATAATGATTCTATACTTTACTTCTATGCATAGAACATACAACTGACAGATTCTTGTTTCGCATTCGCATCCAAATGCTTCGGTGGAATAAGGCCCTAATCTCAGGAGTCGTCGGCGAGAGTGACAGAATGGAGGCAAAACTCACCAGACGACTTATAATAAGGTCGCCTTTGGAACAGGGGCGGATCAAGGTCTGCCCCCGGGCGACAAGCTTTTGAATCTTGTTTAATATGTATTATTATGTACGAACAGCATCACTTGTATGCATCATCATTATAATAGCTTCATAACTTGTATGTATCTAAATTTTCTTAGGTAAAGAGTTTTCACTGTGACTGCTATTAATGGATAATACGAAAGTTAACTTCATTCCCAAAAAATCCAATAACATTATAGAGGTGAAACTTTTTGAGGATTGATCACGCCAAAATCACTGAACTGTTTGAGCTATATTCGATATAAAGTAATTAATAATCTGAAAAAAAAAAACAGAAAAAGAAAAGCTTGGAAAAATGTGAAATTGACTAAAATAGTATTTTTTTTTGCCTTGATTTAAAAAATCTATTTACTCTAAAGATTTTCGACCACGACATCATCCTTTACTTGTAAGAAAATGACAAGAATATTAAAACTCCAAAATGCATCAATTACCCCTTAAGTGAACTATGCTCCGGCTCTGCTTTTGATCCATAAATGTTTAAATAGAGTGGTCGTCGAGGACTCTGCCCCCACATTAAGATTGGAGCTCTACTTTATATGGGAATCCTTTTGGTAATAAGCAATTTCAACTTTTTCTTGTTTTGACGTAACTTTATCAGCAGATTCATATTTATGGTTATGTGTGCAAATGATCTAATCAAAACAATCTAATCCTATCTCAGGCACACCTTTATATTTTTGTTCTTGAGTGGAGACCACGTCTAGGTGAGAGCAGTGTAGGACGACCTTTGGCCAGATGGAGCGATGATCTGCGGGCTATAGCTGGCAAAAGTTGGATGAGAAGAGCCGAAGATCGGGCTCAGTGGCGCGCCTTGGGAGAGACCTACGTCCAGCAGTGGACGATATACATTTTAAACACCCTTGCGTAAGTAGATTGAATTTCATGAATCAATAAGCCCTGAAAAAATTAGAGCTACGACTGGTTTTGTGTTAAAATACCCTGCAATCTGATAAATTATCATTAATCGATGAATTATCCTAGATTACACACCTATTTGGATTAATGTTTTTAAAACAATCGCTTAAAAAGTTATCATAATTGGAAATTATCACAATCTCTCGTAAATTTATTTATTATCATGACAGGCGTTCAAGGAATTGATTATTGTACTTTGTGCAATAAAGCATTTTCTAGCTATCTATCTATTATTTTTTTATATACGAGGTTCGTGTTTTGATATTTTTTTAGCACCAAAGGATAATTACGAATAATCAGGGTATGTAAAAAAAACGGATATGTAGGAATAATATCCGATCTTTGATCTACTCGTATATCTGATATACAGTGAACTCTTCAACGGGGTTTGGTTGGCCAAATCCTAAGGTATGGGGAATATCGAAAAATGCTACAAGGACCCTTAGTGCCTATTTCAATGTAACTAAAACTGCATACTCAGATTTTTATACAACAATTACCTTAGCTGGGAATCGAAGCAGTTGGTTTAAAAAAATAACACCCTGTATTATTGCGCTATTATAGATCTGAGTATCGTTTATTTGGGTCAATTCTGGAAAGTAATGTTTAATAGAAAACTTATGGAAAGGTCTCATTTAAATAAATAAAATTTCTAATATTTTTTGTATGAAACGATTTTTTAAAAATCAAAATAACAAAAAAAGTTAAGTGTGTAATCAGATAGGTATTATAAAAAATCTAGCTGTTAACGTGTCTTACCATTACCATAATTGTACGAACTTATTGCAACACGCTGTATAAACGGCTTGCAACACGCTGCAACATTCGGCGGATGTTCGCTTCACTGATTACACGTTCGTTACAGTTTGATTGGATCTGACTGATTCAGTTTCTTTTACAGGGTGTTAAATTTTTAGACAATATTTATGAAAGTATACTACATTTTGCAGCGAGCTGGCTCTAGCTAGATGCACGAGTTTGCCAAGCGATGAATGAAACTTAAATTATTATCAATAATGGGTACCTACTATAGGTACCTATTGACGCAATGCCAAAGGAAAACGACTAATTGGAACAGTTGTACAAATCTTATCACATTTATATTGCAAAAAAATCGACCTAATTTTTTCAAGTTTTTTTGCCATATCTGTGTTTAGTAACGGCAACTGATTAAGCATTTTTTTTTTCTGAGGATCTAAATTTACGGTGTATAAACTAACATAACACCTATAACACCCACAAATAGATTATACGAGGGGGAGATTTTTTTTTTGACTCTTTAGTTCATACTGCTTTTTAGTACCTACTATTCTGTAGTACCTGATAATTTCCAGTGCTAGCAACCCCAGAGGGTGGGTACCTCCCCCCGTACCCCTGTGCCGGCCCGCCGTGATACAGGGTGTTGTTATTCGCATCTCTCGTCGTGGCCACAGAGTACGTCGACTTACAGTTCTGGGACATCCTGTATCTGAAATCGCAACAAAAATCTATTAAGATTTTATAATTAGATGGACTGGTTTTATTTATTTACGATGTTTCGATTATTTATGTGTCTGGAATCTGAATTTCTGAATTAGAGTTAGTTCTTTAGAGTTTGATTATAATGACAATCAATTTTGGTTTCGACATTGTTCATCATTTATCAAAGTGGACGAGAACTCTGGTCGAGCGCTATGTTAGGGTCGTAGCAGTTAGCACACATATCGAATCGGAAAGGGATCGTAACCGTATCGCCTTTCGCGTCGCCGTCAAACAGCTGTCAACCTAACGTAAGCACGAAACCAAAGCGGATCAGAAGCTCCGATACGTCGACTCGGCTACGGCTAGGCGACGCCACGCTTACGGCGTTAATTACGTTACGATTGACACACGGCTTTTATACACGCTACAAGCCAAGTTCGCTTGTATCTTGTATACTCGCCCCACGTCATAAGATTTTTTACTATCTGCTAGTTGACAATCGTTCCCGAAAGCTTACTCGCTCACTCACTAGCTTTTAAACGCGCCAACAATGTTCAGGATTTCAAGTGCGCCTCGAAGAGGCTCCTTTCGTTCACTGGGCCGGCACTAAACTGATTAAAGGTCGTAGCACACTAATCCCGTACACTAGTTCGATTAGTGTGCTACGACCTTTAATCAGATAGTAAAAAATCTTATGACGTGGGGCGAGTATACAAGATACAAGCGAACTTGGCTTGTAGCGTGTATAAAAGCCGTGTGTCATCGACGCTTATGAAATTAATTTTGTTAATTCGCAACGCAAACGGATTTGCGTGGGTCAGCTAGTAAACAATAATATAAAAAATGTAATCGCCATCGCTTGCCAACCGGTAATTAACAAAACCTGGCCTGTCCGAATCTGTAGCAGTGGTACAGTTACTAACGGAAATGTAATTCGAAACTGACAATTAAAGATGGCCAAAATAACGAGGTGGATACAATTTTATGATAAAAGATTTGGGTTAAGCTGATAAAAAAATGTTATGGGTATTTTGTTTGTTTTAACTGCTACTTTCGCATTGATGTTATGCGAAATGTTATGTTACGTTATGTTATGTGTGCGCACTTTTTCCTTTACTTTTTTGTAACGGAAATAACATAATGCAATCGAAAAAATAAAAAAACCTAAAAGAAATGACTCTTTTGGCGACATAATAGTTTGAGTTTACGTATTAATAAAAATATTTTTTTTTCTGTTTTTGCTTAAAATCTATTAATAACGGCCCGCTCTTACTTATAGAGAACTTACTAAGACCTGTGATGTAATCTACCTATCTAATGCCAATAAATGACTGAACACTGAAAAGAGTATAGGTATTTAATTTTAAAAAAGTGTGTTTTTTTTCGGATAGACGTTTAATGCAGTTAACTGCGATACCGGACTCTCGGTGAACTTAAAAGTTAGGATGGGGCAACAGCACAAGGAAAAGGTGCGTATGTGTGTCAGCTCAGACGCTGACTGAAGTATACTCTAGGCCCTGGATTATACTCCAGTCAGCGTCTGAGCTAGCTCCCCCTACATTCTAGGAAGAGCACTTTGAGATCAGCTGTCACTATTTCGAAGCGCCATCTCTATGTTGGTGAATAAAATGACATCCTATCAACTTAGTAACTATAGCAAAGGATAATCTAACTGAAAGGTGCGCTAAGTAAGTTGCGCAGTTAAAAAACATAACGTTTGTTAAATTCTCACCTCATTAATTTCTACACCATGTAAGCTCGATAAAAATTTCATGCCGATATTTTTTGTGTGCTGTTTAAATATGAGTATAGTGTTGCAATAGAACCTTTATTAAATAACTACATTTTAAGAATCCAAATTGCGTGTCTCCTGCCGCAATCCTCGTACTTCCTCAGGGGTCACAGAAAACCAGCGCCTCAGAAGTGGGTCATTACTTCTGAGGCAAATGCTGAGTGACTCTCCTTTTTGTTTACACTTTTTTTTCTCTTTCTTATCTTTGTAATGTGTGTTTTTTTAATTTTATTTTTTTATTTTAATGTTATACATACCTATGTGTAAGCAAATAAATGTTTTCTTATTCTTATTCTTATTGCTTTATAAGTAATTTCTATACGTATAAAATAATCTCGATGAAAACAACATTTTATTTTTTCATTTTTTTCAACAATACCTACATTGTTGCAACAAACGCAAAACCAGAAGCAGTAACATACAAAGTCATTAAATAAAATCACAGACATGAACCTTTTAAAACTCGTGGCAAATTCCGTTTGTTCTTGAAAATCATGAAATCGCTCCATTTTATTGATACAAAATTGCGCTCTTACAGTCTCAAAAATAAGGTTTTATAATGTGATTAAAATTTGCTGAATAGTTGTAATTGCCTCATATTAAATTGGCAAGACCCTTTCAAGTCGACCGACGAGGTAGTTGCACATATTTTTTTTTAATAATTAAGGTTTTACAAAAACATTCAACAACCGACTACCATTCGACTGTTCTAGTGACCGTAGGCACCACTAAAAATCACAGGGAAGCAAAATACACAATTTTGTTCACTTCAACTACTTTTTTTCAGTTATTTTGAATAAAACCTAAACTAATGAACAGATTTTGATAAAATGGATATGGGACCAATCTAAATGTATTTCCTCACAAACAAACTTGTTTTTTGATTTATTTTAAGATGATACAATAGAGAGTGAACTATATATTCGATTTATAGGTCTAACTCATTTTAGTCTGATGTGAAACCGTCATTCGTAATAAAAAAAATATCCGCGTATATACTTAGTTCTTAGCTAACTTCTTAGTAAGTACCTACTGTTTAGTACTTATTTAACGATCAGTGACCCAGAGGTCAATTAAACCACAGATGAAGTAAAACTACTCGGAGTGTCCGGTACGGATAGGATGTCCGTGTAAACGAATAAATTACTCGATTATCTGGCACAGTGACTCGATTCTGTGGCACCACTGACTCAATAGGACCCTGATAATTTGTCAAATGCTATAATAGAGATCTTGATAGTAAATTCCTTGTTAAGGCTAATCCTTAAATCCAATTCCATACAAAATATATCGGACAAATACTCAAAAAGTACGCCGTATTTAATTTTTAATTTCTTCACACTATTCGTTTCGTCCATTTTTTTATTTCGTCAATTTAAAATTAACTCTACTAACTTAAAAACACGTATAAAATCGAAATTAAAGTATGAAACCTTTCACTTTTTTTGTCGACGAAATCAAAAAACATAGACGAAACGAATAGTGTGAAGAATTTACTATAATATGGCGTACTTTTTGAGTATTTGTCCGAAACATTTTGTATGGAAATTTGCCTTGAGGATTCCCCTTAAAGTTAACGCAAGATCGTTTAACATACCAAAGCTCGAAGCTTATTGATTCATTACAGCAAAACTCTTTAATTTTTTTTTATTGGAGGACAGGTGGGAATAAATAGTTCTATCTTTCGCCCTATTGGTGACGCGGGGACAAATAGAACTTTTACAATTAATAAAAATTCCATCTGTCCTTCTCTTTGAAACAGGGGACAGATACAACTTTTTTGTTCCATCTGTCCCCCTAAGCGGACAGAGCAGGGTGACAGATGGGAATAATTAATCAATATACAAAAAATACATAAAAGATTTAGTCCTGACTGACAAACAACGCACAAGCCAAACCACTGGACGTGGTGTACCTACGACCGGATTCGAACCCACGACCTTTGGATCGAAAGTCGATGCACCTCCCACTCGGCCAACACGGCTTTTTACACAATTAACTAACTAAAAATGCTAAAACATAATAAAACTCAAATAAAATTATAGATAAGAATAAGCTTGTACTAAAAAAATTAAGCTTCAAGAATCCAAAGCTTATTTCAGAAAACATCGCATTTCAAAGTACTACGGACGTAGTTGGGGAAAAAAAATTGAGACCTATTTTAAAAGTACTGGGTATTTTTTAAATGTAAGTAGGTAGGTGCCTATCAGATAAACAGGAAATATAAGTGAAACTGGAAATTTGGCTGGATTTTTTAAAGCACCAAGTTGGGTTTTTACAGAGCTTACATATAGGATACAAGGTAAAGGATATCCGTGAAATAAATACCTAGGAATTAATAATTGTCTCAGGTCTTTGATAATTTTTTATTCGAATTGCCTTTCGAGTAAGTGTTGTGTGTGCATACTAAATCATCAATCAATCAATATATATTCACTATAATTTGGGTGTCTTCAAGGCAAGAGTGAATAGGATTATTCTAGGTAAGCGTGCTACATCGTCGACCACATCGTCACTTACCATCAGGTGAGATGGGGATCAAACGCAAGCCTATGAAAATATTATATTATATAATATAGTAAAAAAAAATATGAAAGGCGTAGTTCTGACTGACGAACATGCCAAACCACTGATCGTAGAGACTTGAAATTTGGAAGGTATGGTCAAGAAGCGTCATTACCGGTCGGTAACACTTTGATGAGGAAATAAAAAGTTGCACTCTTGACTTGACGAACATGAACCAACCCTCTCTCAACTCCAAATTTCAAGTCTCTACATCCAGTGGTTTGGTCTGTGTGTTATCTGTCAGTCAGTCATTGATAAAACCTCTTCGTTGAAAGACAAGACAAGAGCATAGAATAAACAACAAGACTTCTAGTGAGCGTAAGCACTACTGAAAAGTCACGCATTTTCGTTAACTTGAATGACATTTATTTTTATTAGTTATCTATTTCGATATAAATATAAAACTTTTAAACCGATTTTAATTAAATTTCTATGGAAACAGATAAAAAGATTTTTCCAAATCGGTTGATAAATGATGAAGTTCTGAACAAAAACACAAAAAAAATTACATCGAGAACCTCCTTCTTTTTGAAGTCGGTTCAAAAGAGGTCTCGATATGACGCAGACAATGACGTAAAACCTCGATCTCGGAAATGCGGCTAGCCATAGAGCTAGGAGTAGGAATGGACCGGTCGCGAATCGGAGCAATGGGTCGTCGCATCCGGATTCGCTACCGTTATGCACTAATTAACCGGACTGCAACTGGTTGTGGCTACTCTAATTGTTTGATGGTCTGTGGCAGACAATATATGATGATTGGACCCTACGATATTAGGCAGGTTCAAATTCAAATTCAAATTGAAATTTATTTATTATATGACAAAAGTTTACAAAGTATTCAAATACAAAAGTAGGGAAAAATAAAGGTTAGGATTTAAAGTTGTTCTAATGATACAAACTTAAGTTATTGCATACAAAATTCTCTAATTCCTATACTAGGCCGAGCCTGTGTTATAGTCATTAGTTCCTTCCTGGGTTTGAACAAATTGTAACATTAGTGTTTGCGGAGAGCTGGTTCCAGTGCACTCATGAATAAACTTTGTGCCAATATTCGCGATTTCAATATTTAGACTTACAAAAACTACCCACAATTTGTCAACAAGTCAATCAAAAGCGTCAAACAAAAGAGTGCAATACAAAGTACAAACCAAACCAGTTGTTGCTTACCGAAACTTCGAACTTAGGTATTCTGAAATTATTGAGCGTTAAAAACGCAGCGATGTACGCGTCGCGGCACTTACCTTATCTTGCCTAAAACTCGAACAAAATTATGGCCATAAAACGATAACCTTTGAAGACGCACAACTTAATAATAAATTACCCTCAGATATTAAAGATGTACACTCATTTAACGCATTTAAAACTAAACTTGCAAGATACATTACATACTGAGCGACCACTCACTTCTTCATAAGAATGTGTTAAATGGGTTTTAATTTATAAACTACAAAACGACAGCTGTAAATATTTTATGCAAACTATTGTTCTCAAGTAAGTGCCTTGTCTTTTTGAGAATAAACGATATTAAACCTGAAATCAGGTGCAGGTTTTCAAAGATCGATTTTGGTGAAATTTCTATGAGACCAATCTGAAAGTTTATCCTCTCAAATAAAAAAAGATTTTTTAAAATAGGGTTCAAACACCAAAGTTCTGAGTAAACACATAAAAAAAATCAGCTGAATTAAGGTTTATTTCGATGCTTGCTTACAAATCCGTGTGTTTAAATTAAAATACATAAATAATATATAGGTAAAAAATCTTTTCACACAACGCCACCTAGCTCTAAACTACAACGCCAGTCTCAGGATGAAAATCGGTTTATCACACAAAAATGTTAACTGATGTGGGAATTGAACCTGCGACACCGGCATGGTAGTCCTCACTTACCACTTGACTATCAGTGTCCCCAAATAAATCCTAGTTTTTACATTCGTCAAGTAGATATCCGGCAACTCGGGTTTTCCGTAGCGGTGTTCCGAATGAGTTACGTGAACCCGGAAGTAACTAGCGCCGTTATTTTACGATTGGCCTGACTTTGATGTTTTGATGACTCTGACGCTCTAGGTGCTATAGCGGTCAAGTGCCTTTGAGTGTCTGAAGAGAGAAAAGTAGGTTTATCTAAGTGGATGTACACATACAGGAAGAACATTTTAATTTTACACTGACTTCAAAAAAGGAAGAGGTTTTCAATTCGGTTTTTGTGGAATGTTGTAATAAATTATCTCAAAACTTCGTCATTTAATTTTAAAAGTCGGAATAGAACAAAAATGTATTTGAAAGTCCTGTAATATCAAAATCGGTTCAGTAATTCGCTTTGTAATCAAAAGAACTCAAAAAAATATGTCAGATAAGTATACGAAATAGCGTTTATTGTGTTTCTTGAAGTCGCAAGGTCTTAGGACAACAACCTTATTAAATTACAGCTTAAGTAAATAATTCTCAATATTTTTTTCTCTCCGAGTACATATGAATATGTAATTCAAAACTTTCAACTTGGTTCTTACTATTTCATTTAATTAAATACCAGCGCTCCCTAGAGCGATATTATACTCCTGAAGCTCAATGATTTTAATAAGAGTATGGAGAATCCAGGGAAAATAATAATTTCTTGTAAAAACCCACGAAGTAATTTTTAATACTGTGAACTGAGAGATAGCTAGTTTTATCCCTGAAAATAACTACAGCGAAAAGATGTAGGTAATGTAGTTTTTTTTTAAATTAATTGAATGTTGTACGTTGTACATTCTATTGTATTGTACGTCGTTCTTATTAGTTTTAGAATGGATATAAGTTTAAATGTGTGTGTTTGAAAAAAAAATTAGATAAATTAGCGCACGTATTTGAATTCCTGTAATCGAGATAAAAGCGTGCGTGTATTATCCATCCAGTGCTTAAGCAAGTTGCAAACGTATCGCCATATCGCGACACGCTACAGACACAAAATATATGTAAACTGATTATCGGCCACCGGTTGCCTTGTTCGGTGACTTGTGTGCGATTTACCTTAAAATATTTATGCCTATGCTTAATTTTCATAAAATCTTCTTAGTAGTTTAGATGAGTTTGAGGAACAAAAATCTATCTATTCATCATTACAAATTTTGCATTTTAATATTAGAAAGATCTACACGAGATACGTATCGTAGTCGTATACGCACCTCAAGATTTCGTTTTAGATAAATTGGCGGTCGCCCATCCGGTCCAACTTTATTAACTAGGAAGTCGGGGCCGTGTGAGAGCGGAGAGCGTGGATTACATTATCTACTATTTAGTTAGGTATATATTATGTATATTTTTATTATATCATCCATATTTATGTCTATTCAACGAAATTTAATAACTACGCATTAATCTTTGTATTATTTATAATTTTACTTTATTTTTAAAACTAGTTATATTATTTAGTGTTATTCTAAGTTTATACCTCTTTTTTTAGCGATAGTTGTGTAATAAAAATATTCCTTATTTTACTAAAATAAGTTGGAGAGATATACATCAAGCTGATTCAACATTAAAAGCGTGCGTTTACCAAATTATGTACGGTGCTCAGTCGACAAGCTATACCATAGACCTTCAAAAACAGCGAAGTTGATAATTGGTTCTCTAGCTTCTAATCTCTACTTGTAGTGCAAGTATCTGCTGTTTTTTTTCTTTTTCTTACGAATTAGGAAAGTTTTAAATAAAAGTTCTAGAAAACTAAGTAAAATGAGATATTTTTTGAAAGAAAGAAATAAATTTATAAGCTAGCTACCTTTATTTATACAAAAAAGAAAAAAAAATCGAGCCCGTTTTTTCAAAAGATAAAACCCGTAGAGGGTTAATAGTTGAGCAATGGTTTTTTTTTGCAATGTCGTTTCCGCTTTTACTGAGGCCACACAACTTCCTCTATCTAAGCTAAGCAGATATACGGTGGTCTCAGCCCTATTACCACTATTACCGAACCCCCCCACCCCGATGTAACAGCCCAGGGGTGTCACTCGCCACGCTCCTAATGAAAGATACGCACATCGCCTATCAATGAAATTTATTAAAAAACTTTTCTTCTGTAATCTAACGAAAGAAAAGTTCCTAATGCCTATTTGCACCAAACTGTCAAAGTTCGAAAGTAATTACTTTGCGCGTTAGAAAGATCTTAACATGGATCTTGCACCGAACTGTCAAAATTCTAAGTTTTTACATTTCTTGCTAGGAAGGTCATAACGATACCAATTCAGGCCGCTAAGATCTACCAAGTGAGTTAAGTAATTGCTTAGGTTTGGTGTAAGTGGGAACAAATAATGTAACTTCTTAGGAACTGGGGCAGACATAAGTCTAGATACTGAATGAATCGGCATTAAGGCCGACTTGCACCAAACTTTAAAAGTTCCTAAGCAATTACTTTACTCGCTTATCAGTTCTTAACGGTCAGAATCTGGACTGTTAAGAACTACCAAGCTAATAAGGTGATTGCTTAGGGACTTTGACAGTTCGGTGCAAGTAAGCATAAGTGAGCTTAGACTCTACTTTAGAACTTTACTAGATAACTTTTTGTAGAGAATTGTCGAGACGAGTGAGACGCTCATCTGATAGTGAGAGGACTATTTTAGATTACGTATTTAGGGTTAGCCCATAGATGAATAACGGTGTTCCTATAGATGGACAGTATCAAACCAAAATGGAGACGTAAGACAGGACCAAAAAATTTCAGACACCTTGTCAATAAATATGAAATATCTCCATTTTCAAATAATGTTTATTACTTTTTACGATGTAGCTTTATTAACAATGAAAAAGCCTAGCAGTTTTAACATATAATATATATCTAGCCCTGTTACTTCTCTTTTTCGAAATTTGCATCGTACCAAAATGTACTAGAAGTTAGCCAAAGTGGCTCCCTTTTATTGGTCGCATTTTCAATGTACTACATTGTGTTTCTATACCTTAATACTTCTGTGGGTTAGCCTTACACTTGTGAGGTGTGCTTAAGAACGGTTAAGAGTTTCATAATTATTTTCTGGATTAAATTGAAATAATAACGCATAAGTCATAAAAATGAGTTATGCGTCATCAGAATCAGTCACAAATCAATGAATCAGTATTTCGTTGCGACCTTCACGTGTCAACGAAAGCAAGTCAGAATGCTAAGTCACGTCATGTAATTGTAACTCACCCTAGTCTTATCACATTTTCTAGGTTTAAGATTTTAGAGTTCCTTAGGCATATAGAATATTGACTATATGGTCATCACATTTTCTAGATTTAAGATTTTAGAGTTCCTTAGGCATATAGAATATCTATAAGACCTCGAGGAGTCTTAAGTTTTTTTTTAATGTAAACAAGTGGTGAGACTATCTAGGCGCTCTCCTGATGGTTAGAGATCACACCAATGACTGCCCATAACCGTGACAGTGTTACACAGGACTATGATTCCCATAGGCCGGTGCAACACCTTGAGACATTCTGATGATCAGTCTCGAAAGCCCAGTAATTTCATTAGCTACAATGCCCTTCCAACCGGAACACAGAAATACTTTTTTCACTTATTGCTTTGCGACAGAATATCTGACTCTATGTCGGTATCCATCTAGACGGTATTCTGCAGGGTTGATTGTATAAGCCATAAAAATATCCTATAGGTACAGAAAGTTGAAACTGAAAAACCCTACCATCCTTGAGGTTTATTATTGATAACAACTGTTTCTAGCGTCAGTTTTCAAACCCGCTGTTTTTTCAGTGTTTCATAGGTGTAAGTTTATCGTTCTCATGATAAAATTATTACTTAAAAGCCACTGTGTGGACGACCGAGTGTTACTGATCGGAATGACCCCTTTATTGTAATGGAAGAAGTATTTAATAAAGTTTCAAATAAAAAAAAATATAAATGTGCATCACTAATATATTTATTAAAATAGGTAACACAAACACGTTGAAGTACAATAATTACTCGTAATATTAAATTTTAAACTTACTCTCCATATACTCGTTTTTTTAATTGTTTCCTTATATTTTTTTTCTCTTTTATTATTTTTGCTACTTAGTTGTTAGACCTTATTTTTATATAAAACATTTCAATATTTATCTTTAACTTTCTTTCTTTCTACTCACAGTTTTAACTCATGAGCATCTTATAATCTTACCCTATAATAAGACAAGTAACATTTCGAAAAAAACAATGGGTTAAGGGGAATCCTCAAATCCGAATTCCATACAAAATGTTTCGGACAAATACTCGAAAAGTACGCCGTATTATAGTAATTTCTTCACACTATTCGTTTCATCCATGTTTTTTTTAATTTCGTTAACAAAAAAAGTGAAAGGTTTCATACCTTAATTTAGATTTTATATGTGTTTTAAAATGACCCTACTAACTTAAAAACTCGTATAAAATCTAAATTAAAGTATGAAACCTTTCACTTTTTTTGTTAACGAAATGTGTGAAGAAATTACTATAATACGGCTAACTTTTTGGGTATTTGTCCGAATCATTTTGTATGGTATTCGGATTTGAGGATTGGCCTTAAGCAGCTCCTTAATAGGAGCGTGTTAAAATTATCTAATCAATACCTAAATGCAATTACGAACGCGACACCGTGTTCTTAAGTGTTTAAATATGAGATAATCGGCTTTCGCGTGATTATCTATGGCAAAAAAGATGCGCGTGCCAAGTTAATTCTATGAAATTAAGGGTCTAGGCTAAGTAGGGCTTAGATCTAACAAGAACCACGCTGAGTTTTTTAATCAAAAACATAACCATCTTTCGCAGTAGGGTAAAAATAATCAAGGTTTTACAAAAACATACCACAACCGACTTCAATTGGACTGTTCTAGTGATCGTTAACACCACTGAATAGTCACAGGGAAGCAAAATAAGCAATTTCGTTTAATGACATATTTTTTCAATTACTTTGATTTCTAAACCAAAGTACTAAACCGGTTTTTAATGATTTTCCATAAGACCAATCTGATTTTTAATTATTTTTCCATATAATCTGGAAGTAAATCCTTTCAAATAATAATAGATTTTTTCAAATCGGTTTATAAATAACGAAGTACAGAGTTAAAAAACATTAAAAAACCGAATTGAGTACCTCATTTTTTCAAAGTTGCAATAACTTTAAATAAAAAGCATTTCAAAGAAAACCTACTTATGCAGACACTTATACGGACAGTATTTTTCATGAAGTTCCAAGAAGTGTTTTCGAATGGACTTATAATGCAGTCGACCCTGACTGCATCGCGAAGATATGTAAGGATCAAAATGTATAATCCTAGCTGTTGCCCGCGACTTTGCCCTCGTGGTATTGGAATAAAAAGTAGAATGAATGAATGAATGAATGAGAATTCTTTATTGTACACAATAAGACAAGAATCCTATAACATAAAGAAGGAAACATTATACAATTTAGTACAATGGGCGTTCTTATCGCTATTAAGCGATTTCTATCCGACAACCAGTATGTAGAGAACCAGTACTTTTCAAGCTCATAAACTATAGGGGCACATACAAAATTGCACCACAATCGGTTCAGTAGTTTTGACCTTATTGAGGAACATACAACCGTTTTTCTTTAAAAAAATCGCATTTATAATAAGTGCTATAAACTGGTGAAACTTAGTTATATCAGAAAAAAAATGGTTGCCGGTAAAGTTGGTGTAACGGGAAAATGAGCGTTAACAATGACGTCAACGATTTTGGTGCATGCAGCCGGTTGACATCACAAAGGTAGTCACGTCAAAAATACTTTTTCAGCATGTCAAATCAAATTATGAACTGTGTACACCACAGGGTTGAGCAACATTGCTTTTTAGTTTAATGTTTGGTGCTATTGGTTGACGGATTATCAAATTGAGTATAATATATAAGCTCTACTTGAATTTGACTACTAACAGCATTTCTTACAGTGTTTTAAAGTCATAATATTTTAGAAATTGGTCGAAACAATAAAGGATTAAGGGTTGTATTGAGTTGAAAATAGATTTTGGCTTGTATTAGTATTTGTATTTGACTTTATTTGTTTAATTCAATTTAAAATTTCAATTTGATTTAGTCTAATTTGATTTCAATTTTGTGATGTTTTTGAACCTATATAAAATTTTGATGTGTCTTTTTAATGTTTCGTTTTTTGTATGGATCTAGTTGTCTGAAATAAATATTTTATTATAATTATTAGGCTGAGTCTAGCTCTGTTGTATTAAGAAGCATTCATACATAAGTTGTGTATCTAGGTAATGAAGATCGATGTCGCAGTACTCAGACGTTACAACTTTCTTAGTTCATAGACCTAGACTTTCTCTAGGTCTAGATGTGAGCTGTCAATAGATAAACTAGACAGGAAAACGTGACTAGTATTACGTCCCTTTTATTAACACAGTTATAGATAAAAGCCATGTTAGCCAAGTGGGAGGTGCCTCGACTTGGATCCGAAGGTCGTGGGTTCGAACCCGGTGGTCGTACACCAATGGATTTTTCTGTTCAAAAAAAAAAGTGTTCATTACACACGTGCTTAATGGTGTAGGAAAACATCGTAAGGAAACCGGCATGTCATAGAACCTAAAAAGTTCGAAAACATGTGTCAAGTGCACGAAAGGAGCCTCTTCGAGACGCACTTGAAATCCTTTCACAACACTGGTTCGAAAGAACTAGTGACACGATAGGAAGTGTATTGATAACACAGTGAATTGTATACATAGTGAAATTACTGGGCTTTCGAGACTGACCATCAAAATATCTCAAGGTGGACGAGCGCTTTAACAGTGTTGTAACGGCATATTACACAAGGCTTTAATTCCCATAGGTTATGTTATGGTTATGGGCTGGTGTAATCTCTTAACATCAGGAGAGCGCCTAGTTAGTTTCGTCAATTTTAAACCGAATTAAAAAGGTGGAGGTTATCAATTCGGTTGAATGTTTTTTTTTATGTAACAAATACCTACAACTTTGTTGTATATTTTTTCGTTTGAAAGGACAAAATACAATTTCATCAAAATCGGCTTTGTAGTTTTTAGTTTTAAGGGTAATCCTCAAGGCAAATTTCCATACAAAATGTTTCGGACAAATACTCAAAAAGTACGCCGTATTATAGTAATTTCTTCACACTATTGGTTTCGTCTATGTTTTCCGATTGTGTCAACAAAAATTATTAAGGTTTCATCAAGGAGTGTTAATTTTAAAACACGTTTATAATCTAAATTAAAGTATGAAACCTTACTAATTTTTGTAGACACAATCGGAAAACATAGACAAAACGAATAGTGTGAAGACATTACTATAATACGGCGTACTTTTTAAGTATTTGTCCGAAACATTTTGTATGGAAATTTGCCTTGAGGATTACCCTTAAAACTAAAAACTACTGAGCCGATTTTGATGAAATTGTATTTTGTCCTTTCAAACGAAAAAATATACAACAAAGTTGTAGGTATCTGTTACATTAAAAAAAACATTCAACCGAATTGATAACCTCCACCTTTTTAATTCGGTTTAAAATTGAACCGAAACATTTTGTATGGAAATTTGCCTTGAGGATTCCCCTTAATATCAAAATAACTGAAAAAAAATTATTACGTTGAAGTAAACGAAATTGCGTATTTTGCATCCCTTTGACTTTTCAGCGGCTCTTTCGATTACTAGAACAGCCTGATCGAAGTCGGTTGTTGTAAAACCTTGTTTAAAAACAAGGTAATTATTTTTTTGGTTAGCCTGAAAAAAGCATTCAAATTAAAAGTTTTATCATTCACTATTAATAGTCGGTAGGTTGTCTGACAGTATTTCTTTTATTTTTATCGATTGATCTGATAAATCGTTCGTGATTTTATGCTCGAAATAAAAAAAAACACACAGAAACTTGTAAAACGTCATGTTTTCAGAAATGTCAAATATTTTACAAGAAACAGAATGTACATTTTATTTGTACTCAAGGCTGATCACTTTGTGTTCTGTATTTTTTTTTATTTCGAAAGTACTTGTCAAGGTACATACCTACGTTCAATGCCTAGATTTTTTAGGTAGTTAGTTTCTCATACAAAATATTCGGTCCGATATTCACCGAGAGTTGATAAAGAGTAGTACATAGTTCAAACGAACGATTTTTACTAATAAAGGGTCGAAATTAGTACTTTTTGCGTTGGGTGTTAAAGATGCTCTACTTTTGGCCAATGTAGCAATAAAAAGCTTATAGCCGCTTCCCCCACCGATGAAAAGGTATATATTATATAATATTTTTTTCTTCTTATCATCTAAGCTTTGCAACCCAATAGGTCTCAATGACGCTCGAGAAAATCCTCATTTAGCATCGTCGCCTCCCGTACCTACTATAATAATCATTAAAAAAAAAACATTCAACCGAATTGATAACCTCTTCCTTTTTGAAGTCTATTGAAAAGAGTTCTAAAACTTGAAGGCTTTGTCTGTCTTCTTATCGTGTCACTAGTTCCTTCGAACCAGTAGTGTGGTGAAAGGATTTCAAGTGCGCCCCGAAGAGGCTCCTTTCGTGCACTCGACACATGTTTTCGAACTATATATAGATTTTTTCGACCGAAAAAACCCATTTACGCACGACTGCCACCGGGATTCGAACCCGCGACCATCAGATCGCAAGGCAAAGGCCTCATCCACTTGGCCACCACGTTTTGGGTTTTTTCCGTCGAAAAAATCTATGTCATCCCACGTTCTCGCAACGGTGAAGGAAAACATCGTGAGGAAACCGGCATGTCGTAGAACCTAAAAAGTTCGAAAACATGTGTCGAGTGCACGAAAGTAGCCTCTTCGAGGCGCACTAGAAATTCTTTCACCACACTGGTTCGAAGGAACTAGTGACACGAAAAGAAGAAGAAGACCTAGAATAATCCTATTCACTCTTGCCTTGAGGACACCCAAATTATAGTGATCGGGAAACACTGACGTCGGCAAGTTTGTTGGACTGCCACGCCTTTGTCGCAGGTTCGACTCTCGCATCAGGAGAAACATGTGTGTATGCATCGGTGTTTGTCCTGAGTTGGGATGTTAATCATGTATGTAGGTAGGTATTATAAAAAAGTATACTACTTAAACCTAATGCCTACTTGCACCAAACTGTCAAAGTCTCTAAGCAATTACTTTACTCGCTTGGTTCTTAACAGTCAAATTCTGACCGTTACCGTTACCTTAACCGAACTGCCAAGCGAGTAAAGTAAATGCTTAGGAACTTTGAAAGTTTGGTGCAAGTCAGCATAAGTATATCAGTTAACTGGTTTTCGTATTACAGGCTCTACTTAGTTAGGTACTAGATGGCGTTTAGTGAAAATTTAACTAAATACCTAAAGTAATTGTTTTTTGTAGTTGAATAAGCCGCTGGCCGCGTTTTGTTCAACAATCTCTTGTCCATCCAAAGGTTGTCTGGAAGAGATTGCTTTTTAGCAATAAGATCGCCCATTGTCCACTATTTTTACAATTTGATTGTTTTCTACTTTCTGTATATTTTTGTTTGATTTTGTGATGGTGTGCAAGAATATATATCTATGTAGGTAGTAGTTCTATAATAATTATTATTACTCAAATTTTGATAGAACTGATTACTCAGCTTCTTAAGGTTAGGTTAGTTATGCCTACTTGCACCAAACTGTCAAAGTCCCTAAGAAATTACTATACTCGCTTGGTAGTTCTTAATAGTACAGATTTTGACCGTTAAGAACTGTCAAGCGAGTAAAGTTATTGCTTAGGAACTTTGAAAGTTTGGTGCGAGTAGGCATTAGTAATACATTTTGTCATTGTAGGTAAATGTTTTATGTTTACTAATCTATTAGCACCATAAATACCTGAACTTTACTTAAAATGTACCAACTCAGATAAAATATCAAATTCCCTTTCAAAACGAACAATAACAACCTTTTTCAGAGTGTCTGCTTGTTGGTAAGGTATGTTAAGTACAAACTTATTCATACAATGTGTAACAAAAACCCTTTTTTACGTACAAAATATTCAATTTGAGGTTCTATTGTAGAAAAATGTTTTTCAGCGAATTCATATCCATTGTTTACTTACGAACAAATAATATAAAAGAATAAAACACAAACAAAACTCACCTTTTATTCAGCCCGAACAAAAACAAATCAACCTTGCAGTCACAGCGCAAACAAAAACAGACACTGGCAGGAAAAATACTCAATCGGAAAATGGCGCGAGAGCTTGACAGCTCGTCAAAGAGCCTCGAAATTCGGCGCGAATTTCAGGTGCAGTTAGAAAAATAAATTTGAAATTGGAACGGTTAGTGTCGTACCGAGTGCATCGGTTGCGATGCCTTGGTAATGAATGGCCCGTAGTGAGGTGCTCGGTCGAACGGCTTTGTCGGTAAATGTGTGCCTTCAAAATGTACGAGGACGTAGACGCTAAGATACTTTTAGTTCGGTCGCGAAATTGGTTATTTATTTGGAGCAAGCGAACTGGTTTTTCCTGTTGTCGCATTGAATTTCTCACAAAAAAGGCCGCGACTACACCTAGTATTCATATTTTCTGTCAAAAAAGGGTTTATGCGGATGGTGTAATGTTATTTTTAAGGCGAAAGTGTTGGCGATGCTCGTAATCTACCTAGAATCATCATCTCTCTGCCCTTATCCCACACTTAGGTACGGTCGGCACAACATGTCTTATTCTTTCATTCGTCTCTATCAGCCGTCACCTCTGTACTCACACCTGCTTTGTTCATATCCTCTTTCACACAGTCCATCCATCTTTTCCTTATTCTTCCTCTTCTCTCGTAATCTTCTCGTATTTCGTAATCTACCTCGAATATCATGGAAATTATAACGCACTCTACACCTCGATACTGTGCTAGATTATACAATCTAGGTAGGAAACATTAGGGTTGACTGGTAGAAAATGCTCTAGCATTAAGTCCTCCTTTTGTACTACATTTAAGTGTGTGCAATAAAGTATTAAATAAATAAATAAACATTGTAAAGAGGTTCTTAAAAATATTTCTAACTAAGGTAACTTCTGCACAAGCACATTCGTTTGAACTTTCTATACATCACGATGGATCAGTGAAGCAAAGGCTGAACCATATGATAAAGAAAGTTACCATGACCATAAAAAATCATGACTTCGATTAAAAAAAAACTGCATTATTTCACAAAAAAATATAATACATGACCTAGCGCTCAAATTCTTTCATTGTTAAATCATATTTAAAATAGTTAGTTAAAAATGTATCAGTAATATTACCTTTCGAGCAAATTGTAGCACAAATTAAGTTTCAGATTTTCCTTTACTGACTCGTCGATTTGTTGCACCCTGTATAATAAATAGACTCTAACTAAACATCTAACTCGAGTTCCAAGTATCAAGAACCTTAGTCTCCGTACATAATAGCGGTACGTAGTAGATTCGCACCGCATCGACCTGGCATTTCGGCTGACAAAATACTCTCGGACGCGCGCTCGCTATGGAATAGGCTTCTATTACCCTTAAGTCAGTTACCCAGATTTATCCGTTGCGGATGTACAATAAGTAGTAAGTATGTACACTATACCCACTACACCGTTCCGTCACCGACTGTCGTGTTCTATGCAATTTTATATTTTGCCGGTGCTGACACGCTCCGTGCATGGCACGTAATGGGGTAGTGGACAGAAACATTTTTATTTTGTAACAAAAACTCAGTTTGGAATAAATTTTACTAATTTGTCAGGTCTAAAGAATAAATACAGAAAATAATCAAAACTCAATTTAATTATTAACTGTAAGGGTGAGGAAGACCAAAGAAAAGATGGATAGAATGGTGTAATGTAAGTACAGAGATGACGGCTGATAGAGACGAAAAGAACAAGAAGACATGTTGTGCCGACCCCACGTAAGTGGGAAAAGACCAGAAAATGATGAACTGTGACACTAATGGCGACTTAAAAAATATTAGGAGGGGAAATAGTAAATTCGACTTCTTCCAATCTCGATGGATGATTTTGGTTTTGGAGCTTTAAAACCGCTCGAATGCCTCTGAATGTATTTCTTTAGATAATAATTAATAATACCATGCATTGCTTTTTAAAAATACCAACGAATCAAATTTACTGTTATAAAATGCTAATTTATTAATTTTTATGCTCTAATGAACTAGTCCTTGAATTTAAAGGACATAAATTTTATTAATCCTGACCTCGTCAAACCAGATGAAAACTAATACTTAATGATCTATGCTATTAAATGATGAATAATTTAAACTTGACAATGAAAATGGCTACTATGCTAATCTGATAATGACCTTTTTAAGCATAATTTTTATGTGTGCTTAAGACCATACGACAGAAGTAAAAACTTCTTCAAAGGCGAGATTATTAATACGAAATACAACTATTTTTCACAGTTTGACAGTGAGTAGGTACATTGATATGAGAGTAGAAAGGACGCTAATTCTAAAATATATTTTGTTCACGGTCATAGCATCAACATTACAGGCAATTTATTTTGTAGTGTTATAATGTTACGCTACCATTATTTGATGTCGTTTAGGTAAAATAAAAGACAGTACACACATAACCATCTTTACTTATTAATAGTATACCATCCGACTCTACCCGATGCAGTGTTACATCCGAGCGTTGGGACCCCAGTTGTCCAGTCCAATTCACTCCCCACGAAATACTTTGCTCAGTGAGAAGCAAGTTTTTACCTTAATAAATAATTTTAGGTGTAGGTGCAGCCAATTACCAAATTAATTTACAATTACTGTTTACCGTTGGACCGTCTTCTTCTTATCGTGTCGTTAGTTCTTTCAAACCAGTGTGGTGAAAGTATTTCAAGTACGCCTCGAAGAGGCTCCTTTCGTGCACGATCTTTTTAAGTTCTATGACATGCCGATTTCTGCACGTTTATGCACGTGTTTAAATGCACACATAGATTTTTTAAACAGAAAAGTCCATTGGTGTACGACCGGGTTCAAAGGTTCAAACCCACGACATTCTGATCGAAAGTTGAGGCACCTCTCACTCGGCCAACTCGGATTTTAGGCTTTTTTACCGTTGGTCCGTAAAAAAGCCATTTCCACACCCACCAGCTTTAGGTTCTACGTGTCTATAGTCGATAGCGCTTCCCACGGATGCTCTGATGCAACTGACTGTGGTGTCTAATGTCAAAGGTGCGGGTGACGCTGACTTAGGGCTTGCGAGCTTGTGTGCCACAGGGGCTGTAGCTAAGTCTGACATACACCAAGTTTTTAAATACCATGAAAACTTAAATGGGCAATGCAGAAGGGGTACTAAGTTGAATTTTTGGAGAGTGACAGCGGGGCGAGTGCGGCGCCCGAGCCGAGCTTTTGCGAGCTGACTCGCTCTAGATACCCGTGTTTGCTAAATTGTTTTCCGATTTTCATGATTTTTTATTTGATTGATTTGTTTCCGCCCCAAATAGCAGAATGACTATAGAAAACATTTAACAAGCTTAAAGTTTATAAAAACTGAAAACCCGACTGCAAAAATATTAAACTTTCATTGATTGCTAATTCATTATTTCAAATTTAATTTAAACATTTGACTTACATATATTTATGTAATCTCCTTTTAATTTCTTTCATTTTTATACCCTATTCGATAGGTTTAGTAAACAAAAAAATTTCAACCATTTTGATTATTTTTTTAATAAAACCGGTTTAAGAACACTCGGGTTATTAAGTCAAATCTAACGATGACTTATCTGTCTAAATCCATGCAGCCCTTTGGAAGATACGAGGTAACAAAGAAATTTACATACAGGTACATACATACCAGATACGCGCGATGCGAAAAACAGAACCCTTCCCTGGCAGTCGGGTAAAAATTCAGGAAGAAAGAAAATCCACCAAGGACGAAGTTGCACGCGGGCCAGCTAATAAATAATAAAACATGGAGTTTTAATAGTAAAACTTTGTAATTTCCCAAATGGGCTAAGGTGTGTCTCTTGTACCACACACAAACTTGAGTGGAGGAGATCGCAGCGATAAGTCCTTTTTGTCGTCGCCCCAAAGGTCGCTAGGTTGGATCGTGTGACTATCTGTGGATGGAGTTAAGTTGGGCATAAATTACTAATTAGGTTCCTGTCTTTTTCTTATCGTGTCAAACCAGTGTGGTGAAAAGATTTCAAGTGCGTCTTCGAGGCTCCTTTCGTTCACTTGACACATATTTTCGAACTTTATGGTTTATGACATGCCGGTTTCCTCACGATGTTTTCCTTCACCGGTAAGCACGTGTTTTATATTGGGTTCCTGTAGTTTCGACACGATTAGTCAAGTGGCAAGTGTGTCGGACTGCCACGCTGGTGTCGCGGGTTCGATTCCCGCTTCAGGAGAAACTTTGTGAGATAAACATCGGTGTTTGTCTTGAGTCTGGGTGTATTCTATGTATTTATTTACAAAAAAAGGATATAAGTATTGTATTTTGTATTCAATTATCTGTTCCCATAGCACAAGCTCTGCTTAGTTTAGGGTACGAGTATAAAAAGGGCGCTGATTTTAGATTTGTTTAATTTCCTCGCAAATGGAGTGAAAAATCTTATGTATACCTCTGTCCTGAGGCCCTTTTATATTCGACTTAAATATCCGCCCTCGCCTTTAACTCGGGCTTATAAAAGTCTCGTATAAAAATGGCTCGCTTCAGGCCCTTGGTGTACAAATAACTATAGCTTAGTAGGCACTATTTATTAAAGTTTTCAAACGAATTGAAATTATACTCGTCATTACTCTGTAAGGCCTCATCCATACTTTCATAGTTTTCCAGATCTAGCTTATCAGCCAAGAATGTATCAGCAGCGTATGTGGTAGACTTTTCCGTTGAGAAAAAGCTTTCCATTCTACTTAGCGTACTCCTAGTAGTTACTGTAGCTTTTTCTGTAGTACCCGCTTTTTTAGTAGCTGTTTCTGTTGTAGCTTTTTCAGTAGCTTCGTTGACTTCTTCCGAAGAGCTAGACTCGCGAGAACTTTGTTCTGCTTCGGGACGGCAGAATCCACCCCAGAAGTACCATCCATGTGGGCAGATGAAGATTTGAGGCTGCAGTTTCCCTAGTTTCATCAGGCAAACGAAGTAGTGGTTTAGGCTGGCTTTGACGGCGCCGGAGTCACCGACCTTCGAGCAAGCTGGTACAGGGGTCTCTTTGCATTGACCGTGGGGTAGTTGTATCTGGAAATTATTGCAACACAGATTTTTTAAATGCGTTAAGATGTATGGACTGTGTGAAAGATGATATGATAAATCAAGGTTTTACATAAACGTACAACAACCAACTTCGTATTTATTTTTTTATTTTTAATATTTATTGATTATTTTAATGAATTTTATGTTTTAAATATGAACCTAACCTTTTGACAAATTTATAATATTTAATGAGTATAATTGGTGTAAGCCGTTCTAGTTAGAGTAAAATAAATAAATACAAATAAAATAAATTGAATCGGAATGTTCTAGTGACCGTAGACACCACTGAAAAGTCACAAGAAAACGAAATACTGGGACAAATCTGAAAGTAAAACCTGTCAAACTAAAAAAATTTTTTTTTCAAATCGATTTATAAACAACAAAATTTACAAACAAATATAAAAAAAAATATCATCCGAAACGAGAACCTCCTTCTTTGTTGAAGTCGGTTAAATAAGCAGAATGCGAAGATCAACATAATATGTAGTTTTTAGCTATACCGGGTACTTACAGAGCACTGTGCAGTCTGTGGATTGTATCCGTAGTTCCTAGGGCAAAGTGCGATGCCGTGGTGCGCTGGTTTCCCATCTAGTAGACCCTGAGGAGGGGAGCAGAGGTGGAACTTCCTGCAGTCGTGCGCATCTGGGAAGATTCCGACCTGAAGATAGAAAAAGTTAGGATGATGTTTGCCCCTGTAATAAATGCCTATGAAACTTCTCATAAGGTGGTTAAGCCTCTATCTTCTTAGCTTCGTTTCAAATTTCAGTAGCTGTTTTTTGTAAATATGAGACGAGCTGGCCACTCTCCTTGTGGTTAGAGATCACGCCTGCCTATAACCAGAACAGACATCTCAGAAATTGATTTAGGTACACAGGCCGGTGCAACACTGCTATACAGCGCTCGTAGAAATTGAGAAATTTTGATGGTCAGTCTTGAAAGCCCAGTAATTTCAATACCTAGCTACACTACTACTACTATTACAGTGCCCTTTAAACTAGAACACAGTAATGCTGACATATTACTGCTTTGCAGAAGAATATCTGGCATGGTTGTCGGTACGGTATCCATCTAGAAGGAATCCTGCAAGAATGCCTCGATGCCTACCTCGCCTCCTCTTTAAAAAGTTTTCAGATATATACAGACAAACCAATTCTATCTAAGTAGTACTTACCTAGAATAAATTGAAATCGTTATTGTTGAATTATTAAAAACAATAAAAAATATTATATTTGGTTTTTTAAATTGACATACTTTAATAATATAAATCTATTACATACCTATTGTTCAAAAACTCGGTTGACATCCTTCTATTGTAGTGCCCTAAAGGGTAGCATGATATTCTACCACTGTACATAAGTGAATTACTCTAACCCTCTTACCATGTGTCAACAATAAAATTATTGAGTATTATAATTGAGTATTGAGTATCTTCGTTTGATCAGTCAGGAAGGGTTAATATTAAAATAACGGTATATTAGTTCGTACACCTTGACCTTTGGCGGAAGATCTTGAGATAGTGTCAGCATGGTTTGCATCGCTTTGTTCTTCAAATAGGTACTGTACAATTGGACGAGCAGAGTAACATTTATGACCTTTTGAATAGGTACAACTGAGGTTAATACGTTTTAAGATAGATATATAAGGCTAGAACCTGACTGACTGAGTGACTGACAGACAAGGTACAGGTTAACCCCTGCATGTAGAGACTTGAAACTTGGAGGTTGAGATTTCCGAGAGCTGAAAGTGAGTACTAAGGAAGGAATTTGAAATATTCGCGAAATATTCGGAGGGTCAAAGTTTAAACATAAATGCCGTATATCCCTGAAACCACTCATCTTAGAAGCTTGAAATTTGGCATGTAGAGTCATTGACTAAATTAAACAAACACTTGTTGCAGGATTGTCAGATATTTTCAAAACTGATGAAGGGGTCCATTTTATTACCAAAAATTCAAAATTTAAGAAAAATTCAAGTATTAAAACATTTAGAAAATAAAAAGCACAATGATAGACTTTCCTGTACATTTAATAAAATATAAAAAATAATATTTATTTCGATTTACCTAAGCACTCAAATAAGCAATAGTATTTAGTTTTTTTCGAA
The DNA here is from genome assembly GCA_932526365.1 of Lobophora halterata. Lineage (NCBI taxonomy): Eukaryota > Metazoa > Arthropoda > Insecta > Lepidoptera > Geometridae > Lobophora > Lobophora halterata. Next base: position 10,323,777 of record OW052012.1, on the reverse strand, counting down.
AAGCCGCCATAGCTCTTTAATGCATTAAGTTTAGTTGACTTTTTACTTATATATATAGTCCTCCTCATCAATTTCGAATACAGGGACCCTAACTATAAACTATTCATTTTTCTGGCGTGAGCCCTGATGTGGCTCGCTAGACCAAACTTGGTTTTAAATATTCTGTCACAATCGGCGCAGTAGAGTTGACCTCGAGAGTTGTGAGTGTAAGTGTAGGAGGGCTTGGGTCTCTCCTTTCGCATTTGGCGTTTCATGTCCAGAGTTTCGAGGCGATTTTCCTCGAATGCTTTTACTTATTTGTAGATGGTAGAGCGCCAAGAGGACCTTTTTAAAGCGAGCTCCTCCCAACTTGTCGGGTCTATAGCGCAGGCATTTAGATGTCGTTTGAAAACGTCCTTGTAGCGCAGATGCTGTCCTCCATGCTTCCGCTTACCTTCTGCCATCTCTGAGTAAAAGACAACTTTAGGTAGCCGACAGCCATCCATGTGCAGGACGTGGCCACACCATCTAAGTTGGCGTTGCATGAGAAGAGCTTCCATTCCGTACATTCCGGAGCGACGTAGAACCTCAGTGTTAGAGACGCGGTCTTGCCATTTTATCTTTAGGATGGATCTTAGACACCTCAGGTGGTATGTGTCTAATTTCTTTATGTCTGTTTTGTAAAGGCACCATGTCTCAGCACCATATAAAAGAAAAGGTAAAATGAGCGCTTTATAGACGCTAATCTTCGTTTGCAGCTTGAGATCATGGGACCTCCAGACACGGTTCATAAGTCGTCCAAAATTGGCAGCGGCGTTGGCAATGCGCATTGGTATCTCCGAAGCGAGGGTGTTGTCATGTCAGATGTTGCTTCCTAGGTATTTAAAGTGCGATACTTCCTCTAGTGGTTTTCCATCTAGGATAAGTGTTGTTTTATCTGCTCCGTAGCCTCGAGGTGGTTGTTTGAGGATTTGCGTCTTGGAAGCGCTGATTACCAGGCCGAATCGTTGACAAGATTGGTGCAGCGCGTTAACGTAGCTTTGGAGGTACTCCACATTGTTGGACATGAGGCATACGTCATCAGCGTAGAGAACTTCTAATATACAGATCTTTTGAACTTTAGACTTTGATCTAATCCTCGATATGTCAAACATGCCCTTTTCAGTCCGAAAATTGAGCTGAATGTGATCGCTACAATTTGGCAGTGCGTCTTGCATGACAGATGCGAAGTATATAGCGAAAAGAGTGGGTGCCATTACGCAACCTTGCTTTACTCCACTTGTGATATGGATCTCCTCAGAAAGTTCGCTTTCATGTTGAACCTGCGCTTTCATGCCATCGTGAAGTTGGCGTATGAGGTTGACAAACTTCTGCGGGCATCCTGATTTTTTGAGAACAAGCCAAAGGGCCTCGCGAGGGACTCGGTCAAATGCCTTTTCTAAATCGACAAAGCACATGTAGAGGGGCCTTTGATGTTCTAAGCTTTTCTCCAGGAGTTGCCTAACAACCAAGTGAAAACCACGGACGGAATTGACGGAAGCCAGTGTGGCTTCCGTCCAAGTAGAGGTACTATTGATGCAATCAGCGTTGTTTTACTTATAATGAGTTTCCAGAGTGAATTTCCAAACCTATGTGTATTTTTTTGCCACTACGGCGAAGTATGCTCATGCAAAAGTGAACCCTCTGAAGCGTGGAAGCGTTTAGTTGTCAATAGCACTTATAGCCAATGCTGACCAGCTTCAGATCTGTCAGTATTCGTGTGTTTTGTTAAAATGAGAGGAATAAAGAGATTCAGGCTTAAAAAAAATATAATAAAAAAAAAAATATAATAATTTTGACGAAATCCACCAGACCAATGGTGTTGATCGAGATGTCGCGGGTTCGCTTCCTGCTTCAGGACAAGCACTTGTATGATGAACATCGGTGTTTGTCCTGAGTCTGGGTGTTTTCTATGTATTCTATTGTACCTATGTATGTTTTAAAAAAAAGGAGTTGGTATGTATGTATCGTATGGCGTTGTCCTAATAGAACGCGATCACGCAACCATCGCAAGTTCGCGCGAATGTCGTCGGTCGTGCTAATCCGCGATCAAACGTACTAACGTCATGTAGGCGTCCCAATTGGCATTCGCGCGATCGCTCGACGCGACGCGCGACATTAACACAACGCCTATCAGTTAACTCCAAACTAAGCAGAGTTTGGGGCTAGATGGCGTTGTGTGAAATGTCCACAATATGTATTTTTTTATATTTATTATACCAGCATTAATAACGAAGATTCTGTTATCATATTTCATACTTTAGTTTGCCTAAATATTATAAGAAAGTTTATCGAAAATCTATTTACTTTTAGCTAGGCACGCATTGTACGTTGTTACTGATTTAATAGAACGTGAACAGGAAAAAGTCTGCATCAATGTTGTAAGACCGAATTCGAGGCGTATTTTATGAGAGGCGGGACCATCAATAACCATAAATTTCCCGCAAGTAAATACAACTTTTCCCTCCATTTACGGGCTCTTAATGAAAATGTTAGCTTAGCACCTGAGCTTTAACAAAAACTCATATATCAAAAAAGACGGGTATATAAGCCATTAAGTATTTTATTTTCTTGTGAAGAATTGAAAAATTCTTTCTTTTTTAAGTTGTGGCTTAAAACTTAAAAAAGAAAGAACTTACCATATTTTTTTTAAGTTGTGGCCTAAACAGCTACCAAAAAGAAGCATCAGAATCCCTACTAATGCGTTTCAGTGAGTCTGTCAAAACTTTCAGTTGATTCTTCTACAACAACGGACAGATCTGAACTGATCTGATTGGTCACATCACTGCTGGTAGGTATTCTTGCTTGCTGCCAGCTCACTCAGGGACTGATGTGGGAAATTATGAGGGAATTGCTCCAGCTTCCCTAGATGGCGTTGCACTCAGACCTTCAGCACATTCTTCTAGAAGCGTCTTTAAAAGCAAGATCTGGACTGACCTGTTCACAGCTATGTTGGTACTCTTGCTCGCTGCCGGCACACTCGGGGACCGATGTGCTGGAGCATTTCCCTAGATGGGCGTTGCATGTCAGACCTTCAGCGCATTCTTCTAGAGGCACCTGCGAGAACAGAAGATGTGATTGACAAACTCTTCAGTGTAAGTGAAGTGCTGAAGTAGTTTTTTGTTTATTTATAATTCGAATGGAAATACTTGGATGGATATAGGGTGTTTGGACTCGCTTTTCGTTATAGAGGATGTTCCAAACTTTTTCTTAAGTGACTTTGCATTGCGAAGCGGCAATCTGAGCGTAGCGAAGGTTGACGATTAGCTGCTTGTGGGTCTCATTGATATGTGTATAGGGAGGGGGCGAGCGAAGCGAACTCCCGACCCGAGCGTAGCGAGGCAGTTACCTGAGGGATATGGGTGTCGTTTTTAATTAATTTGGGGGTGAGATTTTGGTGTCAGAATATAAATCTAAGATGGCGGACATTTTTTTTTCAATTCATTTTCATGGGTATCGTTTTTGACTAATTAGGGGGATGAGGATAAAGAATTTTGTGTCGGATTGAAAATCCAAGATGGCGGACAGTAAAAAAATACATAAAATTCTTCCTTGAAGGATCAAGATGTGGCGCTTAATAATATTACCTCATATATTTGTTGTTAATCGATTTTTCTTTTCTAATTTCATGAAATCTTAAAATAAATCACTCACCGCCCGCCCAAAAAACTAGTCTTATTATAAAACAGTCTTCTTATACACCTGCTGCAGTGCTATACACCGTACCTTCAGCCAACCCATAGGAAGCGGTATGCAAGTGATGGCGAGGCTGCAGTTCTGGCAGGCCATGCCAGCTTGGCTGCAGACACCTTCCACGTCCACTTCTCCTGCCCCTAGCGAGAAGCCCAGAGGCACTCCAGCCATGCGGTCGCCATGGATCACACCGCGAAGGTCGAACGAGGTGGTTAACTGAAATCACGAAATACATATATTCTATGTAATTTTCTACTTATTATACGTTGTATACAAAAAAAGTATTTAAGTATTGAATCAGTTATCTGGTACAAGCTTGGGGCTAGATGGCGTTGTGTGAAATGTCCAAAAAAAAATGTGTATCATCTTTCCTCTCGCTTTCCATCAATTTGTGGGAGAAATTTTGTGAAAATCGGGACGGAAGTGTGTAACAGGAAGTTGGCCGTCAGATGGTACTGACCTGAAAAAATTAAGAAAATAGAATAATTCGAAATTGAAATGTTACTAAGGGCTCATTCACACAAGCGATTTTTTAATACGCGTTAAAAATCCGTTCATTAAAGTGTATCTGAAACAAATATGTTTTGAGGAAGGAAAGCCTTAAAAATAGCCGGCTCTGATATTTATTACTATGAATACTACAAAAAAACACAAAAATGATACCTGAAAATAATCATTTTCCTCATAAAACTGTAAACAGAACTATTAATTATTAAAACCAGTTTACTATATTAATAATAATAGGTAGATAAATGGTATAAGGTGGCAAGAGTGAGGTTTCCTTACAGAGCTAATTCGGCAGAGATCAGATAACTCGCTAGTGGTAAGAGTTGAAAGAGGCAAGTGGCAAGTATGTTGAACTGCCACGCTGGTGTCGCGGGTTCGATTCTCGCTTTGGGACAAACATTTGTGAGCTAAATATCGATGTTTGTTTTGGGTCCTGTATGTTTCTATGTACTTAAGTATCTACAAAAAAATAAACTATTCATGGATAAAGTGAATGAATGAATGAATAAAGTATCTTTATCTTTATGTTAAAAAAATTGTCGGTCAAGAAAGAATTGTAACGATCGCGACAAATGTTAAATTAAAATAACCCTTCCTTGGCAGTCGGGTAATAAAGTAGGTATCTATGAGTTATCAGTTCCTCGATATGCGATGGCGTAGAATGTCAAACATAATTCGTATTTTTTTTTTAGTTTTTTGTAATTTAAAAATATATTTTTGCTAACTACCTGCGGTTTAAGGAGTGTTATGGTGAGCCTATTTATGTACTCACAGAGCCAGTAAACCCAAAAATGGAGAGGAGCACGATTTTTCGCCACATGTTGACAACACGTAGCCAGTTTATACACTGTTGTAATGATATCGTAAAAATATGAGATTCGGCGTTTGATCTTTAACCCTGGTATCAAAAACCAAGATAATAGGATTTGGCAAATGAGTAATTGATCACTTGGTGTGGGTTCCGCTAATATACATAAATTTTAACCGACTTCAAAACAGGAGATTCTCAATTCGACTGTATTTTTTTGTATGTTAGTTGCGCGATTACTCCGCCAATTATGAATTAATTTTGATGATTATTTTTTGTTTGATCGGTCATACTTCTGAAATGGTCCTATATAAATTATATAAAAATTGGTTCAGTAGTTTAGTTTCTAATACAAAACTATTGGCAAAAAATACATATGTCATCAAAGTAAACAGAATGGCGTATTTTGCTTTCCTGTGACTTTTCAGTGGTGGGTACGGTCACTAGATTTTATTCGATAAATTTCGCTCGCAGGGTGGCACTTATAATTTGAACGAGAAATTTCACCTACGAATGGAGAAAATAAGAGATCAAACTGTGAAGTCAGAGTCGGTGTTGCACAGGGCCCGTCCTTATCATAAAGTCAACCATTTAAACTTAAGTCCAGAAGGGCTTTTCGTTTAAACAATTATTATGGCTCAACTGTTCCCATGCGCTTTTTTGCGATTTTGATAACTTATGTCTGAGTACTGTCATGCAAAATTACGCCTGCCCTCCAGGGATAACATGGTTTGACGACAGAGAATATTGGATAATCCTGTCTCTATAAAAGGGGTATCGTTTACTGAATTTTTTTAAGTAACCTTGGTAGTTTTTAGCTTGCTGTACTTATCTGTGTTTTTGCATTTACGAGTACTATTACCCTGATTTCCAAACATATTATTAAATACATAATACATTACATGAAATCTTTGCAAATATATACCTTCATACGTCTTTGTTAGGGTTCGGGAACTTCAGAAAATTATAAGAAAATAGTTTCCATGATGCCAGAATAAAGATCTTGTTTATGAGTACGAATCTTAGAAAGAATATAAATTTATTATAAAATATTTTAATAACATTTTTTTTTCTAATTATAAACAAAATAAATATGTCTCCGTAAATAAAATCACGTCACCTCAACATTAGCATAATAAGGCAATAATGTTCAAGCCTACTCTCGGCTAAGGGAGTAAATGGGAGCACTGAATTCATCTTTGCTTATTCATTAACGTTTTCTTACTTGGCTTCATGCAGGAATAGGATGAATTTGGTAAAAAAATGCCGTGCAAAAGAAGGAAGTGTTGGCTTGGAGGCACTACGGAGTACCGTGTCTCCAGTTATGTTTTATGGGAATTGTGTGCCCTTAGGTAGTATTTATGGTTCTTGTAGCTATTCAATTTCCTGAAATCCATTTTGAGCAGAATATATTATAGCGAAGCCGTTACTATGAAAAGGTGAAATATTACTTTTAGTTGAAATAATTGATTGATTCAGGCGTTAGTTTGCGGAAATCCATAAATATCAATAAATTATGTAAATATATTTAGTAATAAATCCGCTTAATTTATAAACAAAGGTTTTAATTAACTTTAACTTTTGTTCAACTAAACCAAAGAGTCAAAGAACAGAAAACCAAAGTTTAAAGATACGACACGTGTTTCGCCTCTACACGAGGCATCATCAGGAGGTGTGGACTCGCCGAAGTTTGAAACGAGAGTGAATAAACAACGTTGCCCGGCCCGTATTTATAATTTTTGAAAACCTACATTAGATGAGTGACCATAAGTGGTATTTATTATTCGTGCATCTAGGATTGAGATTGAAATTTCTGGCATTAAATTGTCAGTCCCGGCTATAACAGTACAGTGGTTGTCGATAAGCTCGTCCCAGAAGTTCCATTAAAATAATGCGTACACTTCTTGAGGAACATATTTACCCTCGATATTTCAAGTCTCTAAGTTCAGTGGTTTGCCTTGTGCTTTGTCTGTCAGTCAGGCAGTCAGATGATGTCTTAAAAAGATTTTCACTTATGTCCGAATTATATTGACGTTCTAATTAGTATTCTTTTTTGGAATCGACTGTACCTTACTTACCTAGTTTTTGTCCGTGCACCTACACACCTGTCGCCTATACTTTATTGTAATATCAAATAACGGAAAACTAACGGACGGTATCTCAAATGAAATCCGTTACGGTTCGTTAGCTTTTCACCCGCGCACAGAAGCGTTCATGGAAAATACATAGAGTTATTTATTGTTTGATGGTACAGTCAACATCAAAAGTAGGTGCGGTTCAGATATTATCCAATGCAAAATGGTTTCTGCTCTAGATTGACATCTAGAGTAGGAACCGATAAGGCGATATGTTTAAATTTGTAGTCGCTGCGTTACATGCTTTCTCAGTAACGGTACAGGTTACAAACTTGATATTAATACAGTCATTACTTGAGGATGTAATATAGAGAGATATGTAATAAAGAGAAACATGATTGGCGAAAGTTTTGGGGTTATAAATTTAATATAAAAAACTGACAATCAAGTTTTAACGAGAGGACATAAGCCTGAGTCTCACCAGTAGGAATATTATAGGCTGATTATTATGCTCATCCTTATCAATTTGTACACAAATCAATTTGTATAAGTGTACGAAAGGAGCCTCTTTGAGAAGCACTTGACATTCTTTCACCACACCTGGTACGAAAGAACTAGCGACACAATAAGAAGAAAAAGAAGATGAGTTTGTGTAGCTGATTGTACAGAATGTTTAAGTAGTCTGTTCCTTTGGATTCGCTTCGATCACGTGGAAAATGCTTTTCCTCGTAGGTTCATTTATTCTGGAGAGGGGTTTTAAAGTGCCTAAAGTTTTCCGAGAAGAGGTGACTATTCCGGCTACTGTACTGTACTGTACCTTTATCAACATTTGTGCAAAAAAAAAACTGCTTATTTTAATATAATATTTGTTGAATTTGAGTTTTTTTGAGCATACATTAAATTAAATTTAATTTAATTGGTGTCAATTCTGAGCGCTGGTTGCAAACCAAGGATTGCAAACAATCAAAAATGGCCCTTCCGCACCTTTGCTTTACGCCGAACTAGGCGTTCGGACAAGACGTTTACTCAGTTTGAAACGACCATATTTAAGAATCATTGTGGGAACCAACACAGGGCATTGCTTGCTCAACAAAGATCTGCACAACATCGGAAACACAGACAGCCCACTCTGTAGAGGCTGCCTAACCGAGGAAGAAACGCCCGTCCATGTAATCCTGGAATGCGTGGGAGTGGCAAAACAATGAGAAGAAATCCTCAAAAACCTGAGGTCACTCCGCGAAGCCTGCGAAGAACCCAGGAAACTTCTGTGCTCCTAGGCGGAGTTAGACTGGCTAAATTATTAGTCAGGATATCCGACACCCAGCACTGATGCACACGGACTTCTTCTTCTTATCGTGTCACTAGTTCCTTCGAACCAGTGTGGTGAAAGGATTTCAAATGCGCCTCGAAGAGGCTCCTTTCGTGCACTCGACACATGTTTTCGAACTTTTGGTACTACGACGTGCCGGTTTCCTTACGATGTTTTCCTTCACCGTTGCGAGAACGTGGGATGCCTACATAGATTTTTTCGCCCAAAAAAATCCATTTACGCATGACTGTCACCGGGATTTGAAGCCGCGAACAACATATCGCAAGGGCCTCATCCACTCGGCCACCACGTGAGGACGACGGACCTGATATCTTACAAATACAGCTTCTAACCATCAAGACAACGCATGACTGTCACCGGGATTCGAACCCGCGACCATCAGATCGCATGGCAAAGGCCTCATCCACTCGGCCACCACGTCCTCCTCACGGACTGATATGATGATAATGAAGCTTTTTAAGTCTGCAGCCAGATTAAGTTCATATGATTAAGTTTTCGGAAGAATTTATTTTGCTTCGTTTGATGAATAAGTTACTTATTCACAAAGCCGTCGCAATGTTGTGCTTTAATTCACAAAGACAAGTTACTTCCGGCGGAAGTAAATTATCTTATACATACGTGTTCACGTCAAAATGGTTCTCGTCGAATTTCCGGAAGTTGTTTTATTCAACGGATGTAGGCTACAGACGTAACGAATGATTTGATCGATGGAGCTTGTAAGTCAGGAGCGGTATTTTTTCTGACTTTCGCGATTGTTGGAAAAGATATAAAAAATAAGATGAGATAATAATTTACTTATTTTCTCATAGATATTTTAATTAATGGCAGTGGAACTTCTTTTGCGTAGCGAATTAACAAAATTCCTTCTTCAGTACGCAATTTCTCAAAGAAACCTTCTTCAGCTCACGAAAAACACAATCCTCTAAGTTGCAATACTGTACGTCCACTGGTTTAACCTGTAAGATGTAGGCTGTCAGTTAGTCAGTCACGACAAAACCTGTATTTACACCACTGTTTTTTAATGACCAAAAATACTTTAATGGGCAAAGCAGCAGTAGAAACCCTAAATTCTGACTGCACAGATACACCATCTGTGCAGTCAGAATTTAGGGTTTCTATAAAATTACAAAATGGCAGCGGTGCGAGTGTGGCGCCCGAGCCGAGCTTTTGCCAGCTGGCTCGAGTTAGGTACCCACCCGGGTTTGCCAAACGATTAATAAAACTTGAATTATTATCAATGATGGGTACCGATTGACGCAAGATCCATCAAGATCAATATAACAGATATCCAATTTTATTATCATATTTAATTAAAATTTGACTTATATTATTAAAGTTTTTTTGCATATCTGTGTTCAGTAACGGCAACTGAATATGCGTCTTTTTTTTCTGGTGATTAAATAATTACGGTGTATATTGTTTGATCATAATCACGGATATCTTATGACATAACAACCGTAGTTGGCAGAAAGTGGGTCCGTAAAATCTGTGAATAGAGCGAAAATAGGTTTTAATCATAGTTGTAAGAAAAGTACCGAATAAGATCCGCTAAAAGCTCATAACTCGTTTCATAACTTGAAACTAAATCGTTTTTTCATTCGGTATGTCGGGTCTTTTAACTTTTTCCCGCCCTTTTGCTTTGAAATATGGTTCCTTGATATTTTTTGCGATCGATGAGAACCAATACTTTCAGACTCGACTGAATATCAAAGCCATTGAATGCACAGCTTGTTATTATTCATCTAAATAATATAAAGTCAAAGAAATTTATTTGATTTTCAAAAATTAAGGAGTTCGTCAATTCGTTTATATATTTTTTTTTATGTCTGTTATCTCAGAACTTTGGTAATTTATTAACCGATTCGGAAATTTTTATTTTTAAAGGATGTGTTTTCAGGTGGTCCCTTACAAAAATGTAATTCAAATCATAAGATAATTGATTGATTCAGGCGTTACTTTGCGGAAATCCATAAATATAAATAAATAGTATAAATATATTAAGTAATAAATCCGCTTAATTTCAAAACAAAGGTCTTAATTAACTTAACTCTAGTTTAGTTTACTTTAGTTTTCGTGTAGAGGCGAAACACGTGTCGAGTTCTGACTTGGGTTTTTTGTTTTCGGCGCTTAGGTTTAGATACTAAAATTCTAAACTAGAGTTAAGTTAATTAGATTAAAGATCATTTTTTTTTAAAGATTAAAGATTTTTATTTCGTAACAATACTATAACACTATATATTACAAAAGGTTTTTGTATAACAGACTTAAATAATCTACTTACCTAATAACAATAACATACAAAAATACATCGATGTACTTTTATCGATGTAAAGATAATATAATGTTGCAAAAGATTGATTTAGACTAGGTAGGTAAGTCACAATAATATTATTTCAATGAAATAATGAGCTTACATTTTTGCAAGAACGCTAACTCCCACCCTAGGATAACCTGTGTTGTGGGTAGTTAGTCTCTGTCGTCGAGAATTGATAACAATAACAATTTGAGAGTGCGTGGCGCGCTGATGCACGCACGGTAAAAGAGAGTGCGACAGATAGATACATATTAATTAAACTTTTACATATAAATTATTATTTTTTTTTATTTTTGCAATCTTTGTTTATTTAATTGTAGTGTTAAATTAAGACATTTGTTTAGAAATTTAGCGGATTTATTACTAAATATGTATATTTATACTATTTATTAATAGTCATTCAAATCGGTTCAGTAGTTAAGTTATACAAGTTTTCAGAACAGCCATGCTGCACAAAGACTGCTGCAAAATTGCTGCTATCTCGATCGTCCTCTCCGAGACATTTTTATGCACAGTCTCAGCCTAGTAATTTCAATAGTTACAGTGTCTTTCAAACTAGAAAACAGATATGCTTACCTTCTACATTTAAGCTATGATAAAATGCACATAATTTTGCCTACTCGAATTTTTGAACTGCCCATTCTCGTGAAAGCGATGTGCTTTGTCAGCATTCGGAATTCAAAGTTCTTTCAAAATTCGTATGTCATACAATCCTACACATATAACCCTCGTAGCTTCAAAGCCTCAAGCGTATTTCCGGTTCCGGTTCGCTGGACATCGACCGCGCTCCAAAGAGTGCAGAAGATAAAACAATACGAAATTCCCAGTTGATTTGGACTGATGAAAGCTTTGAGAGTCAAAGGATGTGGAATACAGATAATGTAAGTCCGGTGTACTTACCTTTAGTATTGAAATTTCATCCTACTATAAAAGGAATAAGTTTGTAAGGATGCATAAATAGATAGTGTCCTGAACGTATTTTCAACAGACTTCAAATTAATCAAGATTTTACAAAAATATAGAATAACCTTTTTTATCATCCATCATCATTTTTTTTTACTTATTTTGATTTAAAAACTTAACTACTGAACCGATTTTGATGAATTTTGTATAAGACCAATCTCAAAGTATATCCTCTCAAACGAATAAATTTTTCAATCGGCTTTTATACAACAAAAAGTTGTGAGGTAACAAACATAAAAAAAACATTCCTTTTCTTATCGTGTCACTAGCTCCTTCGAACCAGTGTGGTGAAAGGATTTCAAGTGCGCCTCGAAGAGGCTCCTTTCGTGCACTCGACACATGTTTTCGAACTTTCGGTTCTACGACATGCCGGTTTCCTCACGATATTTTCCTTCACCGTTGCGAGAACGAATTTTTCGACACAAAAAACCCATTTACGCATGACTGCCACCGGGATTCGAACCCAAGATCGCAAGGTAAGGGCCTCGGCCACCACGTCCTCTCCTCGTTTTTTGAAGTCGGTTAAAAAGAGGTCATCAATTCAGTTGTACCAAAGATCTTACAGATACATATACAAGTTATAGAGCGCGTACAAAATGTCTGTCTTATTGTGTTAATAAGTATAAATCTTTTCCAGGCAACCTCTGGATGGAGAGTGAGATAAAGATATGAAAATAAAATGTTAATATTTTTGTTAATTGTCACTTCTATACATTACTAGGAGTCGTTCAAGCTTGTGTACAGTAGATTGACTGTGGACGCAATAACTCTTGCTCTACCGGACTTTACCTACCGCATTTATTAGATCTTGGGGGAAAGCACCAGATACCTAGGTACATATGTAGTATAGCTGTCTTGTAGTGTTATATAAAAGGTTTTATTTTTCCTGACTGGCTGACAGAAAACGCACAGGCATAATCACATACATTTCTTGATATTTTCAACCAACTTCAAAAAAGGAGGTAATCAATTCGACTGAATGTTTTTTTATTGTATTTGTTACCTAAGAACTTTGTTGTTCATTAAAGTGATTAGAAAAAAAAAATTGAGAGGATATTATGTCAACAAATTATATGATGCCTCGTGTAGAGGCGAAACACGTGTAGTATCTTTGAACTTTGGTTTTCTGTTCGTTGACTCTTTGGTTTATACTATAGTAATATGTACTAAAGTTCTAAACTAAAGTTAAGTTAATTAAAACCTTTGTTTAGAAATCGAGCGGACTTATTACTAAATATATTTATATAATTTGTTGATATTTATGGATTTCCGCAAAGTAACGCCTGAATCAATCAATTAGGATATTATGTACTTTTGGATCGATCCCATAGAAATTTCATCAAAATCGGTTCTGTGAATAACTGAAAAACATATGTCGTCGAAGTAAACGAAACGAAGTTTCAGTCTGAATCTTAATGGCGTCTAGAAAAAATATTTTAAGAAAATGCCTTACCATCTTAAATCTTACCATCTTAAGAGAGTCTAGCTCGTCTTGTAACCAATTTTTAAGGTTTCTTTAAGTTTGATACTTATCCTTTTGATGTTTTGCTTGATACTAATCAGTAGGCGTTCAAATTGGTTTCCTGATCATTCGATCAGGAAACCAATTTGAACTACTTTGAACTAGGAAGAAGGAATAAAACTTCTTGTGATTGAACTTTCCTGAAAGTAAAGCCAATAAAACGTGTTTCCTACTAACAAAGAAATTTACTCAGGATAGCAATTACGTGAAATTAGGAGATGGAGTAACTCAGGGTCAGTATGTGACCTGTAACGTTGCTGCGAGTATTTCATTCGAAGCGGGGGATAATTTGTATTTCGGTTAGTTTATATTTCGTTACGTATACCTATGTTCCAAGAATAACATTCAAATACTTAGATAATTTATTACAGCATAAGCTAACTCTTACAATCTATATTACAAAATTTACAAAAGGAAACAATTGGGCCGGCCACCCATAGACCGTTGCAAGGCAGCTCAACTGCTCCAACTCGATACCCGATAGCAGCGTGCCGAGGATACTGGCTGCATTGCCTCTTTGTATAGCAAGGCTTATTCTTTGGCCTAGATCGATGCCAGCCCTCTGATCAGGCGTCGTTTCGACCAGACCACTACAATAACAATATGACAAGAACATGAGATGAAACGGAAACCTCGAAAATCCACATAATATTATTTTCACACCACCTGCTCGAAAATGTCTAATTACATGTCATGCTATCATCAAGGTAAAGCAAAGCATTACCTACCTAGGGAGGTAATGTTGTATGAAACTCCCAAGGGTAGTAATGTGATTTGAATTTGGAACGTCAAATTCGTGTTGAAACTCGTGGAAAACTTTAATTAAAAGAACGCCCATATGGCATTGTAAAAAGGTTTGTTCGAAAATCGAACAGGCCACCACCAATAACTAGAACTCATTCGAACTGGCCACCAATAAGCAGAACTCATAAAAAAAGACGGTGTTCGCTGCCGGAGCCCTGGCTTTTTATTCCCTCGCAGAAGGTGTGAAAAGTAGAGTATGCTCCTCTGGGATAAAGCCTGTCTTCGTCTTGGGTAGGTTGAACCCCTCGCGTCACTCAGGATTCTACATAACTCCAACTTTACATAACTGAGTCCCTCGTTAGCTCAGGATTCAATATGCCACCCGCGACATTAGACACTGCTTTATCCCCATAGTGCATAATCTACTATTCACATAATGATTGATTACCTAAACAATAAGAAAGCTAGATTCATCTCCATTAACATTAGCGGCAATAAATAAAGGGCAGTAAGTAGAATCGCTTTAATTCCGGGTTCGATTGGGTCATAAATCGCTGGGGCCGTTAAATGGACCGTCCCTTGTCGTCGAGACGTGTAACTCCCTTGTAACCCCCTTGTGACTTTCACTTGTAACACCCCCTTTTGACCCCCACTTTCGGTGTTTAGTTTTCAAAATAAGAACTTCTTCTTCTTATCGTGTCACTAGTTCTTTTGAACCAGTGTGGTAAAAGGATTTTAAGTGCGCCTCAAAGAGGCTACTTTCGTGCACTAATAAGCTAACTCCCTTGTTACCCCCTTGTGACTCCCACTTGTAACACCCCCTTTTGACTTTCGGTGTTTACTCTTCAAAATAAGAACTTCTTATTGTGTCACAAGTTCTTTCGAACCAGTGTGGTAAAAGGATTAGTACCAGTGCACCTCAAAGACAAACATTTCCGTGACGAACATCGGTGTTTGTCCTGAGTCTAGGTGTTTTCTATGTATTTACAAAATAAAAAGATTTAAATATTGTATCAGTTTTCTGGTTCCCATAGTATAAGCTCTGCTTAGTTTGAGACTAGATGGCGTTGTCTGAAATGTCAAAAAAAATATTATTTCATTACCTTATTTCTATAGATAAAATATTTATTGTAAACCCTCAAAACAAGAGATACAAACTACAAGGGCGGTCTTAATTATCTGATTGCGTTTATGTTATTACAACACATTATGTATGTATGTTATATCTATTTGTTTCAAACGCATCCATAAACTGACAAGGCAATCCAATTTCATTTCCATTCCATTACCCTCACATTACTGAATCCATTTGATTGCCATTACAGAGAGAGGATAAAGTTTTGTGGAATTATAATGGAAGCTTACTGAAAATATAGCGATGGGAGGCTGCCCCTGCAGTATTCCGTCTAGGTAGGATGGGCTGCAGTCAAGCAGTTATGTGAGAGTTCAACTGTGTTTCGGATTAAAAGGTACTACAATAAACCCTAAAACAAATGAGACCGAAGTCACGGGTAACAGTTCGTGCAAACCGCTTCATAATCCCTTGAAAGCCTGTGAAAGGGGTGGTTTCTTCATGAAATATTACTTTATCATTTTCTTACATGTAGCAAAAACCAGCCTATTATTCAAGGATATGAAAAATGAGAAAGGTTCTTATTGAGATAAAAATCAATGGAAGCTTTGTAAAGAAAACGCTCAAAGGAAAGATCAAGGAAGGAAAAATGGAAAACTGTGGCTCTATGACGAAAACATCAAAAAATAATTTAGGTATAGGTTAGTTATCTTGTTTATCGCATATTCATCTTATTTTTGACGTGACTACGTCTAATAAATCGATGAACGCCGGCTGCATGAACGAAAACGTTGACGTCATAGTCCGGTAACGCTGTCATTGTCCAGTAACACTCATTGTCCCTTATGCCTGTAGCAACGTTAAACTATCGTCCGTAAACCAACTTTACAGACAACCATTTTTTTTATTTGAGTAACTTCATTGAGAACTTTGCCCAGCTGTGGGAAGACATAAGTTAAAAAATAAGTTCATTGTAAGCCTTAAAGTTTGTTTCTAATCGAAGTATTTCGAAATTGTAGCTAATTAAATGAGATAAAATTTTATATAACCCTTGGATTTGATACTTCTATATAATTGGACAATTATTGTTCCCGTTACCGTCATTTTCCTATGGCTTTGCGTCAATAGGTACCCATCATTGATAATAATTGAAGTTTCATTCATCGATTGGCAAACCCGGGTACCTAGCTGGCTCGTAGCTCGCCGCAGCTCGGCTCGGGCGGCGCACTCGCCCCGCAGTCACTCTGTCATTTTGTAGTTTCCTAAAATTGTGATTGCAAATATACAACGAAGAACCCCTTCTGCATTACCCTTTTATAATTTTTTGGTAAGTAACAATTGGTGGTGTATAATAATAAAATAACTAACTTGAAAATATTCAGCCATGTTGCTGAGTAAAATGGCGGTCTCCCAGCTAGATTCATATTCCTTGCACATAAAGCACGAGCATACAAATGCCAAGCCGTGGTATGCAGAGTTATGACTGTCCCTATTCATACGCTAAAATACGCGCACTGCCTACCTATACGGATGATTTATATTGAAATAAGCGGCAGTTATTTTGGAGCTAAGCAGTAATATGTTAGTTTTACTGTGTACCATTTAAAGTTCTCTGTTCCTTTAGTATTCTCTACTTATCCAGTTGCTTGCCCATTTTGATGATGCCGACGTATTCGCTGACAGTGTTGCCAAATTGTATAAACCTACTGATGGCCGAGTGGCAAGTGCGTTGGACTGCCACACCGGTGTAGCGGGTTCAATTCCTGCTTCAAGACAAATATTTTTGTAATGAAAACCAATGTTTGTACTGAGTCTGGGTGTTTTCTATGTATGGAAAAAAAAGTATTTAAGTATTCTATCAGTTATCTGGTATAAAACCCATATAAACTCTGCTTAGTTTGGGGCTAGATGGCGTTGTGTGAAATTTCAAAAATATTTATTTATGAGCATGCTTTAGAGTATTCTTTCGCAGGTGTGCATCACAGTACCGTACTAGGCATACTTGAAAACTCACAAAAGACAGCATAAAACCGAATATTTTACTGCACCGCCGAAATCCAGAGGAATTTAAAGCGAATCAATTTTGGCAACGACACAAGCTGGCAACATCGGCGCTGCCAAACAAACGCAACTGCGGCTGAAACTTTTAGAAATGCACAAGACTGCGCCATGGGCGCGGCATGTCGCTGAAGTATTTAAAGATAATATAGAGATAAAAAACATTTATTTCATAAACGTCTTAGTATATAGGTATGCACAAGTTAAAGTAAACGTAGTATAAAATGAAGAAAAAAATGAATGAAGACTATTTTAACTAAGTAGGTATATAATTAATTATTAATATAAGCTGCATATACATTTATATTGAAAGTTTTATTTCTCTTTTGTCAATTTACTTAAAATAAAAATGAACTACTTAAGTATTAAAGACCCGGCATTAAGCTGGAAGTCTTTTTCTTATCGCTTACGCTCAGCGAACGCGAATTTTTGCGCGCAAGAGAAACACACATTTTGGGTGAGGTGACGAGAGGATAGAGTTTTGATACATTACAATGGTCGGTTTAAAATTGCTAAACGTGGCGGCTGTATAACCCTAATAGCATACTAGCTCCAAAAACTACTAGAGAAAATTGATCACTGCTGGGGAAAATCCAACAATGATGAAGTACGTGTAAGGTCTATCGTTCATTGGTAAATTATAAACTCTAACTGCTAATACGAGAACAGACTTATATTAATAATAATAATAATAGTTTTATTTGCAGGCAACAACATACATAGTTATAGGTCCATAGATATATAACCTTATATATAACTAACA
Organism: Lobophora halterata; assembly: GCA_932526365.1. Classification (NCBI taxonomy): domain Eukaryota; kingdom Metazoa; phylum Arthropoda; class Insecta; order Lepidoptera; family Geometridae; genus Lobophora; species Lobophora halterata. The sequence continues at coordinate 10,305,910 of OW052012.1, read as the reverse complement.
TGCATATTTATTTAACTTTCTTACTATTGGATTGAGTAAGGATTATTTATTGACGTTGTCGCCATCCTGTAGCGACGGAACACGACCCGGGCAGGCCAGAAATCATGTGCGAGGAACGTCTCCCTGTGCTTAGCTGGTACTTCCACCATAAAGGACTTGAAGTTTGTTCAATCATAATAATTTCATTATTTTTGTATCGCTGCAAGATCAAAACTATGTACTGATTTACATGAAACTTGCTCTGACTGTCATCATGATTTTATGTAAAGCCCTGCAACATGAACAACTACTGAACAGTGTGAAAGAAACTCTTCATGCAAGATAGAAAACGCTTGGCATTTCGTGTTTTCGGTTTGTATTGTAGCGGTAAGCGGTAACAAAATATTTTTTAACTTAAGAATTTTGCAGTTTTTGTTGCTACATTTTGCAGGTGAAAGAACCCAGTATAAAATACCCATTCAGAGCTTTTACATATTAAATTATAGGTATTTGTGATACATAAGTATTTTGTCAATTATTTAGTTTTTGACGTGACTACGTCTTAAATCGATGAACGCCGGCTGCATGCACGAAAACGTTGACGTCATTGGTAACGCTGTGATTGTCCGGTAACGCTGATTATCCGGTAACACTGCCATTGTCCAGTAACGCTCATTGTCCGGTAACGCTGTCATTTTCCGGAAACGCTTTTTTTTTTTATTATATTTAATATTCTAGGACTTAGATAACCGAGGTAGGTGAGTGAAGTGTGAGGATGTGTGTGAGGGTGGGGGAAGGTGGTTCTCAACATTCATGAAAATTTCAAAAGGTGTGTACTGACGGGTGTTACAAGCCGCAATGTACCATTCATAGCGAGCATGTTACGTTACGCCGTGAGCGAAGAGCCATGTAACATAACCTAAAGTTTGTCCTTAAGCCACCTCCTCTCTGTCTGAGGCACCACAAAAAGTATGTGTGGAAGCAAAGTTTTTTTGCTTCAATGCTCCGTTTGCTACACCCCTACCGATCTTTGTATCAGATATCCCCTGCTCTGATACATTCCATGGCTTTGCGATATCGTTCTACCCTCGGTGGTATGCAAACCATCCGTTCATTCCGGCATTCTTGACCACATAGAATACCTCTATTGAATCTGTACACCATTCCTATAGCATACATATATTACATGTTTAAGATGGCAATAGTTTTAAGCATCGAGCTACCAGTGTTAATGTGTAGCTCTGTGGTTTAAATAACAGTTACAATAGGGAATAGTAGAAACTGAAAGGAGGCCTATACCCAGCAGTAGCAGTGTAATGTAAACATTCATAATTTTCGTTCAAAATAATTGTTTTTTGTAACCTAATTTAATGTATGTACCTAAATTTTAAACATGTCAATGTTAACATTAAAATAATCAAGGTTTTACAAAAACATACTACAACCTTCGTAACTACCGACAAAAATCCACTAGAGGCAGGACCATCGGGTGGTACTTCATTTTTGATGTCACTATGCCAAGGCAATGTTAAACGTACATTTTCAATACCTCTTTTTACCCACTTAAACATTGAATTTAGTAAAAAAACTGAAATACATGGCAGTGTTTTTCTATTATTTCTATTCTGATTAAGTGGTTGAAGGTTGCGGGCAGAAGATGGATGAGGCAAGCCGAAGACAGGGCGCGATGGCGCTCATTGGGAGAGGCCTATGTCCAGCAGTGGACTGCAATAGGCTGATGATGATGATGACTAAGTGGGTAAAAAGAGGAATTGAAAATATACGTTGCTTGGCATAGGGAATGCAAAAATGATGTACTCTTCGATGGTGCTGCCTCTGGTGGATTTTTTCGGAATCTTCAGAGGAAAATGGCTAATTGGACTGTTCCAGTCACCGTAAACACCACTGAATAGTGCAAGAAAAATACGCAATTTAGTTCAATTATATGACGTAATTTTTTCAGTTATTTTAAATTAAAAATAAACTACTGAACCGATTTTTAAACAAAAAGTGTTTCTCAAATCGGTTTATTAACAACAAAGTTTTGAGGTTACTAACATAAAAAAAAACAAATTGAAAACCTGCTTCTTTTTTGAAGTCGGTTGAAAAATGCTTTTGATCTTTTATTAAAATAAACTTATCTAATACAATAAGGCGGTTCCTGGCAGCAGAAGGGTCATAAATTATTGTTCTTTCTGTCTTGGGGCGATTTATATCTGCCAAGATACGTGTCCCATAGAAATGAGTCGTATGCGGCATCGTACAAATACACAAGGTATGCTACCCTGAAGCACAACTCATCACTCACACCCTTACCTTAAGTAGGTACTTAATCCATGAGCGACGCTGTCATGCATATCAAAATGTCGAATGAAAAGAAACAGCAAAATGTTTTTTGCGCGGGCGCTTCTGCGACGTAGGTTTCTAGGGTTAAAAAACATATTTTTTTCGGATGGATGTTTTATTCAGTTTACTGTGCTGGTGAGCGCTGAGGGCGCTCGAACTTGAAATTTCTTTAAAAATCCAAGATATTAATATTTTAGCGTGTTCTATTTTTGACTACTCCATTACTTACAAGTGACACACAGAAGTGAGGTAGAGGTCAAATACTTTTCTATCTCTAACTTAAAAGACCTACCTTAAAAAATAGCAAAACATTTTTTTTGTTTGTATGTATAATTATTAGTAAACGGAACAACTCAATATTCGCATTTCAAAAATTTAAAGCCATTGCGGTAATATAGCGGCAATGACGAAAACCCGTGTCCAAAACCACATCCAATTTCTCGGGATAACATACCTCGTGTATTTGTATCATGGCATGCAGCATATTGCTGGTCAATAAGACCTCTTATTGAGAGGGCAAGAGGTATAATTGGACAATCAGAACTTTGGCTAATAAGGCCTGTTCGCCCTTACCCCTGGAGTTATGTTGTATGATGGAGCTGTTCTTATGTTGTTGAGAGGTATTATGAGATTGTTGTTTATAAGTTTGAGTATGAAAGTTGGGGTAGTTTATGATTTTGGGTTCTTGAGATTTTATAAATTGTTCATATTATTAGGTACTTATAATATATTGTGGCATAGAAAGCTCACGTTAATTTTAAGACTTTTTTTCTCCCTAGCTAATGGTATAAAAATATATAGGTATTATATTTATTGCCGTTTAGGAGAAGATAAAAAAGCCATTCAGAAACAGCTTTTTTCAAGGATTTTTTTTTTCATATCAAATAAAGGAGTAAAATAAATATTTCTATACATTTTTCAAGATAAAAGACCAAGTAATATTACCACATATTTTTTTTTTATTAACGCCGTTGACGTCTACTAGTTTTTAAACCAGCTAGCATTTTAGCCTACCGTCACAGATAACAATGTAGCGACTACCATGCCATAAGTTTTTTTACCACGTTTTTATTAAGGCCAATCCTCAAATCCGAATTCCATACAGAATGTTTCGGACAAATACGCAAAAACTACGCCGTATTATAGTAATTTCTTCACACTATTCGTTTCGTCCATGTTTTTTGATTTCGTCAACAAAAAAAGTGAAAGGTGTCATACTTTAATTTAGATTTTATACGTGTTTTTAAGTTAGTAGGGTTAATTTTAAACGTAACCTTTCACTTTTTTTGTTGACGAAATCAAAAAACATGGACGAAACGAATAGTGTGAAGAAATTACTATAATACGGCGTACTTTTTGCGTATTTGTCCGAAACATTTTGTATGGAATTCGGATTTGAGGATTCCCCTTAAGAGGGTACCCTCTTAATAAAAATGTGGTAAAAACTTATGTATGTAGAGACATAGACATTTAAAACCACGATTGTGCCAGCACTTGGGACACACACACATATCAGCCATCGACACTGACGTAAGCCTAAGATCCAGAGTAATAGAGGTGAGCCGGGACTTGGTTCTGCACAATTAAATATCTTTACAGCCATGCTTCAGGATTAGCAGCTCTGACGGACTGCCGAGAGAGAAAGATCACTACCTAGAATACTTAAACATAGTGGCACTTCGTCTGTTCATTATGTTCACTTTTTGACAGTTGCCTTAGAATTAGTCCGGAATCGCAGTAATGGCCATCTGCAGCCAACTTCTTCTTTGAAAAATAAAATAATTCAACTCTTCCATATGTAAAATTTTAAAAATCGTTATTAAAGAAATATGTTTACTACCTAACTATTGCATTTATGATTTGTACTTTATGTTTTTCCAAAGAATTCAAAGAAAAATTCAAAAGAAAGAATTAATTGTTAAGTTTAATAACAATCAACCAATAAACAGTAAAGTGAAATATGCACAAAGGAGAGACAAGACCTTCCTAGCCGTTTCTTTTTTTTTATACAATTAATTCGGATCTGAAAATTTCCGTTTTTGGTAAACAAACTATTTTTCTTATGTGTCATTTTTTCAAAATGGCGGCGCGAGCGTAAAATAAAACTGTTCGCAAAGTTGAAATTCTGAAAGAGCACATCGAAATACATACATTTTTCCAGTCTCCTTCTTCTTCTTATCGTGTCACTGGTTACTTCGAACCAGTGTGGTGAAAGGATTTCAAGTGCGCTTCGAAGAGGCTCCTTTCGTGCACTCGACACTATGTTTTTGAACTTTTGGTTCTACGACATGCCGGTTTCACACAAAGTTTTTCTTCACCGTTGCGAGAACGTGGCATGCATACATAGATTTTTTCGACCGAAAAAACCCATTTACGCATGACCGGGATTCGAACCCATCAGATCGCAAGGTAAGGGCCTCATCCACTCGGCCACCACGTCCTCAGTTCCAGTCTAAACTACCAAATGATTGGACTACACATAGGAATACTCTTTTGGGTTGTGTATGGGAAAATAACTTATCGAAGTGGACATTGTTCTAACACTTGAGTTGAGAAGAAGAACACTTGAGTGACCTAGCTGCACTAACTATTCGAAGTCGTTGAAGTCTCGGATAGTCTACTCAAGGATTTACGAGTGTTAGTGGACAGGGTTTATTACTTAGTTGGACAATGAGGGTTCATAAAGGACTATTTGACCAGCTTCGAACTTTACAAAAAAAAAACACATATATATTTTTATTTTATTTTATTTTTATATTTTCGGAAAACTTAACAGAATTTAAAAGAAGTAGACGAATGAACAAACACTTATAATTTAGAATTTAGGAGAGACTAACAGGGGATGTGTTGAAAAGGTAACATATATTCTTAAAACCAATTATAAAACACTGAGACGATTCTTTTTATTCTTCTTATCGTGTCACTAGTTCTTTCGAAGCAGCGTGATGAAAGGATCTCAAGTGCGCCTCGAAGAGGCTCCGCACTCTTGCACTTGACACATGTTTTCCGAAGTTCTAAGAGCATGCCATGCCGGTTTCCTCACGAGGTTTTCCTTCGCCGTTAAGCACGTGTTATAATGCAGACATAGATTTTTTGAACAGAAAAATCCAAGGGTGTACGACCGTATTCGAACCCACGACCTTCAGAACAAAAGTCACGGCACCTCTCACTCAGCCAACACTGCTTTTCTACTGAGAACATTGATAAAAATTAAGCTATGGTTACAATGATGTTATCGGCAAAATAACTGAGTTAAATACTTGCCTAAAATCAATATAAAAAAATTATTCAACAATCAAAACTTTCGAAAATATATATGATTATTTTATTATTATTATTATTATCATTTAGTTATATTTTTCTCTCATTAAAATTTATTTTTTACAATATTATTTAAAAAATAAACTATTTAAAAAACAGCAGTATTATTGTAAAAAATATATAAAAACGGTGGACCACCAGCCGCGGAGCAGAGCCCAAGCGGCTGGTGGCTAGGGCTGCAGAGTGAGGAACCTTCTCACCATGCGAGCCGACTCTAATAGCACCACCTTTTGTATCTGGCCCTTGACCCAGCCACGAAGCGAGAGCCTCTTTAGGTACTGGTCGAGACTCTTCGCTATTATCCCGTTCACCGTAACGACTATCGGGACAATCGTCGTCGAGTCCACATTCCACATGGCGGTAACCTCGTGAGCCAAATCAAGGTATTTGGTAAGCTTATCCTTTTCAGCTTTTAAGAGATTCTCGTCATGTGGGACTGTGATATCCACAAGGACTGCCCGGCGTTCCGACCGATCTATCAGCACGATATCAGGTCTATTGGCGACAATAGTCCTATCCGTGATGATAGATCGGTCCCAGTAGAGCAAGGCACGGTCGTTTTCGAGAACTGGCTCCGGTACGTACTTATAGTACGTTACCTCCAATCTTACAAGGCCATAAAGGACTTATTATTATTATTATTATTCAGCCATTATCGACCCACCGTAGGGCAAAGGCCTCCTCTTCTTCCACTCCTTTCGGCTCAGGGCGTCTGTGGTACAGGTTGGTAGGTGAGCGTCAAGTTCGTCCCGCCATCTCCTTCTGGGCCTTATATATATGATTATAGGATTTTTAAATAAAATAAGTCTCGTAAAGGCATATTAAAATTGCAACCCAAATATATTTTATATTTACCTTCTTCATCGACTGAACCTTACCGCCATTTATAAAAATCCTATTTAAATGCAAAGTAGAGCTTTGGCAGCGTTATCTTCTGAAGTAAGTAACAATTTTGGGGTCATTTTTCACTCGAGAGGGCTGGTCACGTCTACGGCCAGAAAAGCTGACCTGGATGTGGCCCCAAGATCAGCGGAACTGACACAAGCTGCACGAAAGACGCCTCTTCGAGGCGCACTTGAAATCCTTTCACCACACTGGTTCGAAAGAACTAGTGACAAGATAAGAAGAGGAAGAAGTTTTATAACACTTTAATTTTACAACATACCTTTACCTACTCACAACAAACATCGTATAGTAAGCGATAAACAAATTGTCCTCTGGCGAACCACTTGCCAAAGATGCGCAGAACCAATTTGACATAAAAATTTAGTTCTGCGCATCATTGTCACGTGGTTCACCAGAGGACAATTTGTTTGTCGCTTACTTTACATAATATAAACATTTGAAAAACATTATTCTCCGTTTTTACAGTCCGGTAAGAAAACACTCAACTGTCACAAGTAATATGAAGAGAGCGTGAAAAAAAATCTCGTAATTCCTCATTGTGCACCAATAGATACGTTTAAGTTTATAGCATAAAATAAGATAAAAATAAATAATTTATTTTTTTGTATCCCCTCGACAAAATGGCGATAACATACAAATCACAAAATTTGTTTTCAAAGTCCATTTCAGTATCTGAGCCAAGAAACGCTATTTTCCAAGCCATAACTAAGGTTTAATATAAAATATGTGGTGGTTATGTTACTTCCAGGATTATAGAATTTTGGCAACGTAGGTAGTCTACCTAGGTTCAACTAATCGTTTAACTAGGTAATCATAGCTGAGCCTTGAAGTTATTAAGCTTCTCTACCCTCTTGATTTTAAAACCAATTTAAACTTCGGTATAAAATGCTTTAAAAGCAAAAACCTAGAAGATATACTAAATACTACTTTAATAATACAGCAAATATTATATATATTTTTTTTCAAAAATGTTCGAATATGTGTGCGAGATAGCGGCGCGCGGGATTCTGTACCTTAAAGCCTAAAACAGTAGATTTCTTATAAACAAGTAAACAATACTTATTCTATTTGTTTTGTTAATACATACATAGAAAACACCCAGACTCAAGACAAACACTAATGTTCATCACACAAATGTTTGTCCTGAAGCGATAATCGAACCTGCGACACCGGGCGTGGCAGTCTAATACACTTGCCATTCGACCATGTCGTCTTACTTAGTTAGTTAGTTTTTTATTCAGGAGCAAAGTTCAGAGATTCTCCTAGAACCCTTACGTGCTAAGATAGAATTTACTATCAACTGCTACTGAAGTACAGTAGAAGCAGCAGCTGCCGAAGAACCGAAAACCGTTGGGGTAAACGTGTTCTTGAGCGGAGACCACGTCTAGGCAAACGCAGTGTAGGACGACCTTTGGCCAGGTGGAGCGATGATCTGCGCGTGTTAGAAAAGGGATCTTATATGTAAAGAATATTAGTGAAATAATGAAAATAAATTTATATAGCTATAGCAGCTATAGCTGGCAGAAGGTGGATGAGGAGAGCCAAAGATCGGGCTCAGTGACGCGCCTTGGGAGAGACCTACTTCCAGCAGTGGACTGCTATAGGTTGATGATGATAACTACTACTGTTATAGCCAAGACTGACAATTAATCCTATCTTCCTAAGCACGGGTTCTTAGAGAATCTTTGAACTTTGCTCCTATGTAATTCAGTGCCAGAAAACAAACGAAACTAGGTCGGTACTGTATCTTAGTTGGGATAAGCATTAATGTAGTTTATAGTCTGTATGGACATAAGTTTGTTTAGAACAATAGGAAACTATCAAACCAACTTGGCCATTATGTTCCTCTAATGATAAAATTAATGATATATGATTAGCACGTCCGGGTTGTAAATTGGGTTATCTGTGATCTAATATTAAAATTTTAGTTGCGTACGTTTGAATGTTTAGATGTTTGTTAGCCAATCAGGTCTCGATAACCCTATATGGGCAGGTACTTTATCGTGAACATTCATATAAACATTATCCGAAATGTATCCTATACAATAATTCGCTAGTAAAAATATCAAACTGACTTCAAATTAAACTGACAAGTAAAAAAATGTGTAAAATAACAAATAATTTTTCAAATCGGTTGATAAATGATGAAGTTCGGAGATAACGGACATTAAAAATAAATAAAACTTCATCAAAGCGACTCGAGCCGACTTTATTCGAATGAGCGTTACTCAGCTGAACATGACGTAGCAGTCTCATTCAATATATCCACAAAATTAAGTGCGTCTGAAGAAATTTTCACTACCGAAATAAATAGGGCAGAACTGTTTTTCCCAATCTCCTTCGCTTAGCTTCGTGAGGTCGTAGCTAGTAACACATTCTGAAATTTATACCTACTCAATTTATATCTTCAAAAAGGTTTAAATGTGCGAGCGAGATATCGGAGAGCGGGATTCTGCGCCTTAAAATAAAGTTCAATCTAATTGAGAACCTCCATCTTTTTAGAAATCGGTTGAAAACATCGAGAAGTAAGCCGTGCGACCGCATTTAATGGCCCAGGGCAACAACTCTAATCCTAATTCTTCTACACGTTCCTTTCCTATGCCACGTCCTCGGTACCAAATGTATGTCACTACATGTCACATGTAGTATGTCACTTGACTATTAGTCCAATGTGGTATACCACAGGGTTGAGGAGACGAGTGATTTCCCAACGGTACCAGGGTACCAACTACCGATACCAAAGGATCATAACTCCGTCACGGGAATAGGGTTATTGATATCGACAGCATTGGGTCCGCTAGGGAATAGGCTAAATAACTTCAAAAAGAAGGAGGTTATGAATTCGTTTTTTTTATGTTTGTTGTTCATTTTTACTGATTTGAAAAAGTGATTGGTCCCATAGATGTTTTATCAAAATCATTAAAAATAACTGAAAAAAAAGTCGTTGAAGTGAACAAAGTTGCGTAATTTGCTTCCCTGTGACTTTGCAGCGGTGTCTAGGGTCACTAGAACAGTCCGATTGAAGTCGTATGTTTTTGAGAAACCATGATTATTTTATTTTATGATTCGTGCAATTCAAGTATATAGGTACATACTTACCTTTAATAATCAAAAGCATTAAACACACCTTACAGACTCATAAAACGAGAGAAAGAAAGAAAAAGAGTTTATTGCTCAAATGCTTAAATGATTATTTCAATTGGTGTCATCATGCCAAGGACTGTAAATCTGCGGCATAGAATCTTAGAAACTGCCTAGCATTATTCAGTTAGATACGCATCAGCCGATACGAAACTGCTTTGTTTCTCCAGGGGCTAGCACGAGTATACAAAACCAATTTTTAATTACCCAAAAAAAAATGGCCACTGCAGACGGGGTCCTAGTTGTATCTGTGCAGTCAGAATTTTGGATTTCAACAAAACGGCAGAGTGACAGCGGCGCGATTGCGGCACCCGAGCCGAGGTTTTGCGGGCTGGCTCGAGCTAAAATTAACCCTACTAACTTAAAAACACGTATTAAATCTAAATTAAAGTATGAAACCTTTCACTTTTTTTGTTTACGAAATCAAAAAACATGGACGAAACTAATAGTGTGAAGAAATTACTATAATACGGCGTACTTTTTGAGTATTTGTCCGAAACATTTTGTATGGAATTCGGATTTGAGGATGCCCCTTAATTTGAATTCGACGGCTGGTCGCAGATAGATAGAATTTTTTTATTGCCCTGAGTAAAATTAACCAGACAGGTGTTACATACACATATCTTAAGTGTTTTCTATGTATTGTATGTATGAACTTGTGTATTATTTACAAAAAAAAGTATTTAAGTATTCTATCAGCTGGTTCCCTAAATACAAGCTCTACTTAGTTTGGGGCTAGATGGCGTTGTGTGAAATGTCCAATATATTTATTTATTATTATTTATTTAATTATAGCAGTGTTGCATTGGACTACTTATGTGCTTATAAAAGCCCTATGGCAGGCATAAGAATCATTTCAAAGAAAATAAAAAGAATTGTTTTGACAACACCGTGGCTGAGTTGGTAGTGACCCTGCCTACGAAGCTTGGTGTTCCGGGTTCGATCCCCGGCCGGGGCAAATATTTGTGACGAACACAAATGTTTGTACTCGGGTCTTGGATGTTGTGATGTGTTGTATGTGTCCATGTCACCTGCGACACAGGGAATCCTAGTGCAGGGGTGTGTGTGTGTGCATGTTAAAAAAAAAAATTTGAAAGCTTGTGCCTATACGTGCACTACGTAAGGGTGATGCTAAAAACTATTCTTTCACACGAAAGTTCAGCTTCAACAAACGTAGGCGATTATTTACGTAAACGTGAACGTTAACGGCACCCGTTACCACTTCAATGGCCGATAGCCTGTCTACGTGAGCTACACACGGCTTACAAGTTTTTACTTACGGGGATAAATCAATAAATAAGTACGTATAAAAATAAATAAATGTTTGGACGTTATCTAGCCCTTGAAAGGATTTTTAGATATCAGATTTTTCAGATTTCATTTATTAATATACCTAGCAAGGACCGTTATACAAGGCAAGTCAAAGATACATATACAGATGGATGCAAGTATTGCTGGGTGCAGTCCAATATTGAATAAATTATATAATTAATTAAATTAATATTTTTAAATTCATTTTTTATTAACATTAGATTATTTAAACTGTTACTCATAATTTTATTCATAATTTATTCAATTTTGACATTTACTTGTAGTTTTTTAGTTATCTTTTACATTTTTTATAGATTTATATTTTACGTGTACTATGTGTTCAATATCTATGATATTAAATCTGTAGACGAAATGTCAAAAATATAATTTATCTGTGTCTCTTCCATTCTCAACTATCAGCCAACAGGCAATGTGTAATTTTGAAAATACATTATAAACATTCAAGAATCCTTTCATTTCAACATACAAACATCTAAGCAAATACATAACACTATGGATGCTTTATCTGAAATAAATGAATGAATAATAATAATAATGCAATGATACATCTTGATACAAGCTAATGTAAATATTTTGAAAGAAAATAAACAAAATTACGAAACAATTCGATGAGCCTATCACCACGCTTTTGAAATCCTTTTGCCACACATGGGTAAAAGGGTTTTAATTAAAAGACCTAGTGACACGCTAAGAAGAAGATCTAGCCCTAAATAAAATTAAGCAAACTATTTAATAATCATTTTATTTGTATAACCAGTGGTCTGGTAGGATTAAGGTCATCAGATTAAAAATATTTTAGAGGGATAAGGTGGCAACTTCCCATTTGGACAACGTTTAATTTCGTAACCCAAGTACCTATCCAAGAGTGGCATTTCACGAAATTTATTTATTTCATACATAATTGATTGATTCAGGCGTTACTTTGCGGAAATCCATAAATATCAATAAATTATATAAATATATTTAGTAATAAATCCGCTTAATTTCTAAACAAAGGTTTTAATTAACTTAACTTTAGTTTAACTAAACCAAAGAGTCAAAGAACAGAAAACCAAAGTTTAAATATACGACACGTGTTTCGCCTCTACACGAGGCATCATCAGGAGGTGTGGACTCGCCGAAGTTCGAAACGAGAGTTTCTCGTTTCTCGGTTTTCTGTTCTTTGACTCTTTGGTTTAGTTGAACTAAAGTTAAGTTAATTAAAACCTTTGTTTAGAAATTAAGCGGATTTATTACTAAATATATTTATATAATTTATTGATATTTCAAACATTTTGAAATATTTGGACAACTTTTAAAAGTAGCGTGTATTTTGTGTCATTTGGTAAACTTTTGCTTGCATAGTCAGGTAAAATAATAACTAACACATCGTTCGTTTTGAAAACTTTTAATCACAGCTCTAACAGTAGGTATTACCTAAATTCCTAATACAAAACATGTTTTTATTCTTAAGTAGCCTTTTGTGCTTCCATTCTATAGATATGTCTGAAACAGAAACATCGGGAATAATATAGCAAAGCATAACACAGTTCTAATATAATTATATATTAATATAATTACTCAAATATTCTAGATGCGAATTTCTGTAAAGAAGGATAGATACTAATATTAGTATCTATCCATATGGATGACACATCACTTCGATACATAAATGGATGTAATTTGTTTTTTTTAATGTAACAATTTTTTATGTTTGATTTTAGGTAGGTAGTGTATACTTAATAATGATAAAATAATTTAGGTAGGTATTTTGTAATAGGTAATTCAAATGCGCAAATGCGTTTTGATTTAGACTTTCCGAAACAATGTAAAAATTATTTGTGAATTTTTATTCCTTAATTTATTAATCATTCATCTATAAATTCATTTAATCATTCATTTATTCCTTTATTTTTTTGTTCACTCATTCATTAATTCATTGATTGTTTGAAGTTACCTTTCAACAAGCATAATGAGAGTGCTGATCAGGAACCCAAGAGCGAGTAATATGAATGCTGGCGCCGCGCCGCCCAACGCTAGCGGGCGGGGTTGACTGCCACTGCACGACACAGGGCGGGTAGCCGTTCGCTGCTGCATGCAGGACACTATGCCACGCTCTAGCAGACGCATAAGACTGGAACAAGGTTACAATGTGAAATTCGTAACTGGTTTCAGTACTCTATATCATTATCATAATTTCGGCTTCTGGACGTCCAATGCTGGACATAGGCATGCCCCATAAGATGCCACGGCCGCGCCGCCCAACGCTAGCGGGCGGGGTTGACTGCCACTGCACGACACAGGGCGGGTAGCCGTTCGCTGCTGCATGCAGGACACTATTCCACGCTCTAGCAGACGCATGAGACTAGAAAATGAAAAAAATCTTTCTATTTTTTTTCTTTTAAAAATCGCTTTTTTATTTGTTAATTCTTGAGTTTATTTATCTTGTTGTTCTCCTTTTCCTTATTACTAATGTATACATTTAATTTAAGTTAGTTTACTAGCATTTTCATAATGTGTATCTATCCGTGGGAACATTTAATTGACTCACTAACGCTAAACCAATGTCTACCTAGATGTAAAAGCTGATTCTCCAACAAATAAATAAAATGTGGAATTTGTAAATTGCATTCGTGTAAGGGACCATCTCTTACTATCTCTCGTCAAATAAAAATGTGGTAAAAAAAGGTCTCAGTAGCGTAAATTATTACTGTTTGGTTACGCTGCTGCCATACCAACCTCCAGGTCAAAAACTCCTTGTAAGGGCTATCTCTTTGTACTGCAGGGTAGACTAAAGTCTTCTCCATAGAGTTTAAAGTCCCAAGCTCGCAGAGCTCCTCCTGAGTGAATGTCTGCGAGATGAGGAGGTCAGCGTTGTCAGTCTCCGTATGGTAGGCATAACCTGCCAAACAGCCTCATAATGTTAACTTATAAATTTTTTTTAAAGTGTTTTCAAAAAAGGTTCTCAGTTCGGTTATTTTCTTATTTTCGGTTATAACCTCAGAATTTTTTGGTTATTACCCGAATTGAAAAAAATATTTTTGAGAGGAAATACTTTCAGATAGAAACATCAAAATTGCCTCAGTAGTTAAGTTTTTAAATCAAAATAACTGAAAACAATATGTAAAGATAATAAGTGGCTATCAAGTTACCTCCAGCTTTCACCAAAGCAATGCCTTCTACTATAGGCTTCATTATCGAGTCCATCTTCTTAGCAGAGACTCTGCGGCGAATCTTGTCTTCGATTTCCATGTTCTGTTTGTTGTAGTAGTAGCTAGGATTCTGAGCAAGAACATAAGTTAGATATTTTTTATTAAATATTTTGTATATTATACACAACGCCATCTTATCTAGCCCCAAACTAAGCAAAGCTTGTACTATGGGAGCCAGATAACTGATACAATACTTTGTAATACTTTTTTTTTAAATTATATACATAGGATAGGATAGGATAAGAAAACACCCAGACTCAGGATAAACACCGATGTCTATCACACAAATGTTTGCCCTGAACGGGAATCGAACCCGAGACACCACACAACCATCTGTGTCCGTTCGAAGTTGTATATATTTGTTATGTAGACGCTAAATGTATATATTTTTTTATTTTTTTTATCTTTATGTAAGTATTGTACATATATATCATATTTTAAAACTAATGCGTAGGTGTGATGTGATAGGTAGGTATGTTTATTTTTTTAAATTAATAATTATATACTAACTGTTAGCCAGGATTTGGTGTATCCTATATCCTGGTAGACGAGGTTCAGCGGGCTGTCAAACAGCTCCTCTAAGGAGTTGATGGAAGGAGGAGGCCCATTGAGGAGCCAGCTGACCACGCTGCTGGTGTAATAGTTGTAGAGGAGCACGCAAGCCACACCGGTTATGAACATGGTTAGTTTAGAGGCTAGAAAGAAAAATCGGATCGAACTGAGAACACTCCTCTTTTTTGTCGGTTAAAAATGAGTGTTGGCTTGAGAAACTTTTAAAACTTTAGAACTGAATTCAAAATTATTATGGTTTTACAAAAACATGCAGCAACCGACTTGAATGGTACTGTTTTAGTGACCGTAAACACCACTGAATAGTCAAAAGCAAAGTACGCAATTTTGGTTACTTAGATGACGTAATTTTTTCAGTTATCTTGATTTCAAACCAAAGTACTGAACTATCATGAAATTTCTATGGGATGTATATCCTCTCAAACAAAAAAAAGTTTTTTCAAATTGTATTTAAACAACAATGTTCTGAGGTAAGAAACAAAAAAAAACAGCTGAATGGAGAACTTCCTTCTTTTTTAAGTCGGTTGAAAAGGAGGAGGTTCTCAATGCGGTTTTTTAAAATTAAAATGATAAATTAAATAGAATTATGAATACCAAAAGAAAAAAAAAATTAAACGATTGTTACCTCAGAACTTGTTGTTTATAAACTGATTTCAAAAATTATTAATTTGTTTGCAAGGATATATTTTCAGATCAGTCCCCATAGAAATTTCATCAAAATCGATTTAGTAGTTTAATTTTAAAACAAAACAGCTGAAATAAATGTCTTAAAAAAAATTACAAAAAAACAATCAAAAGTTGATGAATTTCATTTCGGTAAATAAGATATCACTAAATTCGTTTTAGCCATGGGAATGTCATAAAATAAAGTTAAAGTGTCTGAAATCTAATATTCTAACAATATTTCGGCAGTCGAGTTTTCAGTTTTCACAAACTAAGCTTGTTATATGAACGAAAGGAATAAAAGTTTCAAAATACCTGCAGAAGGTCTTCGTACTTCAATACCATCTTCGAAAACTGGAAAAATAAATTTAATAGTTAACTCTCTCCGCCCTGGATTCAGTGGCAAAGTAACGGCAAGGCTACGCTGGGGCAGACGGCTGTGATGAGTGGAGATACAAAGAAGCGAAGCTGAGTTAGCCGCTGCAGCAATATTATAGTTTAGGACCATAAATTAAAAACGGTGTGCCTATAGAACACCAAGATTGACAGTATCAAAGCAAAATTGAAAAGCGTAAAACAGGACAAAAAATCTTCAGACACCCTGTCAACAAAAATGAAATAATAGTTTGATATATGAGTTTTATTAACAATGAAAAAAACCTAGTAATTTTCACTATAATATTATATTAGACTAGCGATGTTACTTCTCTGTTTCGAAATTTTGCATCGGACTAAAATGTTACCTAATACAAGTTAGCTAATTTAGATACACTAATACTCCTCCTCCTTGCGTCGATATCCTCACTCCTAAGGGTCGTGACCTTTACGAAAGACTTTTGTGTGGATGATGTGTCTCCATCGGGATCTGTCTTCTGCAGAGCGTATGGCGTAAACCACGCTGGACTCCAGCGTAGAGCGGATTTGGTCACTCCAACGCAGTGGGCTCCGCAGCCGTTTTCGTTCCACCTTGCCAGTTACAACAAGTTGTTCTAAGTTGTTGCTGTCTTTTCTGGCTTTGTGTCCGTAGAACTCCAAGATTCTGCGAAGACACTAATAAAATATATTAAAAAATTCAACATACATTGCTGGCAAACGTTAGCCGTCACAGAGAACAGCGCATACTGCACAGACGATGGGCGCTGCTCCAGCCGAGAAGCAGCCACCAGGATCAAGGTACATAGTACCAACACGACGACTAAACACCACCAAACGCCGATGCTGAGAGGCCTTAGGAACTGGTTCTCGTATTTTCCTGCACCAGTAGTGGTGATCCGATAGTAGTATTTGGTTCTGCAAATGTTAGAGGTACCTAAAATTTCTTTTTCACTTCTCATGCTCGTAAAGTTTACTTATAAAATTGTATAAAGAGATTCAGTTTGTAATAGGTTTCATGCTGGATGATGAGAACTTTTTTCAATGTCGATATTCTGAACATTTGGCTGCCTCTGCTTTTGAATAACGAAATTTTATTACTAGCAATTGAAGTGAAAAATCTTGTGTAGACCTCGGTCCTGAAGCCCATTTTATACTCTACATAAGTATCAACCCTCGCTTTTGGCTCGGGCTGATAAAAGTACATATTATAGATATTCAGAACTAGCTGGTCCTGACTGCTGCCACACAGTTTAATTTTAGTGGTCAACGCTCCCATTTTATTATGTACTCCTTTTTATGTTCCAAATATATCATTTTAAATAATTTGTTTAAATGAAATTATCTATTTATTGCTATTACTAGAAGTGCGTAATGGATTTTACTCACTCAAGATATGTTAAAGAGGGCAATAGGTATCCTATCTTATCCATATGGTGGGACATCATTCGGATTACTGGAGAAAAATCTTGTACACGGTAGTATAAGGCATTTGTTACTATCTGGAAAGAGAACCAACGGATGATCATAGAATATTAGAACTAGCCTATCAACATCAAGACAGGTGCGCCGTGTGATACATACTTTTGTATTGTTCCTTTCAAAGGAGCCGATCCAGCGATCGGTTATTGAGTAGATGGTTCTAGAAATCAAATTATAAAAATTAGTAGGTATATAGAAAAATCATATTTGTACACAGAGATTGTACAAAGGAGAACATACCCTTGCTAAGTAGCATTAAATTGAACTAAACCTCTGTGACATGTGGACACAAATTACTTTGGCAACGCAACAACACGCACCAGTGCACAGAAAAACAGAGTTTCTCTCTCTCTTTTTCTCTGTTTTCCGTTTTTGTCTACTTCTACTTCTGTTAAGTATAGAAAAAGCCAGTTCCAATATTATAAATACCAATAATAAATAATAATCCTACTAATATTATAAACGCGAAAGTTTGTAAGGATGGATGGATGGATGGATGTTTGTTCCTCTTTCACGTAAAAACTACTGAATGGATTTTAATTAAACTTTACAATAATATAGCTCATTCATCAGAATAACACATAGGCTACAATTTATAGAGATACCTGCGCAGGCGAAGTCGCGGGCACCAGCTAGTAATAAATAAAAACTGTTACTTAACCCAAAACCCCGACTTCAAGGGAAGCAAAATATGCAATTTCGTATACATGGACGACATAATAGGTATTCTTTTCAGTTTATTAATAAACAAAACTACTGACCTGATTTTGATGAAATTTCTTTGACCAATCTGAAACAGAATCCTTTCAAACCAAAAAAAAGAATTTCCTAAATCGATTGATAAATGGGTCCTTCTCATCCGCTGCAAAAAAGTTTCCCAATTGCATTCGAATCTAATTTAAATACATTTTTAACGAGGATTTGAGATAAAAACATAAAAAAATACAACCGTGCTAAGAACATACTCATTTTTGTTCGAATACGGTTGAATAATAAAAAAAAGGTTTGGGTATTATCCATTTTTATACCCCACAAAATACCTACAGGGTACATTAGGTTACAACTCCCTAGAGACGCGCAGGATGTGTGATCAGTTACTGTGTGTCTGTCGCATCTTGCGAGGAGTTCTTGACTGTCCCGCGCTAGTGGGCGAAGCGAGCCGACTCTATGTGCCTGACGGGCGAACTAGATTCCGCCCTGGGCGAGTCCCACTATTCGCGCCCACACCCGCGCGCACTGCTGCGCGACAACAGTCTCCCATCTGCCGCGCTCAACGACATCTCAATGCACTCGCTAAGAATAACCCTGAGGTAGATTTATTCCACGACGGAATGCTTAAAGTAGCTAAAGCCTGCCTTAGACACAGTGAGACATAGATGAATATAACGTTTTATATATTAAGTTAATATTCATAATTTTATAGCATCTATATTATTTTTGTTGTTGTTTTATGTTATATTTTTTGTGTTTGTTTTCTTTATTTGTACATTTTTTTTTTTTTTTGGAACTTGTCTTGTATTTGTACTATATTTTGTGCATCATTGTGTTTTTTGTGTTGTGTTTTTTGTTCTATTACGTATAGATATAACGATTTGGTGCAATAGTTACTGTAATGTTATAGTCTAATGTCAATAAAAATCTTTGAAAATCTTTGAAAATAACTGATTACTTGATGTTATGCAGTTCAGTGACAACACTTAGGATGTTGGTGGATGCTCTGGTGATCTTGGAGACTCCTGGGATTGGCAGCAGGCTCGACAACATGTTCAATTTGAAATCTTCAACAGGAACAGACGCCTGAAATTTATTTGGATATTATTCTACATCGCAGCGCCTTTTTCTTCTTCTTATCATGTCACTAGTTTCACCAGTGTGATGAAAGGATTTTTTTATAAACGTTGACACTCTCACACCCCTGCACTAGATAGACTTCCCTGCGTCGCAGGTGGCATGGACACATACTAGACATTACAACATCCAAGACCCGAGAACAAACATTTGTGTTCGTCACACAAATATTTGCCCCGGCCGGGGATCGAACCTGGAACACCAACCTACCTAGGCAGGGTCACTACCAACTAAGCCACTGTATCGTCATCTCAAGAGGCTCCTTTCGTGCACTTGACACATTGTTTTCGAACTTTTTAGCTTCTATGACATGCCGGTTTCCTTTATTGCAGACATATTTTTTTCGAGCACAAAAATCCATTTGTGTACGACCGGGTTTGAACCCACGACCTTCGGAACGAAAGTCGAGGCACTTCCCACTCAGCCGATACGGTTTTCATCGCAGTGATATAAGACAACACAGTGCTTGATATATCGCAAAGCAGTAATGTAAAAGCACTGTGATCCGGTTTCACTTGTAATAAGTGTCCAATAATTTCACTAGCAGCAAAGTATACTTTTTTTACTGGGCTTTCAAGAGTAATAAGCAAAATGTCTTAAAGTGGACGAGTGCTATAGATGAGAAGCAGTATTGCATTGGCCTAGACCATACAATACAACTAAGTCGCGCTATTATCATGTGAATTCAATAAACGAGTATGTTGCAAAATGTTGATTCAAGTCTGTGTAGCAATGTTCCGGTCATAGTAAGGCGTGATCTTTTCCCATCAGAGGAGCACCTAGCACATTTACATTTTGGAAACTGCACAATTTGTAAAACAAAACTTATATATTATGTATAAAAAATATGAAAGCAAACGATACCACCTAAAGATACGTTATCCTGACATGAAAATGGCGTAAAATATTAAATATTTTTTCATTTTTGTATTGCATGCTAATCATAAGCTGACTAAGGAGAACCTCTTCATTTATGTAATTATAAGATCTTTTTGTAACCAAATAAGGGTTTGCAATAAATAGTTTTGAATTTGAATTTGAATTAGCTTGCTTAGTCACTGTTTATATAACAAAGAATAGGCAAATGGATGCACAATAAATGGAATGATAGAAAACTACCAATATTGTAAAAATACTTATAAAAAATCAAGAAATTTGTTACAACTTACTACGAACACGCCTCTCAATGGCATCTGACCGAAATCCCATCGCTTATAGTATTTGTATGTATTCAGATCTGTTTGAAACCCTGCACATAAGAACATAGATACTACTCGGGCGAATGAACATGACACCTGGCTCGAATGACGTTTGTACAAAGTACAGCGTGGAATTGGGTAGGTTATCTTGATAGAGAAGAGGTCCTGTAATACTTGGTAATGATAAGTAATGATAAGGCTTCGCAATTAGAGGAAGAAGAAACACGGAGGGCGCCGCGCGGGGCAGCGGAGGAAGCATCAACTTCCGAGCGAGAGTGTCAGCCAGGTGTCATGTTCATTCGCGCGAGTATAGTACATACTAATGACATTCTACAATAGAGATGATGAAAACCATGACGATAATATTGGAGATGAAATGAAATTGCCTGATGACAGTAATATGAATAATGTTATTAATACGTATGGAAAAGAAATTGGTGCTAAATTATGTTTAAATTGTGTTTCATAAGTATTTACCAATATCTACGCTCCAAATACCAGCATCGAGCACGTTCAAGTTACCACCTTGAACTTTACCAAAATTAAAAATATCGAAGAGACGATAATGTAAAGTATCTGGAAATATTTATATTTATTTAAGTAATTTTATACTATTAATCGAACGAAGTGTAAGTGCGGTATCAGATTAGCGGATTAACCGGCTGCATTAGCTGCTCGGTTTTTGTTTTTTTTAGTGCGTATAACCGAGTGTAAATGCTGGTATACGTGCGTATACGCGCGACACGCTTTGGAGGTTTCACAAGGACCAATCCGCTCGTATAGGTACGCGCGACAAAAAACCGCAAGTCTGAAACCGCTCTAATGCTAGGGCCACATTTTCACGCGATAATTCGTGGTACATCGGCTCGCCAAAACAATATGTTGTTCTTGTCTACATTTAAGCAGTCAACTACGGGTCGTAGCACACATCGACTCGGAAAGGGGTCGTAACCCCTTTCCGAGGGCCTCCCTTCCTTTGCTACTCTGGGATAAAACCTGTCTTGGTCTTAGGTAGCTTGAACCCCTCGCGTCACTCAGGACTCTACATAACTCCTCTTATATACTCTTGTACCGCATCATCTCATTCGAGCCCGTGACTCTTAACAACATTTATCCATAACTATAACTATTTAGATTTTCCCCTTAAAGGGCGGTCACAAGTATTCACCCTGTAAAGTCTTTTCTACATCAGTATTCATTATTTATTGAATTAAACACATTAATTACTATAATACCTGTTTTTACTGCCAGTACAATGTCCGCATCGACACTAATGTTCAGAGTAACTAATATCCCAAGAAATGGGGCTTGAATTCCATTAGCGCTATTTTCCGTAAGATTATTGTAATTATATGTCGCATTATGGTTATCATCTATGGCTAGCCATACGTGACGTGAATCAAACCACATATTTTCTGAAGCCTGAAAAAAATCATGAACTCACTCATGGTCCTTTATTAAATCATCTTTACAAAATAATCAAGTGTGACACTTTATTCCCATAGAGTAGCATAAATAAAATAAGCATAATCAGCCTATAATGTTCCCACTGCTGGGACTCAGGCCTACTCTCGGTAGGAGAGCGAATGGGTCATAATCCACCACGCGGACCCAATGCGGATTGGGGGATGTCACGTGCCATAGAACATTTTTTTTGTCCTTTGACATGCCGGTTTCCTTACGATGTTTTCCTTCACCGTCACCCATAGAGTAACACCATTTTATTATTTTATTCCTATCGAGTAACGCTATGACATGGGTGTTACTAGTTGGAGGAAAAAATCCACCCAAACGAGTAACAGTCTTTCTCGATGGGATTTTTTTTTCACCCTGACTCAGGGTGTTACTCGTAAAGACCAGTCTGTAACTTATATACTTGAGACAAATAGGTCATAAACATTCACACACTCACACCCCTGCACTAGGATACCGTGTGTCCCAGGTGAGGTGGCATGGACACATACTAGACATGACAACATCCAAGACCCAAGAACAAACATTTGTTGTCAACATGTGTTCGTCACACAAATATTTGCCCCGGCCGGGGATCGAACCCGGAACACCAAGCTTCACAGGCTTCGACACTACCAACTAAGAAAAATAAACATTTATTCATTCATTCATTAAAATAATAGGTACCTCACGTTATTTCTATCATTCTTAACGATACCTACTTTTTTTTTTTTTAATCAATAAAAAGGGCTTTGTCGCTTAAGCGATAATGTTACCTACTTGGAAAAGTATTTTTTCATTTTCTTTTACACATTCAGCGTGTAGGAAGACTCCAATAGATGTGTGCGAGTTCAGCATACATCGCTCTGTATCTGAACGCGTTGCATTGCCCTTAGTATTAATACTTGATACTGCGATGGAATGGGTCGATGCCAACTTTCCGAAATCTTTTCTCCCTAAAAAATGCAACCAGAGACTCTAGAGTTCCTTCAAATTGCTTTAGGAGAAAAAAATATTTTTTGCCTAGACAACAGGAAAAAATCAAAACAAAAACCTAAAAATATTTCTCTTGTCTTGGAAATTCGAAAAAAATAAAAAATAATAGCTGTAAGGCTAATCCTCAAATCAAATTCCATACAAAATGTTTCGGACAAATACTCAAAAAGTACGCCGTATTATAGTAATTTCTTCACACTATTCGTTTCGTCCAAGGTTTTTAATTTCGTCAACAAAAAAAGTGAAAGGTTTCATACCTTAATTTAGATTTTATACGTGTTTTAAAATTAACCCTACTAACTTAAAAAACACGTATAAAATCTAATTAAAGTATGAAACCTTTCACTTTTTTTGTTGACGAAATCAAAAAACTTGGACGAAACGAATAGTGTGAAGAAATTACTTTTTTTTTAAAATTTGAAATTTAAGGATTAGCCTTAATTTTAAAATACGTATAAAATCTAAATTAATGTATGGAAAAAAATAAGTTGTACTATGGAAATTTGCCTTGAGGATTCCCCTTAACTAATATTATTTAATTTTAATTTTATTATACATTATGTTAGATATTTTCAAGCTGAGGGTTGCATGCAACTGTCATTTCAAATTTGTTCTGCGCATCTTTGTCACGTGGTTCGCCAGAGGACAACTTGTTTGACGATTATGCCTTAATCACACGTACCGAGCAAACGGCCGAGACAGTGCTCTCTTTGCTCAGTTTATCATTAACGAAGTGTTAACTTCGAACCGTTGGGTGTCAGAAGATAACAATTAATAGTCTAGGATGCAATGGAGAATGACCTTAGAGCGATGTCAGTCTAGCGTTTTTTAGCGCGAAAAGACGAAAGCGCATTTCCGCGCGTATAAGGGCTTAGCACCAGCGGCGTTTACGCTTGGTTTTGTTAAGCGTCGATGACTCACGGCTAGTTTACACGCTACAAGCCGGCGAATTTAAAAGGGAGTGAGCGAGTTAACTTTTGGGAAGGATTGTAAACAAGCAGATTGTAAATAAGCCGAGCCGAGATTGTAAAGAGCAGTGTGGCTTCGCTCTAACGCCAACTCGCTCATTCGCTAGCATTTAAACTGGCCGGCTTGTAGCGTGTAAACTAGCCGTGTGACATCGACGCTTAATACGCTCTAGTCTGAAACCGCTCTTACAGTTAAATTTGTAGTTTTCGAATAAAAAATACTCACAAATAACATCACTTTGACACTGTACCATGCAAACAAAACTAATATTTCTCTCGACGAAGTAACGAACTGAAAAGTTGAGTGAATCCAGGCCATGACATATACTTGTAGCGACTGCAAGAGCCAGTATTAGCCACGCCATTTTGCTTCCGACATAGACGCGATTCTGAATTAAATCTAAGGGAATTAGTTACCAGTAGGTTTGTACAGTCAGAGGCATAAAACGGTCGCTAACCAACAGTGCACGAAAGGAACCTCTTCGAGGCGCACTTAACTTTCAACTTCAAAAGTTGTTTACCAGGAAGTGGAGAATACATACAATACAAGTCAAGAATACATTTAATATCGGGATTTTAGGGACATAAACATACAAATAATATTGGAGTAGTTGAATTTTTGAAAATAGGATTTAACATTTTTTTGGTAATTTTTTATCTTATATCAAATTCAAATAAAAGCTAGGGGTTTGAGAATGGACGGACATATGAATGTTTGTTCCCCAAACATGCCAAAACTATTGGACCGATTATGCTTAAATTTAGTATTCAGTATAGTTTATGAATAGGAAATCACATAGACTTTAGGCTTTATTTCAGGCCAAGCCAGTGGCTACACAATTCGGAGTAAATAAAACAAAATAATACTGGGTTAAAAGTTTATTTTCTATGATTATACACGGTCAAGTTTTAATCACCATAAAAAAAAAATTCGCATAGTCAGTTACCGTTACTGAACACATACACGGCAAAAACACTTGAAAAAATGGAGTCAAATTTTCGTCATAATAAATTTGATTAAAATGTGATAACTGTTATCGTTAGTCGTTTTCCTATGGATTTGTGTCAGGCGGTACCTTTAATTGATAATTATTTACGTTATATTCATCGTTTGGCAAACCCGGGTACCTAGCTCGAGCCAGCCCGCAAAACCTCGGCTCGGGCGCCGCACTCGCGCCGCTGTCACTCTGCCATTTTGTAGAAATCCAAAATTCTGACTGCACAAATGCAACGTAGTACCCCGTCTGCATTGCTCATTTAATTTTTTTTGGTAATTAAAAAATGGTGATTATTATAATTCTGATTACTTCTACTATTTACTATAATTAATTTAACACAAAAAAAAAATATTTAAGGCTTGTTACTGTTTAAGTTACTTAAAATTAAACTATACCCTCAATACAAGTATTTTCTTTACAAATTACACATTGTCTCTTCCAAAGTAGACAATTAAGAACATTGCATTTCATTTATTTATTTATTCATCGAGTCAAAATCCATCCAGCCGTTCAGAAGATACGAGGTAACCCAGAAGTTTACATACATACATAAACACATTCTTATAAGATACGCGCGAAAAGCATTTTACCCCTCTTTGGCAGGCGGGTCACAAATCAAAAATAAATTAACTTATCAACAAATTATATAAATATATTTAGTAATAAATCCGCTTGATTTCTAAACAAAGGTTTTAATTAACTTAACTTTAGTTTAGAACTTTAGTACATATTACTATATTATAAACCAAAGAGTCAACGAACAGAAAACCAAAGTTTAAAGATACGACACGTGTTTCGCCTCTACACGAGGCATCATCAGGAGGTGTGGACTCGCCGAAGTTCGAAACGAGAGATACACGTGTCGTATCTTTAAACTTTGGTTTTCTGTTCGTTGACTCTTTGGTTTATAATATAGTAATATGTACTAAAGTTCTAAACTAAAGTTAAGTTAATTAAAACCTTTGTTTAGAAATCAAGCGGATTTATTACTAATTATATTTATATAATTTGTTGATATTTATGGATTTCCGCAAAGTAACGCCTGAATCAATCAATTATCTTAAATTAACTTATGCGCAATATTCCGTTTCCTTTAAATGAACATGTCAAAGGAAAGGAAAAGGAAAAATGGGATAAAAATGCTCCCACAATGCATCGAACAGAGCCAGGTGGAGGCGCATAGCTGGAGCTGCCATTCATAAGGACCCAATTATAACCACGACCACTCTGTCAAGAGTGCCCGACTAAGGAGAAGAATTGATATAACAGCAAAAATCATGATTATTCCTGATTAAGTATATACCATTAAAATCATAGGTATACATGAATAAAAAAATGTAACTCCTGCTTATTATACCTGAATGAAAATAAGGCCTAACGAAAAAAAAACAATAAGAAATAACGTCGACGAGTGTACAAATAGAAACATTGACAAGAAAATAGGTAAGAGGTAATTTGAACACACGGTGTATTTCACTTTGATCCAATTTAGATGTCAAATGAGACCATTAAAATATTAAAGTATAGAAGCATTACTTAGTACATTGAAAACGCGCCATAAAAAGTTGGTCAATACATATTACAATAAATTTAAAGAGCATTTTGGTCCCATGCTTGGTTTCAAACAGAGAAATAACGCGCTAGTGAAATACGTAAGTTTAATATGTATCTAGGATTTCAATTGTTCTTATCAAACTCCAACGTAAAGAGAAACAAAAATGAATAAAACTCTCAGTGAGCATGTGAACCACATTACAAAGTTATAAATGCAGTTTGTGCTCAGTAAAATATATGAAAACAACCGCATTAAAGTTGGTTCCTGACCAACTTTAATGCGGTTGTTTTCATATATTTTCCCCAATCTGTAACCCTGTTCAAATAAAATCTGATCAAGATATTGTTGTGAAATTTAAAATAAGTAATATAAATGTGAAGTAAAATTAAATTGATGAAACATTTTCATAAGATCACTGGCTGAAAACACTCTGAAACACTATTTCAATCACGCACGACATCAAACGTTTCAGAATAGCAATTCTGGTACGGGATTTTGTATCATATCCAGTTGATATATTCGCCAACATCTCATGACCAGACTCTTTCCTTCTGGTAATCCTGGATGTCCTTCATCGTTAGGAAACAAGATAAATTCTCCAATTCAATCTCCTTGAGTCCCGTAAATAATCAACTGACGTACGATGATGACTTTAACACTGACATTTCAGGTTACGTCAAACTCATCTCCAAATCTCTGTACGAGACCCATGCTAAACGTTTAAGCTAGACGCCCTAGCTTTTAGATCTCAAACATGTGTCACGAAAGGAGCCCCTCGAGGCGCACCCGAAATCCTTTCACCACGATAAGAAGAAGAAGATCTTAAATAAATAAAATATAAATAAATTTTCAAAATTCCCGGAATTATTTACGTCTAACCCCCTTTTTTCCGACCAAATAACTGGACTATTATAGCATTGTAATGTACTTATCGCATATGTAGTTTCATGCTCACTGAGAGTTTTATTGATGCCAAATTGTGAATAATACGACTCACACTTGACCGATTTTAAAATTATTCCTTGGTAGTCATACTATACATCACCTACATGCCTTTCATTTTCATTTAATCTGGGGGCAAATCCTGTTCCAGGAACAAGCCAGTCGATAACATCATTTATCACAAGAACACCACAGACTGAAAAACGATCGAATATTAGAAATAAATAACACGTACAACAAGCGTCGAAAATTGTAAGCAACACTTTGCGACTCACACAAGAAAATTACACGAACTCAAGATTTAATATAAACATGTCTCCCAATACGGCTGGTCCCCGCGGGAGAAAATCTCGACCAAAACCCTCTATCTGCAAAAATATTATAACTCCAAAACCACATAATATCAAAAACTACAGATTCATTGAAACATACTATGTAAGAACACTCGTTAAAGAAGAAAGGCTAAACGAATTAGAGTACCTATTCAAGCCTTACTTGGACGAGACTCGCCGATGAAAGAGACGCATGGAAGCAGATGGAGGAGGCCTTCACCCTTTAGATGACGGTGGCTTGATCACTGTGTTGTTAGTAATTCGGCTTATCAAACAATAAACAATATTTCTATAAAATATGACTTAAAAACAAACTCTGTATTATGGAAAAATAAAAACAATAAGCAAATAGAATGTTATAAGAAGTATTGCAATGACAAATTAAAGCTAATTGACTTGCCTAGTGAGCTAAAGTACTGCAACTCTAAATTATGTAATGATAAGGAACATAGAAAATGTCTTGACATTTTTTATCAGGATTTGATCAAGATCCTTAGTGACGCGGCTTCTAGCAGTAGTGATACAAATGTAAACAAAGGACGTAGACTGAATCGTGTAATTGGGTGGAATAAGCATGTCCGCGAGGCACACAGGGAGGCTAGGCTCCAGTTCAGAAATTGGGTTTGGCATAACAAACCAAACTCTGGTATTTTGTATAATTGTATGAATGAAAGTATAAAAATATTTAAAAGTAAGTTAAGGTGGTGCCAAAATCATGAAGAGCAAATTAAAATGGACATTATTGCAGAGCATCGTTCAGCAAACAATTTTAGTGATTTCTGGAAAGCAACTAATAAACTGAATTTACAACCTGGCCTGCCTGTGAGCGTCGGAGGTATAAGTGACTGTACAGATATAGCTAACATTTTTAAGGACCACTTTAGGGTGAGCTCGACGTTGGGTCCGTCATCATTATCAGACTCAGTGGTGGATGGTGAGACCAACGTGACCGGAGATCCGTATCAAGTCACCGCGGATGGCGTTGCTAACATAATAAATAAAATGTCAAGAGGAAAGTCGCCTGGACACGATGGTCTCAGCATCGAACACTTGAAGTATGCGGGGCCCCACTTACCACGACTCCTTTCGATATTCTTTACATCATGTTTCATTCACTCTTACTTACCTCATGATCTTATGAAGACAGTTGTTGTGCCGATAATAAAAAACAAAACGGGTGATCTTTCCGAAAAATGTAATTACCGGCCAATATCGTTGGCTACCATAGTGGCGAAGGTGCTGGACAGTGTGCTAGACTCAGAATTAGATAAATATCTTGCCATCCATGACGCACAGTTTGGCTTTAGAAAAGGCCTC
The DNA here is from genome assembly GCA_932526365.1 of Lobophora halterata. Taxonomy (NCBI): domain Eukaryota; kingdom Metazoa; phylum Arthropoda; class Insecta; order Lepidoptera; family Geometridae; genus Lobophora; species Lobophora halterata. Next base: position 10,277,000 of record OW052012.1, on the reverse strand, counting down.
TCAACTGAAAGTGCGATTTTGAGTCTTAAGCACACTGTGCAGTACTACACGGAGAGACGGACGCCGGTGTATGCATGCTTCCTCGACCTCTCGAAGGCATTTGACCTTGTGTCCTATGATGTGCTGTGGAGGAAGTTGGCGAGGACAGGAGTGCATGCACAGGTGCTGCGGATGTTCCAATACTGGTACGCAAACCAAACTAACACTGTAAGGTGGGCGGGCAGTCTCTCGGATGCGTACAGGTTGGAGTGTGGAGTGAGGCAGGGGGGGTTAAGTTCTCCAAAGCTCTTCAACCTGTACGTAAATGAGCTGATCGGGGAGCTCAGCAGTGCTCAGTTGCTGCTCAGTTGATGGAGTTTGCATGAACAACATCAGCTATGCAGATGACATGGCGCTGCTGTGCCCGACGATCAGTGCACTCCGAAGGCTACTGTCCATCTGTGAGGAGTATGCGAATAAGCATGGGCTTGTATACAATTGTAATAAGAGTGAATACCTGGTTTTCAAGGCCGCAGGTAAAGTTCCCACGTCAGTTCCAAGTTTGAAACTAAATGGAGTGGAACTTAACCGAGTCTTTAAATTTAAATACCTGGGACACTACCTCACCGATGACCTTGATGACCAGGTTGACATCGAAAGGGAACGTAGAGCGCTGGCGGTTCGAAGTAATATGTTGGCGCGCAGGTTTGCTCGTTGCAGCAGTCAAGTGAAAATCACTCTCTTCAAAGCTTACTGCCAATCATTTTACACGAGCAACCTGTGGGTCAACTATACCAAAAAATCGCTTAGCGTTCTACGTGTCCAATACAATAATGGCTTTAGGATGCTGATGGGGCTGCCTCGCTTCTGCAGTGCATCTACCATGTTTGCAGAGGCGCGGGTCGACGGCTTTCATGCCATCATACGCAAAAAAACCGCCTCACTGCTCTGCAGAACGTGGAACAGTACCAACAGCATCCTACAAGTCATTGGGCGCAGATATGACTCGCCCATCATGCAGACTTTCAATCGAGTTTTGATGCAATAGGCTGCTCCACTATTGGATTAAAGCTCGATTGGAGGTGCTGATGATGATAGGTTTAAATTTATTTTTGTAATGTTTTAAAAATGTTTTTAAGTAATTAATTATTGTTTTTATATGGATCTACATTTAAAATTGTCCGAAATAAATATTTTGATTTGATTTGATTTAGATGGGTATCCAAATAACAAACAGAACTCGTACATAATAACGAAGAAATATGTATTGAAATTACAAACTCTTAAGATAATATTTTTTTCTTTTTGTAAAGTATTATTGTTGGAAATAAACGGCTTTTTATTTATTGTTGCTTATGTTAAATTTCACAAATTTATCTTGAAAGAAACAGGGTTACAGATTGGGTCAAAATGGCTTGATGCGTTAAGTGTAAATAGTGCCCAGTTCGCTTGTAGGCGTTTTCTTTAAGAGCATCCTTGTGCACTTTTATCTACATATTAGGTATCAACCTTTAACCCTTAATTAGGCAAGATTGTTTTATACTCTTTTAAAAAAAGTTTTTTACCTTTCCTCAGGGTTTTTCCATTATCCAAAAAACCGAAGTCCACCGCCGTAGCGGACAATGCTAAATACATAACGATGAACCACTGTTTCAAGTCCGGTGTGACGGACATTGCCAAATAAAACGAAAACTCAAAAGGTACATGATAGTATAAATCAAGCATAAAACAAAAGAACTTTTTTTTTTTTTCTTTCGAAGAATATATAGCCAGTGTCAAGTAATTGGAGAGATTATTTTGTCATAAGTCAGAGTCGATAAGTCAAGTCATGCCCCTGCAAAGTAGTGGTGGTTGCGACTTTACTAGAGGCTTCTATGGAGTTTTGGAGGCAACACGGAAAGTCACGTTTTACAGCATTACACTATTCACCAACACTCATACACTCATACACGTTCACGAGCACTTAATGGATAAAAAACCACCGTTTTTAAACACTCAAAGTTATACAAGTTTTGTCAATTAATTCAATGCCGCCAATACGCCACTCTTCATGTTCCCGCCAAAACTCCAAAAGAACTTTGTTCAAGTACTTCTTCTTTACTAACACTACTACACTTAAAACTTAATGTGAATGCTCAGGAAACAGTTTCTAGCATTTTTTCGCTATAGTATTTATGCAAAATACCACCGTTTTCCTTCTGCAGTATCTGCATCATGATTCATGTAGGATCGAAGGAAAATGGCCAGTGTTTTCATACTTACATTACAAAAATACAAGGACGAGCTGCCCTGGACTTGTTGAACATACATTCCTCCGTTTTTTGGCGCTTTTTGGTTCAGTTTTCCTTACGCAATAAAACCTAGAATCTCTTGGAACTAAGGCCAAAATTTTATGACCACGACTATGCTGTTGACAAACGCAAAACGAAATAAATCAAGCAGCAACCAAATACTACCTCATAATTATAAAATAATAATTATTAGTGTATACGTTGAATTGGCAATGTCTGCCTGGAGGAACATAACATCTCATGGTTGATTCCCTATGTAATTGGCAAGGTCCGGTGTGGTGGACCTAGCATTTGACAGGCACATAATTCTAGAACATAATTATTCTATCCATTTCTTGATTTTATTTTAAATTGAAAACCCCATAAACAATCAGTTTCTATTGATAAAAAGACCGTAATAATTTAAATTTTCTTGACAAAAACGGATGGCTTTTGTTTTGATGACATTTAGTCCACGAAATTACATTTTAAATATTACAACCACCGTAGAATTTATTCTACCTATCACGACATGTTTTTTGAACGTTTTGGTAGAACTAAATAATTTTTAAATAAAACGTTAGTGTCCGTCCCAGCGGACAATACCAAATTAAGGGATATATCCATAGTTATTTTATTGTAACGGGTATTTATCGCGCTCACCTCGTTTTTGTGTCCCGACGACGTTTCGACTGTATTGCAACAGCTGTGGTCACGGGCTGACTGAGTGAGCGCAATAAATACCCAATAATTTACAATCAAATAACTATGGCTGGGCATCAGGGCTTTCAATCTCGATGACTTTTTGAGTCCCGGGAAAAAAAAATCAAGACTCGATGCGGTCTCGAAATTTCCGGGAAAAACGAGACTTTCGAGACTAATTTAATAGTACATAAAAGCACACTCATAGGAATGGCATTTAGGCATTTTATGGCGTATTAGCGAACACATCACAGTTTAACTTTACAATCCAGTATTTGATGATGTTCGGTGATGTCCGATGTTCCTGATTTATCTAAATTTGCGTTTTTCTTCGAAATAGTTCCTCATTCCACACATACACACACAAACCAACGAAGGTACAAGGGCCGGAGTCTTTTCATTTGATTACAACATAAACATATCAATGACTTTCGGTATGCACAGCTTCATATTCCAATGCGATTGTGTAGAATTATTTTGATGTGTATAATTATTGTGATGCAATCACCGAGGCAGCAAACACCATACTTCGGAGGTAAATCGAAAATCAAAATATACGAATTCTAACCAATAGCATGGCTATACTAAAAGCACTAGATAGCAATACTTGACTTAGACTCAATGCTTGTTAACGAATGCCACTGAGCACTGGAGAGAATAACCCAAGCCAACCGAATAACACTCCAGTGGATTAAGAGGCACAGTAACTCATTAGGGAACGACGCCGCAGACGAGTTGGCTAGAAAAGGATGTGAGACTGAAAGGGAAGGGTCATCTCCCTTCCTACCACATACCCTTTTCTCAATTGCGAGCCCACGCTCGCGCAAACGTACAAAGACACAAATCCTCAAAAACCCGAGGTCACTCCGCGAAGCCTGCGAAGAACCCAAGAAACTTCTGTGCTTCTGCGGCGGAGTTAGGCTGGCTTAACTATTAGTCAGGAAATCCGACGCACAAAGGACCAACAGGACATTTACATTCATTCCACACATATTACTTTTTTTAAATTTGCCCTTTTTTGGTAAGCTAAAGTCATAAGACTACCTATACCACTATACCACCATGTCTTATCCTTGTTTTCGATTATACTAAGGGCTACTCTACACTGAATATTGTTAAGATTTTATAAGTATCGAATGTCTCGTTATTCCCGGTACCAAAACCATCAGTCTCGAGTCTCGAAAATAACGAAAAATCGTCGAGACTCTCGAAATTTTCGAGACCGAGACTCCCGAGATGAAAGCCTTACTGGGCATCGCGAATCTCTAAAGGGATATAATCCTCGTCTCCTTTAACACGAGTAGCTCCGACTATAAGACGGGTACCAAAATAATATTTAGTTAGATCAGTAAACACCAATATACTTTCATTGCCTTTGGTCAGCTCAAACGAACCAATACCACGAAGGTAGCCATCCTGAAACAGCGGTGCACCGGATTGTATGCCCAGATGGCCGTCTACATTTTCGATGCAGATGAAGTGCCCCCACGCACGAGGGATCCACTCATCACAGTCCTCCAGAACCGCCTCATTGGAGTAATCGCTAACTATGAGTTCTGTGCTTTTCTTTAGGTGAGCTTTATCAGTATATCCAAAAGCAGCATATTTCCAACCAGCGGTACTCATAGGCGCGGGGGGTGGATGTGGGTCATCTCTCAAGCCCATTTGGTAAGGATACCGTCCAGATGGCTTATCAGCATACGTAGGAATCCAAACCCACGTAAAGGAGATAGTCATCAAATCGCAGTTTGTGGAGTGTAGACCATCGAAGCCAACTCGTATCCGACGATGAGCCTCTTCTCGTTCACGTGAATTCGGGCCAAAACCGTCAATTTCCATACTTTTGTATCTATTCCACGCACCGTCAATACAATATAGCTGAAACAAATATGAAGTTAGTAGCTACCTGCTAGGTATGTATATACATACTTATAGAACCTTCTCACAAAATATCACGAGAATCGGTTGAGAAATGCGACCTGCAGTTAAAATTGGACAGACGCGCGCCGCCCGCCGGACAGTGGCCGCCCGGACATACAAAAGCATTTTTAGCCAACCTAAAACGGAGAACTTGGCTTCGCTCGGTCAATTATTATTCCGTAGGTACCTGTTTTCCTCACATTACAGGCTTTTAAAGCACAATACGCATGGATTTACAAATTCGACCTATGGAACATCCTTCTGAAATTATTCACTGTTAGATACTTACCTCAAAACTATGGTTGCCGCGTGGATCTGGTGTATATTGAAGATTAGAAACTTTATCGTCATAAACTGCTGATGTCATGAGAGTACGTCGATTATAAATTACTCCAATGCCTCCTCGCTTGCCGTTTACATAAATGGCACAAATACTATCGTAAATATCGGTATCTTGCGGCCACGTAAGCCCCTTAAGCCTGAAATTAACGTTGGTGATTAGAAAATATTTTAGGTGATAATATTAATCTACATTATTTACGCAAACGAAGTGGCTTCGCTAAGTCTTCTCTGCAGTCAAATAGTACTCGAATTAAATTTTAAAAGCCTATAAAATATTAACTTTTCTCTCCTGCGCAGAGTGAAAGGCAGTCGCAACAGCATACTGAATGCCATAGTTGATAAGTTTGATTGTCCTATCCTTTATTTTTTGTGTTCCTAATATGTTGTAGATTTTAAGTAAGAAAGGATCTTGTACAATTTACCTATGTGCCGTAGGTGTTGTACTCGCTTGGATTAGATTTATACCAATAAAACACATAAATTGATATTCAACAATCCATCCACCATGCTGGCCAAAGAGAATATAACCACTATGAATGCTGGCAAAGAGAATATAACCACTTGATGCTGATTGGTCTCCAGAGTCTGATCATCACAGAATATATCACCTCTCCATAGAGTACATAAGCATGGAGGTTGCATGTTGTGTTGCATGCTGTATTTATTTGTAAACACTACATCTACATTTTACAAAATTGTTTGAAAAACAAAATCATTTCTTCTGAAGAGATACCTACTGACATTTGTCTGTACAACAGTAAACCCAGTCTTCCGCTGGTAAATACATGAAGTTCATTAACAACAGTGTATCAAATAAATTACTTATAATCTAAGTAGGTAAGATGATTAATTGTAACAATATGTAAGATTATTGTTATTTTAAATACAAAACCAGTCTCATTCATATAGCCATAACTAGTTACACTCAACGGTTCAGACAAGAATGACAACATTTTAAGTAGGATAACTTTAGTCTTTTCAGCAAGACGATGGAACTGCCTGCCACCACTGATTGAATACAAGTTATCTCACTGCCACTCTTATATGATAGCGTGTTAACGGTGGACCAGTTCCAAAGTCACATGTTTTGATTGCCGTTCAATATTAGACATAATTCTACCAATAGGTAAATTTTAACTCATAATTCATATTTTTACACATAGTTCACCTAGACATCATCTGATTATTATCAACCCGTTAGTGGTGAACAATGTTTAACCTTAAAGTACACATTAATTCTCTATTATCGACCACTCTATCTGTTTGATGCATTATCCACATTTTCCTAGCCAACCTTTACATCGTTGAATCGTATGTACATGTATATCTCTATATCTCTCTCTTTCTCCCTTTCTTTTCTTTTTCGTAGTTTTTTATGCGTGTCTCTGTTGTTCTCCACAGTTTTCCTTGTATATTAATAATGAATAATGGTTACTCGCTTTACTCGTCAAAAGCTTTATGCAAACCGGAACAGGTAGACTGGGAACATCACATATGCAGCGCTGGACAATACTAGACATAGGGTATGGGGGTGATCTGGATCATTTTCTGATTTTGTGCTCAGACATTTCTTATGATAAAACATTGTGTTTCTTCAATTTTGGGATGGTGCTGAGATATACGTTCATGTAATAGCGGTCAGAATAAAGAAACAGGTTGGTGGCTAGTGGACTTACATTGGTCGATGGTCGTGGATTGGTCGATTGGTATCAATGGTGATTGGCAATTTTATTGAAATTAGTAGCACAATACTATGCCCCACAGATCTCAGATACTTTCGGCTGTCGCCCCCAAAAGATCGGTTAATGAAAGAGATGCAAGTATAGCTTTTTATGATTAAGAGCAGTATAGAACTAAGTCACGTCACTCAAAACATTTTGAAGCACCTGAGACCCCGTCAGTTATTGTTTGTAAATTATTTTATCTTTTTACAATAATCTACAAAATGAAACCATTTTATTAATTTTAAAGAGCATGGTTACTTGCTCAATCAACACGTGTGGCACAACGCATAGAAATAACCCAGATAATCATTCATTTCACAGGTGAGTAAAGAAAATATTTGGTTTATTTTCGTAGAAAAATTTATGGACAATTTTCTTCTACAATTAGTTATAAAATCGTTGTGCCTTGTGGAGTTTTGATTGCTCTTGCCGTGTATACAAATCGTTCTTACATATATGGAGAAATAATAGATTTTTCATGTAAAAACAAATATTGCTTCGTTACGCTAGGGCTTGATTAAATGATGACGTCATGAAATATCGATAGTACCTAATGAGTAGGTAGTTATGCAAAGTGGTACAAAACTCTTTTCTTTTCTATCGTTAGGGTATTTTTACCTAGTTAAAATAAATTTAGCACTTGTGTCATTTTTATTTTGTGTCTTAAAATACGAGTATTATTATAACTAATCGTTTTTACTTATTTAATTTCAGCTTACCAAAGGATCCGCAAAACAGAAAAAAATGGTTACAAATTCTTCAGAAACAGAGCGATGATCAAAACAATATAAAAGTTTGCAGCAATCATTTTAAAAACGATTGTTTTTTATTCAGAATACATTAACGTGTTTTGAAGAAAGGTTCGCTGCCTACGTTACATGTTCCAGTAAGTACCATGTTGAACAATGTTTCAATTCAGGCGTAAAGAATGTATTTTGTGACCTTATGCCGACTTGTACAAAGTTGTCAAAGCTCTTAAGCAATCTCGCTTGGCAGTTTTTAACGGTTCAGATTCAGACCGATCAAGATCTGTCAAGCGAGTGAAGTAATTGTTTAGAACTTTGGAAGTTTGGTGCAAGTAGGCATTAGTCAAGAAATATTAGTTAAGGACATAAATCTTAAATCAACCTCTTTTACAGATTCAACTCAAGAAAAAGCGAGATCCAACTTCATATTGCAATTGGATCCCTATTTTATAGTACCTACCTTACCTACCTGAAACTAATAGGCTACATATATTATGACAGACAGATATACCTACGTATCGTGCCTACATATAATGACAAAACTCAGAATTAATATTCTTAAATAAAGTATTTTTCAGTCATTGAATAAAACATTTGCATGGGCTTCATTATTGTTTATTATAATCAACCAACTTTAAAAAAAGAACAGATATATATATTATACACAATCGACTTTCTAGCTATTACAATCTTATTTCGAAGACTACCGCCTATTTGGATTGATGAGTAAGTTGTAGGTAAATATTGGTAAGTCCTGCTACTATGTATTATGAATGTAAGTTTGTGAGGATGGATAAGTTTTTGTTCCTGAATAACGCCAAAACTTGGCTATTTAGTCTTTAGTATCTAATAAATAATAACCAAACCCATCTCATTCCTTTGGTTAAAATCTTCATATGTACAGGTGGTGCCGTAATTAGTGAATAATCTTCAGCTGCGGGGGGACTTCAGGTCTAATCAGAAAATGAAAATATGTACCCAGTAAAAATTCTAAGTCCGTGGGATTTCTACTGGGAACATATTTTCATTTTCTGATGACCCCCACACGCAGCTGAAGGATTATCCACTAATTAACACTCTATTAACAACATGATTGTGTAGTAGGCACTATTTTTTTCTCTATTATGACTTGTGACGCAAAATGGGTAGGTACCACAGTTATCGATGTCGATAAAACATCTTATTGAAAGTCCATCACTATTTTTGAGCAACACATAGACAATCACTCGCACATGCTTATTATCATTTCTTGTATCGCATTTGAAATGTCATTACCCCTCTTTACATTCTAACTTTATGCTATGCCCAAACAAAAATACATTTGATACAGAAGGTTGGACTGCAAACACTTCAAATAATGTATACAGTATGCACTGTTACAGAAACAACAACTGCAGTTGTTTAATGTACGCACAATAAGTACTTATTTAACATTTAGCATAATACTTTTTCACACCACCTGCTCGACAATATCCAATTACATATCATGCTATCATCAAAGGGTAGTAATGTGATTTGAATTTGGAACGTCAAATTCGTGTGGAAACTCATGGAAAACTCTAAGTAAAAGAACGCCCATATGGCATTGTAAAAAGGTTTGTTCTAAAATCGAACTGGCCACTCATAAAAAAAAGAAAAAAGGCGCGACTTCAAAGATTATGAAACAAAAGACGGTGTTGGCTTCTGAGTTCGGAGCCCTGGCTTTTTATTGCCTAGCAGAAGGTGTGAAAAGTAGAGTATGCTCCTCTGGGATAAAGCCTGTCGTCGTCTTGGGTAGCTTGAATCCCTCGCGTCACTCAGGACTCTACATAACTCCCTCGCTTCGCTCAGGAGTTAACTGACTCCCTCGTTAGCTCAGGGTTCAATATGCCACCCGCGACATAAGACACTGCTTTATCCCCTTAGTGCATAATCTACTATTCCGTCACATCAGTTACGGAATGGATCTGTATTTAAGCAAGGTATATTTAACTAGAAGTATAGGTAGTTACAGGGTTTTTAAAGTTAGATTGCCATTCAAACACTTTCGGCAATCGTCAAATACATAATCATAGTCTAGAATCAATTAATTAAATTATTGAACTGACTTGACGTTTCTTTTATTTTTTGTAAAAGAGTCATATCAGTAGAATGACTCTTTATCTAGCATGTATTAGTGCAGTGGCTGCATACAAAATATATTTCACGGTTCGTACTTTTTCACTGCTTAAAAAAAATACGTTATCTATCTTTAATATCACAGAATTATAAATTAGCTCAACTTATAATTGACAACAAATTCAGATGGTTAATTCGAGCTGAGACTAATTTTATCATCATTACAATCCTACTAATATCCTCCTACTAATATTATAAACGCGAAAGTTTGTAAGGATGGATGGATGGATGGATGGATGGATGGATGTTTGTTCCTCTTTCACGTAAAAACTACTGAATGGATTTTAATGAAACTTTACAATAATATAGCTTATACATCAGAATAACACATAGGCTACAATTTATAAAGATACCTGCGCAGACGAAGTCGCGGGCACCAGCTAGTATTATATATTATCTTTACAATTTCAACTTGTTTCACGCTTTTATTTTAACTTTGCATTATAAATATTTCAAGTAGCTATGCATAAGCTATGATTTGCATGTGTCAATATACAGCACAAATATGTTAACTTGTCTGTCGTTATGACTTTAATTATAATATTTTTCTTAAATTCGCTGTGAACATACTCATTACAGTATGAAATTAGTACAGTGTACATTTTTTGCATTAATTGAGACGCAAAAGGAAATTTAACACTGCTGTATTACTTAACATACATACTCAATATATGTACTCATGTCATTTGATGCGTGGATGAATTAACTTATGCATCAGAACTGTTTTTCAATTATATGTAGGTTTAAGTCGAAACTCAAATGAAACTCAATAAATTAACATTTTGCCTCATCTCATCATAGATAAATATCTATTTGTTTATTTTATTCTTTTACTGCATTATTTATTCGGCAATAAACCTTAGCTCAATAACAGCATGAATATTTCTCAAAACAGTGTAGGTTGGCAACAGTAGGTACTTCTCAACCTTAGATTCACTTTGTAGCCTAAAGTGCTACAAGTTATATTACTGAGATGAATATTTGGCAGATCAATAAAATTATCGATAGTCGACACCGTGGCTTAGTTGGTAGTGACCCTGCCTACGAAGCTTGGTGTTCCGGGTTCGATCCCCGGCCGGGGCAAATATTTGTGACGAACACAAATGTTTGTTCTCGGGTCTTGGATGTTGTGATGTGTTGTATGTGTCCATGCCACCTGCGACACAGGGAATCCTAGTGCAGGGGTGTGAGTGTGTGAATGTTTATGAATGTTTATGTTTTTATGTTATAATTTCAACAGTACCTAGGCACACACGCACAACTTTTTGTTTATAAATTTTTGGTTGTACTTTCTTTATACATTTTATTTATCTATACTTCAGCTTTGACATAAGTGATTCTCATCTATTTAACCACATTCGAGGTATTTTATAAAAAAAACATTCGAGTTTTTATACTTACATAACAAGGTGTGGAAGGAAGGTAACCAGAATTAATGAAAGCAGCACAGAGAAACTGAAAAAAAAAACCCAACCAATTAAAACATAATTATTGTACCTACCAATTATTTTAAACAAAAAAAACTTACTTGCAAGACATAACGATTTCCGCTCAGTCTTAAACTACTCCATTCAAAATAACTGTGTGTGGTATTCGCAAAAGTACTGAGAACTAATGTTGTCCAACGAGTAAATAACGTTTTATTAAAAGCAGAGTAAAATCTTATTTATAAACAAATTAATTTACAAGTGTAAGTCTTCCATATTTATCTAGTGTTCCAAACTCTATACCGCTTATAACATCTCCGGTTGATATAAAACGAAGACGTAAGGTAGGTAAGCAGGGAGAGCTCTCTGATGAGACAGGCAATACTATAGCCTAGCTTCCCATGACCAAAACACCGAACTTCTAGTTGCTGAGAAGTTTGATATCTTTCATGATTCTCTGAATGAATTGATTATTAGATTTTTGTAATGTATTTGTAAATAATTATTAATTTTGTAATATTTTAATATGACAACACTATTGCATTGGAGACATCTGTAAAAATAGTTTTAAGAAGATATTAATAAATACTACTTAATACTACTAAACTTTAAAGCTAAGCGTCCACAGGCCTCGCACGTAACGGATTTTAGTTTGCCTTGTATAAAAACTCATACAACGGCGTCCACTGATCTGCACCGTACGAACCCTCATCAACAACTTTTTTGTAAAATCAATAGTTTTGACGTACGAACGCCGCTAACTTTTAATCTACAAATTCTAAAAAGTATTTGAATTTGCCCACCTACTTACTTAATTTCATTAAGATCAATTGAGTGGTTTGACAGTTATCGTCGGTCCAAATACATGATACATACCCACATCATACATACATATATACTTACTTTTAGTCAGTGGTGTAATTTTTAGAGATTATAAAAGTACTTAAGCTGTCCAGAAAGCTTCTAAGTTTGTAAATGGACGTCTCAGAGACGAAATATATTTGTCTCAGTTTGAATTATAAGCTAGACGCTCTGATGAATCAAAAGAAGTTCGACAGATTCATTTAATCACAGCATCTCAGATTGGCCGGGCTTAAAAGTTTAGATTTTCTCAAAAGTTTCCTGGTACAATAAAGAGTTTTCATTCAAGTAACTGATGTTAGCGAGAAATGATAAAACATCGTGTAAAATGTAATGAATTTATAAAAAAAATCCTTTTATATTTAAGTATCAAAGATCTGTGATTACTCACTCAATAGTATAAATATTCTCTAAATTCGAAGGATGGAAGGATGTAAAACAGATTAAAAATTGACCGATTTAAAAAAATAAATCTATCGAGAAAAGTTTCACCAATCGAGTTTCTCTCTTACATTTATTTAGATTATATCCTCAAGTAATTACTGCATTAAAATCAAGTTTGTAACCTGTACCGTTACTGAGTAAGAATGTAAGGCAGCGACTCCAAATTTTCACATATCCTCTTCATATCTCAAAAAATATTTTTTACAGTGTTGTGTTTATTTTCTTTTCATTCTCTAGCCAAATAACATATTTGGAGCAAGTTTCAATCAGTACTATATGTCTGTCATCAGCACTCATGTCTGAACGACACCTAAGCATGGAGGAACCAATCCATCGCCATAGAAGTTCCGATTTTACAAATCTGTCTCGGAACACTAAAAAGAAAATATTTATTAATATTTATGTTAGGAAACGTAAACACTCTCGATGTCAATGCTGTTCAAAATATTTTGTTACTTGTGTATAAACAAACAAGCAAATTCAATCAAAGCATAACGCGCTTCATATGCGCTTCTGTAGCGCATCGACGATGTTTGCTGAAGCGCGCGTTGACGGCTTTGACGCCATCTGGCGCAAAAAATCTGCGTCGTTATTACGCACAGTGCGCGGAAGCAGCAACAGGATCCTAAAGCAAAGCGTCCACAGGCCGGCATCGGACGTATCGGACGCATCGCACGTAACGGATTATAGGTTGCCTTTGGAAAATAAACTTTATCTTTATTTTTATAAAAACTCATACAACAGCGTCCACCGATCGGCATTCCGTATGACGTCATCGGCAATGCCTACATGCGATGCGTACCGATGACGTCATACGGAATGCCGATCAGTGGACGCGCCCCGCGCGGTCGCTCCGCATCGTCGGCCATTTTCAACAGATTTTTTTAACAAATCAGGAAATAGTGTGTGATATTCTCCATGTTCCGATATCTTCTTGAATATGCTGTGTATCCAGAAGTTATGCTTCCTTTTTCTAGATTTTTTTCTGGTTCTTCCTGTTCTGCTAATAAATAAGCAATAACGACTTCTTCATCGCTTTCCTCCATTCTCACAAACACTTCCGGCACGTACGATCACTAAAAAAAACCGAATGAAGGTGGAATCGGCAATCCGTTTGCTGATACTCGCGTCGGCAAGCCGATTGCTGCCGATACAGTGGACGCAGTCTAATTAATCCGTTTGATCCAATGCGTCCGATATCCGTCCTGTGGACTCAAGCCAAAAACGTCATAATAGGTACAAGAGTCCTCTGATGTGGCAACTCATTCAGAGGAATAAGTTTCACTTAGTTTTTTAATACTAACACCTAGTTCTAAGATTAGATAGTAAGTAGGTATTACTAACACTTGTGGACCTTGCTGTCTGAATAAATAAATTTTATTATTATAACAAAATTATCCCGAAATCCCCTCTTCGGCTCGAAACTTTACAATATCATAGGTACGAAGCCTGAAAAGGACATACGCTATATAAAATAACGCTACATATCTATATGGTAGATATTGGAGTATATGTCGTGGCCGGATCATTGAATTGGCCATTTCATGAAGTGGCTGGCCATATCATGAAACGGCCTGGCCAGATCAATGAATAGTCAGCGTTTAATGATATGAACAGCTAAACGCGTGGCTATTTCATGAAATGGCCAAATTGATGTTCAGTAACGTTTGGCCACTTCATGAAAGGGCCAAGCATTATTGATCATATCGTAAAATAGTTATATTATCCACCGTTAGAGGCGTTGATATCGTTTTGTTTTTGTCGTGCAAAATGGCGGCGGACAGTTATTCTGATAAAAAAGGGGTGACCACACAACGAAAATTGATGGATTGTTATTGGATTACAAAATATGACTTCATGGAAATTGCGGGAAAAAGACTATAATTTTTAAAAACTAATGTACAGTTTTTTTTTCCTGTAAAAACAAATCAAATTATTACGCAACGCGACATCAAATATTTGAAAAAAGTTTATAATACAATACCTTTCATCAAAACGAGTTTATACCTTAGATTTTTTGACGTGACTACGTCTAATAAATCGATGAACGCCAGCTGCATGCACGAAAACGTTGACGTTTTTGTCCGGTGACGCTTATTATCCCGTTACGCTGGTAGTCACATTATACTATCGTCTGTAAACCAACTTTACAGACAACCTTTAACAATTTTTTGCGTTACAAATGTGATGTTTTTACTGAGTAATGAACTCGACACGGCGAATCTTATTGCATTATTAGTTGAAAATCGTCAATTTCGCAAATGTCACGTTCTTGTCGCAAATAAGCGCAATCTGGGCTCTTATTAGGTATATAATTTTCAAATTCTTGATATTAAAGTTAGTACCTACTTATAAATGATAAAAACAACCTTTCATCATGGAACTGGAAATACTAGCAACACGATGTTTTTTGCTGTCATAATTTGCAAGGCACTCAGTTTTACCTAATAAAATTGATTAATTAGAAAAAAAAACTTATAAATTTACTGTATACTGATTTTTTTCTTTGCCTATACATAATTACCTAGCTGGATGGCAAATTTGAACTTTCTAGATCACCTGGAATTGGGTTAGGTTACTATGTCAGTCAATCAGTGATAAAAATGACGATTATTGAACGTTAATATCTCAATAACCGTTTAGACTGTGTTTATGAAATTTGGGGTATTTTATTAAATCCTGGTTCGCAATATATAAACTAAATTTGGTGTGATTATATTGATACATTTTTGAGTTCTGAAGAGGTCAAAAGTGGCTCTAAAAAGTTCGTGAAATATTACACACGAGTGCCGCTCACCAGTTCGCTGGGCTTAATTAAAGCATTGGCATCAATTTCAAAAGTTTTATTAAATCTCAGAGAACATGAAACCTATAGAGTACGACTCAGTACCCGGTGCGCTTGCAGGCGTTTTCTTTAAGAACTTGCCTGTGCACGCCCGCGCACTTTTATCTGCATACGTATCACATCACCCTTGAAAATCCAGGTCTCATTTAACTGCGGTACGACCGGAAATAACTTACTTAATTAATTAAGTACAGTTTTATTATTAGGTACACAATTTGATATGTAACTCGAATCTGGTGTTATCAAAATAACTATGAACTGTCTATGAATTATAAAAAATATGGGTACCTAAATAATATTTAGTTAGATCAGTAAACACCAATATACTTTCATTGCCTTTGGTGAGCTCAAACGAACCAATACCACGAAGGTAGCCATCCTGAAACAGCAGTGTACCGGATTGTATGCCCAGGTAGCCGTCTACATTCTCGATGCAGATGAAGTGCCCCCACGCGCGAGGGATCCACTCATCACAGTCCACCAGAACCTCCTCATAGGAGTAATCGCTAACTATAAGTTCTTTGCTTTTTTTATGTGACCTTTATCAATATATCCAAAAACAGCATATTTCCAACCAGTGGCACTCATTGGTGCGGTCGGTGGATGTTCTTTATCTCTCAAGCCCATTTGGTAAGGATACCGTCCAGATGGCTTATTAGCATACGTAGGAATCCAAACCCACGTAAAGGAGATAGCAAACAAATTGTAGTTTGTGGAGTGTAGACCATCGGATCCAACTCGTATCCAACGATGAGCCTCGTTTCGTTCACGTGAATTCGGGCCAAAACTGGCAATTTCCATTTTTTTGTATCTATTCCACGCACCGTCAATACAATATACCTGAAAAAATCATAATAATCATCAATATTAATAAAAGGCTTGGACCTGACTGACAGACAACGTACTGGCTAAACCAATGCACGTAGAGACTTGAAACTTAGAAGATGTGATTGCCAAGAGCTGAAAGTGCGTACTAAGAAAGGAATTTTAAATATGAGGAGTCCATACAAGGAGTCCAAACGAGGTGTCAAATTTTTCACATAAATGCCGTGTATCTCTGCAACCACTCATACTAGAAACTTGAGATGTGATGATATGGAATGAGATGAGATGGGATGGGATGGGATGAGATGGGCTGAGATGGGATGGGATGGGATGATATGGGATAAGGTAAGATGAGATGAGATGTAATGAGATGGGATGAGATGGGATGGGATGGGATTGGATGGGATAAGATGAGCTGAGATGGGATGCGATGGGCCAAGATGGGCTGAGATAGGATGGGATGAAATAGGTTGAGATGGGATGAGATGTGTTGAGATGGAAAGAGATGAGATGTGATGAGATGGGATCTCCTAAACGGCATTAATTATCTTTCGCTTTTGGATATGTCGTGGCCGGATCATTGAATTGGCCATTTCATGAAATGGCCGTATTTCATGAAATGGCCAATACCCACTGGCCACATCAAGTATCGCTGGTTGGAAATATGCTGCTTTTGGATATATTAATAAAGCACAGAACTTATAGATAGCGATTACTCCAATGAGGAGGTTCTTGTGAATTGTAATGAGTAGATCCCTCGCGCGTGGTGCGCGTGATTATTACTATGTAAACTGTTATCGCGTCGAATGAAGCTGCGAAATCTAATTAATGCCGAATAATTAATGTTTAATGTGATTTTTTTTTTTTAATATTATATTACTTAATATAGTGAGAAATTGTAAATAAAAATATGTAAATAAATAAATACTAGGCTCCACATACTACTACGGACTCCTAATACCTACAAGATTTGTGAGGTCTACTGCTCACAAAGCCTCATTATTCCAATACTCTTTTATCACTTAACAGGCTACAAAGCACAATTTGGAACAGCCTTCTGAAATTGTTCACTGCTAGATACTTCTTCTTATTGTGTCACTAGTTCCTTCAAACCAGTGTGGTGAAAGGATTTCAAGTGCGCCTCGAAGAGGCTCCTTTCGTACACTCGACAATATGTTTTCGAACTTTTAGGTTCTACGACATGCCGGTTTCCTCACGATGTTTTCCTTCACCGCTGCGAGAACGTGGGATGCATATTTTTCGACCGAAAAAACCCATTTACGCATGACTGCTACCGGGTATCGAACCCGCGACCATCAGATCCCAAGGTAAGGTCCTCATCCTCTCGGCCACCACACGTCCTCTTGTACAGTGTTAGATACTTACCTCATAAATATGTGGGCCTCGCCATCGACTTCCATGGTCCGCCTTAGAATGTCTCTCGTCATAAACTGCTGATGTCATGAGAGCAAGTGTATTATAAAGTACCCCAACACCTCCGCGCGTGCCGTTTACATAAACAGCACAAACACAATCGTAAAAATCGGTATCTTGCGGCCATCTTAACCCCTTGAGCCTGAAATTAACGTTGACGATTAGAAAAAAAAAATTGATGTTAATAGCAAAAGAAGTGTTTATCTATTTTTAATCCCACGGGTAGCAATGAGAAAAGCAAACCTTTGTATATACAATTTTAATGTTATATACAAAGGTTTTTTCTAAAGAAGGAATAGGTACTTACAGTTTTTTAAAAGCTCTATAATGGATATAGTAAGATATATCCCACCTATACGATCATTGTCAACCGTGAAAGTTTCAGATTCTAAGTACATACATAATAATTACTTACATACATATTTTATTTTATTTTATTATAAGTGGATAGCAAATTTAAACATATACTTTAGAAACTAAGAATGTAATGAATCTTTCATGCCTTGTTGTCTGTCATTGTACCGAATTAAATAAAATAAAATAAATATAACATAATTAAATATAAAGCCTTTGACCTTTTTCACAGTTCATTTATAATGGTGTCCCCAAATATTTGTACTAATTATCAGCTTTGTCCTAATTATAGCAAGCTCGAATGTCTAATTTGACCGGAAAATGAAGTTCTGTCACAATTAATAATACCTTCATACCTAGTAGATGAAATAGCTAATCTAGATTTGCGTAAGTATTTAAGTAGAAAATTGCCTAAGTTAATTTTACAATAAAAATCCGACGAGTTTTTTTACTCACATAACAAGGTGTGGAACGAAGGTAACCAGAATTATTAAAAACAGCACAGTAAAACTGAAAAAAAAAAACAATGAATTACCTACCCAATTAAATCATATTACCTACCCATTATTTTAGACAAAAAGACTTACATACTTGCAAGACATAACGATTTCCGCTCAGTCTACTCCACTAAAAATAACCGTATGTGATATTCGCAAAAGTATTGAGAGCTGTCCAACGAGAAAATAGCGTTTTATTTAAAGCAGATTACAATATTTGTTTGAGCCAATATTGAGAATTTATAAACAAATACATTTAACAAGTGTAAGTCTTTCATCTGCATCTAGTGTTCCAAACTCTATACCGCTTATAACATCTCCGATTCATATAAAACGAAGACGTTAGCAGGGAGCACTTTCAATAGGACAGGCAATACTATAGCCTAGGTACCCATGACTAAAACACAGAACTTTGAATCACTAAAAACAATGAAGCATTGTCAAGATTTTCATTAACTTTCAATACACTAGGCACTAGACACTCGTTGATAAATTTATACGAGTGTTTTTTGAATATTTAGTGAGTGGTGTAATTTTTAGAGTTTATAAAAGTACCTACGCTATCAAGAAAATAACTTCTAAGTTTGTATAAAGACAGACGTCTTAGACGTCTGAGACCAGAGACGAAATATATTTGTCTCAGTTTGAATTATAAGCTAGACGCTCTAATGAATCAAAAGAAGTTCATTTTAACACATCTCAGATTAGCCGGGCCTAAAAATAGAGTATTTAGAGTATTGAAAACGTTGAGCCCAAAGCAATAACTTGAAAGCCGCAGAGGCTTCAAAAAAAGCTGAGGAAGAAATAGTGCGACTGCATGGACGAAGATGGGCCATGATGAGAGATGATGAGGCCATGGGGAAGTTTATAGCCTGGAGAAGTACTTAAGACAAAAGTTCGTAGTAGTAGAGGCCAGGTGGCAAAGGATTGTAGCACCAAAAGTAATAAAGTTACTATCTAAGGCGAAACTAAGATAAAACACGTCATTAATATCTCTAAAAAAATAGTTTTACAGTGTTGTGATTATTTTCTTTTCATTCTCTAGTGAAAACACATTTGGAGCAAGTTTCAATCAGTACATACATAATGTACACTCAACATGTCTGGACGACATCGACCGACACCCAAGAATGGAAGAAAAAATCCATGGCCATAGAAGTTCCGATTTTACAAATCTGTCTCGGAACACTAAAAAGAAAATATTTATTGTAATTTAAGTTAACGCAAACAATTTTGATGTCAATAAAATATTTTCTTACTTGTGTACAAACAACCAAATTCAAAGTATGGATTGTGTCCCAAAGCATAACAAAATTACAAATAATTACACTGCGTGGGTACGGTAAGTTACACATCTTGCATCTGCTATTATTTCTATTTTTTCATAAATCAACGAAACTTAAACAAAGGACGATGAAGCGCAGCATCCTCGGCGTCATCACGTATCGAATCCAAATCACCAAGCTGCGCTCCCGAACTCAAATCGCCGATGTAGCTTCGAAAGCCGCCAAGCTCAAATGGGATTGGGCAGGTCATGTCTGCAACATTGCAAGTGATCTTTGGGCCAAAATAACCACTGAGTGGAGTCCCGAAGCAAGGCGGCGTTGACGGGGCAGACCAAGAAGAAGGCGGGACGAGCTGATCGCGTTCTGTCCAGTCTGGACAGATCTGGCCTAAGACAGAGGAAATTGGAGAGAATGGGGTGAGGCCTTTGCCCAGCAGTGGGACAGGGAGGGCTCATAATAATAACGAAACCATGTTTTAATTCAACTGTTGCAGAAATGGTTAGAGTAGAGTCAACAACGATGTCAGAGTCTTACATTCATTAGGTAACAACTTACTTTTGTAAGAGCGTTTTGAACAATCATCGTACCGAACACTTTCAATTTAACTTTTGGTACTGAAAATCTTCGGATGGAATCGGGTGGAAAAATATATTTTACTTGTTGACACCCATTAAAATTAATTCATTTCTTAGTACGCGCGTATATTTTCTGACGAATATAACCTTGAAATTTCAAGTCTATCAATTGATTTCATTATAATGCTACATCATTCTATCGCGTAACATTATTTTTGGAAATTACTCACATTTTCCTACACCATTATTTATAGGGCAATAAATTAATGTTTCGTCGAATGGTGAACTTTGTTTTTGCTAATATTGAGGATTGGATGATTTATAGTGTGATGCAACAAACACAGTATCTTGCCAAGTGTCGTAGATTAGAAGTTTTGCTTTTCTCTTTGTGTGTTTTGCTTCTTTGACTTATTGATATATGTTATGCAAGGTTCCCCTATTTTTATCGTATTCATTATTAAACCATTATTTCAACTTAAAAAAATAATTTAGATTTATTTTTTGCTGATAATATAAAAACTATTGATGTATAGCAATCTTTTATATATTAAACAGCTAAAAAACATTTATCTTAAAAGTAATAATCAATGTTTTACAAAAAAATACTACAGCCACTATTTTAGTGACCGTTAACACTAGGTACTGAAAAGTCACAGAAAATAAAAAATGAAACTAAATACAGATTTTGATGAATTTGGATTTTGATTGTGTGGGACCAATCCAAAAGTATATATAAATCCTTTCAAACAAAAAAAAATGTATGTAGTTCTGAGGTAACATATTAAGTTCTTCCTATTTTGAAGTCAGTTGAAAATATATGTGTATGTATGTACGTACTTATATAATAAAATTAATGATTATATAGGTACTTATCTGAGTTCTTGCCTTGGATATCCATTAGCAGTCTCCAGGTGCAGTGCAATCTCATAAAAGGACGCATCATCCCCTCCAGACAAGAGGCTGTATCCCTGTATCCCTGTCTCCCTTGTATCCCTTGTACCCCTTGTCTAGAATGTCTGGTTTCAATGGGGCCCTCAGCTTCGTACGCGTGCCGCCACACTTTGTTACCCTTCGGTTTGCCTTAAGTTGTAAGAATTACGCGTTAAATTTCATGGTAAGAAAAAATAGAAATTAACCAGTTAGGTAAAACCAAGGAAGTTCCTATTCACATCATCATAGTTTAGAATCATATCTTAATACATTGAAATGGTGACAAATAACTTTTTACGCAACGCCATTTGTGTACGTTCATATACATAGTCTAAAATATATATAGCGTGTCCCTAAATTCAACGATAAGCGGGTAGCGGATGGTAGGCCTGGTCGTGACTACTCGAGAAACAATAACAAAAAAAAAACTTTTTTTTTATTACAGTACAATTTATGAAATCCTTCGAAAATTGACACCCCTTATGATACTTTTTATTACCATGACCCCATTTCTTCAAATAATACTGAATCGGCAACCTAAATTGTACTGTTATTCACCTCAAATCTTAAAAATACCAGAATACCGGAGGTTTTTTTTATCATGTAATAAAAAAAAAGTTTTCTTTTACCGCTTATCGTAGAATTTAGGGACACCTTGTATAAAAAATAAAGCATAGTTTGAACTATGGGAACCAAATAACTGATAGAATATTTATGTACGAGTATTTTTTTATAATAAATTATATAGAATTCGTAGAAAATACCCATAAACAAACGCCAACTTTCATCACACAATGTTGGTCTCAAATCGAACCCATAATATGGCTATCCAACACAATTGCCACTCGGCCATTTGTGTTACGGAAAAATATAAAAAGTTTACAAAGTTTGTATCTTAATCCTTACAACCATGAGCTACAAAGGTCTTTCAATCTACCAAGGTGCAAACAACGGCATCATCTACGTTGTCTCGTTGCTCATAATGCAACGTGTCTTCAGAAATCCTTGAAAGTAGATAGATAGATAGATAATTCTTTATTGCACACCACAAAACAAGAAAATAAACAGAAACACAAACAATATAAAAAAAGTGAAGCACAATGGGCCCATAACAGGAATATTAATCTTAGATAATTGATTGATTCAGGCGTTACTTTGCGGAAATCGCGGAATAAATTGCGGAATAAATATCAACAAATTATATAAATATATTTAGTAATAAATCCGCTTAATTTCTAAACAACGGTTTTAATTAACTTAACTTTAGTTCAACTAAACCAAAGAGTCAAAGAACAGAAAACCAAAGTTTAAAGATACGACACGTGTTTCGCCTCTACACGAGGCATCATCAGGAGGAAAACTTCGGCGAGTCCACACCCAAGTTAAGTTAATTAAAACCTTTGTTAAGAAATTAAGCGGATTTATTACTAAATATATTTATATAATTTATTGATATTAATCTTAGCTTAGAAGTGCCAAGAATTTTCTTGTTTGTGGTAAGTATTGAGGATGTACTTGCATCTCTGTTCATCGATAATAGTAACAAACTTTCGACAAATCAAGTGAATTTCTGAGTCTATTTAATACATCATAAATATCGGCGTTTGTTTTATTGAGTTTGTACATAGTGGTATATTAACTTTAATTGAAGCGAATTAACACAATAATTAAAGGTTAGTGCATTATAATATTAGTTTCCAACAAAAAAATAAATATATTATTTAGGGATTAATAAGGATGTAATGTTTGTCCGATCCTTGTGATATTTGGCAGATCTATGTATACCAGTAATTTTGAAAATATAAAAATTACTTATAATTTTTAGTCAAAAAATAAAGTAGGTACTTAAAATAATACATCGTGTCCCTAAATTCAACGGTAAGTGGGTAGCAGACGGTGGGCCTGGTCGTGACTACTCGAGAAAAAATAAGAAAACTTTTTTTTTATTACAGCATAATTTATGAAATCCTTTGAAAACTTACACACATGACCCCATTTCTTCAAATAATACTGAATGGTTTTTTTTGCATCGGCAACCTAAATAGTACTTTAATTATTCACCACAACCCTTAAAAATACTAGAATGCCAGAAAAATAAATTATATTGTAAATTAAAAAAAAAAACTTTTATTTTCTGGAGTGGTCACGATCAGACCCACCATACACTATCCGCTTATCGTTGAATTTAGGGACACGTTGTATATGTGATATTTTGTTTATTTACTTTTTCGGAGCACAGTGCAAAGAGAGGTCTCATACATTCTTTCATATATCTTCCTCCACCTTCAGGAGTAAGGGATACTTAGAAGATATGAAAACATTTGCTCTTCACAACATTAATAAGATATTAGCACACAATGCGCGACAGTGATTGATAATCCAGTATTTTGTCACAGTAATTGTATCGTGTCTGGGTGAAAGATGAGTAGGGTATCGTAGACGGGTACGAGCTTCGAGAATCAAGCCAAAGGAGATTTTAATGCAAGGCTTACCGCTCTGCTGGCCATATAACCTTCTTGGCCACTTCACGTTAAATAAAGCTGTACGCTGTATTTGATAACTGTGTGCATATTTTAAGATGGTGTGCGAGATTATTATAGTGCGTTTACATGAAAAAGGCAAAATAAAAAAATGGCAGAAAATTATGTTGGCAGATTCTGACGCATAACTCCTCCATTTGCTGGATTCTGGAAGGGTACGGTACGAGCTACGATTCCGTTAGTTATTTTATCCTAAAGCGTCGATAACACAGGGCTAGTTTACACGCTACAAGCCAGCGAGTTCGCTTGTAGATTGTAAACTCGCCCCGTGTCATCGGCTTAATTATAATCTGCTAGTTGATAATCTTTCCCGAAAGATAACTCGCTCACTCGCTAGCTTTTAAACTCGCCGGCTTGTAGCGTCAACTAGCCGTGTGTCATCGACGCTTGGGATTGTATTTAGGCAGGCAAGAGCCATTTGCATTTTTTTGAAATCTGGCAGGCAGATTTTGTTTTTTCTGCGACTTTACCGCGTGCTCCTAAAATCAATATTTCTATATGGTTTTATTGTGAAACTACATAAGAAACTTATATCATTGGAATCATCCTGAATGCAGTTATCAAATTCTAAAATATAAAATAGATCTGCTTAGATAGACCTTTGATATAATCGAACTCAGAAATACCAAGTTGCATTCGCCCTGACAGGGTCCATGTACTCCATGTACCTAGTCTGTAACTACCACTTAAGACCTAAAATACTTACCTGTATGTACAGACAGCGTCAGAAATAAGTATCCCCCTTGCACAAGAGACCCAGCTATAAATCCTTTAAAAAAATTATAATAATTAATATTATTTTTAGGCTTACCTAAGGTTATGCAAATATAATCTATTTTTGAGAGGCAAAACTTCTCCATTCGCCGCGACGGTGATGTAAAGGGATTTGAAGCTGGTTATTATAATGCAAGGGGGATACTTATCTATGACGCTGTCTGTACATGGAGGCAATAAATAAATACAAATACAAATAGTTTGGGGCTAGATGGCATTGTGTAAAATGTGCTAAAATATAAAATAAAAAGATTGAATAAGTATTAACATAAAAATTACTTTCATTCATCGCTCTCACAGAACATTAAAACCTCTACCATCATCTTCTTCCATTCATCAGTAAAAGCATCACAATGTAGGGACGCTATCAAAAATGTTGAGGCCAGAGGCCAACTGGGGAAACATTAGTTTTGTATGTACGCAGTCGCTACCGCGTTCCCACAGTTTTTGATGTCCTTTTTCACATTTGACATTTGATAAAGAACATCAAAAACTAGACAAAGGACACAGCCTTATGAACAGACATCTTTATAATACGGAACACTGACAGCCCACTCTGCAGAGGATGTTTAACAGAAGAAGTATACGTAGTCCTGGAATGTGAGAGTAACAGCACAACGACACGAAACCTTCGGGTATCCGAGGTCGCTCCGCGAAGCCTGTGAAGAGTCCAGGAATCTTTTGCGAGTTAGGCTGGAATCCATCAGCAGGTAACATGCTCGCGCAAAAAGGACCAACTAACGAGTCCAATTGCAGAAAATGGAGTCACCACACATACACATAATACATACATAGGAGTGAACAGACAGAACGAGTCGTGTAGATCGGGATCATCGATAGCTCAAAAATGATAGATAGTTAGATAACTCTTAATTGTACATCCGGTAGAAACATAGGTACACATTGAAAGAAAAACGTATGCTAAATAACCAACAATAAAAGAGGTTACGATAGGCAGCCTTATCACTAAAAGTGATTTGTTTCAGGCAACCTGAGGATGGAGAGGAGTAAGATGAATTCGGCGTCTGGTCGGGTGAGTTATAATAGGTAACTATACAACATATATATAACAACTAAAAGCTAAACTATTGTCTACCTAGAAGTATAACGCTGTTGGTTCTCCAATGAATAAATAAATATATATATATGTGCACAAATACATAGATGACGCCATCAGGTCACGACCTCTTCTGGTTCTGGTTTTAAGGGAGTTATATCCAAGACCGGGAAGTGTGGCACAAAGGGGCTTACACTCATGATGATAATCGGAAGGGTGCCACCCCTGGCCCACCACTAGCTCCTAGGACTAGCTAGTAGAAAAATAATCATCTTCATTATCATGGGTAGAGGTCTAACTCTCTTGGCTCTTTTAAGGGGTGGCACTCTTCCCATTATCATCATGAGTGTAAGTGCGCCTCGAAGAGGCTCCTTTCGTGCACTCGACACATGTTTTCGAACTTTAGGTTCTACGACATGCCGGTTTCCTCACGATGTTTTCCTTCACCGTTGCGAGGACGTGGGATCCATACATAGATTTTTTGGACCGAAAAAACCCATTTAAGCATGACTGCCACTGGGATTCAAACCCGCGACCATCAGATCGCAAGGTAAGGGCCTCATCCACTCGGCCACCACGTCTTCATGATGACGATTATATCCGAGATATTCCTGGAGGAATTTGGTTGGATACATGTACGGATAGTATCCGATGACACGAGGAGGATAGATGGCGCTGCCGGACAGTAAACATTGCAATACGTGTTGATCGAACAAAAAATTACGAAAGTGCTATTTTATCTCTGCATTTAACCAAATTCTTCGAATAATATCGAAACCGCTGCTAAAACAAACCTAAATTTCAATAAATCTCCAAAATCAGTGAAAAATTGAGAAAGTTACAAGTGATCAAAAACCTAACCGTCAAAAGCGACGCAGCTTCTATGCGAAACTTAAATTGATCACCAAAGAAGACCAACTGATCCAACAAACCGCAAGTAACCAGCAATATTAATACCTACACTAACTTAAGAACATAAATACCCAGGTACACTAGCAACAAAAATGAAGTGCCTAGCTTGTATGGAACCGACATCATCTGCGAGAGATGTACTCGCATGCAGCTTATGCTTGCAAAAATATCACTTTGCCTGTGTCAATATGACCTCGGCTTATTACATAAACAACAAACACGAACTGATATCATCTTGGAATTGTGATGCTTGTAAAAATGTCACTAGACGCACACGAAACGACAACACACCAGTTAGAGGACAATGCCAATCTTTTTTAAATGACACTACAATGTCAGTAGATGAAAACCCAGCTGACTACCAACAACATCTAACTGAAAGCTGTGAAACTACACAAACTATGATGCCACTACAACCATCACAAAAAAAATCCTCACAGAACACTAATATTACATTAGAAAATATAAGCATGCTACTCGACAAAAAACTGGAAGAAAACAAACAATCTATACTAGAAGAAATAAGAAAAACAATACAAAATGAAGTAAAAAACGAAGTTCTAAAAACTGTACACGAATTAAAAGAACATACAAATAAATCTTTAACTTCAATAAGGCAAGAACAGACTGACACAAAAAATTATGTATCTACTATTGACAAAACAATTGAAAAATTAGAAAAAGATAACAAAAACCTAAGATTTGAGCTAGCACAGATACAGACGAAACTATCCACACAATCACAACATATGTATACAGACAATACAAAGAAATTAGTCCTACACGGCCTACAGGAACACGGACAGGAAACAGAGTACCAGCTACACCAACGAATCATAAATTTATTCCATGACATAACAGACACAGACCTTACAGGATTTATCGAAGAAAACACTAGAATAGGTAGGAGAAATGCCCGTAGACCTGTAGTAATTGAACTGATCAGCAAGAAAATGACTAGATACCTACTTCAAAATACACAACTGTTTAGAGGTACAGGACTCTCCATCTCTGAATACTTAGATAACACCGCATTAGAAAACAGAAAAATCTTACAAGGACAACTACGCAACGCTAGGCAAGACGGACATCACGCAGTGATAAGAAACAACAAGCTTTACATTGACAGAAAACTTACGTATGCATATCATCCAAACACCAGCGGGCATGCTGAGCTGGCTCCGACCCAGACACCATCCACATCGACCGCCCGGCACAGTACCAGCCATGACAACGCCAACGATACACTTCAAGACTCCACTCAGAACTTTCGTACCTTTCGTAACTCAAGATTCTGATAACAACACTGATATTGCGACAGTCGACCTTTTGTTTCAGAACATGCAAAGTATGTTCAACAAATCACACACAATACAAACATTTTTAGAAAAAACACCAAATTTCTCCGTACTATGCATATCAGAAACATGGTTAACAACAGAAAAATTGCAATTAATAAACTATGATAGTTACGACCTCGCTTCATCGTTCTGCAGGCAAAACTGCGCAGGTGGAGGAGTTTGCATATTAGTAAGGAGCGACTTAGAATACAAAGAAAACAGAGATATCTCGGAATTGACTATTGAATACATTATAGAAATTTGTGCTATAACGATACCTAAATTGAACTTATTAATTATTGTTGTTTATTGGAATAGTAGACAGTCCGATATATTTTACAATCAATTGACTAAAATGCTACAATTATTGGTAACTAAATATAATTCAATGAATATAACTATTGGAGGAGATTTTAACGTTAATATCCTAGAAAACAGCTCACAATCTAGTAAACTATTAAGCTTAATGTTAGAATTCAATTTTCGCCAATGCATTAATGAACCTACCCGTGTAACAAATTCTTCTTCTACTTGTTTAGATCTAATATTTATAAATTTTGATAAAAGTACAATAAGAGCACAAGTAATTGATTATGGTTTTTCAGATCATAAAGGTGTAATCTTAAAACTTAAAAACATGACCATAAACTCTAAAAAACAAATTTGGAAAATTGAAAAACGATTATTTAACAAAAAAAACATTGAATTATTTAGAAATAAACTTACAAATATTGAATGGGATAAGCTAATTGATAAAAATAAAAACATAAATGAAAATTATACTACTTTCAATAATAAAATGTTAGAAATGCTCGATAATTATATACCAAAAATAAATACTAAACTAAAACCTAAAAGTAAACATAGATGGTTAACAAATGGCATTAAAACATCTTGTAGAAATAAAAGATACCTAAAAATTCTTGTATCTTACACAAAAAACCCTATACTAATAAAACACTACAAAAAATATACAAAAATATTAAAAAAAACAGTAATTAAATCGAAAAAAAATCAATACATAAAAGAAATGAAAAACTCTGATAATAAATCGAAATCTATGTGGAGAATTATAAATGAATGTACAAACAAAAATAAAACAAAAAAATGTAAAAAAATCAATTTAAAGATTGGAGACAGCCTTATCTCTGATCCTACGCAGGTAGCCAACTCGCTGAACGAGTTCTTTGCATCAGTCGGCCGATCGAGCCCAGCAGGCACGGCCGCGCGCGGCCGCGCGGTGCTGCAACCCAATGATAATACGATGTATCTTAGCCCAGTAGGTCCACGAGAAACGTACCTTATTATCAAAAACCTAAAAAATAAATACAGTTTCGGTATAGACGAAATCCCGCCAGTACTCATAAGGAGCTGTGCAAAAGAACTAACACTTCCTTACTATCTTTTAGTAAACCAATCCTTCATGGAAGGAACGTTCCCAGATGCATTAAAAATATCAATTATCAAACCCATTTTTAAAAAATCGTGTAAACAAGACCCTAATAATTACAGACCTATTGCTCTTCTACCTACTTCGTCTAAGATCTTTGAAAAGGCAATGCAAACTAGACTAAATTCTTTTTGTGAAAAATACAACATTTATGATGACTCCCAAAATGGATTTAGAAAAAATCGTTCGACGACATTAGCTGTTTATAAATATATCCAACAAATTTTAAATCTTATAAATGACAAATATTATGCTATCGGCATCTTATTAGACATGACGAAAGCCTATGATAAAGTGCAATATCAAATATTACTCAATAAACTTTACGGAATAGGAATACGAGGCATCCCATATACCTGGTTCGTTTCTTATTTAAATAACCGCAAACAATATGTTGAAGTAGAAAACTATAATGAGCAAAACGGGGAAATTTGTATAACTAGGTCTGACCCCATTATAGTTAATAATTCAATCCCTCAAGGAAGCGTGCTAGGATGTTTATTATTTTTAATTTATATAAATGACTTGCCTAAATCTATCAATCAATCTTGTGTTTTATTTGCTGACGATATTTCTCTCCTGACATCTTGCAAAAATGACATTAATTTAAATCAAAATCTTATTGACATTTTAAATACTATATCAAATTGGATGACTGATCATAACCTTGAAATTAATTATAATAAATCAAAAATCATGCAATTTCGACCCTATCAAAAATCACCACTTGACATTAAATTGACTTATAATAATATAAAATTAGAATCAGTAATGACATTCACATTGTTAGGCTTAGATATAGATACGAATTTAAACTGGAAATCCCACATCAAAAGGATAAAATCAAAACTTTCAAGCTTCTCGTACGCTCTCAGGGAACTGCGTAAGGTCACAGATCAAAAAACAACTTTAGCAGCTTATTACTCATATGCCTATGCGTGGCTTAAAAACGGAATAATCCTCTGGGGCAACAGTGTAGACGTTCAAGACCTCTTCATCTTACAAAAGAAGTGCGTGCGAATCTTAGCTAACATAAAAATACCTGAAAGTTGCCAACCACATTTTATTGGCCTTAAAATCCTAACGCTGACATCCATCTACATTTTGGAAATTTGTTTTTAAGTTTGTAAGAAAATACCCAATTTATTTCAAAAAAAACATTGACCAACCACGCCGCTATCAAAGCAGATACAAATATAACTTGGTCATACCTACATCTAAACTTAAAATATACGGTTCGGGTCCAAATGCAATGGCGGTAAAAATTTACAATAAACTTCCAGATAAAATAAAAATCCAAGAAAATGATCACATTTTTGAAATTAATTTAAAAGAAATGCTTTTAAAAAAATGCTATTACGAGTTGCAAGATTTTATAAACGATTCATTTAGTGACTTAAAAATATAGTTAAAAAATATCGGCCCGTCTCTATCATTTGCAACACCCTATCCGGGTAATATTGTGTAGCTGTACTTTATTTATTTGACCTACTAAGACCTAAAATGTAACCTGCCCAATATTGCAAATAAATACTGAATACTGAATACTGAATACACGTTTGTACATAGATAGATAGATTAGTTTTTCGTAGACTTTCGCGATTATCACACATAGTTTTTTGATTATAAGGGGTATTTATCGCGCTAACCTCGTATGTTTTTGTGTCCCGACGTTTCGACTGTATTGCAACAGCCGTGGTCACGGGTTGACTGGCGTATTGGAGCTACCGTCGCGGTGAAATGAGAGAACTACCATCATTTTGGTCGTTAATCAGGGGCATCAAAATAGATCCAGGTGACATTATGGTGAGTTTTGACGTTGAGTCCCTTTTCACGAACGTTCCCATAACTAACAACTAATAAGATTGTTTATTTTCTCTCACAATATGTTAACAAATTTAACAATTAGAGCTTAGCTAACACACACGCGTACAGGGGTTAAGTTAACCTGTTTTGCGAGAGACTGGTGCCTGAGATAGGTTTAGAAAATCTGTAGTACAGGTCCCCAGTGCCCCGCTCCGCGGATTATACTAGACCACCACACTAGTATTAAGTTGTCTAAACTTATATACCTAACTTAACATTAATGAAGCTAGTCTTATATAAATAAACATTATTCTGTTAATTGTGCAGTATTAAGGGTGAGTGAGTGCGTGTGTGTTGTATATGCAATTGTGCATGTGTAGATGTGTGAATGTACGTAGATATGTGTGTTGAAGGGTAGTACAACATAAACCTAGGTATGCACAGGTGCACTCGACACTGTGTCCTTAGGCTTCATTGTTCTTTACAAAAGGAAGTAGATACTCCTTCACACGAGTCAAGGATCGTATATGTTTGTCCGTCACAATGGAAGATTAGCAAGCTGCATTGTCTAGGGTTTGGCCTACTGCGTCCCTTTGTTTTGAGTTTCAAGTCGTTAATGTTTATGTGTAATTGTTCCTTTTCAACCGACTTCAAAAAAAGAGGAGGTTATCAATTCGGAGGTTTTTTTTGTTACCTTAGAACTTTGTTGTTTATAAACTGATTTGAAATTATTATTTTTTTTGAGAGGTTTATACTTTTAAATTGTTCTCATAGAAATTTTAATAAAATAAGTTCAGTATTTTAGTTTTTAAATCAAAATAAAAACTGAAAAGAAAATCATTGAAGTGTACAAAATTGCGTATTCTGCTTCCCTGTGACTTTTCAGTGGTGCCTATGGTCACTAGAACAGTCCTATTAAAGTCGGATGTTGTATGTTTTTGTAAAACCTTTATTATTGACTTCACTAAGTTTTGTAATGAAAATAACATGCAAATGTTTTAATGTAAAACACGAAATTTCCATTTTCTTTCCCAAAACCCCCAAATCACATACGTTTTTGACAAAATCTCGCATCCGCCCACAACCTTTACATCCGCCCAAAGGGTCAGGGCGGAATGTGACTCGCGAGAAACACCCTCTATATTATGACAAACTTCAGTTTATTATCGAGCAAAACCTGTATTAGGTCAAACAGAAATTTAGGCAGAGGTACACATAGCTACCAATTATAATTACAATTAAGTTAAAATAAATTATATCGATACAATAACGATCGAAAAAAAGGATGGCATAATTTTTACTGCTGTCAAATTAGTTCAGTTTAATTTTGGCGAAATCTGAATTGACACCAATATTGACACAAACCAAGAATATAATTTCTAATTCTTTATCATAATTATACCTACCAGACTGTGGTTTTGTATTTCTAGGGTGTTAATAATTTGTATGTTTATATGTTTGTCTGACTCTGTGACCTCTTGCAAGTTTTTTTTTTTTTTTTTTTTTTCTTTTGAAGAACCTAAGTTCTTCGGTTTTGGCTTCACATCAAAGGTATATAGCCAGTGTCAAGTAATTGGAGAGATTATTTTGTCTTAAGTCAGAGTCGATAAGTCAAGTCATGCCCCTGTGCAAGCTAAACACGTGAACGAATTTTGACAGTGAGTGACTTTATGTCACTATGGTGACCTAAATGGTCACGATAGTGGCTACTTACTTTTTTTGACAACGTGAAAATGTGAAAAACGTAACAAAAACTATCAAATCTTGTTTGGTTATAGAGTGACCCAAAATAAAATTGTAATAAATCAAATAAAGCACTTTACTATATTACTACTTATACGTATATTGGCACTCTAAGCTTTTGTACAGTACACACCTGGCATTAAATAATATGTCAATTGCTAAAATAAAAAAATACATATAAAATGAATAGGTACCTTTTTTGATGTTAAAAAAGTACCTAACTAGAAAACCATGTCCTACTCGTGTTTTCATCACTGAAATTAATCTGAAAAATAAACAGTAATGAATAATTCCTGTTGCTATACTATTTGACATTATTTTATACTGTGCCTTTTTGACCCTTACCATGTTTCAGTAAAATTACTGGAGCGTACATTACAGGTTTTATCTACCTGCTTCCTGGCACAGAGGGTCTTTGCTCCGTATTTTGCTTCCACTCAAGCATGACTTCTGCTGCCTATAAAGGAATATCACCTTCCTAAATATTTAAAAATGTGTTGTTATTTATGTTTTTAAGTCACGCTACATTTTTGTTTAAATACTGGAATACTACTGGAATAATAAAGGAACCCTCACTACGACGCTGCGTCGTTAGAGTCCGTTGTGTTGCGTTGCGCTACACAACGAAGCTGTGGATGCCACGTCGGTCGCTGCGACTACACAATGCAACACAGATCTCTTAGAACAAATGGGTCTTATAATCCAACACATGAACCCAGTGTATGGTGGATGTCACATGCCACAGTTAAGTATTATTTTCTTGCCTTATCTAGCGCGCTTTCTATTGGGTGATCATTTACAAATATACGCTTTTAAAACAGTAATTTTGTGGTTCTTTGATTGATTTATTTCATAGCAGACTCTCGTAGTGTTTAAATTTTTCGACAATTTGTAATTTAACGTGTTTGAAATACGCTAAATTGTAAATTCACGAATTTACGATGCCAGATACAGTAATACAGGCACAGTCTAGAGGTAGATAGATCAGCCTGTTATACTTTTTGCCGTACATGTGTGTGCTTTCGACAGGCGGCGCGGCGTTGGGCGGGCGCCAAGATCTGCCGACGAGCGACGACAAACTAGGAACGCTGTTATACAATCTGGTGCCAGTGCAGTCCAGGTTTTATTGAAGGAAAAACTTTTTTAGGCGAGTTGAGTAATGTTTTTTGTGGGTATTGAATGGGCTTGAGTCGTCTTCTTTTTCTTATGGTGTCACTAGTTCTTTCAAACCAGTGTGGTGAAAGGATTTCAAGTGCGCCTCAAAGAGCCTTCTTTCGTGCACTTGACATATGTTTTCGAACTTTTAAGGTTCTCTGTCATGACGGTTTTCTAGCGACGACCAACTATGGTACGCTGTTATACAATCTGGTGCCAGTGCAGTCCAGGTTTTATTGAAGTGAAAACTTTTTTAGGCGTGTTGAGTTATTTATTTTGTGGGTATTGAATGGGACTGAGCCGTCTTCTTCTTCTTCTTTATTAATGAACCAATTATTTAGTATTATTATAAACACTGAGAACATTCTTGTTCTTCTTCTTATCGTGTCACTAGATCTTTTGAACCAGTGTGGTGAAAGGTTAAAATCCGTGCGCCTCGAAGAGGCTTCTTTCGTGCACTTGACACATGTTTTCGAACTTTTTAGGTTCTATAACATGCCGGTTTTCTCACAATGCTTTCCTTCACCGTTAAACACGTGTTTTAATGCACACACATTTTTTTGAACAGATATATCCATTGGTGTACGACCAGGTTCGAACCCACGACCTTCGGATCGTAAGTCGAGGCACCACTCACTCGGCCAACATCGCTTTTTTGCCGTTGAGCGACGACAAACTAGGTTCGCTGTTATACAATCTGGTGCCAGTGTAGTCCAGGTTTTATTGAACTAAAAACTTTTTGAGGCGCGCTGAACATTATATTTTGTGGGTATTGAATGAGACTGAGCAATCAGGCTCGGTTATGAATGAATGAAAGATTTATTTGTCTCAAGTATGGTTAGTTACATACGTGTCTCATTAATGTATAAAGTAGAGTCACATACTTCATTGTAGAATGCAGTATACAAATTTTATTTTATATGGCTTACGTTCAAATCTGGTGCGAGTACCTATAGAAATCTAGTTAATTAGTCAGAATCAGAACAAGCCTTTTATATTATTTGATTTTAAATAGCTGTTATTGCGTTAGTAGAGCAACTCTTACTAAACATTGCTCACAGGTTGAGCTAAGGGTTGAGATAATTATTTTCTTTGGCGAAAAGAACCGTTGTTTTACTTGACTGTTATTAGTGAAAATTTTGTTTTGTATTTGTATTTATTTATTTACTAAAAAGTTAACAATATTTTCTATTCTAAGGGCGCCTTAAAACCTTACCAGGTTTGTCTAGGACCCAAAAACAACATAAAACTATACTATTATAAATTATGTTAAGGCGAGCTGCGGCCTCAGTATAAACTAAGTGTAAACATTATCGTTTTCAGCGACATTGCATTTCTGAGACACTAAACTTCGTAATTGGATGTAGGTATATTAAGCTTATCAGCTTATCTGATCGGGGCAATGTGTTGACTATACAGGGTGTTTAGATATTAAAGTATCTCATATAATTGTTAGTTGTTGTCTCCACCTATCTATAAACATCAATCTGTAGCTTCGAATGCTTACGAAAATGAACTAACTATCTACTATGATCTACGCACAATATACTAATACTTTATATATATATCTATATACATATAATTATGCATATATAATTAAATACTTATGCATATATAATTAAATACTTATCTATTCAACATATGTTAATCTATTCTGCTTTGTATTAATACCTAATGTTTTTATGAATTACTTTTTGTTTACCTTATACATTACTCTATTCTATCTAATAGTATTTTTTTGTATTTGTATTTGTAGTTTTTAATGTTAATGTCTTTGATCTTTTCATGAGGTATTTTGTTAATAATGGTGGGAATCTGATACGCTATGGTTCGTTTCCCGTAGAAATTATTCATTTTTGGCGTTTTTAGTGTGTGTTTTACTATCTGTCTAGTTGTTATTTTATTTGATATGGGTATTTTTACTTCTTCATTGTTATATTGTTCTATGAGCAGGTTCAGTTCTACCTTATCGTGCACCGGAAGTATACAACAAAATTTAAATATACCAAACGGATTGTCCTTATACTTCTTTCTAATTTTTTTTGGTATTATTTCTTTTAATATTCTTAGTTGTAGATTGAAGATTTTGTCCAGATACGACTGGTAAGTACGACCATAACTCGTGATGCCATACGAGACTATTGACTCAGCGAGTGCCGTATATAGAATAAGTAGGGTATTAAAGGGTATTTTATATTTAATTAATGAGATTTTAGCCAGTATAGCTCGAAAATTATCACAAATTCCGTCTATATGTTTTTTCCAATTGAATCTATTATCTACAATGACTCCTAAGTATCTGTACATATCCACTTGTTCAATAACATCACAATGACATGTATTGTTGTTTACGGGAGGTTTGTGTAGGCAACCATGGCTATGCGCAATTATATTGAAGTCAGCGAAGTTTTTATTATGACTAGAGTGTACATGTATCACTTTAGTTTTATTTATATTCATTACTAACCCTACATCGTGAGACCATTTGCTTACGCTAGTAAAGTCCTGTTGCATATATTGCGTTGCAACTTTAAGATCTTTATGGGTAGCCAGGAGGCAAGTATCATCCGCATATTGGTAAACGGAGCAATGCCTGATAACGTTATTCATGTCATTTACGTATGTCAGATAATGAAGTGGCCCTAGGACTGAGCCTTGAGCGGTACCTGTGTTGACCTTTATCTCGTCACTAAGCTCGTTACCTACCTTAACATAGTATCTTCTGTCATTCAAGTAATCTTTACACCACTTATGGAGAGGACCACGGATTCCAGAGTTATCCAACTTATTCAATAATGTATCGTGCCTAAGTGTATCAAACGCTAAAGTCGATGAATAACAATATAACATGTAGTTTGTTATTAAGGTTGTTATTAATTTCATCCGTAAATTTTGAAAGTAGCATTGTGGTTGACTTATTCGGCTGAAACCCATATTGGTCGTTAGAGATAATATCATGCTTATTATAGAACTCGTGCATAAGCTTACAGATATATTTTTCTGCAATCTTATCAATTACAGGCAATATAGTTATTTGTCTATAGTTTTCATAATCACTGTGCTTTCCTTTCTTATAAATTGGCCTAACTATTCCTGTTTTAAGTTCTCTGGGGTACAGTCCTTCTTTAACACTTGTGTTAATTAATTTAGTTATTGCATGTACTATGTTATCGCTAAGATACTTCAAATCTATGCACCTTATACCATCTATACCTGGTGATTTTTTGGAGTCTATGTTTTTGATAATTTTATAAATGTCATCGTTGGTAGCTTTTTTAAAAAGCATAGATTTGTTTTCTGGGAATACATATTGATAGTCATTCAGCAAGTTCTTATCACATTTCGGTATAATTTTCTTAACATTTGCATCAAATTCTTTACCAAAGTTATTCGCTATATCTTTTGTAGTGATATTACTTTTCCTGAACGCTGTTATAATAGCTTCATCAACTGATTTATTTAACCGACCTGTTAGACAGTTCAATATATCCCATAACTTTTTGGGATTTTGTGTGCTGTCATTTATTTGTGTTTTATAATATTTATTTCTTGACTTTTCTATCGTTTTATGTGTCATGTTTCTTTGCCTATTGAGTTCAAGTTTTAAAATTTTATTGTTAGTGTCTTTTTTCCATTTATTGAATAGTGCATCTCTCTTATCACACATTTTATTTATTTTATTAGTGATCCACACATCTTTATTACGTTTACTTCCTAATTTTACTTCTCTAGTGTATCTCGATTTATTATAGCAGTGTTCTATGTTATTCTTTATAAAGTCATAAATAGCCAGAGGACACTCTAATTCATCTATCTTTCTCCATTCTATATTGTTAAGAAGCGATTGAAGTTTGCTATTGTCTAATTGTTGTGTGTAAATCTTGACACCCTGTATATGGTCTTGCTTAAGCCCACCGCACGACAGTATGATTGCTCGATGGTCCGCTAATACAGTATTGAGTGCGGCCGAGTAAAGATCCAGTGAGCGTGTTCTTACAAAAATATGGTCGATACAGCTTCGTGTAATGATTGATTCCCGTTTTTCTATCCTCGTATAATCAGATATTACGCTCTCTAGACCACACTCCGCCATGCTTGACACATAGTAATCACGTATGTTATCGTAAGTTCTAATGTCAATGTTTACATCTCCAAGTACATAAATATCAGAGTTTTTGTACAAGGTGGTACATAAAAGCTCTTTTAATTCCTTAACAAAAAGGTATTTACTATCCCACGGCGGTCTATAGAGGGCAATCAGGTGTGCTGTGTAATTATAAGGTGTGGTTAGGGACCCTATAATAGATTCACAGTGACTGAATGAAATATTTGAAGTGTGAAAATCATACGGGCTTTTTACGTACATTACAATGCCACCACCCTTTTTATTTTTACGCAGTACACAGTGCATCTTATACCCATTTAGGTTATACATAGATATTAAGTTATCAGATATGCCTACTTCTGTTAAGATTAGTACGTCAATAGGTACTTTTGAGTAATTAATTATCTGAACAACTGAGCTATAGTTTTTTATCAATGATCTTATATTTATGTGAACAATATTTAATCTAGGTGTATGACTTTTTGGTAAGTATTCGTAAAACTCGTTTATGTTAGCACACTCAAGAATTTCTGAGCAATTCGAAGAGAAAACTGAGTTGACAATTGATACTACATACATAACCTATTACCGATTCAGATTTTTTTGCGCTGATAGTTTTTTTATATCCTCCTCACTTCTGAGTACAACTGGCCTGTCATTATCACCTTTCCTGGCCAATATTTTTCCCTCTTGTGCCCAAATATATTTATATGTATCCTGTAGGGATTGCCTCGCTTTCCAAAGGATGGTTTTATTTGATTTAGTGAGGGCGCGTCGCACAATCACTTTGGAGGTCATATATTCTATCGGGGCATCGCTTATAATATCCTTCACGGTGATGGGCTCAGTCCTGCAGGCTTGGACCCATGATGCGGCGTGTTGGTTCTGTCTGAGTTCTATGTATATTATTCCCTCCTGTCCATTGCGCCCTCGAAGGCGCCTGGCATTCATTATTTCATTCTTATCCATTTTAAACTTTGTGGCAAGGTTGTTGGATATATCTATCAGGTTTTCGTCAGCTACCGCCGGGATGCCAGTCACTTCTAGGGCGTTGTCGAGGTGTTTTTGTTCCATCTCTCGGACTAGTTGTTCAACCGCTGCTAATTTCAGCTCAATGTGGGTGTTTTGGTTCGTGAGAGTAATATTCTTTTTCTCAAGGTCCTTGATTTTTGCGTGATGCATCTCCAAGGTACTCGTGATGTCGTCTAATTTCTTGCTACACTGGCTAACCGAATCATTTACCACCACTATTTCTTTGTGTACAACTTTCTTTACTTCCGCCGAGATATTTCGTAGTAATTTATTCAAATCGAGGTTTCCGATGTTCGAGGTACTAGCGAGCTCCTCCTCTTCTTCATCATCATCACCCTCAGGTACCACAAACGACGAGCGACGAGGTGATTCACGATGGCATTCCTCACATGTCCATTCCAAATTCTCGGCATTCCGGAGCGCTGCCAACTGCTTCGTAGATAAGTTTGAGCAAAGTTGACTGGCATGAACTATTTTGCCACACTTATTACACTCGAGTCCTGGTGATCTAATGGTAATATTTTTATCGCAATTATCGCACTTAGCCATCATAACTTCGTGGGAGGTTAGCAATTACTTAAAAGTTATTACGCGTCGACCGGTAAGCGCAACAGCTCGCGGCAGAGTTGTTATAAGTATTTAATCAATAACAATATTAATTATTATTTTTAAAATGACTTAGTGCTGCCTGACTAAATCATCGATGACACAGGGCTAATTTACAAGCTACAAGCAAGCGAGTTCGCTAGTAGCATGTAAACGCGCACCCTGTCATCTGCAATGCAATCTGCTAGCTTTTAAACTCGCTGGGTTGTAGCTTGTAAACTAGCTCTGTGTAATCGATGCTTAACGGATGTAGAGACTTGAACATTCAAGGGTATGTTCGTTAATAACTGTAGGCGTAATAGGAAAAAAAAATTGCGTTGCGATTGCAACGCAAACGAACTTGCGTCTAGTACTATAAAAAACTCAATAATAATTATAATAATAATGAATATTTTGGAATTTTCACACGATGCCATACATACATAGAATACATAGAAAACACTAAATTCAGGACAAACACCGATGACCGATGTTCATCACATAAGTGCTTGTCCTGAAGCGGGAATTGAACCCGCGACACCGTCGTGGCAGTCCAACACACTTGCAACTCGACCAATCGTGTGTCAATTACAATATTATGTTAATAAGTTCTTGAGTGGAGACCGCGAATCGGCAAACGTAGTGTAGGACGCCCTCCGGCCAGGTGAGGTGACGATCTGCGAAAGGTTGCGGGCAGAAGATGGATGCGGCA
The DNA here is from genome assembly GCA_932526365.1 of Lobophora halterata. Taxonomy (NCBI): domain Eukaryota; kingdom Metazoa; phylum Arthropoda; class Insecta; order Lepidoptera; family Geometridae; genus Lobophora; species Lobophora halterata. Next base: position 10,236,471 of record OW052012.1, on the reverse strand, counting down.
AGCCGAAGACAGGGCGCGATGGCGCTCATTGGGAGAGGCCTATGTCCAGCAGTGGACTACGATAGGCTGATGATGATGATGATGATGATGATGATGTTAATAAGTTGTAACGAATAGAGTTGGTAAAGAAACAAATAATTCAGGGTTTTTAATTTATTTCAGTGATTACTGATTACATAATTATAACATACGATACCTTATAGCTATTGATTCATAAAAAATCATTTCCAATATCACTCTTAATTATTACTGAAATTTCGGATTATTCCATAGAAAAAAAGGTGATGTTACACGGTACAACTAACATAATACAAGTAATTAAAATAAATCATGGCATGTTTTTGGAATTATAAAAAAACAATGTTGGTGAACATAAATAGAGGAAGAACTCTTTGGTTTAACAATATACTTAGATAACCATAAAATAAAATATGTTAATCGTTAAACATAAGCAAAATAAGCGGTTGTATGCCTCAAAAATACAAAATATAAATAACGCGAGACTAACTTTGCCACCGTAACATTTATCCTTATTTTAACTAAATCTTTTAATTTAACTGTTAAAGTTATTAATTTTATTTCTAAGATTAATGCTCTGAACTGCAATTTTATCCATATAGATTAATTAACAAACAACTTTTGATTTTGTTTCTTATATTTCAATCTAAATCTACATCTTACTTGCTAATTCTAATTTAGACTATTTTTATGCTTATTTAGAAGGGAAGTATGAAAGAGATGAAAGATAGAAACGATAAAGCGGAAAATAGAAGAATAGACGAGAATAAAAGGGAAGTTAATTCACAGAATTGACTCTTATGTCACTAAAAGATAGCATCTTTTTGTAGACAAAAAGAAACCTAAAAATACCAATTAAGGTTGTAGCTGCTGTTTCATAAAGGCGAATGATTTATTGTCGGTATTTGCAAGATTATTATAAAAATGTGATTTTCTACGAATGTGTGAAGCATCTAAACGAACGTTAGAGTCACAGCCTGAATGATTTTTATACTTTATGTATAAGATATGACAAAGGGAAGGTAGATTAAATTTAAGATTTTAAATTTATTCTATTTAAGATTTTATTTTATTCTATAATTTATCTACAGTGCGTAAGTTTAAACTTTTCTATTTAATCGAAAACAGGATTTAATAGGCAATCCTTTTTAATGGAATGTAAGTTTAGCACTACACAGGAAGAACAATACTGAATATTTCAAAAGAAATTCAGTAGCTTTAGTACTGGCCAATATGAAATATTCAATATTGTATTCCGAAAATCTTAAATTAGATTTTAGAAAAGAGTTTATGCTGAAAACTACTTTAGATGGTAGATATTAGCTGTCAAATGGTAAATGTTTCCAATCTTGATTTATACTAAGCTAAAGAACTATTATTTAAGACGATTGGATAACGTTCGTGAAAAATTAAAGAGTTTGAAGCAGACTTGGCTATTTATGATGAAGCGAGCGACAGAAGTTTAGCATACGAGAGACAGAGTAATAACATAGACAATAATATAGAAGAGAGAGAAGACTATAGCTCATTGCAAAAGCTTTACAAGATAATGGCACTGCGGAATGTACCAGAGTTTATAAAAAAGTATCCTAAGTCAGCTTATCAATACTTTCTTTCAAACAAGATTATGTTGCTTTTACTCCTTAGTTTACGAATTCACTACTTTTACACCTTCGATATTTATTCATCTACGTTTCCTTTATTGCCAATACTTTTACACCCGAGTTACTAATTCTTCACCTTGCATTCAGTGATTCGACAAACACATGCTAAGTTGTGACGTGCGATTTAACCCTTATTTTAATTTATGTAAATACGAACATTCCTGAGCTCATTCAATTGGAATATTCGTATTTATTCGTTTATCTCTAACGTCGATGGCAAAGTTAGCTCGGATCGTCCGTGAATCCGGTCAAAGTTGGAACTTTGAGCAGTTCAGGGAGAATCCACAACAGCCCATTCAAACTGACGAAAGAGGAAGTTGCTTTTTTGTATGGAACTGTGCGGATTCTTTTATTAAAGCAAATACTTAGAAGTAATCATCGAGGCATCGACCGCCGCTCAAATATACATGATAAACTAAATTCGGTTGTCAACGTTAATGAATATTAATTTATACATTTCCATTCCATATACCGCTTCCGTTACTTCCCATCTACTTGATAGTATCATTGCAAACACTCTATTACTAGAAATACAAAATTTAACGTATTTACAACCATTTTTAAAATTTCCCCCATTAAACATATCATTCATAAGTACATCCTTGCTCCATGCAGTCGAAATGTACATTCCTTACATTAAGGACTAGATTTATTTGGGAACAAAACTACGAAAACAAAATAATAAGAATAAATAAATTCTACGTCAATAACGTTAGTTCTACATTATGCTTTTTATCGTTGGCCGGCAGTATTCTTCTTGTAGACAGGTAGCAGATTTGCTTCGCTGTGGCCAATTACATCAACTGGTTTATGATTTTTTGGTGATATTTGGTGAGTTACATAATTAAGGTAAGATTACATAATGATGCACTTTCCCTTTTCAGCCCAAGGGTTGTTTTTCTTGTCGGGAGCGTGTATGAGAGGGTCGTTTTTTTCATTCTCCTCCACATACTCTCGCATTCTGAAAAGATAAAGTATTATTGAGTGGTTGGGGAAGAAAGGCAAAGTTTTAATGGATGAAACACTAGGGTCGAACGTCAAAAAGCTTTTAGTGATTTGAGTTGGAGTAATCCATTCATACCATTATTTTAATTTAAGGATATTTCGCTATAAAATTGAAATATACTTAATAAAATTGACAGTCTCATTAGAATGACCATCCAATGATTATTATTCTATGCATGTATTTATATATCTAATTATACATTTAATATTCGATTTGTGATCATCCGAAAGTTGATTGTATAATGTTGTGTACGATCTGAAGCTTTGTAATAAATAAATTTACTCAACGTTATAATTTTTATTTTGGGAAATAAGCCATTTTTTTTTTTTTTATTGTTCAGAACTATAATTAGAAGTGTGGTTACATTATCAGACAACTTCATTTTTATTTCACATTATTATTCTGAAACAGCTTGTAGGTGTACAATAGCATTTAATTACATATAATATAATCTTAATATAAATATATATTTAATTTTGAGCCTGTTACGTATATGAAACACTTAGAGGAAAATCAGTTAAAAATACATACTTCCTTCCTGATGTATTGTGTTGTAAGCATTACTAAGTATAATATCATATTATTATATTATATTTAGTAAAATTAATTATATTTTATAAGTTTTATTATTAAAGAGGTAGGCCCCGATCGTTACGAAGTGGGTGCCTGAGGACAGGTGACGATGCCGAAGCAGGCCTAAGAGACGCTGGCGTGACGACATCGAGGTCTAGCGACCGCAAAAAGTGGAAGGAGATAGGGGAGACCTTTGCCCAAAAGTGGGACACAATAATAGGTTAATAAAACAATTTATTATGTATGTGTTATTGAGTAATCATAATATTTATTGGGTGGTTTAAATGAGGCCAGTAGCTTGACAAAGGAGGTTAGGTTTGAACGTAGCTAATCTCCTTAGCAAAACGGCGGCTGACACTATGTTTAGTAAATAGTTCATGAGAAGAAATGGCGCGGTGGTCATTGTTGTGTATATTTTTGGATTATTGGTGATAATTGTGAGGTAATGGTGTTCATTCCCCGGATCGCGTCTTGTAACTGATTCTTTAGTTGATGTTATTGATATTATGTGCGGTTGAAGTGAATAAATCATGACAAGATGTGATTGCAAATGAACTGTCTTTGTGTTGCTACGGAACCCGGCCCTAACAACTATTCTATTGGAGCTGTTCTGAAGGAATTTAAGAGGAAACTACGGCCATCTGCCGAAATATTTAATAAAACTTAAAATAGCATAAAATATGACTTAATTAATAACTCTCTATTGTTTCTAGAAGATAATATTCACCTATATACAAACATAAAACAAACAATAAAGAAGGTATATTTTGATTCAGTACAGTTGTTCGTTCTAACGACTGGAACGTAAAAGTTTATGATCCCGGTTTTAACGATCGTTAAAAATATAATGGAGCCATTCAGTCTACGTTACATTTAAAGCTAATTATCATGATTGAATATATCGTTTAAACATAAAACGATAATTTTGAATATATAAAGGTTTTAAAAAAAAATACGAAATAATAAGGTGTAAGAAGATAATCAAAGTGAACGAGTGCTTTAGCAGTGTTTCACCGGCATACTGGAGACTTGGATTAATATATGCCGGTGTAACACTGTTTTGGTCATAGGCAGGTGTGATCTCATACTATCAAGAGAGCGCCTAACTCGTCTTGTCACTTAAAATACAATAAGAAAAACATACAAGAACCAACTTCAATCGGACTGTTCTAGTGATCGTAGGCACCACTGAAAAGTTACAGGGAAGCATAAATCGCAATTTTGTTCACTTCAACGACATATTTTTTTTCAATTATTTAGATATAAAAACTAAACTACTGAAACGATTTTGATGAAATTCTTAGGGGATCAATCTGAAATAACATGTTCAAAAATTCAAAAATATTTTTTTCAAATCGGTTGATAAACAATAATGTTATGTGCAACAAAAATTAAAAAAAACCGAATTGACAAACTTTTTCATTTTGAAAGTCGGTTGAAAAATGGAATGATAATTTTAGAGTTACGTAACAGGAATCAGTAGTGAAAAGCAATATTCGGAAATCTTTTTGCATCAATATTCCCATTAAGGTCTGTGAATATTTAATCAGCGCCGGATTGGGGGCTATGATTGGTAAGGGCCAATAATTAACTTTGATTACACCATCCGATCCGATCCCATAAATTATTACGACAACAGCTGTTGTAATAGGTAAAGCCAAAACGTTGGAAATTAAAATCGAAAAAGGAAACATGTAGTAAAAAAATATATTTAGGCATTTTTGTAGGTACTTATTAATCGATTTTTAGGATACCTAATAAAACATGAGATATGAAATCGTTAGTAGATTACACACCACAAATTATCAAAAATATATATTAAGCCCCGTTTTCATTAGGGGACATTTGTCCCGCGACATTGTCGTCCGACACGATATCTTCTTGTCGGCAACGTCGCGGGGGACTTCGCGCGACATCTATGTGCCATGGTGTACATGGTGTATGTAGACATGTCGCGTTTTGTCGCTCCGGGAGCGTCGCCCTTGCGCGACAGTCGCCCGACAAAATTAGACAAGTGAGGACACGTATCACTCCGACATGTTCCGAAATGGCAGTAGTGTACTACTTCCTCGGGCGACATGTCGCGCGACATCTCGACCACAACTTAGTATGTGGACGAGCGAAATGTCGAGCACCATTATCGCTGGAGAGTCGCACGTAAATGTCCCGCGACATGTCCTGCGAAATTGTCTCCTAAAGCCGCATTTTCATTAGGGGACATTTGTCCCGCGACATTGTCGCCCGACATGAAATCTACATGTAAAAAAACTACACGAAAGCGACATGTTCCGCGACACGTAGATTTTGCTTTAAGATTTCATGCAGGCGACAATGTCACGGGCCAAATGTCCCGTAATGAAAATGCGGCTTTAGGGGAAATGCGGCTTTATGTATGGCTTTAGTATGATAAAAATACTTGGTGTTTTTTTTTATCAGTATAAAATAAAAACAATCTGCCGTATGCTGTAAGCCGGCATATTCAGTTTTCCAGTACCATTTTTACACAGATTAATTTGTTCCGGTATTCCCAATGCAAATACTATAAATCTCGCAGTTCGATATTGGAGTTCAATAACTCATCCTTTTATAAAACCTACTTCATTTAAATATCGTTTTCATAGAGGTTTTTTATTCATTTATTCTTCTTCTTATCGTGTTACTAGTTCTTTCGAACCAGTGTGGTAATAGGATTTCAGGTGCACCCCGAAGAGGCTCCTTTCGTGCACTTGACACATGTTTTCAAACTAATTAGGTTATGACATGCCGGTTTCCTCACGATGTTTTCCTTCACCGCATTGGCAGCTAACATTTTCTTAGCTCTACCATGCTCTACCTATGAAATTAATAGTACGGTAAAAAAAACTCGATAAAATTGATTTTCAATATTGCAAGCGATAAAACTTCCCTTAACATGCTAAAATGGACTATTACGCAGTGCCATAGATGCTAGTTTTGGATGTAGCCATATATCTGGATTTTATGGCTTCCATTTTAGCGTAGCTGTAAGTGCTGTATGTAGGACACTAAAGCGTCGACGACACAGGGCTAGTTTACAAGCTACAAGCCAGCGAGTAAGCGAGCTAGCGGTCCGGAAGGATTTTCAACTTGCAGATTGTAAAAAAGCCGATGACTCGCTGGCTTGTAGCTTGTAAACTAGCCCTGTATCATCGAGGCTCTTGAATGTGTAAGAACTTACCTTTAACTTAAAATCATAATGAGTTTGTGAATAATAATAAAATATAATAAATTATCTCTCGAAGAAGTATATTTTTTTTTTTTTTTAGTTTTATTTATTCAAAAGACCAACAGCAATTTACATAAAAACAGGTTAATCTAATGTAATATAGTAATTCAGCCAATTATAGGTCTTTCTAAGTAGTTTATACGTATTATTTTTTACATTGAACACTAACACAGAGTACGGTAAGAGGTAGTTGAGCGAGTAGCAAAAAGTAGTTGCGAGTCTTCATGTGTTTTGTGTAATATTATTATTTTGTGATTTTCTTATATATATATATATATATATATATACGGATAATATGTTCGCTAGTTTATTTTTATATATAGGTATATTACAAAATTTACAAAAGGAAACAATTGGGCCACCCATAGACCGTTGCAAACGATCTATAGGTAGCTCAACTGCTCCAACTCGATACCCGATGGCAGCGTGCCGAGGATACTGGCTGCGGATAATACGGATAATATTGTACATTAATGAAAATAATTCAATAAAGTATCCATTGAAAACGGTGTTTCGTATTCGAACTCTATGGCGCCACATAGAGAATGACGACACTTTTGCGACTACACGAATAATTTTACGACAAAAGTTTGTTTATTTTTAGAGATAGGTACTAAAATTTAATTTATTAAAAATAAAATTGTATATTAATAAATTGCATAGTAATTTGCCCTATTATGTTAGTCTCTACCTGTCTGTAGTTGAAGTAGGTATAAGTAGCGGCACGTAAGTCTAGCGCTGAACGATACGCGGGGGGTGTTACTGCGCATGGTTATTGTATGTGTAGTCGCCCTCAGGTACCTTACTTTTTATTCTGCGCAATAACGGTCAGCGCTAAAGTTACGTGCCGCTATTTGTAGTTAATTTAATATGTAGTATCTACATATTTTCTTTTTCTTTTTTTTCTCCATACATTCAAATGCTTGGAATTGTGTATAAAAAATCAGTCATCATGCCAATTCCTTTATGTTCTACCAAGCTACATGAACAGTAAAATTTAACTATACTAATTGGCCTCATTTAGACCGCACAGATTGGAACAATGGTATAAAGTTAGATGCACTCTCTCAGAGTATGTAATTGCTAGGAACTGTGTAAATGGGGACCGGTTGGGAAATAAGTAGAGAAATAATTATCTAGTAATCAAGTTTACTTGTAGGTTATAATTGTTTTTGCCCGACTGCCAAGGAAGGGTTATGTTTTTCGCGCGTATCTTGTATAGTATGTATGTATTATAGTCTCTATATTATTTTTGTTGTTGTTTTATGTTATATTTTTTGTTTGTTTTCTTTATTTCTACAATTTTTTTTTTTTTTTAACTTGTCTTGTATTTGTACTATATTTTGTGCGTATTTGTGTTTTTTGTGTTGTGTTTTTTGTTCTATTACGTATAGATATAACGATTTGGTGCAATAGTTACTGTAATGTTATAGTCTAATGTCAATAAAAATCTTTGAAATCTTTGAAATCTTTGAAATCATTGTATGTAATATTGTGTAATATTGCGCATATTATGTTAAAGTATTTTTATTTTTGATTTGTGACCCGCCTGCCAAAGAAGGGTATTTAGTATTCAGTATTTGTTTGCAATATTGGGGCATTTTAGGTCTTAGTAGGTCAAATAAATAAAGTATAGGTACACAATATTACCCAGATAGGGTGTTGCAAATGATAGAGACGGGCCGATATTTTTAACTATATTAAAGTTCTTTCGTTAAGTCACTAAATGAATCGTTTATAAAATCTTGCAACCCGTAATAGCATTTTTTTAAAAGCATTTCTTTTAAAATAAGGTAAAATGCTTTTCGCGCGTATCTTATAAGAATGAGTTTATGTATGTATGTAAATTTCTGGGTTACCTCGTATCTTCCGAACGGCTGGATGAATTTTGACAATTAAGGTATCGTTAGATTCGTCTCGATCACCTAAGTGTTCTTAGATGGGCTTAAATTTTTGGAACTATATTAGTAAGTCGTAAAAATAATACTTTTTTTGTAAATAAATACGTAGAATACATAGAAAACACCCAGATTTCAGATGTTCATCACACAAGTGCTTGTCCTGAAGCGGGAATCGAATCCGCGACACCGGGCGTGGCAGTCCAACACACTTGCCGCTCGACCAATCGTGTCGTCATTTAATAAAGTAGGTATGATTATATTACTTTAATACTTCTATGACTAAAACACATTACAGTCTCTAGACGGGCGAGCGTTTTCGAGAACAATACAATAATGATATTGAAGATGCGAAGCAATAAGGGCGAAATTACTCTACTGACACAGTTTCTGAGCAGTAGGGCAATGAACATGCCAAATAATGTTTTATCGTTGGGAGGAATTCTCTGCAGGATTCCGTCTAAGTGGGCATACGGTGGGCTAAACACAGTGCGCTATAATACGTACTTTTTTTATGGTTATCTGCGCATTAGATTTCTGACTTTGAATTTAGGTGTTAATTAAACGAACAGATTCGCCGCTCGTGTTTTGTTTTTTGCAGCGCGTGTATACGCTACTTCTTATTCTTACCATGTCAGTCTTTCGTTGCCAGTATGGTGAAAGGATTTCAAGTGCGCCTCGAAAATCTCCTTTCGTGCACTTGACATCATGTTTTCGATCTTTTTAGGTTCTAAGACAAGCTGGTCTCACGATGTTTTCATCACCACTAAGCACGTGTTTTAATGAACACATAGATTTTTTGAACAGAAAAATCTATTGGTGTACGACCGGGTCGGATCGGATCGGGTTCGAACTCACGACCTTCGGATCGAAAGTCGAGGCACCTCCCACTCAGCCAACACGGCAACGTAAGCACGAAAGTAGTGCACGAAAGGAGCCTCTTCGAGACGCACGTGAAATCCTTTCACCACACTGGTTCGAAGGAACTAGTGACACGATTAGAAGAAGAACACGGCTTTCAAAGCGTGATATACCTACTGATATTTCTGTGTCGAGGGGATGATATGCCGAATCTCCCATCTTGTCACTTGCCAAGAGGGTGTGTTTTTAGGTCAATGTTCCGAGTGTCTCGTATGGTTTCGGTATAATGTAAGAGGGACTCCTCTTAGGATAAATAAATGTGGAAATTATTTCGTAGGCACTCAGAAAAGTACATTTTCGTTCTTGTGTTTTTTTTGCAAGATTTAGGGAGTTCTAAGTATTTCATTTCAATCGACTTCAAAAGAGAGGCAAATGTTTCAATCTCGGATTTTTTAAGAACTTTGTTGTTTTTAACCAATTTGGAAAATATTTTTTGAGAGGCTATAGTTTCAAATAAGTCCCATTTAAATTTTATCAAAATCGGTTCAGTAGATTAGTTTTTGAATGAAATAGTAACTGAAAAAAGTCGTCGAAGTAAACGATATTGCGTATTTTTCTTCCCTGTGACTATTAAATGGTGTAACCGGTCACTAACTTAAAAATACTTTCTTAAATTGTTACAAATACATTTAAGATATGTATAGGATATCATCTCCATAAACTATTTTCTATTTTTATTTTATTGAGATCAACTTTTTAAGTAGGTACTTTATATTTATTTATTTATATATATACATATAGTATCATATATATATATATTTATGTATATTACATAATTTATAATATTTGTGTAGGATAATAATCATTCCTTAATGAAATCTGTTCTTCGTGCACTACCCACGCAACTGTTCACAACACACAAAGGTTTAGCTGGAAGATAATGCTACATAGCATTAAGTTCGCCTTTGTACTATTTGTTAAGTGCAATAAAGTATTTTCTATCTATCTATAGGACACTAATTCTTTCACTTAAAAAAGTGTTAAAACACACGAGGCACAAAACATAAGCTGCAATAAAAGTATGAGAAATAAAATTTAACATCACAATAGATCAAATTACAAAGCATTTTCATACAAGCGTGCTAAATGGGCGTATTGAAGTGAAATAGGCGAAGAGCTGAAACTCAGTAAAACTATTTATAGAGGCCCTATCACTAAACTTTTTGACAAGAGTATTCGTATTGAAGCCGTCACAGAAAGGTCAGAATTTATGATATTTTTCAAAACGTCATACTAACTGTTGATTTCTCAAATCACACGGTATTAATATTTTTTTTATAATTCAGTGACTATTAGGTATTTGATTTAGGCGCTCGCTCTCCTGATGGGAGATCATACCTGCCCAAGACAGTATTGATAACCGTAAACCGGGTGCAACATTTCAATAGCGCTTGTCCACTTTTAAATATATTGATGGTCAGTTTTAAAAGCCGGAACCAGAACATAGTTTTTTTTTTATTGAGGCATCTAGTTTCACAAGTGTTAGTAATACCTACTTGTGTATATCCAAAAACTCTGTGGTAATACCTACATACTATAATCTAATCTTAAAACTAGTAGCAGTAATGCTTAGACATTTATGTTTTTGTAGCAGAATATCTGACACTGTGTTGGTACCCATTTAGACAGAATCCTGCAGAGAACGCCTCGCAACGGAATACGTTTGTCAAAAAATTTGGTAATACATCTTCAGATTATGAAATAAAACTTCGCCGTCAATACACATGGCTATTCGTCTCACAGTTCACAACTGTTACATATTCTGTAACGGTCTATTTTCGTTATAAAACAATATCTTTTACGTTTCCGCTGCGAATACTCGGATACCTAACGCATTTTTAATCTTCGTAAGCATTTTATAGAACACTAGCTAACGCCCGCAACTTAGTTTGCGTTACATAAATTGTAACGTTATCATTGTTTTACAAAAACATACTACAACCAACTTCAATTGGACTGTTTAGTGATCGTAAACACCATTGAAAAATCACGGTCAATCAAAATACGCAATTTCGTAAAATTAAATGACATTTTTTACATTTAAAATCTAAACTAATGTACTGATTTTAATAAAATTTCTATTGTACCAATTTGAAAGTATATCCTTCCAGTAAAAGAACTTTCCAAATCGGTTGATAAATCACAGAGTTCTGAGGTAACAAACATAAAAAAAAATAATTAATAACCTCCTACGTTTTTTAGTCGGTTAAGCTTTTAAATAGAAATAGGTAACTGAAAATAATAATAATGTATTCAAGGAAAATTGGTATGTTTTAATTTCATTCCTATTAAACGAAAATTCGTATAAAATGTTGTTTTCCCGTGACTTTTCAAAGGTAGTTACGGTCACTGGAATCCCAATTGAAGTCGGTTACTTATATAATTTTTTATATAAATCAAAGATTCAATTGTATAAAGTATTTACAAGTCTACGAGCAAATTGACCAATCAGATAGATAAATTTTGCTCCAAGAAAGGTCACTTATTTTAAAAGGTTAACTGTACCCAATTGTAGATAATTCAATATTCCAATTAGTATCCAATTATTTGGGGTTGAAACTTGAAAATATGTAGATGACTCTACCAGAGAAAATATTTAGGTTTAAAATACTATATCTCTAAGCTTATTCATTAGGTTTAATACACCACATGAACCCAATATGTTAGTGGATGTCTCATGCCATTTACCATACTTCCTAGTAATATTATAAACGCGAAAGTTTGTAAGGATGGATGGATGGGTGGATGGATGGATGTTTGTTCCTCTTTCAAGTAAAAACTACTGGATGGATTTTAATGAGACTTAACAATAATATAGCTTATACATCAGAATAACACATAGGCTATAATTTATAAAGATACCTGCGCAGACGAAGTCGCGGGCACCAGCTAGTTAGGTATATATTATGATTTTATGAACAGTTATCTCTGTTCTGAGATGCCGGTTTCCTCATGATGTTTTTACGTGGGGAGTGAATTGGACTGGATTACTGGGCTCCCAACGCCTAGATTTAACATTGGGTACTTCGGGTAAATTCAGCTAGTACAATATTACAAAGTTAATGTGTCTACTGTCCTTTTTTTTACCTGAACGAACAATAAACGACAAATTAATAATGGTAGCGTAACATTATTAATAATATTACAAAATAAAGTGCCTGTATTGTTGATGCTGTGACCGTGAACGAACTGTATTTTTTTATTTTTTTTTATATATATAGGCTTGCGTTTGACCACCATCTCACCTGATGGTAAGTGACGATGTGGTCGACGATGTAGCACGCTTACCTAGAATAATCCTATTCACTCTTGCCTTGAAGACACCCAAATTATAGTGATCGGGAAACACTGACGCCGGCAGAGCATTGCATTCCTTGGCGGTTCGCATAATGAAAGTGGAAGCTAAGCGCTTTGTGCGAATACATGGTATATATTTGATGCTTTGATTAGCATCCATTTAGCAAAAAAAGTCATTCATTGATTCAGGCGTTACTTTGCGGAAATCCATAAATATCAACAAATTATATAAATATATTTAGTAATAAATCCGCTTGATTTCTAAACAAAGGTTTTAATTAACTTAACTTTAGTTTAGAACTTTAGTACATATTACTATATTATAAACCAAAGAGTCAACGAACAGAAAACCAAAGTTTAAAGATACGACACGTGTTTCGCCTCTACACGAGGCATCATCAGGAGGTGTGGACTCGCCGAAGTTCGAAACGAGAGAAAACTCTCTCTCGTTTCGAACTTCGGCGAGTCCACACACAATACACGAGGTACGAGCGAGTACACGGCGAGTACACGAGACATCATCAGGAGGTGTGGACTCGCCGAAGTTCGAAACGAGAGAGAGTTTTCTCTTTTTTAGGTAGGGGTAAATATATTTGTATAATTTGTTGAAAAAAAGTTATATTTCGTATATATATATTTCACTTTTTAAAGAAGTTCTCACTTCTATTGTATCTATTCAATTTAATGGCCCTCAAGGAACAATAAAAAAAAATTGTCTGTTATCGGTATTTAAGCTCGCAACCATTAAATTGCAAGGTCTCGCCCACGGCCACTACAATAACTTATAATATTTAAAAACTATTACTTTTAACATTGAATTAACTTAACAGAATTTAGCTTAACAGGAATGTAAGGTAGCTACATTCCTATAAACAATAGACCACCCACAATCAATGAGAAAACCAATAGAAACTAAACAGGACACTCGATGATGCATTATTCAACAAATAGCACCATTAAGGTCAACCCTAATCCAGTTGAGCGTGAATCTGTCTATGAGAGACAGTTAACCATAAATAACGTAATGCGATAACTCAATACAACTTAAACGTAAAAAAACGAGCAAGCCTTACAGTACTCGCATAATATGATAAGTAACATCTGACATCTCATTTAAATTTGGAAGGATTCCATTCACTTATTTTTCTGCGGTTGTACTATCTGACGGCTAACATCCTGTTTCACATTTCCGTTGCATTTCACGAAATCACTGCCACGAAGTGACAGAAAAATTTAAAAGAATAGGGAGAAGTGTCACTTTGATTTCCTTAAAAAAAACCTATCCTATAGTTTGCCATAGAGATTACTTTCCAGCATTTAATCCTGCTTAGGAACTCTATGTGATTTTGTATTTTGTATTTGTATTTATTTATTAAATTAAAACGGATTATCCAATTACATTAATTTAAAAATTGTTTACATCATAGTTTGGTCAAAATAGTATCAATAATCATAGTAGTCAAATAAGTCAAACAATAAGAAAAAAAAGAAAAATACAGTAACATAATAGCAAAAATAAGTCATTCAATATTAATATAACACGCAATCATTCATCACACTCACAGAACCTTAAGCATACTGACAAAATTTTCGACCATCCATCCGCAAACAAATCACACTCAGGACTAGCATCCAGGAGAGCGTTGAGCGCCGTGAGGATGCACATCCATTCGAGTAATGGAGTGATGAATGGCACAAAAATAAAGGGTGCTAGTTTTTTTAATCAGTGGGTTCAATTCCCGTCTGGTGACAATTATTTTAAGTACCTACTTGCAGTTTAAGTTTTATCAAAATCGGCCCTTAGATTCCTTTTAGCATTTTTCTCTATTTCATTAACTTTTGAATTTGGCCATCCAAACTCGTTGGCTTCACTCTGTTAAATTTAATAGTATGAATGAATGAATGAATGAGAACTCTTTATTGTACCAGAACACTTTAAGATACATTATAGAAGAATAATTACTTGGTGTGGGACGCTACATGCGTAGACACTTTGGCACCTTCTCATTTGCCAGGGACGCAAGTTAGAGCTGGTGTGGCGGCAAACTCTGCTGAAGATCTCAAGCGGTCCTATCTCCTAAATATGTAGGTCTTGATAGGTCGTACATGTTTGAGCCCTTTGGGGTCGAGACCCTAGGTCCATGGGGAATGAGGGCCTTCCGCGTTTTTAAAATTTTGTCAGAGCGTCTGGTCGAAGCGACGCGTGATCAGAGGGCTGGCAGCTATCTGGGCCAAAGAATAAGCCTTGCTATACAAAGAGGCAATGCAGCCAGTATCCTCGGCACGCTGCCATCGGGTATCGAGTTGGAGCAGTTGAGCTACCTATAGATCGTTTGCAACGGTCTATGGGTGGCCCAATTGTTTCCTTTTGTAAATTTTGTAATATACCTATATATAGATTGTAGTAGTTAGCTTATGCTGTAATAAAAAAAATATAGAAGATAATAAAGGAGCATGTACAATGAGCGGCCTTATCGCTTATCAGCGATATCTCCCAGGCAACCTTGGGATGTAAGTCAGTAGGTATGTTGTAAGTTTCTACATCACAAAGTGAGTGAGTACCAACCGTTGGGCTAATGTATGCGGGACGCCAGGGGACTTAATGAGTATTGATTTTGTGTTACATTGCATTCGAGTGGAGTGTGCGTGTGTATGTGCTTTCGAACACTATTATTTGAGTTGCCTACCAATTTATACAACTACCTAACTTCACAGTTCTTAATTGGCTTTAAGTAGATAATCAAGGTTTTACTTTAACATACAACAACCGACTTCTATCAGACGGTTCTAGTGACCGAAGACACCACTGACAAGTCACAGGGAAGCAAAATACGCAATTTTGTTTACTACATCGACCAATCTGAAAGTATAACCTCTCAAACAAAGGTTATAAACAACAAATTTCTAAAGTAACAAAAAAAATATTCAATTGAATTGAGAACCTCCTTTTTTGAAATCGGTTAAAAATATCGTCAAAAACATTATACGAATAGTCGAATGGTAAGTTTGTTGAAGTAACGCCGGTGTCTCGAAACTGATTCCAGATTTAGGATACACATTATTGAGGTAAAGTAATGTATGTGTTGTATTATATCAATAATCTGGTACTTATCATTCAAGTTCTGTTTAGTGTTGGACTAGATTATGTTGTGTAAAATGCACAAACATATTTGATTAATATTATATTAGATTTTATTAAACTGCACGTAACAAAACAGCCATATATAGGTTTTAACCTAATATAATTATCGTGCTGCATGGAGTACAAATACCTACACAATCGTGTTATTTTTTTATTGGTAGAGTAATTTTCAACTTGATTTTTTGCATCAATAGTATTAATAGTATATTATTTTATTAAGTAATAAACCATTTTAATTTACAATTAGGAAAGCAAAAAAACCCTAACGGATCGTATATTTTATTTTAAGTTCACGTCGATGCTGAGACATAATATTTGAATGTTAGTAAACTTAGATCAGCTTGATTACACTAATTTACTTCGGAATATGACCCTTAAAATATACACATTTAGCTCTACAACATAGTGTTTTGTTATTAATTATCTCAGATTCAATTGAAAAAGTATGTAAGAATATCACCATGCTATCCGGTGATCAAAACACAGTGTCAAACGTTTAAATTCTATGAAATATAATTCGATACACAATACACTTTTGTACCGTACCTGAGTACCTCGGTTGGGACGATTTTTCCTCGTTAACGATACATTGAATAATGTTTAATAACCAAAGAACCTTTACAATAGGTAAAAGAGGTATATTAATTATTATGCTTATGTCAGAATTACAATTAACCGCATGCCATGAATCATGTCATGATAAGCACAAGTCAGGACAAAAACAAGAAGCACAAAAATCAATAAACGAAAAGTGTAAAACGTTCTAAAATTAGTGAAAATACACAAACATAATCCTTATATCGATAAACGTCTAACCGTTCGCTGCACCAAGCCATTTTAAACCCCATCGCGTTAGGAAAAAGCACATTTTCGCGGGACGCAATTCAAAACCACTCCCGGGCGTTCGGCCTAATTTGTACACTTCACAATGACGTCACTGGTTTTTATTTTGTAATAAAATAATTTGATTACTCACGCTGCAATGCTTTTTGATAGAGGCCAGCGCTCCATCGACGCTTGGTATTTCATGTTCTCGATCTGTTTTTTCAGTGCCTCTTTGTCCATGGCTGCAAGTATACTGGGGTCCATGGCGCAGAATCTGTGGTATGAAACACACACACATATAAGCGTAGTGTAGTTACGTTCGTTGTACGTATCAGGGACGCGCCGAGTACAGTCGAGGAGAATAATGCTAGGAATGTTATGGATGGATTGACAAGGTATTATATGACAACGGTTGTAAATGTATTTAAAGTTTGTTTTTTTTTAAGTTTAGAGCTGGGGCGTAAAGACGTAGGATGTTTAAAATACTTAAAATTTGCATTAATAAATTGTGTACTTAGTTATAATTTTACCAAAGTTACCTTGTAAAACTAAACTAAATACCTACATAATTTAGTTTAGTTTAGGTTTGACAAAAATTTAGAAATAACTAATAATACAAATATAATATAGATAGGCATAGAACTGCTAAAACAGTAGTAGGTATTGAGTTGAAGCAGTTGCGCTACCTATAGATCGTTTGCAATGGTATATGGGTGGCCCAATTGTTTCCTTTTGTACACTTTGTAATAAAAGTTTATTAAACATTGTTTAATTTATTTTTATAGCCGACTGTACTACGCTACCCGTCTCACTCATACACCATAAGAATTGTGCATGTATTTTTACGTTAGTGTGTGCGAACGATGCGCGCGCAACACTGAAGTTTCTATGACAACCCCTTTAGGTACACTGAAGCTAGCTTGCGCAAAGTTAGTTAAACGCACCCGATCAATATCAAACTTTATCGCTTGGGAATATGGTTGGTTTTCAATTGTTATTAAGATTGTAAAATTAATGTATTAAGGCGTAATGGCCGGTGGTTCTTAGCGAACTGTTCCTTTGTTTTCCCGCGGCTGACAGAGAGGGCGCTGGGTGGAAGTGCAGTTCACATAACCAACGTATCACACAGAGAAGGCTAAGGGATTAACGCATCAATAAGTTTCGTGCTTTATTCACTGCTGACTACGTTTTCTCGATGCCGCTGACACACCCTTGCCTAGGTCAATTTCAGTAGAGTTGCGTCATAATGATAACCCACGCAACTGAAAACTTTTACGTGTACTCAAACAACGAAAAACAAAATTTAAATGTCTGTTGTAAATCATCAAATTTTATATCCAGAAGGTCAAGCAGTGCCTACAACACAAGTTGTATCTTCCACTTAGTGTAGGCTCTGTACACCACTCTCACTCTGTACCTCCGGCCTGCCAGCACTGCGGTGCCCCTGAGGATACCGCGCAGCATACGCTTGAGGCGTGCAGCGCGTGGGCGCCGCAGCGACAGTCGCTAGAGGCCGTAGTCGGACGGGATCTCTCGCTGCCGAGCGTAGTTAGGGCTATGCTCGACAGTGACAGATCCTGGGAAGCCATGGTCTCCTTCTGCGAGGAGGTTATCTTGCAGAAGGAGGCAGCGGAGCGGATCAGAGAGGAAGACCCTCAGGCTGATCCACTTCGCCGGCGGAGGACCGGAAGGAGACGGCAGGAATTCCGCCGTCTTCTTCCGCTCGATGGAGGCCAGCTGGGCTTGGGTGCGGGGAGCCCCAGCCCGGCATTGCACAGGCCTTCTACGCCGGGGAATGTCCTTAATATTCCGGGACATCCCTTGCACCCTATGGGTGAACGAGGGGTTAGCACTGCGGTGATTGATGGAATATCAATGGGTTTTTAGTCGGTATGCCCTGTGTGGTGAGCCCGACATAACCCTTTGGCCCTCCCTGGCTAAAGGGTATGCGTAATAGCATTTTCCCATTGTAAAAAAAAAAAAAAAAAAAAAAAAAAGGCTCTGTACACCAATATAATACTTACAAGCCAATGTATAACTGATGTAATAATGTTCTTACTATATATTTTTAATCTTGTTTTTTGATAAATAAATTGAATTTGAATTTGAATTTGAAATATTCAATCCAAAATTTACTGACTCTTTTCCGCTGTTTTTCGTTAAAGCATTTAGGGTTTTTATGACTATTGAATTAAGTTCAAAATTTTAGGCCGTTCACCTTAAGCAAACTTACTCATTATAAAGTTGGAACTAGGATGTTTCTGCTGGTTAAATATAATGTAGGTATGATTATGATATAATTATCTAGGTACGTATTACCAGTTTTTATCAAAATATAATATTTCATAAGTAAAATTTTGAGAAAACCCCTGTTTCAAATTTTTTTACCATTTTCTTCAACATATTTATGTTCAATGTTACTTTACCATGTCGTTATAATCAGATTAACTCTGCTTTGTAGCTTATAGTGCAGAGTGATTACAAAACTATAATTATTACCTATCCTTTATTCAATCAACTCTATGTCTCGATAATAAGGTTTACTTTAGCTATTTAGCAAAAAGATTAGAACCAACGGTTTCGAATATGAGATAAAGCGTGCGTGCCTGGATATCAAAAGGCAAAACTAGCTAGACGCTCTCCTGATCGTAAGAGATCACACCTGCCCATGACCATAACAGTGCTACACGGGACTTTAATTCACAGAGGCCGGTGCAATACTGCTTTAGTGCTTGTCAATTTTGAGATATTTTATGGTAAGTCTTGAAAGTCCAGTAATTTCTACAGATACAGTGCTCTTCAAACCGGAACACAACAAAAGTTGCGGCAGTATGTTAATCATTATTATAATCATAATAGAAAAAATATGACCCAAAATTCAGTTTGACTGATGCGAAAGAGATAACATTCATATATAAAAAAGGGATTGGATCTGACTGACTTACTGACTTCCAGACAACCATATAAGTATTAAAGTAAATCACAATGTAGTACATTAAAAATACGCCAAAAAAAGGGAGCTACATTGTCATTGTAACTTTTTGTACATTTTGGTCCGAAGCTCATTTCCGAAAAAGAGAAGTAACAGGGCTAGATAAATATTATACGTTAAAACGATTAGGATTTTTCATCGCTAATAAAAATACTTACTAAAAAGTAACAAACATTATTTGAAAATTATTTCATTTTTATTGACAGGGTGTCTGAAAATGTTCTGTCCTGTATTCCGCATCCATTTTAGTTAGATACTGTCAATGTTTTTCATTATTCATCTATGCAGACAAAATACAGGCTAGGTATTTAGATTTTTGGGTTGGTTAGTCAAAAAGTACAGGAATAATAAGAAAGGAATTGTATTTATTCGCAATGTAAAGGAAGTTGCAGACGTTAGCTAGTTAATAAGCTTCCAATCCAGCATTTGCAGACTAGAGGATAGCAGACAGTAATTCAATATCGAGTGTAATCAATTTAACAAATTGCACAGATTTCTGTGCGAAGTTTCTGATAGGACGCAAATTGGCTTTGGACTCCGGAGCCAGGAATCGAATTAAGACTCTAATTTCAGCTTCTATTCTGTAGATTGTGATGTACAAAACTGAAAAACTGTGAACAAGATTTTTTTAAAAACTAATTCCAGTGTCTAAAAAATATTAAAAAGATTAATAAACTCTACATATTAAGAAAAATAACCATTTTCCTTTTTGTAAACTTATTTATCACAGAAAAGTCATTCTACCTCCAAACAAAAATCACAACCAAAAAATTAATTTCTATTTTATTGAGGTCTGATTTAGGGTGGATTTTTTTTTTCAATTTGTTGGTAGAGTTCATATTTTTTTAATAATTGTAAGTTTCTACTTCTACAGCTATAAAATACGATTAAATTAAGCATGACATAGTTTTTAAGACTATGAAAATAAACATTATGATATCTGTTCCTAACTTTATAATTATATCATTTTATAGACAGACGCCGGTCTATGCTTGCTTCCTCGACTTGTCAAAAGCTTTTGACACCGTATGCTATGACGTACTGTGGAAGAAGCTCCAAGATACTTCACTGCCGAGGGAGCTATGTTCTGTTTTTGAATATTGGTACGCGCATCAAACTAACTTTGTGAAATGGGCTGGGACCCACTCAAACGCATATGGGTTGGAGTGTGATGTCCGGCAGGGGGGGGTAACTTCTCCAAAGCTGTTTAATTTGTACGTTGACAACCTAATAGATGGCCTCAGCAGCATGCCAGTTGGATGCTCTATTGACGGAGTTAGAGTCAATAATCTTAGCTATGCTGATGACATGGTACTGCTGGCGCCATCTATCGGGGCTCTTAGAAAACTTCTAGCATATTGTGAAGGCTATGCTGCAAGTCATGGCTTACAGTATAATGTAAAAAAAAGTGAATTTATGGTGTTCTGGCCAGGCAGCAAAAGCCCAGATTCTGTGCCTCCTATTATTTTAAATGGAAATGCAATAAACAGAGTTCATAAATTTCATTACCTGGGACACATAGTGACTGATAACGTAAGAGATGAAGAGGATATAGAAAGGGAGCGAAGAGCGTTGACGGTGAGAGCTAATATGCTGGTCCGCAGGTTCACTCGTTGTTCAGAGGAGGTCAAAATAACTCTGTTCAAATAATTTTGTCAGACATTCTACACGAGCAGCCTGTGGTTCACATATACTCAGAAATCCGTCAACACTTTTCGCGTCCAATACAACAATGCATTCAGGATGTTGTTGGGGCTGCCGCGGTTCTGCAGCGCGTCCGGCATGTTCGCCGAGGCGCGCACAGACGGGTTCGCCGCCTGCATGAGGTAAAAGGCAGCCTCACTGCTGACCAGAGTCCGCGGGAGCACCAACAACATCCTGCGCATGATAGCGGACAAGTTTGATGGTCCGCTATACAGACACTGCATTTCTGTACTTATTAAGTAACTCCGCCATAATAATGTAAACTAACATAGATTTAAGATTTAATCATAAAGTATATTAACTCAATTATGGATCTGTACTTGTACTGTGTTATCTGAAAATAAAAATTATTCTATTCTATTCTATAAAAAAAAATACAATTTGAATATTAATAATCAAAACAATTAGTCCTTAGTAGTAATTATATGGCTCACCTTGTATCCTTCTTCTAAGTTATTTCTTGAAATGAATATTTCAGTGTAACTCTTGTTAGTCGTAACGCTATTCAACCTGAAATATACATATTTAAATATATTTAAAAATATGACTTTAGTCTTTGAGTCAGGATACTAAACGACGATATACACCACCAATTTTTCATTACCAAAAAAAATTTAATGAGCAATGCAGACGGGGTACTACGTTAAATCTGTGCAGTCAGAATTTTGTACTTCGACAAAATGTGCGAGTGTTAGCGGCGCCAGTGCGGCGCCCGAGCCGAGCTGCGGTGAGCTGGCTCGAGCTAGGTACCCGGGTTTGCCAAATGATAAATAAAACTTAGATTATTTGATCAATGATAGGTACCGTCTGACGCAAATCCATAGGAAAACGAATGGAGAACTGTATCGCAAGATCGAGACCGTTGGCCAAAATGGGGGGAGGCCTTTGCCTTACAATGGGACAGTTCAGGCTGTTAATAATAACATTAAATTATTTAAGTTAAAATTGTTGCTCAGGTAAATCAGATTGCCTCAACTTTCAAGTATTACTATTTCCTCCCAGAAATATAATTTGAAAGAGGAACTGACTCTACTTCTGGTCATAAATCTTAAATTCAAGTGTTCTTCTGAACTTTTAAGCAATATTCAACTCAACTTCGATATACATAACATTTTATTTCGTCTGTAGATAAATTACGATTTCAATTTGCTATAATTTTAACCTGTATCATCGTGGCATTAATATTTAATCGATACCTATACCGGCTGCGTATCGACCACATATTCGTCATGGTTTTAATTAATAATGGCTTTTATACCATGACTTGATTAGTTCATTTCATTATCATTGGCAGAGGTGCAAACGCTGAGATGGATGTGTGGTGTGACTAGAATGGATAAGATTAGAAATGTGTATATTAGAGGAAGCTTGAAAGTAGTAAGTGAGAGATAAGTTGAAGAGTAACAGGTTATCGTGGTATGGGCATTTTGGGCATGTGATGCGGGGGGATGAATGTCATGTCACTAGAAGAGTGTTAGATATGAAATTATATGGATTTATGAGGAGAGGAAGACCAAAGAAAACATAAGGATGGTGTGAAAGAGGATATGAAAAAAGCAGGCGTGAGTACAGAGACGGCTGATAGAGACGAATGTAAGAAGAAGACTTGTTGTGCCGACCCTACCTAAGTGTGGGATAAGAATAGAAGATGATGATTTTATTTTGTACGTCAAGTGGTTTGTGGTCCTAATCGACGGATTCAAAAATGTTATCCGGCGATTGGGACTGCGGTCTCAATAACTAGTGGTCCCAATCGCCTCAACCGTACGGAGTGAATTTTCAACCAGGCTTGGGTAGATAGATGGCTAGGAAAATTGGATTTCAGAAATCTAAGAATGCAGTTTTTATCAAAATCCACCCCGAGTCTGTTTTGAGCATTATTATTAGGTATAGGTATTCCCTATATAACATAATAAATAATTGTATACATTGATTGTATCTACCTACTAGTACCTAGGGTTAAAACTTTTACGGTTAGATAGATTCACAGTTAAAACACAAAAACTGCATTAAAAAGGTCACACAATCACACCCTGTCGTAATTTAAATAAGGATATCAGATAAAAAAAACTGGTAAACAAAGAAAGCACTACACTTATAGACCTACATTCCATTGCGTGACTTCGTCGACTCGCAACAAAACTAATCTAATTAGTCCTAATTCGATTACGGCATAATCCCTGAGTAGTACACATGACACACATACAAAAAAACACACACACAGACGTGGTATAATGAGGTTACACTCGCTGATTTCGATTTCAGAATCATTTTTCCGTAAGATAACCGAAATCCGTTTTCCCCACACAACTCACTCACAGAGATAAGCCTTCCACTCATGATATCACCAGATTTGTAGGTTATGTTCCCGCCAAATTTTTAAAATTCGAAACTTATACGTACCGTGTTTAATTACTAATGACTTTTTTAGTCGTACTGAATAACCAACCGACTATCTTGAGTGCCAGTGCTATAATACATGTACGGGTTCGCTGCCGCTCTACGCTCTAATTGACTAGAATGTATCATGCAAGAGTAGATTAATTTGCTAAAAAAAATAGGTCTTTTACCGTTTGTTCGCGTGCAAAAAGCTGGATTACGCTAAATAGAGACATAGAAAGTTTTGGACAGCTGAAATGTATTTGCGTGCCGTTTCATCTAATTTTGTCGAACACGAGCAGTGTTTTTTGAAGTATTTTGCCGGATGGTTGATTTAAAAATCTTATGGATAATAATTTAATATCTTGTTTGTTCAGGGAAGTTGAATTTTGTGAACGTCAAAGCGAGGTAATCCTTACCAAACAGTCTAAATCCTGTAAAATTTGTAGATACAAAGGATACCACCAGTTTTCTACAGTGAATCAACTTTACTAAAAATTATTAAACTATTTTTTATGTTGAATATTAATTTAAATTGTATTATTAATTTTAAAAATAATAAACTTACCTTATTATATCCATCAATATAATATAAAAGGCTTGGCCCTGACAGACAGACAACGTGCAGGCCGCCAAACCGCTGAACGAGGACTCGGAATTTCAAGGATAAATTCGTCAAAAGTGTAGAGGCGTACTAAGAAAGGAATTCGGTTATTCTTAATGCAATCGAAGTGCGAATTTCAAATAATTTTGTTTTTCACAAAAAAAAAACAAAAACAACAATTGTTAGTTATAAAATGTTTAACTACTTACAGTTACAGGTAGTTTTAATATAATAGTAAATTGAAGGCCCCAAACCACGGCCACTGGGGTGTATTCTAAGTAATTAAAATTTTGGCATGAATGCTCACATACGGTGTATGCCCGACCAGTACACAAGGGCTGGCACACGCTGACAGCTACACATACACACATGCAGACCACATGCGGACTTGCCCGATGCATATTGACCGTTTAATACTATGAGTTAGGTGAGCCTGTTCGTGTCCAATATGACACGATAACGTGATACGATTATTGTACGGTTTTGAATAATATTCAACAGCCCATTTAAATTCTTTGCTAGCTGGTCTAGCAAAGGATTTAAATGGGCTGTTTTTTTTTTATTTTGATTAAAGAGGCGCTTCTTTTATCACTCGCCATTGAGCCCGGATTTTGGTTTCCCTTCGACTGTTTGCCGGCCTATGGTGGGTCGTCACTATCGTCAATCCGGCGTCGTCAATATATTCCACGATCAGTTTTTAATACTCTTAACCCAACACTATTCGGTTCCCATAAGAAAAAAGGTATTAGAAATTATTTTGATAGCTAATTTCTGAATTTGAAGTAGGTACCAAAGTGACGGGCGCACAAAAATGAAAAAGCGCTATTCGGATCACACCTGTATAACCAAAATTAAAGCAGGACTACACTACGATGTATAATATAAACAGACAATAACATCACTCAACCTTTATTTAATTAATATCATTTTTCTACTTGTAAACCATCTACCAATAAACAGAAAATAAAGTGACATGACGATACGGATTGGTTGAGTGGCTGTGTGGGAGTGTTAGACTCTAGATAAAAATTTGTGTGATAAACATCGATGTTTGCCCTGATTGTATCCTATGTGTAGTATCGTTTTTATGTATTTACAAAAAAAGTGTATAAGTATTCTATCAGTTATCTGGTTCCTATAATACAAGCTTGCTAAGTTTGGGGTTAGATGGCCTGTGTGAAACATCCAAATATTATAATTATTTATATAATGACTGTAATGATGTGGTAGAGTTCATCAAAATGACGTACATCAATGGCAACGCACAAAATCCTCCATAGCAGCCACTGGCGCAGAAACATAACACCGTCATACCGAGTATGTATGTTGTATGATGTTTGCTGCATAACACCGTCCACTGACTAGGACAGGTAGCACTGATTTATAATAAAATTATAGAGTATCACTATTAATTCTGGTTATGGGTAGGAGTAATCTCTTACCATCAGGAGAAAGCTACGAAAGGAGCCTCTTAGAGGCGCACTTGAAATCCTTTCACCATCCTGGTTCGTAAGAACTAGTGAGAGAGTAAGAAGACGAAGAAGAAAGCCTTTTTTTACATTGGGAATTCCTCATGTATACCCACCGCCCTTGGGGTAGGGCGGACGGGTTATGTCGGACTAAAACCGACTAAAACCCCATAATGGCCGACCTCTGCGCATTAGAGAGACCCCAGGATATCCGAAGAACATGTACCGGTGTCCCTCACGCACGTTGCTGTGAGGCCCATCCCAGTATGTGTTTCTACTTCATACATTCATAAGACCTGTCTGTAACTAAACAAAAAAATATAAACGACTTGCTAGTAAGCTCCAAAAATCCGCCATTTTGTTTTTTTTTAAACCCATCTAAGATCACTCGGGTGATTGATAGAACGAATCTAACGATACCTTAACTGTCAAAATCCATCCAGCCGTTTGGAAGATACGAGGTAACACAGTTTATATACGTCGCAGGCATATTGTATAACTCGGCATTTTACAATCGGCGTCGTCCGTTTACAAACGCTCGCTGTTTTGTGATATGCCGAAGGCAAATTGTAAATTGCCTCGGCATTTTGTAATATGCCACAACATTGGTGGATCATTCAAACGCCGTTAGTAAAATGACATAAAAAACACTAAGGTGTCCATGGAATCTGGTGCTTTTAAAGGACACGACCGTCGAGCAAGAGGTTAGAATGATTAAAATTACGATCCAGATAAAAGTTGGGTGACGGTGTGTTATCAGGTTTTTTTTTGTGTGCCTACACGCGAGCGAAGCGAGCGTGCTGCACAACCTAATGACAGAAAACCATCTAGGGTTGATAAGAGTTAGGAGACGGTAGGTTATATTAGGTTATTTTTGTACCTGCACGCGAGGGAAGCGAGTGTGCACTGACTAATGACAGAAAATCATCATAGGAAAAGAAGTACTAACTACTTTTTGTATGATGGTCACCCTACAATTTCAACTAATGTCGAATTGAACGAGTTGTCAATTTGCCTTCGGCATATTGCAAAACAGCGAGCGTTTGTAAACGGACAACGCCGTTTGTAAAATGCCGAGTTATACAATATGCCTGCGACATATACATGTACATAAATACAAGATACGCGCGAAAACATAACCCTTCCTTGACAGTCGGGTTACAAGGAAAGATAGATAATGATTTTTGTAGGTAAGTATAAAATAACTAATAAACAATATTTATTAAAAAAACTTGCACAGCAATAACAATCAAAAAATCAAATTATGGTCATAAATGCTTAAAAAAGAAAATTGATTGATTCAGGCGTTACTTTGCGGAAATCCATAAATATCAACAAATTATATAAATATATTTAGTAATAAATCCGCTTGATTTCTAAACAAAGGTTTTAATTAACTTAACTTTAGTTTAGAACTTTAATACATATTACTATATTATAAACCAAAGAGTCAACGAACAAAAAACCAAAGTTTAAAGATACGACACGTGTTTCGCCTCTACACGAGGCATCATCAGGAGGTGTGGACTCGCCGAAGTTCGAAACGAGAGACTCTCGTTTCGAACTTCGGTTATAACGTTTAACTATCTTTAAACTTTGGTTTTCTGTTCGTTGACTCTTTGGTTTATAATATAGTAATATGCATTAAAGTTCTAAACTAAAGTTAAGTTAATTAAAACCTTTGTTTAGATATCAAGCGGATTTATTACTAAATATATTTATATAATTTGTTGATAAAAAAGAAAACGTTTAAATGAAGATGAACTTAAAACAGTAACGTGGCCAGAAATTAAATCAAAGTTGGCTAAATTGACCAACTTTATTTGGCGCGTTTCCTATGTACTGTTAAGGTTGTTATCTTTAATAATGCTTGTGATGTAATCATCATTTCACAATAGCAATGATGCAATCATTATGTTAATGTTTGTTTGAAAACCATTAAGCGTAATTGTTATAAGCGTTATCGAGTTGTAACACCTCATCAAGTTGTTATAATAATTATAACTTTCACATTTACTTGTAAAATAATCAAAATAAAATACGTACATAATGGAGATAATAATAGAGAAAGTGTTGAAGTTGTACGTACAGTCAGCTGCACTGATATGTATAGACTCCTAAGCTTTTACATTTATATTACATGTGTTCAACCAATAGCGCTAAATGTACTATTAATTAGTGTATAATTTGTATTACCTAACAATTTGATAATTAAATTGATTTGATTTGATTTGATATTAATCTCTTAATTTTGTAAATACATTCTTCTTCTAACAAGTAAGATTGTCAGAATGAGACTACATTAATTTGAAAATGCTTGCGTGCACTTTTCTTAGCCAAATTAAGAGTAATATAAATGGGAAAGTTTGGGAGTGTATATAGGTACATGTCTATGCAGCTGACTGTATATAAGATAGGAAGAGGTTTGCTAAGGGAATACAACTTAATTTACATGGTAAATTACAAGAAAATCTTTCTCTACACCACTTGACGAATATACTCTCCGAATTTCAAGTCTTTTTGTTCAGTGGTTTGGGCTTATTGATTTTTAATACTGTTACAGAGATAAAAATATGTTATAGATATACCTACTTTCCTTGATTATAGATATAATCAAAGCCTACTTAGTATGATTTTCAAATTTCGCAAAGTTTTGCAG
The DNA here is from genome assembly GCA_932526365.1 of Lobophora halterata. Classification (NCBI taxonomy): domain Eukaryota; kingdom Metazoa; phylum Arthropoda; class Insecta; order Lepidoptera; family Geometridae; genus Lobophora; species Lobophora halterata. Next base: position 10,208,076 of record OW052012.1, on the reverse strand, counting down.
CCATTTTAAGACAAGATACAGTCGCAAAATCATTTGCTACTAACTGATTATTTTGAACACTGCAACGTGTTTTCTATTAAATTGTTATTAATATTTTTTTAGTGCACATTCATTACTTTTTAATGTACTCTAATACTTTTACAATCTAGCCAAAGTAGGGCAAGAGTAGAGTAATTCAACTCTTCCCTTAGTTTTATATATTAAAATATCAAGAAAGCGTCCAATAGCACATTTCTTACAGACGACCGTTATTGTGTTTTTTATAAGAAGCTAGTGCTTAAACTATATATTAAATTGTTAACTATTTTATTTTAAAGCAAACAAGAATAATCAATAAAAAAAAATTTCTAAAATATATGAATCGTTTTAAGTTTAGTTTTAGTATATTTTGCTGTCTCTCTGTAAATATTCTAATGAAATGACACTTACAAAATTAAAATCAATACCTATATAAAATATTACGTAGGTTTGTAGAACACCGTATGCTGAAAACCACGAAGGCTCTACCAGTCCATACAATGTATTCACACCTTACACTACCATTCTATTGTCGTTAGAACGTATTGCCTTTTGAGCAAGTTTCGCTTTTGTAAGCGGTACCTATTGTATTCTGGAACACGTACTGAATTCTAAGCTTCGTATTCTACAACACCAGTAGTTCGCTCGCATAAAAGTATTAAAATAAAGGGCTATGATATCTATAATTATTATTTAACGTAAAAATATATATATTATTATAAAATACTTTATGAATACATACATATTATTATTTAATAGGTACATTTTTGCACAAAACAAACACGTTATACAAAAGGTGGACTTAATTTACACATTTTCACATACATTTTCTACCAGACAACCTTACAGGTAAAATGTTGTTGTTAGCGTGCTAACAATAACAAGAAAGAATATACGAATACATAAAATAATGTTACACATAATAATAAAAATAGTTTTTTTGGGTAGTTAGGTATCTATCTACAGCACTTAATCAACGTTAATTAGTAATAATGTCTGATTTTTACATGGTTAATTATTCTTTTAATTCTTGACAAAAATGTAAAATATAATGATATTTTGATAGTAAAAAAAATAAATAATTATATTAAATACAGTACGTTATAAAGATTTTCTACGAAAAATGTAAATTTGCTATTAAAAAAGTGTCTGAACTTAATTTTTTATTCATACAGCTACGCATTATTATTTAAATTAAGTATCGAAAAATATTTTAAAATTTAAATACTACATTTTTATTGGGTGTCTGAAATATTGTTCTGTTATACATACAACGCAATCTTTCTCGACTACTTATCTGAATGTTCTATTAAAACACTTCAGTGGGATAAAACCTCCTTTATTTAAGGGAGTTTATGTACTTTCTTATTCAGATTTGAACAGAAGTTTTCAACCCCTACAATCCGCTTAGCATCTGTCAAGAACTCTTAAAACTTAGTAATTATTTCAACTGAAAGTATAAACATTTTGGGACTTGTAAACCTCATTTTGATTCACGGTTCAAATCAATTCCATATTTGAAATATCTTAAATCCTCTTTATAATTTTTAATTATACTTACCTTAGTGGACTGTGTGTAAGATAAATGAATATAATCAAAGTTTTACAAAAAATACTTCAACCGACTTCAATTGGACTGTTTTAGTGACCGTAAACACAACTGAATAATCACAGGGAAGCAAAATACGCAATTTCGTTTACTTCGACGACATATTTTTTCAGTAATATTGATTTAAATACTAAACTCCTGAACTGAATCCGGTTATGATGAAATTTCTATAGGAAATCGGTTTATAAACAACAAAATCCTGAGGTCTTCATCTTATCGTGTCACTATAGTTCTTTCGAACCAGTGTGGTGAAAGGATTTCAAGTGCGCCTCGAAGAGGCTCCTTTCGTGCACTCGACACATGTTTTCAAACTTTAGGTTCTACAGCATGCCGGTTTCCTCACGATGTTTTCCTTCACCGTTGCGAGAACGTGGGGTGCATACATAGATTTTTTTCGACCGAAAAAAAACATTTACGCATGAATTTACTGCCACCGGGATTCGAAACGCGACCATCAGATCGCAAGGTAAGGGCCTCATCCACTGGGCCACCACGTCCACCATCAATCCTGAGGTAACAAACTTAAAAAAAACCCGAATTTGGAATCTCCTTTTTTGAAACTAAATGTAACCCGTACACGGAGAAAAAAATCTCGTAATGGTTACTAAAATTCTAGTTGAATTTGTGACAGCGAGAATAATTAAGTAACGATTACAATAATAGTTCCTGCTAACGAAATTTAGTAACTATTACAATATAATAGTTCTAGCTAACGAAATTTAGTAACTATTACAATATAATTGTTCTAGCTAACAAAAGTTAGTAAACGGTACAAGAAAATATATTATCGGTTACTATTATGTCTCGCTATCCTATTTTTTTTCACCGTGTACGTTGATGACGGCTGATAGAGACGAATGGAAGAAGAATACGTAACTTTCTTCCGACCCAACCTAGGTCTTCGTTCGGGCCAAACTAAAAGAAGGATAAATTTATTAGTGACAACATGAGCTAGGCGTTCTCCTGATCCCTGAATGAATGAATTAATGATTTATTTGTCTCAAGTATGGTTAACAAACCCATCGAGTAGGGTATCAAATTGATTGTATTTTAAAGGAGATTACAAAAATATACTCGGTAAATTTTTAATCCCCATAAAAAAAATACGCATGGTTGCCGTTACTGAACACACATATACGGAAAAAAACTTTAAAAAATTAAGTCGAATTTTTGTCAAAATATATTTGATTAAAATTGGATAACTGTTACCGTTGGTCGTTTTCCAATGGATTTGCTTCAGGCGGTACCTTTTATTGTAAATAATTTAAGTTTTATTCATCGTTTGGCAATCCCGGGTACCTAGCTCGAGCCAGCTCGCAAAACCTCGGCTCGGGCGCCGCACTTGCTCCGCTGTCACTCTGTCATTTTGTAGAAATCCAAAATTCAGACTGCACAGATGCAACGTATTTAATTTTTTTTGGTAATTAAAAATTGGTGGTGTATATAAATAATTATATGTTTGAATTTAATTTGTAATAATGAATATATAATTATTTAGCAGTCGGGTTTTGGTTTTCGGGAGCCGTGTTGGCGTGTGGGAGGTGCCTCGACTTTCGATCCAAAGGTCTTGAGTTCGAACCCGGTTGTACACCAATGGATTTTTCTGTCTATGTGTGCATTAAAACACGATGAAAAACATCGTGAGGAAACCGGCATGTCATAGAACAAATAGTATATTTATTAATAAATCCGCCTAATTTCTAAACATATAATTTTATTACTAAATATATTTATACTTTTTGTTAATATTTATGGATTTCCGCAAAGTAACGCGTGAATCAATCAATTATCTTATGTCATAGCACCTATCAAAGTCAAAAACATGTGTTAAGTGTACGAAAATCGCACTTGAAATCCTTTCACCACACTGGTTCGAAACAACTAGTGATACGATAAAAATGATTTGACTGGCCTAAAATATGGTATTATAAGGTATAATTAATGTAGGTGTATGAAACAAGAGCCCAAGAAGGGTACAATCAAAACCTCGAAGACAATAGTCCTGTCAGCGATTGTTCGTACGACACGGGTACACGTCCCTACAAAGGCATCAGGCGCATAGAACCTTGTCGCTGCATTGATTCAGCAATCGGTATGCCAGAACGATCATTGTTTCGGCATACAATGAGTCTGCGCTAAATTCCTTAGTTGTTCTATAGTAATTGAATTCGTCCTAATCTTCTTCTTGTGTCACTGGTTCCTTCGAACCAGCGTGGTGAAAGGATTTCAAGTGCGCCTCGAAGAGGCTCCTTTCGTGCATGCTTTCGAACTTTAGGTTCTACGACATGCCGGTTTCCTCACGATGTTTTTCTTCACCGTTGCGAGTACGTGGGATGCATACATAGATTTTTTCGACCGAAAAAATCCATTTACGCATGACTGCCACCGGGATTCGAACCCCATCAGATCGAAAGGTAAGGGCCTCATCCACTCGGCCACCACGTCCTCGTAAGAGTTATGTTCGAAAATAGGTGATGAAACTGTAAAATCAGTGTTGGTGTTGCACGAGGTCGTTAACGAATAATCAATTCATTTGACGACATGGTCGAGTGGCAAGACTGGCAAGTGTGTTAGACTGCCATGCCCGTTGTCGTGGGTTCGATTCCCGCCCGGGACAAATATTTGTGTGATGAACATCGGTGGTTTGTCCAGAGTCTGGGTGTTTTCTACAAAAAAAGTGGGTTGTAGTGGGTTTGCGACGTCTGGTCCAGCCAGTCGGCCCGCATGGGTGGCTGGATCTTAGGTTAAAATCGTTGTTACCCATAATCTCTCGCCAGTGGCTCCTCGTAGCTGTCCTGCATGCAGCGCCACACGCCGGTAACCACGTCGACTCGTGGGCAAAACTGGCAGAGGGGGGATTTAAGGGCTTCGGCTCTTGAGTCTTTAGCGGCTGCTCCCCGCTTAGTGCACCAAGTCTACCTCGGCAATAAGCAGTTCACTCTCAGTGACGAGGCAGCAAGGCATTGTGAAAGGCCTAAGGCGGCGATAGGAGTCCCATTATCGTCACCTAGACACTGCATACTACCTCCCTCCGATTGTAGCGGTTCCCGTTCCATTGGATTAAGGAAGGGTTGGACGAGAGAGTGCATCTGTGTTTTGCGCGCACACTTATGCACTATAATATATCCTGCGTATCTGACTGCTTCTGTTTAACGGACTCCGAGACTTTAAAAGACCCATGGCGATAGACGGAGGTAGAGAGGTCTGGCTTTGATGCTTGCTGGGCTTTGTCTGATAAGCCATATGAGAGTACACCAACGAAGCTCTACGATATGACACAGAAAGCAGTCGCCGTGGCCGAAATCGGCTAGGAAGACTATATATTTACAAAAAAATACAGTGTGTAAGTCTATAAGTTATCTGGTTCCCATAATACAAACTTACTTAGTTTGGGGCTAGAATCTAGCTGATGGCGTTGTGTGGAATGTCTTAACATTATTATATTATTATAAACTTCTTATCGTCACTAGTTCCTTCGAACCAGTGTGGTGAAAGGATTTCAAGTGCGCCTCGAAGAGGCTCCTTTCGTGCACTCGACACATGTTTTCGAACTTTTGGTTCTACGACATGCCGGTTTCCTCACGATGTTTTCCTTCACCGTTAGGAGAACGTGGGATGCATACATAGATTTTTTCGACCGAAAAAACCCATTTACGCATGACTGCCACCGGGATTCGAACCCGCGACCATCAGATCGCAAGGTAAAGGCCTCATCCACTCGGCCACCACGTTCTCATAAAAAAGGCTTAGTTCTGACTGACTGACTAACAGAATGCACAGGCTGAACCACTGGACATAGAGACTTGAAACTTACGTGTCGTTTACATCAAGTAGTTTTTGGAACTTATAGTTTATCTATAACTAAAGAGAAACGTATCAAAAATAAGCTTTCCACCCCGTATCTTGAGGTTTTTTACCCAACTGCGAAGAAAGAGGGTTATGTACAGAATTCTGTTCTCAAATAAAACACGAAAACGTTAAGTTAAGACGATCACGTAGAGAGCTCGTAAGCGTAGAGCGTTCCCCATTGAGTGCTGATCGCCGATATGATCGGTATTCTGCAATTTGATTGGCTGTTACAGATTTAAGGGGATCTTGTACGTGATTTGTTTGCAATTTGAATTTATTCGATTTTTTTTTTGGTTGATGATTTTATAATTGCTGGTTATTGGTAAAATGAATTAGAATAAGAATTCAGAAAAAAATAATCGTTACAGATTAAAACTTTAAAGCATTAAATTTCTGTTTACTTCGAAAAAAATATTAATTAAATAGACATGATATTGAAATTTAATTACTCTTTTACACAATATTATAAAAGAAAAACAAAACATACTTGTTTCTAAAATAAAAAAAAACAACAAAATCAAATAAACGACTTACGACGGATGAATAAAAATGGAAAACGACTGTTGGTTTGAAATAGTACCTATGTACAGACAGCGTCATAGATAAGTATCCCCGTTGCATTATAATCACCAGCTTCAAATCCCTTTAAATCACAGTCGCGGCGAATGGAGAAGTATTGCCTTTAAAAAATAGATTATATTTGTATAACCGTATGTAAGCCTAAAAATAATTTTAAGTACTAAATTTTTTTGATAGGATTTATAGCTGGGTGTCTTGTGCAAGGGGGATACTTATCTCTGACGCTGTCTGTACCTATGGTAGAAAGAGCGTCGCAGTATCCTGCATAGAACGATGTTTGTTTTAATTTGGTAAGGGCATTTATGGCTCAATTGGAAAGAGCACGACACAAAGTCATGATGGCAGGTCCCTCTGTAGGAAGGAAGTCGAACATTTTGAGCACCAAAATAAAACGTTCTTCTTATAGTGTCACTAGTTCCTTCGAACCAGTGTGGTGAAAGGGTTTCAAGTGCGCCTCGATGAGGCTCCTTTTATGCGCTCGACACATGTTTTCGAACTTTAGGTTCTACGACATGCCGGCTTCCTCACGATGTTTTCCTTCACCGTTGCGAGAACGTGGGATGCATACATAGATTTTTTTTCGACCGAAAAAACCTATTTACGCATGACTGCTACCAGGATTCGAACCCGCGACCATCAGATCGCATGGTAAGGGCCTCATCCACTCGGCCACCACGTCCTCGTTGAAGTAAAGTTTAATTATAATCAGGGAAAGCCCCTCTTAAGCGACCTTTTCAGAAACATTTCACCTAAAGTAACGGGACGTCTATTCAATAATTTCCATTTGGCGTTTCTCTCCACCTTGTGAAAATGGGGAACATGGATTCTTCATTAGGAAGGAGATGGAGGTTGCGCAGAATTTGATGCAGGAAAATAATCTTTGACTCAGCATAAGTAAAATGACTTTTTATCAACCGACTTTATAAAAGGCGGAGCTTCTCAATTTGGTATTTTTTTTTATCTCAGAAATTTGTTGTTTCTAAATCGTTTTTTTTTTGGTTTATAGGTACTTTCAGATTGGTCCCATATTTTTTTTATTAAAACCAGTTCTGTTGTTTAGTTTTTAAACCAAAATAACTAAAAATAATTGTTGAAGTGAACTTAAGGGGAATCCTCAAATCCGAGTTCCATTCAAAATGATTCGGTCAAATACTCAAAAAGTACGCCGTATTATAGTAATTTCTTCACACTATTCGTTTCGTCCATGTTTTTTAATTTCGTCAACAAAAAAAGGGAAAGGTTTCATACTTTAATTTAGATTTTTTACGTGCTTTTATGTAGGGTTAATTTTAAAACACGTATAAAATCTAAATTAAAGTATGAAACCTTACACTTTTTTTGTTGACTAAATCAAAAAACATGGACGAAACGAATAGTTTGATTTTAAATCAAAACTACTAAAAATAATTGTTGAAGTGAACTTAATTGCGTATTTTGCTTCCCTGTGACTTTTCAGAGGTGCTGGTCACTAGAACCGTCCGTGATCTCTTACTATAAGGAGAACGTCTAGCTCGTCTCGTTACTTGTTTGCATAAAAAATATAATACCGGCTAGCAATTTTTTAATTGAAGAGTGTAGTTTTCTCTAATTTAAAACTACAGTCGGTAAAATTTGGAGGAACCCAGAAATCCATCCAGTCACTATTTTACAAATAAGAACTTAAATAAAATAATAAACAGAATATAAATTCAAAAAAATGGTTGTCTGTAAAGTTGGTTTACGGACGATAGTTTAACGTGACTACCAGCGTAACGGGACAATGAGCGTTACCGGACAATGACGTCAACGTTTTGGTGCATGCAGCCGGCGTTCATCGATTTATTAGACGTAGACACGTCAAAAACCATTTGAACAAAATACATTGGAATAGTCAGGTAAAGAAGATCCTTGGAATTTTAAGCTGAAAGTTACGCTAATATCAAAAGTCACCTCAATTGACAGTTTTCCAATACCCGATCTCCATCTTGACAGGCTTTTACCAATTTTCAGGATGGCTGCTCTGCCGAGTTGCAGTCTGAAACACTGTCTGTAATGAACGGCAAAAGATGGCAGTGCCTTCGTATGGCCCAGGGTACGGACGTAAGCGGGAGCAAAACCACGTTTATTTAATGATTTTGCTCTATTTCGCTTCCTTAACTAGATAAATGAATAAATGACTGAAATTTTATTTGTATAACAAACATAAATAAACATAAACAAGATGGTGACAATAAAAACGTGGTAAATTGTCCATTTATGAATGTTGGTTTTCAACACGATCACGTCGTTGTATTAAAAAAGGTGAGTTTTTGTATTCTGTAATTATCTTATCCTTTATTATTCACAAACAAGATAAAAATAGAAGAAAATACATGTTCCCTACCTACAGAGACTAAACATAATAATTTAAACATCTTTCAATATATTAACTTTCTTTTCTTCCGTCCACCTCTGCTTTCTGCGCATTACTACAACTTTGATTGTCTTTTAAAGCTTATTTTTAAAATGGCTTTATATAATTGTGCAACAAACACTCGCTGTCACATTTTCTTTTAATAAGTATAAATCTCCAAATGTAACTAGTAATACACACACACACACACACAGGGACACTTGGAATCCTAGTGCAGGGGTATGAGTGTGTGAATGTTGAATGTTTGTTGAATATATCTATAGGCTAGTTTTACATTAAATATTCCTTATTTTCAACAGAACAACGAGTTCTGAATCATGTCGCAGAGAGTAAAAATGTCATGGCATCCAAACCAAAGAATAGATATCCAAACATCATCGCGTACAAAAATTATCCAGTGGCGGATTAGTACTTACCCCTTTTAACTTGGACCTTGCCCATTAGCAGGCGCCCATCAAAGTCCACTTAGCATATTCCGAGTCCAAGCCAAAGTGTTTTATAAACTATTCACTTCACACTTATTCACTCTGCACTTAGAAGAGGGCTACGTCTGAAACTATGAAACGGAAGCTGAAGGTATAAAGGCGATTTGTAAAACAGAAGAAAGAAGAATTAAAAAAAACAGAGCAAATGTTTGTGATAAAATGTTTTGAGTTTATCTTGTCTGAAGTAATTTATATAAATGTGTTGTAACTCAATGTAAGTAGTGGACAGAGTTAGATGTCCTAACTAAAACCTAAACCTAACTTTCGAAAATGAAATGAAAGTAATATTAGGTGAAATATGAAGCATAAAAAATAAGCTATAAACTATGTCAATGATTTCTTCTATTTAATTTTTGCAAGTAAGGTTTTTAGGAAAAGGGGCACTTATCCTTTTGGCCCATCTTACCCTGTTTCACCTGAAACAAAGTAAGAGTTTGTTGAAAAAAATGAAAAGTTGAAATTGTTTATTTCGAGCAATTTCTAGTATTATCTAAATTCGACCCAGCATAGCATAATCAGCCTATAATGTTCCCAATGCTAGGACTCAGGCCTACTCTCGGCAGGAGAGAATATGGGTCTTAATCCACCACGCGGACCCAATGCGGATTGGTGGATTTCACATGACATAGAACAATTTCTTTTCTGTTTGCCGGTTTCCTCACGATGTTTTCCTTCACCGTTGCGAGAACGCATACGTAGATTTTTTCGACCGTAAATACCCATTTACGCATGACTGCCACCGGGATTTGAACCCGCGACCATATCGCAAGGCAAGGGCCCCATCTACTCGGCCACTACGTCCTTTCAACCCAGACCAACCCAAATATAAATAATTAACTCTTATTCAACCTATATCTAAATAATTCGACAGTACTTAGTGCGGTGTGGAATGTTCATTATAAATTTAGAACCACTAATGTAACTGTGGCAACACCCATTATTGTAACCAAACTATGTAACCGTAGTAATAAATTATTTAATGTAACCAAAACCTCTCTATTCTACAGAATACTGTTACAGCCATATTGGACCTATTGCAGAGACCGAGGTTTGCAGCATGATCAAACTTGGTTCATCAAATCTGATAATCCTAAACCCAAATAAATCCAATCCTAGATTATTATTATTATATAAAACATTTTTTTTTAAACATTCACACACTCACACCCCTGCACTAGGATTCCCTGTGTCGCAGGTGGCATGGACACATACAACACATCACAACATCCAAGACCCGAGTACAAACATTTGTGTTCGTCACACAAATATTCGCCCCTAATATATATTAATATTTATTAATTCAATATGTTAATTGGTTGATATAATATCCCATAGATTAATAACGGTGTTCCTATAGAACATCAAGATACATAGATGGACAGTATCAAAGCAAAATGGATGCGGAATACAGGACAGAACATTTTCAGATATCCTGTCAATAAAAATGAAATATCTCTTTATTAAAAAATGAGCATCTGACCAAAATGGTATTTTTTGGCGCATTTTTTTTTTATGTTTAATATTAAACCTACATAAAGTAGTGTCTATGCTATGGACAAAGGGATTAATAAGGGCATTATGTATAAAGCCGAGCTAAAAGAATAATGAAAAGCTATATCGGGAAAAGTGATTAATATTATTATCTAAACTTTATTTTTTACCACACTGCCTGACATTATGAATATTGCTACGGCAATATGATGATATAGATGGCTATATATTTTTTGCTCAAAGCAATAAAAACAGTGCAGAGAAATCTACTACGCTTCTTTGAGTCTGCGACTAGACGGCTGTCGAGCGCAAAGCAATAACCCGGGTATTGCTCAGGGACTTCGCTTAGATCAGATATTAAAATCTAGAAAAGGCTAGCACTATATTTGGTGGTCCTAGGTCGAGAAACGGATGGATCCAGGCATAGATTAATAATGGTGTTGTATAGAACAGTTCCTATAAAACACCAAGATTGACAGCTTCAGACCAAGATGGAGTCGTAAAACAGGACAACATGTTTTAAGATACCTGTCATTTAAAATGAAATATCTCCGTTTTTATTTTTTTTTATATTTACGATGGAATAGAAATATTCAACTATAATATTTTTCTTGAACTACATACCATATATTTGTGTGTCTCGAAATTCAGCATCACACAAATGTAACAAAATTGTTTAACTATTTTGGTTTGGTTATTGAAAAATTTATCTCTCATGAGGAGAACTGTGTTCGCCACATTTTTATAGTAAAAAAAAGGATATGTGCCATACATAGCGATTCAATTTTTGCAATAAAATAGTGACGAATATCTTATGATGGGCCTTTTCGTTTATTATCTATGATGGTGATTCTCCCAAGGATTTTCTATTATTAACAAGTTCTTTGGATTCGCCTCAATTTTGTCATCAGAATAGTCATAAAACCTAGCAGTTAGTTAAAGTGGTACATCTGTAGATCTATTCCATCTCGGATGTGGCTCACTGGAATAATACTAATTTGATGTCTACTTTATCAGACTCTTCTAGTTTGACCAATTTTATTACAAATCATGGATTTCGTGGCATAATGCCTTTTTCTTTCGATTATGTTAAATAAATCGCACCTTATGCATGGATTTCCACTAGAGCGGTGCGAGGAAGTGTTTTAACGATGAAAATGTTCACTAATTGGTTTTCCTCAACAGTTTTTAACTAGCACGGAAACTGTAAGTGAGTATAGGCATTTTATATGTTATCTACCAACAAGAGATTTTTATTTTCTTCTGCAGAACATTTGGTATTTTTTCTGTCATAATTTAGATAATTTCTGCGACATAGCTTTGAGAAAGCAGCTAATGGCTTATTTTTTGAAAAAAAAAAAATCTTATTGGAGATAAAAACTGCGTTGATAATTTAAACAACACATTTATTTTCTTACTTTAACAACAACACAAAAGTACGAACTTAAAACCAAGCTTTCCTTATAATAAAAAAACGAACAATTAATATTATTACCTATATTATTTCTTCTGTTTCAAGTCTTGCTTCTTCTTTGTAGCAGATAGAGACCTGTTGAGCATCTCCTGCGCTATAGCTTCATCTCTCTCTTCCAAAACCTCAGCCAGTTCTGGACACCATTGAGAGTCTAGAGAGAAGAAACCATAATCGACTTTGGGGCATCTTACTTTAATAAACTAACAACGTGACACCCGCAATAGTGAATAGATGGATGTTTGTTCATTAGTTACGTCAAAATTAATGAACAGATCGAACTAAAATTATGTAACAACGGATAATTTTATTATATGTGTGGAAAAAACTTATAGGGTAATTATTATCCCGTTACTATATATATTATTTATGATACATAGGCTTAAAGCTGCTGATGTGTGTATATCTTGATTATTTTTTGTCAGTGCACTTTAAATGTTTGTCCAGTATATTTTTGTGAAAGTTCACTGAGGGGGCACTCATCACTGTTTGTGGCAACTTGTTCCAGTCTATGGCAACGCGGTTGGGCAAGGTGTAAACCTAGCAAACCTAGGAAGTTGAAATGTTTCGGAAAAATACTCAAAAAGTACTCCGTATTATAGTAATTTCTTCACACTATTCGTTTCGTCCATGTTTTTTGTTTTCGTCAACAAAAAAAGTGGAAAGTTTCATACTTTAATTTAGATTTTATACGTGTTTTGAAATTAACCCTACTAACTTAAAAACACGTATAAAATCTAAATTAAAGTATGAAACCTTTCACTTTTTTTGTTGACGAAATCAAAAAACATGGACAAAACGAATAGTTTGAAGAAATAACTATAATACGGCGTACTTTTTGAGTATTTGTCCGAAACATTTTGTATAGAATTCTGATTTGAGGATTAGCCTTAACTTTGTGTTAGTTTTCATAATGAACATTTCTGGGAGGTCTGGTAAGTACTGGTTGTTTAGTATTTTGTAGGTTTCAATGAGTGAGTGATCAGACGAATGAGTTATAAAGATCCTCGCGCTTCCTGCGTTGTTCTATACAGGGTCAGCCAAAAAGTGACGTCAAAAAATTTTTTTTAGTTTCCTCACACCCGGGTGTATCCAAAAATATCCCATTATGTTTCGCGATTTTTAGTAGTTTAGAAGTTATGATTTTTTTAATGTGTATTTTCGAATTTACTTCCGGAGCACTTTAAAAAAATCATAACTTAATTTATAGTAAGATTTTATTATTTTTTTTCTGAAACATTATTGCACGAATTACTCTTTCATACGTTATAATCAACTACACAACATTCTTCATTACAAGTTACCGAAAACAGGGGCGAAAGTGAAAATTTTAGGTTTCAGTTGAACGGAATAAAATTTTCAAAATAATCTCAACAGTACAAAATTGTTGTTTTATAGGTTCAAACTACTTTTAAAAACTTCAGCACTTTGTCAGCTTGCCAAATAATAAAAAAAATGTTGCTCTTAATAGGCAATTTTACGATAAATTTGGCACCGAACTTGGTTAGGTGAGCATGCGTAAAGATAAAAATTGACCGAAAAAAAAGTTTTACCTTATTTATTTCATTTTTATGGTCTACATCATTTGTAAGGCATCATCAAAAGTAGTCTAATAATCTCAAATTAAACAATCAGAGATACATTAACAAACAGTTTACTCTAAAAAAGTTTGGTTTATTATACATTAATTCGGTTATTTTGCTTTGTTTTAGTATCAATAAACAATAACACACAAATTAAGTTACATTACTTTATTTAATTTTCAAAATGAGCCCTTCAACTTCGATACACAGTTGGCAACGTCTTAAAAAATTATCTTTTAGTCTACGAAACCACTTGAATTTTCTTTGACTATCACAGCTGGGCAATTGAAAACCCACATCTTGCAAAAGCATCAAATTTCCAACATCGATAGAGCGTAGACTAAAAGATCTTTTTTTAATACGTTGCCGACTGTGTATCGAACTTGACGGGTGTCATTTTGAAAATATAATAAAGTAATGTAACTTAATTTGTGTGTGTTTTTACTATATGTTCAAAGTTATGTTAAGTATAGGTTAAATTAAATTAATGTAATTGGATAATCCGTTTTAATTTAATAAATAAATACAAATACAAATAGGTATTAATTTCCAAACCATCTTGCACTGTAAAGTATTTATTGTCCATAAACATTGTGTATCCTCTAATTGATAAACTCGAAACAAAAATTAGAGAGAGTCCGCTGGCGTGTCCTTGTGTCCCCGCTATACAGGCTTTTTAGACCTAGTGCGGGGAACAGAGCCCACTGTGGTACGATCCTTGTTTTTAAGTTTTTTAGACTTTGTCAAATTTGTATGTACTTGATGTATCATTTTTGTGACAATAAAACATTTATTTATTGTTTATTGATACTAAAACAAAGCAAAATAACCGAATGTATAATAAACCAAACTTTTTTAGAGTAAACTGTTTTTTAATGTATCACTGATTGTTTAATTTGAGATTATTAGACTACTTTTGATAATGCCTTAAAAATGATGTAGACCATAAAAATTAAATAAATAAGGTAAAACTTTGTTTTCGGACAATTTTTTTCTTTACGCATGTTCACTTAACTAAGTTCGCTGCCAAATTTATCGTAAAATTGCCTATTAATAGCAACATTTTTTTTATTATTTGGCAAGCTGACAAAGTGGTGAAGTTTTTAAAAGTAGTTTGAACCTATAAAACAACAATTTTGTACTTTTGAGATTATTTTGAAAATTTTACTCCGTTCAACTGAAACCTAAAATTTTCACTTTCGCCCCTGTTTTCGGTAACTTGTAATGAAGAATGTTGTGTAGTTGATTATAACGTATGAAAGAGTAATTCGAGCAATAATGTTTCAGAAAAAAAAAAAATCTTACTATAAATTAAGTTATGATTTTTTTAAAGTGCTCCGGAAGTAAATTCAAAAATACACATTAAAAAAATCATAACTTCTAAACTACTAAAAATCGCGAAACATACATGGGGTATTTTCGGATACACCCAGGTGCGAGGAAACTAAAAAAAAATTTTTGACGTCACTTTTTGGCTGACCCTGTATATAGTGCTTAGTCCTAATTCTTTGAGACGGTCTTCGTATGAATGGTTTTTTTAGAGCAGGGACCATTTTTGTTGCTCTCCGCTGTACTCTTTCTACTTTCTTCTTTTTCATACTACGCGGACTACGAGCGGCTAGGGCAATCTCATGAAAGGACACAAGGAACAAATTAGTTATGCTTAAGCTATTAGCTTACCAACAAACAGCTTCTCCAGCAGTTGGCACCGCCTCTTCTGCCGTCCCAGCACGAACATCTCATTGAACTGCTGCAGTTCACGCATGCGCTCCCACGCCGCTTCCACGCGAGCATGGCGGTCTTGCTTCGCTGCTTCAGCCATGTCCGCAGTGATGAGTACACTGCAAGTATAACTTGGATGGTAGAGTGTCAATTGTGGTCTTCTTCTTATCGTGACACTAGTTCCTTCGAAACAGTTGTGAGGTGAAAGGATTTCAAGTGAACCTCGAGGCTCCTTCCGTGCACTAATTGTGGTGATTTGCTGCATCTATTTCGAAAGCTCTATTCTCATGAGGATAAATATTTTAATATATCTGTGTTTATCCTAAAATTGAATCATCATCATTAGCCTATTTTAGTCCACTGCTGGTTGTAGGCCTCTCCAATTTTGCGCCACTGAGCCCGGTTTACGGCTCTCCGCATCCACTTTTACCAGCTGCCTTCATAGGTCGTCGTTCCACATTGCTGGAGGGCGCTTTACACTACGTTTGTTTGTGTTTGGTTCTTCTGCTGTATGTATGCTGAAACTGAATTTTTGGTAATAATTTTATGTAAGTTATTATTTAAATATTTAAATTTTCTTATTATTTGTTGCCAACTTTTTTCATTGTGGCGAACACTATAAATGCCACAAACCTTATTTTTCGTAGTTTTACTGGAACGAGCAGACAGACATGAATGAGATGACGCACGCCTCATTGATATTGGAAGTGAAAATTACCTTTCTTCTTCATTTTTCTCCTTCATGCAGAAGGGTAGGAAGTACAAGGGTATGAACTTGTCCTTCAGTTGGTCTGGCATCGTGAGGTATTTAGCTTCTTCTTCGCTTTCAACCGTCATTTCAAGCACTACAAAGTAAAATTACCAAATATTGTAACCTAATGTTAAATAAATAAAATAAAAATAAATAAATGGTTGCTTTCATCTGCTGCTTCTAATTAACAGCTGTTACACATTCATTAAACACGCAAAATAATATTATTATTTTAGAATCAGCATTTTTAAAAATTATTCTAAAGGAAGTGTTATACATTTTTTCTTTACAATGAAAAAACAAATCCTTACTCCCACTTTCCGTTGCTGGCGTTGGGCCTTGCTGAACTTGAGCTTCATCTGTATAAAAAAAAGGAGAAAAAAATAATAATATCAATAATAAAAAAAAATATAAGAGCTCATATTTAGTATTACCATAATTTGCGTTAAAACTTTCTAAAATTCCTTTCTTAGTAAAAGCTTTCAGCTCTTGAAGAACATATCCTCTAACATATCCAGTTTGAAGTCTCTACGTCCACTGATTTAGCTGGGTGTTTGTCACTCAGGACTAAGCCTTGTATAGATATAAATGAACCTGATAGAACATGTACCCACCTTTCTTTTCTTCACCTTCAAATTCTTCTCCATATTGCTCCTGCAACAGATTTTAGCGGAAACTTAGGCTGATGCCAAACGAGCGTAATTTTTTTGAGTTGTGAGTGTTGTGACTTGTGAGTCACGTATTTTCGGTCGCGTAAATTCTGACAACTCAAAAATTTACGCTCGTATGGCCTCAGCCTTATAATGAAAAAAAACTATCATCGAAGCTACGAATATACTAAATGTCTTTAAAATAAACAATAAGCAAACGTGGGCAATAAGTCCTGAATCGAATCTCAAAGTTTCTAACTAAAACATACCACAACCGACTTCAATTGGGACTGTTATCGGTGTTTTAGTGACCGTAAACACTACTGAAAAGTCATAGGTAAAGGCAATCAAAGCAAAATACCATATTTTTCAATTATTTCTATTTAAAAACTAAAATACTGAACTGATTTCAATAATAATTTATATGGGACTACCTCTAAAGTACCTACAACTTATCGAACAAAAAAGAATCAAATCAAAATCAATATAAATTGGCGGAGTAATCGCGTAACAATCATAGAAAAAAAACATACAGTCAAATTAAGAACCTCCTATATTGAAGTTGGTTGAGAAGAAGCAGTACCTATCTGTATTTTTGCCAGTCAACATACCTCTGACAATGTTTGGGCGCTTTCGGAAGGCGGTGGTGGAAGAGCCTCCAAATACTCAGCACGAAACTCATTTCTAAGAAAATAAACCAATCTTTTTACCTACGTACACTTATTTATACTAAAATACTGAACTAAAATAACAAAAGCCCGAAAGCGCGTTGGATTAATGACATCACAAAAGCTGTTGGAAACACCTGGACGAGAGACGCCCAAAACCGAGAGGGGTGGCACAAAGGGAGGGAGGTCTATACCCAGCAGTGGGTGACACCGGGCTGATGATAATGAAGACTGAAATAGTAACCTATGATATATTTTCTTGTACCTACCATCAAATAACGTTTGTTAGCTAGAACTAAATTGTATTATAATCGTTACTAAATTTCGTTAGCAGGAATTATTATTAGATGTGGGAACGTGGTGGCCGAGTGGATGAAGCCCTTACCTTGCGATCTGATGGTCGCAGGTTCGAATCCTGGTGGCAGTCATGCGTAAATAGGTTTTTTCGGTCGAAAAAATATGTATGCATCCCACGTTCTCGCAACGGTGAAGGAAAAAATCGTGAGGAAACCGGCATGTCGTAGAACCTAAAGTTCGAAAACATGTCTCGAGTGCACGAAAGGAGCCTCTTCGAGGCGCACTTGAAATCCTTTCACCACACTGGTTCGAAGGAACTAGTGACACGATAAGAAGAAGAAGATTATTATTGTTATCATTACTAAATTATTCTCGCTGTCACAAATTCAAACAGAATTTTAGTAAATAAAACGAGATTTTTTTCACCTTGTACTTCCAGAAAAAGTAGTCTCTTTACAATACAAGTATTGAAGCTGAAGATTGGCTACCTGATCTGAGCACCCCTCAAGTTCCTCCCCGGTTCTTTAGCATCCCAAGATCTCCTTGCGGCTGCAAACTGCAGATCCCTTTCATCATCACGCCGCGCGTACGCTCCTCCGATGGTGGCGAGGGAACACTCTAGCTCCACGTATGCGTCGTCTGGTAGCGGTTGAAAAATTGGAGGTGGCGAGGACTTGTCTTTAGCTGAAGTCGGCTATGCAATAAAAAATCTATGAAGGTATATCTGTTAAATATTCAAATATCGCTTCAATAAAAAGCTGTTCTGTGTTTTTTTGTATTTCCGTGTTTCGTATAGGTATCTGTTTTGTAGGAATTTTTGTATCTGTGTTTTGTATTTTTGTAGTTATGTGTCTTGTATATCTGTGTTTTGTATTTCTTAAGTTTTCCTTTTTTTATTTCTATAATTAATAGGTAGGTATAACTTATAACTGATAACTCTTTTGCTCTGGAAATGTTAAAATTGTATTTAAATAATAACATATATAGAATTCAAATAGCGTGTCTCCTGCCGCGATACCCTTACTTCCTCAGGGGTCACAGAAAACCAGCGCCTCAGAAGTGGGTCACTACTTCTGAGCAAATGCTGATCTTTGTAATGTGTTTTTTAATGTTATACATATGTGTAAGCAAATAAATGTTTTCTTATTCTTATTCTTATTCAATATAATTAGAATAAATAAATAAATATTTTGGATATTCCACACAACACTATCTAACCCCAAACTAAGCAGAGCTTGCACTATGGGAACCAAATAACAGAAGACTGCTTGTTTCAGCCACCGTGACATCAATTAAAAGTCTCAGGAATGCAAAATACGCAATTTTGTTTACATGCGATTCCACATTTTTTTTATTGTTTTGATTAAATCTAAACTACTCAAATAATAAATCTATGGGACCAAGTTATTACCTTGGGGGGTTTCTTGACAGCTGTCTCGACCTTAGCAAACTCTACAGAGTTCCGCACTTCATCTACTCGTTTCCACTGCGCCAGCGTCAATGGCCAACCCGCTGGAGCTGTCACTCTGAAAACGAGTTCATAATTCATAATTTGCAATTAGGTCAAATTAGTTCTGCGCATCTTAGTCACGTGGTTCGCCAGAAGACAACTTGTTTGACGCTTAGTATACGCGCTATCACTTAGACCTGTTTTCCTCCTAAAGACCTATACACACCAAAGCCACCGGCTCCCGGCGGCATACCCCACTGGCCTGGGAAACCAGGCTCCTTTGAACAATCGCATACAAAAAGCCAACCCGGCGGGTTGTGCCGCTGGGCCGGCGGCTTTGGTTCAGCCCTTGATGTACACATGCTCTAAATTTCAAATCTCTACGTTCAATGCTATTGCCTGTACGTTGTCAGTCAGTCAGCCAGGTCCAACACTTTTATATCGGTGGACCAAAGCACTCACAAAGTGGAGGCCGAGGGACATGCGGCGGCCTCAGGGCAGATACCAGCCCGATGGCCGGATGACATCGCTAAGGCAGCTGGACCACAGTGGATCTGCCTTGCACAAAGTCGGCCAGAATGGCTTAATAGAGAAGAGGCCTTTACCCAGCAGTGGGTGTTACCGGCTGAATGTATAGATAGATAGAATGTTTTATCGATACTCACTCTATAGAATACTGCTTTGGCTCGACAGGTATTGGTCTGTGATCTTTTAACTGAAACGAATAAATTTATTTTCAGTCATCTCGAATAATCAAGGTTTTACAAAAACATACTACAGCCGACTTGAATCGGACCGTTCTATTGATCGTCAGCACCAGTGAATAGTCACAATTTCGTTTACTTGGATGGCGTCATTTTTCAGCTATTTTGATTTCATAACCAAAGTACTGAATCGATTCTCACGAAATTTCAACGGGACCAATCTAGATGTACAATATCATTTCAAATAAAAAAAGTTTTTTCTAATAGGTTTAAAAAAAAAACAAAAAAAGCTAATTTTATCAATTCGAAACGTAAACGATGTTGCGGGCGTCAGTTAGTTTATATTTAAAGGTCAAAAAGAGAACCTAAAGAAAAACTCGTGCATGATACCTTCGTGGTGGATCTGGTTTTGCCAGCGCTAATAGGTTTCATCGGCTTCGAAGGCCTCAAAGAACGGGCGCTATGTAAGCCAGATTCTCGAGTATTCTGAGGAAAAAAAAAGTTTTTTTTCAATACCCTAAAAACCTTTTGAAGGCTTCTGAACGTAATATTATTAATTATTTTGTAAGCACAAGTTTTAAATTACCAAAAAAATATGCTCATAATCAAATCAGTTGCCGTTACTGGACACACATATGGCAAGAAACTAAAAAAATACGAAGTCTAAATAAAAATTGGACATACTGTCACTATGAGTTTTATTTCTGTGGCCTTGTCTAAATTGTTTTTTTTTTTTAAGTTTCATTCATCGTTTGGCAAATTCGGGTACCTAGATCGAGGCAGGTCGTGCCAGCTCGTCTCGGGCGCCGCACTCACCCCACTGTCACTCTATTTTGTTATTATTATTATATCATTTATTTATAATTTTTGGCTCGTCCAGCCACCTTCTCGTCGGTCTGCCGCGTTGTCGACTTGTTGTGTGTGTGTCATTTTGTAGTAACCAAAAATTCTAACGACACATCGTAGTGTTATTAAATACTGAATTATCCATTTAAGTTTTTTTGGTGATTAAAAAACAAGTGGTGTATAATTGGCCATATAGCCCGAAGGCAACACGACAATCTCGAAAAACTGGTTGTAGTGGGAAAGGTTGAAGGTAAAAGACCACGCGGCCGATCACCTACCCGCTGGTCCGACCAGGTCAAGACACTCACGGGACTCCCTGTCTCTGCCGCCCTGAGACATGCAGAAGACAGACAAGCATGGAAGCAGCTTGTCAATCGAGCCACTCAAGTCTTTCAAGACGGGCACGATCTTCAGTAATCAAGAACACGAAGAAGAAAGTGTATACTTAATCTAATCTTACCAAGTTAGCATGTGACATGGACTTTTTCTTTGTGAATAACAAGTCTGGAGAAGACGGAATCAGCCTGATGTACGGCCAGTAGATCTCGCCTTTACCGGTGCAGCGAGCCAGTTCCTTGGTCTCATGATCGGGGGTAGTCGTTCGGAGAGTGGCTACTATCTCAAGCTGTAGTTAGTAAAAATAATGTCTTAAAATATATGAAGATTTTCCAAAGAACTAAAACTTCATAGAGTACACTAGCACACGTCATGAACTACACGAAAAAAGGGTTTGAATATCGATTTTATTAAGAAGTAGGTAAACTCCGAAAACACGTAATTTTTCAAGATTCTGCCTCCAGCGGACCAGGTTTTTGGAGAGTTCTAAGGTAGGGTCAGCTGAGGAAAAATCGCAACGTAAAGCGTCGATGACACACGGATTTTTTACACGCAACAAACCAGCGAGTTCGCTTGTAGCTTGTAGCTTGTAAACTCACCCAGTGTCATTGGCTTTTTTACAATCTGCTTGTTGACAATCCTTTCCGAAAGCTAACTGGCTCACTCACTAGCTTTTAAACTAGCCGTGTGTCATCGACGCTTAACGCAATGGCAGTTTGGCTTCGCTCTTATGCCACTTACATCAGACGAAGTTGCAGCAGCCCTAAAGCTGACAGCTTCATGCTTGGTCACCGAAATAAGGATTCCGCCAAGAATATTTCTCCTATTTGGAAGGAAGATCTCATCAATGTGGATTTTGTAGGCTTGCTGCAGCGGTTGTTCCTTACAAGACTCAAACTCGTTATCACAGATGTGGAACAGACCCTCGATGGATGTGAGGACTGTGAGCTGCCAGTGAGCGTCCATATTGACGCCGGCTGGCTGGTTCAGAGTTCCGTGCGCCATGACTGTGTAGCTGAAATGGACCAAGTTATGCAGAAATGTACCCACACATTATGCAAAATTGAGTAAATACCACTGAGGCCTATCTCTCGGTACCTCCTATAATGTGTAAAAACTTCCAAACATATAAGAAAAACAAAAAATAATTTCATTCCCACTGAAAAGTTTGTTTCGTTGTAATGATTCAATAAGCTTGGAATATTTTGGCGAAACAGCCAAAATTTCACCATTTTATTTTATTTACCAGATATCTTTTGATTCCAACGTTAATGTACTCAAGTGAATTATTTGTAGATATGGCAAAAAAACTTGAAAAAATCAAGTCGAATTTTTATCAAAATAAATTTTATGAAAATTGGATAACTGCTACCATAAAGTTTTCCTATGAATTTACGTCCTTATGATTTATTGATAATAATTCAAATTTTATTAATCGTTCGGAAAACCCGGACACCTAGCTCGAGCCAGCTCGCAATATCTCGGCTCGGGCGCCGCTCTCGCGCCGCTGTCATTCTGTCATTTTGTAGAAATCCAAAATTCTGACTAAACAACGTACCTCTTCCGCATCGACCAATTAAGTTTTTTTGGTATTCAATATTTGTGGTGAATAACTAACCCATGATGATTTCTCACGAAATCAAAAGTTATATGCGCGTTGAACGCCTGTGGCATCTGTTCCCTTGTATCATTGTTATACACCGCCACCGTGCTATGCTGTAGGCTGCTTTGAATATCGAAGTGGACCTTCACAGGTCCATGACAGTAAAACACCACTTGGAAGTACGGAACCCACTTGCACTTAGGGCTGACGGATGAAGATCCGTGGTGCTGGTGCAAACCGTAAACACCGCTTAGAGCAGAGGCGACTGAGTAAGCCTGTTTTGCGCCGGGGTACATCCCGAAGAACTCGTTCATGAGCGCAGAGAGGGATTCGAGGTTACCAAAAACGTGGTCCATTAACTGAAAAAAAAAAAAAAAATCTTTTATTCAAATTTTACATGTAGTTTTTTTACAAGGTTTGGAGGCTCTTCTGGTAAGTTTGATAAACCTGTGTCTAACACAGGTTTATATAGGAGCTCCCTCTTATTCTATATGGTCTATGTTATTTTTATATAAGAAAAGTTATCTACGTTTAAGGCAATAGACAAATAGAAAAATAGGAAAATAGATAGATAGATAGGTAATTATTCATGATACACATGAAATATAACAAATAGAAGGCTTATAACTAATGAGTGGTACAATTGGAGGCCTTATTGCTTAAAATGATTTATTCCAGACAACCAACAGGCAATGTAGAGGATTTAAATAGAAGTAGCGGGAAAATAATGTTTTTGGTTCAACTGACATATTAACATAGACGACACCGTGGCTTAGTTGGTAGTGACCCTGCCTACGAAACTTGGTGTTTCGGGTTCGATCCCCGGCCGGGGCAAATATTTGTGACGAGCACAAATGTTTGTTCTCGGGTCTTGGATGTTGTGATGTCTTGTATGTGTCCATGCCACCTGTGACACAGGGAATCCTAGTGCAGTGGTGTGAGTGTGTGAATGTTTATAATTACAGTTTATATTCACCAATAAAATATAATTAAGGAGTCGGGAGATTAACGGCTTATTTGAATTCAAAGTGAAGACTGAAAAAAATAAAGACTTCATCGTAAAAATAAACATAATATGTAGTAGAACCTTTTACCACAATTAAGAGAAACCAAAGGCTTATGTTAATGCATTAATTTCAAATGAGTATTTAACTGCAGCTTATGTTAACGAAGGCTTAATACTTGCTTGGTGTGAGAAGAAAAAGCTCGATCATTCTCACTTTTAAGAGTAATTTTCAAAGATATTTGAAGTGAAAACTTCTTAAGGCGAACTGGGCAAAATATTTTTCCTTGGTGAATAGGTACATACAGTAGCATAGGTATCAAGCAGATCAACTGTTTGCTCAGAAGCTGCTATGAATGGTAGCAGCAACCCTGAGCAATAACTGTAAGCTGTAGAATTGCTAATTTTGATTAAACTTGCACTAGGAATACCAAAAAGTTCATGTGTGAGCTTTAGAGCACTTAATGGAGTAGGTAATACATAATGAGACTCATACTTAACATAACTTAACTTATTACTAACTTAGGTACTGGAACTTAATGTTACCGACTGACGTTTGGAATTTCTTATAAAAGCCCGAATAGAAGCCCGAAAAGGCTCTTTGAGCAACGAAGTAATATCATCAAAGGCAATAATATAAACTTATTTTCGAGTTATGAAACTTCAAAAGAGTTTGAATTCTGGTAAATAGTACCATGTCAGTAGGCACAGGTCAACGAAAGCTGGCGCTATCAAAGTACTCACACTAGTGCAATTTCACTATTATAACACAATTTATAAACAGTAGCAAAATCAAAACAATAACTGTATCCTTCATACTCATAAGCTTTAGCGCGCGCGAGAGAAAGACAAAGTTTTCACGATGGTCATATAGTATGACGTCACGCCGCGTCTTATTCAGACACTACACAAGTGTAGGTGTGAATATGTTTTACATGCCAGCTTTCGGTAACATCACTATAATAATACAACAAACAAAGATAATAGTGATGAAAATCCTTTGATACATCACTACCAGAATATACCTGAATACCTCCTTATTAAAATATTATATTCTATTCTACGGGTCTGTTACTTCACAAAGTACCTATGTTTCATACCATCTCATTTATATTTCCAGCTAATTCAATTTGGACTTGGTACGAGTATTATACGGGCGGGCATGTGATATGAAACTCAATGAACAAAGTGAAAAGTTTCAACTTAAATTACGTACACGCGAGGTGAATAATGCTTGTTTGTTTTTTCGAAAATGTTACACACCCCTGTCGTATATCTCGGCCAAACTGCGGTGTCCTCAATTTGGGATTTGGAGTCGTGCAAATGTGGCAAAAAAACGGGTTATCCTCTTAGTGTGAGTACCTTGATCCCCGAAGCCGCTGTCTCGGAGGACCCCGAATATTATAAAGCTGGTCTATTTCTAAAACGG
This sequence comes from Lobophora halterata, assembly GCA_932526365.1. Lineage (NCBI taxonomy): Eukaryota > Metazoa > Arthropoda > Insecta > Lepidoptera > Geometridae > Lobophora > Lobophora halterata. Next base: position 10,183,140 of record OW052012.1, on the reverse strand, counting down.
CGGGTCTTTAGAGTAGATAAAAGTTTTTTTTAAACTTTTAATGACATTATTATTAATTCTAAATTGTAATAATAATGAAAACCGGTCATGCTCGGTTGGTTGGTAGTGCGCGAGTCTAACTCGTACTTGGCCATATTTTTTTTTGAATTAGGGTTTTCAAACTTTTTTTTTTTTAATTAGGGTTTTTAAACTTTTTTCAAATCAATAGCTCAATTTTCTTTATTGATTGTTATGAACCTTGTTGGGTTACAAGTATAATCAGTAATATCTACTTTACTTTCCATAGCCTCTCTCTAACCTCAAAGGTTTGCTGGAAGTAAACTCTTATTAGGGTTAAGCTCGCATTTGTACATGTATTTTTTTATGATTTATATTTTAACGTGTTTGTGGGTACAATAAAGAATTACAAAGAAATAATCAAGTATTATCGTCAGTCGCGTTACCAAAGAACAAATTAAACTGAAATCGATGCGTTAGAAACTTTCAGTTTCAAATGACACACAAACTTTTTTACACGCTGATTGTTGGCGTTTTAAAAGCTAGAGTATGAGCGTGTTAGCTTTTGGGAAGGATTGTCAACAAGCAGATTGTTAAAACGCCGATGACACTGGGCGACTTTACACGCTACAAGCGTAAACGCTGGCTTGTAGCGTGTAAAAAAGCCGTGTGTCATCGTATTATAAACATACACAGTGGAGACCCAAGCTATATAAAAAAATGTCTATCTAAAAAGCTGTAAAATCTTTTACACGAGTAAAATTATAATATTATTATTATTATAACAGTAACTTGCAATGTCCTTTACCAAGTTACGTACTATCGTAAAATTTTGATGACTCAATATTGCCCGTTATTAAACCTACTTACTTGACTTTAATAAGACAAGGGAATTCATGAACATCGTAATTTTATAAGATTGTCACGTTAATACAAGATCTTATAGCTTAAATATATAAACTAAAAAGGTTTTTGCTTGAACAATAATCGTTTTCATTTACTTGAATGATATTGTTTTCAGTTATTTCCATTTTAATACTAAACTACTGAACAGATTTGAATTAAATTTATATGAGACTATTCTGAAATAAGTATATCCTTAAAAAAAAAAAACAAAAAAAGAATGTTCCAAATTGGTTAATAGATTACAAAGTTCCGAGGCAATTTTTTTAAAGGGGAATCCTCAAATCCGAATTCCATACAAAATGTTTTGGACAAATACTACTATTTACTTAGATACGAGTATTTGTCCGAATCATTTTGTATGGAATTCGGATTGTAGGATTAGCCTTAAATCGGTTATTAAAGCATATTTTATAATATTTAAGTTTTAGTTTAAGGTAGTAAAAACTGTTATATGCCATCTTTTTAAATAAATAAATACAAATACAAATTATTACTCATCACATGGTCGTTTGCCACTCAAAAAAACATAAAACTTACAGATTTCTGTACATCTGGAGTAAAAGTGAAGCGTCCATTCAGACACTTTCTCGCCCAAGCTCCCCTCCAGTGCGCTTGGACACACGTAGCCGCTTCGTGCTTCCTGATCTCCTTCTCTCGCTCCTCCTTGAGGACACCACAAGGCACCTCCTCAGTGGCCAACTCGCAGACTTGCGAGGCGATCGGGTCTTTTGGAGGAGTCAGGAGCTGGCGCATGGTTACTTCGTCTACTATGGGTTTTTCTTCAGCTACGTTCTGTTGACGTTTTGTATAGTGTATGATTTGTTGAGAAAAAAAAATTGAAAAAATCATCAATTCATTGGTGTACCAGTTATGCCTATGTGTTATTCTGATGCTATATCTATTATTGTAGAGTTTCATTAAAAACCATTCAGTAGTTTTGAGGTGAAAGAGTGACAAACATCCACCCAGATATCCAAACTTACAAACTTTCGCGTTTACAATATTAAGTAGGAGTATTATAATATTCAAATGCTCTAGATAACCTGTATCTTTACGCTAGTATTTTTTTTATTTTTTTCCTTGCGATCTGATGGTCGTGGGTTCGAATCTCGATGGCTGTCAGTGTATATGGGGTTTTTCAGTCGAAATATTTATGTGCACATATCACGTTCTCACAACGGTGAAGAGAAACATCGTGAGAAAACCGGCATGTCATAGAACAAAGAAAATATTCTGTGGCATATTTTCTTTGTTCTATGATTTTCTTTGTTATATGGGGCTAAGGTAACTAACATGTTCCTCCATCAATTCTTCAGAGGCCTCCACTTCCTCAGCTTCAGGCATTACACAGTCACAAGGATCCGCTACTACGATTTCTCTCAATGACTTTTTTGGTGCTGGTTTCGGAGGCAATCCAAAATCTGGGTCGCAGAAGTAATGCCTCAAGACTGAGCAGATAGAACGGTACTCCTGGGCAGGAAGGCGTTTGTGGAGCAAGGACTGCAGAGCTTGTCTGAACATCCAGTGAAGAAGTGCTAGGTTGTAGCCTACTACTTCAGGGTTCCAGAACAAATCTGGTTGGTATGACCTGGTGAAGTAGAAATAAATAGAAATACTTTATTGTACACCAGAACTTATGATTAAATCTTAACATAAAAAATATAAAGTACAATGGGCGGTCTTATCGCTAGGAAGCGATTTCTTCCAGACAACCTTTGGATGGAAAGCGAATAAACAAAAAAAAAGAAAGCTTGGTTGGGGGTGTACTAATAGTTAAGTTAGTTGGCAAAAACGGACAGTAATGTAAAAATAAAAACTTACTTATAGTAGAAATAAAAAGTAACAAAGTTAAGTAAAAAGAACCTGATATAGATAGGTATAAATAATAATATACAAATAATACATAACTAAAAATATACACTTATATAAGTATATAAACACATATTATAATATATATATATATATATATATAATAATAATAAAACAATTTATTTCAGATTAAGATATATATGTAACAAAAAAAACATATATAACGAAACAACGATCGAACGACGAATCAGGTTTTTCAGTCAAATAAAAGTTTTTGACACGAGTTTTAAAGGCATAAAGGCCCTTCCCTTTATGCCTTTAAAACTCGTGTCAAAAACTTGTTTGACGGAAAGCGGTAACGCATTCCATAAACGCACGGCTTGAATGGTGAAGGAATTGGAGAAGAGTCTAGTCCTGTGCATTGGAATTCTGAGGATGAGGTTGTTTGAGGAACGTTCAGAGCGAAGGAACTGGAACTCTTCCTTCAGATAGTTGGGAGTGGTAGGATTATTGAGGATGTTGTACAGCAGCAAGAGAATGTGAGTATTCCGGCGAAGGCGTATCGGGAGCCAGTTCAGTTTTACACGATATTCTGAGACGTGATCAAATTTACGGAGACCAAAAATAAATCTTATGCAGAAAGGACATTGGCCACTTTGTATGAGCTTATGGCTTAGGGTGAACAGTGATTTTTGGTATAATTGTGATAGAGGCTTAATAGCTTCTAAAAGTAGGTACCAGAATATAAGGATATTTTAGTATCAAAATGTTCGGTTGACCTACTATCCCACTCACAAAGTTCATGATCGACGGAGGGTTTTATATAATAAAAATGAGTTTTTTTCACATATTTTCTATTTTTCATCACAATTATATGATACATTACATTATCTAAAAGCTGGCTAGGTAGATTCATATTATTTTAGTAGTCCTTGTCCAGTTTATGAACCGTACTGTTGCAATATGAAGCACAGCAACCCACCGTCTTTACGGCCTACAATACAATTACAACAGTACTGTTTTATTGCTTTCCTTTTTTAATTATTACTTTCAAATAAAATAAATTCAATATAGGTATATATTTTGGCTCAATCTGCTTGTATGCGGTGGTTCTGAGGGACGATTTTCCCTTCCTATGTTAGTGTGCTCCAATCTATAAATAAAGGGAAATCTGTTATAGCGAATTTCACAATTAATTAAACAATAAATGGAAATTGATGAACCTTACAGTTTGCTGAGCCATCCATTGCCATAAATACGCTTGCGTTTCCACTCCTAAATGCAGTCAATATGAATTCCATAAGCAAGTGAGGGTCAACATTAGAATCCATTGTCCATTTAAGAGTAAAAAAACTTCCTCAAAATATAAGTTGAAATGGAAAAAAAATACAAAATGATTATTCTTATTCTTCGCGTTTGGCTCCACACATAGTATATTATAAGCCAGTGTAAAGTAATTTATCGCATTCGTGGTCAAGTTATTTAATAAACATGTTTTATTGCACATTGTATTGAATTATTGTAAAAATTATAAAAAATATTCAGTCAAATGTCCAAAATGAATGACATGACATGTAATGTAGACTTGGGTAGCTTTCACAGTTGCTACAATAGTTGAAGCGTCTCTTTCCAGCAAGTGAGGCATCACGTTTGTTTTGACGAGCCAGCTCACCACTCTTCTCTCGAATGCTCACCTTGGCCTTGATTTTTGATGATTTTTCTGCAAACTCTATTAAGGGTAGATTAATATTAATATTACTCATAAAACGTGGCGACAATAAGAGATGGCTACGCTATCTATTTTTGTTAGTATCTTGCGACAAGAAATAAGATTAATAATTAAATGGCTCTTACATGAGTACTCAATCGTGGTACCACAGTGAGGGAGCTCGTCGTGTCAAGGAGTTGCCTCGCATACTACTCTATTTTTAGAAGCAAGACTATGACATGACTTTGATCCTTTTTGACGTGTGCTGTGCTGCCATATTAGTATAAAAAGAGATTAAAATTATCGATCGATTAAAATAATCGATTTTTTCTAAGGAATTTATTTTTTTAGCGATCGAATAATAAACAACTGAGCAAAAGTCGTGTAAAGGAACTTCTATTAAAAACAAAAAAAACGGTATGTGTTTGACCACATGACAGAAGTGAAAACTTCATCAAGGTGACACGTGCTGACTTTACCTTAACAAGTGTTACATAGCAAAGCATAACGGCTGAATCTCGTTGAATACCCACAAATAAACAAGTGTTCAGCACGCTTCAAAAAGTATTCACTTTCAAAAAATGCATAAACACCCTCGATCACATAATGACAATTTGCATTATCGTGATATCGATTCATAAATAAATAGATATTATTCGATTACTATTCAGAAGAAAGTAAATGACAACACTAGTTTGATGAATCATAAGACAAACTAGGATAATATTATCATATTAAATACTAATTAAATAAACTTTTTTTAGGTTCACCTGGGTACTAAAATATTACGCAATAATTAATATCCAAAATTAATCGATTTATTGAACAAATTGGATTTCTCTGAACATCGTGTTCACTGAGGCCAGGAATGAACAATATCCTTTTGAAGACGCTCAAGTTTATCGAGCTGATCCTCAGTGAGGTCTAGATAGCTGGCATCGGCATAGTCAAGAGCGGGAAGAAGGAGTGATTGTGCAAGCGTAACTTTGGTAGCTGTGGGTTGGAAATTACGCAAACGTTTTAGTGAACCGGCGGAAGCGTATAGCTTCTTACTTACATATTCAAGCTGTGGACCCCAAGACATGCAGGTATCAATATACACTCCTAGATTTTTTACACTTTTGGAGAAAGGTACTACCACACCATTGAATTCAACTTGTGGTAGAGCTTGAAAATCGAGTTTTGCGATGGTACGTGAGCTACCTACAACAATCGTTTGTGTTTTAGCTGGATTCACCTTAAGACCATAAGCCCTGCTCCATTCAGCTATGCGTGTTAGGTCATCGTTGGTTTTGAGAATTGCAGCAGGTAGGTTATCAAGTGAAGCTTGGGTGTAGATTTGGAGATCGTCTGCATAGAGATGGTAAGAAGAAGTAAGCTTGTGGGATATAGAGTTTACAAATAGTGCAAACAGAAGCGGAGATAACACGCCGCCTTGCGGTACACCAGCTGACGTGCAAGACCATGACGAGAAAGATTCGTCAAGGCGTACTCGTTGCCGGCGTCCGTGCAGATAACTGCGAAACCAGTCAACCGCCGATGGAGATATGTTAATAGAGCGTAGTAGCATCAGATGATATGGATAGAACACTCTTCTCAACATCACATGCGGCGAATTGACTAAATATAAAAAGTGGATGTTCAGGAATTGGCAATGATGATAAATGATTTAATGTTTTAGCTTTGTCATCCAGATTGATCGTGGATGACGACGAAAAGTGTTGGTTAAGGGCAAATTTTTCTTTGTTTACATCACTAGGGCGAAGTCTGTATCGATATTTTGCTGTAGCTTTTTTATGCATCAATTGTTTGATATCCTCCATTAGCCAAAGGGCTGGGAGGTGCTTCATTTTAATTGCACGTAATGGAGCATGAGCATCATAAAGCTGCGTGAGGGTGGAGTTAAATATACAGATCTTGTCGTCCATATTGTCAGCTGCTATAACCAATCAAGGCTTTGGGCATCAGATTTCAACTTATCTACGTCCATAGCTCCAAAGTTACGTTGCAGAAGAATTTTGGTTTTGGGTTTTGGGGGACGAATTTTGTAGGATAAGAAAATAAGATCATGATAAGAAAACATCTCAGCCGAGCATTGACCGTACTTAGTTACATGATCTATAGATGACACCATTACTTAATCAAGAAGAGAAGGAGTTGAATTGGGAAAATGATGAGTAGAACTTAGAGTAAGAATATGCATATTACAAGATTTTACAACGGATTCAAAGGTAGACGAGCGATGGTCATTCTTGAGAAAGCACGTCTTAAAATCACCCATAATAATTTAATGATTGTATAGGGGAACAAGATCTTCTAAGAGTTTTTCAAAGGAAGAGAAGTAATTAACACGAAGGGAAGGGCTATAATAGACTCCTAGAAGAATTTTAGTATGAGAAAGGAGTACTTCAAGAAAGAGATGTTCACCTGCGTTTTGTGGAGGTGGTTGTGCAGATATACTAAGAATAGAAAAAGGAATATGTGAGCGTAGGTTGATAGCAACACCTCCACCTCCAGAACCAGTCCTGTCATTGCGGATTAGGTGAAATCCAGGAAGAGAATCTATCACACATTCTTATTCTTATTCCTTCCCATTGAAGGCTGTTGTTGTGCATTGCCTTTGAAAAACGACTAAGCATATCCAGTAACACACATTTTTTACCAATAATAATTAAAGTTTTTTTATAACCTATCCATATTGTGTCCCACTTTGGGCGAAGGTCTTTCCCATCTCTTTCCACTTTTTTGCGGTCTGCTTGGAAGGCATCAATATCGTCTAACAATGTTTAGGCCCTAAAGGACTTTGTCTACTTCAACAATCTGGTTATCAACAGTTGATTGATTGTGTCCTACTTTTGGGCAAAGGTCTCCATGATCTCTTTTAGCACTTTTTGCGGTCACTAGCCATCTCCCACCAATCTGCCTGGTAGGCAGCAATACAGTCTACCAACGTGTAGGCCTTACAATCAAGTTTTTTCCTTTTCCCGTCTAAGGCTACTATTTCAACAATTGTTCATAGAACCTTCTTACTTATAGAACTCCCTATCAACCGTCAGGATAGCTGGATTGGATCTGTTCACTCGGATCCAGTTGGAGAAAGAAGTTCCAAGGTTGCCGAGGAACCTTGCCGCCCACGGGCACTCACGGACTGCTGCACTCTCTACCAGGTCCCGGGATCCGAGAAGAAGAGTCGACTCGCTCAGGAGCATGACGTGCCAGTTCATTCGAGAGTGTACCCAAAGCCTGCAATAGAACTTTTATTCAAAGGTCTTTCTGGCAGAGCCATGGCAAATAACTAATGATCACAAGAGACCATAGCAAACTGGTTAGCATTTGCAGTTAAACTAAGCAAGCAAGCAATTTTCAGTTAACAAAAATTGTCACAGAACTATTTTGTCTGCGAAGTCTTAAATTATTACGAACAAACTAAAGGAATATTTTCCTTACCGGCAAAAATGTCTCCCAGGCAGAAAATCCACCTGCACCGAAGCATACCCTCGAGTCTGTACAAAAGCCTTGGCCACTGGCACTTCACAGTCTCCAAACCAGTCAAACTTCTCCAATAACAGATACGCTGACTCAATGTGATCCACGATAGGGATCCCACTGTTGATCATAACCCTTGGATGTAGCATGTCGAGTGACATCCTAAGGCGGTTGTCCTCTGGGCCATCAATTTGCAGGTATAGTGGAGCAGACTTAGAAGCAGGGACATCGATGGCCCTATTTTGAGCTGACTTGGTGACGCGAATGGGTGGACAGCTGGCTGCTGACGTGAATTCGAACATGGATGGGTAGTAAAGGACACTCAGCTCCTGGACCAGTTCTTGAAGCTGGGAAATAAAAGAGGTTGGAAGATAAAATGGACTGGGCTAATACAATTACACATCATTTTTTTTGTCCTCGCTACGTAATAGACCAGTAAAATAATTGTATCAATAAAATACTTATGACTTATGTTTTAAGTATGACAATGACAATGGGTTCTGTTCGAAAAATGTATGTGTGTAAACACGTGCTTGACGGTGAAGGAAAACATCGTGAGAAAACCGGCATGTCATAGAAATTAAAAAGTTCAAAAACATGCTTCAAGTGCACAAAAGGAGCCTCTTCGGGGTGCACTTGAAATCTTTCCACCACACTGGTTCGAAGAACTAGTAAGAAGAAAAGTAGAAACGGTAAGAAGAAGTATGACAATAGTGGAGGGGCGACCATTCTTAGACTGAAAGATCTCTACATATAATACTATACTATCGTAATACATGTACATAGTACAGTTAAATAGGAGAAAAAAGGGATTATCCTCGGAATGAGAGATAATAAACTAGAAACTCGTATACACCTTGATTTTGGTGTTTTAAAAGTTGTCTCACAAGTCGCATAAAATGCTCTATATTTTTTTAATAGATGACAACATCATTGAGGCTAAAGGAACCGAGATAATCGCGAAAAACCGATGACTGAAACCTTTGACCTTGAACAACTTACGACGCAGACATATGACTTTTACTTTTGAGACAAGGTGTATAAGAGTTTCCAGCATATTATCGCTCATTCCGAGGTGAAACCATTATATGACTGGATTGTACAATTAAATATATAGCTAACAAAATAAATAATAGTATTATATAATTGTGCCAGCTAAGAATTTGGGCAAGGAATTTGAAGAAAACTTTAGATTTTGGCCTGCAATTTCACTCACCGGGTAGAATTGTATCCATTCTTTCAATTCGTCTCTAGTTTGCTGGTTGGTCGTCGAATTTCCTGTCTGCGATCTGTTAATCTCTTTTCCTCCTCTCCTCACCTAAAACATACCAAAAATCCTTTTGTCATAAACTCTTAAAAACTTATTGATTGAAAAACTCAAAATGTAAGCGGATTCGACTCGAAATACACGTTAATAATAACATAATCCAAAATAATGAGAAAATTTAAATGTTTGAGTTTTTCGCTTGTTATTTGAATAAGCCTTTTGTAATAATCCTCTTCAACGGCAGAATGTTAAAACTTTGTTACGCTAAAATATCGGATTAGGTATATGTGGTTTCTAACCGCGGGTGGATTAGTTTTGTCTTGTTCTTCTCTGAAGTTGAATGTAATCTGCAACAAAATCCAATTATTTAATCTCTAGTCAGACTAACCAGGATCCTGCCGTAGGTATTCATTTCAAGATTAAAACCAATCTGCATAACAGTTTAAGCGTGTTTGTGCCTGAATGTTTCATAAACATACAACACACTATTTTAGGGCACCTTCAAATTAGGGGCGCGAGGAAGCGCCACTGTGGCGCTACAGTGGCGCTACAGTGGCGCGCTGGCTGTGCTTCTACTAGTTTTCATACAATATCTAAACGCGTAGGTGCAACGCCACTGCAACGCCACAGTGGCTCGTGTAAATATCGCGCCACCGTGGCGCTGCCTCACGCCTGTAATTTGAAGGCGCGTTTACTGTCATAATTTTTTTATTATTTAACAGTACCAGTACACATTTTTTTTTTTGTGATTGGTACTTTTCAGATATTTGATTTTATTATTCGGGACAACAAACAACTATATTATACAGAGATGGAATGATTGTGTAAAGTACCTAATCTGAGATTACCGTTGTGGGCCTCATTACCAAATCAACATGTAAATTTTTCTATCTTGTAACTGTATTATAATGTTGCTATTTTCTTATGTTGCTGTAAACGAGTCAAGTCGACACCGTGGCTTAGTTGGTAGTGACCCTGCCTACGAAGCTTGGTGTTCCGGGTTCGATCCCCGGCCGGGGCAAATATTTGTGACGAACACAAATGTTTGTTCTCGGGTCTTGGATGCTGTGATATCTTGTATGTGTCCATGCCACCTGCGACACAGGGAATCCTAGTGCAGGGGTGTGAGTGTGTGAATGTTTATGTTTAAACATTTATTTGAGAAATAAAATATACATTATAATTTATATCCTCACAACCTTTTTCATTCAAAATATTAGTGTTATTCGTTCTGGTTGAGAATGGCAAAGAGAAAACGCCTTTGTAAAACTTTAAATTGTTCGTCAAATTTGATAAAGCTCTCGTCTTGTTGACCCCACTCTCATTAGAAACGCACACTGCGCCAGGCATCGTGGCAACTCTCCAACATCACGTCGCATTACTCCGAGAAATTGGATGGAAAACTCATTACAACTAATTCATTGCGACGTCGTAAAATAGAGGCAAATCGGCAGTGTAAAGTCGACTTAGAAAGTGGTATTTTAAGTAAGCTCGAGCCATCTTGCTCCAGTTCGGCTCGGGCACCGCACTCGCGCCACTGTCGCTCTGTCATTTTGTAGTAATAAAAAAATCTGACGCACAGATGCAGAGTAGTACCCATTCTGCATTGCCCATTTAAGTTACTGACAAGTTTGTTTTTCGAGCGCATTCTTGTTGCAAGCGTTGCAGGTTAGGTAGGCAACTCATTAAGACTTCGCACAGCACACACACACACACATCACATTCACACTCCACACACACCACTGACAAACACAATGCGATTATTTGATTGTTTGTAATTTACTGCTGTTAGAGTTACTAATTATCTACCCAGACTTACCTACCTATAATTTTTATATATTTACAGTAAACAAAATGTAGACTCAATTTGGTTTAAGAATAGTATATATTTCATACCTTATATAAGAAAAACATGTAACTGTGAGTCTAATGTTAAAAAAAAAAAAAAAAAAAAAAAAAAAAAAAAAAAAAAAAAAAAAAAAAGAAAAAGTTTTTCGGTAATCAAAAACTTGTGGTATACATATGACATTCAAAATTTCTCAAAGTTGACGAGCGCTAATAGTAGTATTGCAAAGGCCTATACACTATATTTTCCATCGCAATACAAATACCGTTACCTAGATTGATCGCACGAGTAATCGCATTTTTGAACTGATATATCATACATTAATCCTCTTATAAACAAAAAAAAAACGTTTTTTCTACTTCTTCTTATCGTGTCACTAGTTCCTTCAAACCAGTGTGGTGAAAGGATTTCATTCCTTTCGTGCAATCGACACATGTTTTTGAACTTTAGGTTCTACGACATGCCGCAGGTTTCCTCACGATGTTTTCCTTCACCGTTGCGAGAACGTGGGATGCATTCATAGATTTTTTCGACCGAAAAAACCCATTTACGCATGACTGCCACCGGGATTCGAACCCGCGACCATCAGATCGCAAGGGAAGGGCCTCATCCACCACTTCCTCGTTTTTTTGTTTTTCTGCTTACTATAGTTAAACGACGTCGCGGCAGACCGCGGAGAAGATGGAGAGACGAGCTAGACTCCCACTTGAAAGAATGGTCGACTGTAGCCCTTGACAGAAAAGTGTGGAAAGAAGGAGGGAGGCCTTTGTACTGCAGTGGGACAGTTCAGGCTCACAATAATAATAATAATAGTTAAAGATTTGTAATATGAGAATTAAGAAAAAATAAATAATTTATAAAAAAAACTACAGGTAAGTAACTAACGGATTCTGTGCTCTGCACATCCAGCAGATGGGGGGCATACGACAGCTTCATCAGTCCATTGACCTTCAAGAACTTGGTCCTAGGGCAGTCGTAGGCTTCGTACAGACAATGCCGCTTAGCCCAGTCTACCCACCGATAGTACTTCCAAAAAGCCACCTCTGAAAATATTAATCCTATAAATAATAAATAATCAAGGTTTTACTTACAAAAACATACAAAAACCAACTTCAATCAGACTGTTCTAGTGACCGTAAGTACCACTTAAAAGTCATAGGGAAGCTAAATACGCAATTTTGTTCACTTCAACGATTTAAAAACGAAACTTCTGAACTGATTTTCATAAAATTTCTATGGGACCAATCTGTATTTTTCAAATCGTTTTATAAACAAAGTTCTGAGGTATTAAACATAAAAAAACAACGGATTGAGAACCTCCTTTTTTTGAAGTTGGTGGAAAAAAAGATATAATAAATAATTTGAACATTTCACATAACGCCATCTAGCCCCAAACTAAGTAGAGCTTGTACTATGGGAACCAGATAACTGATACAATAGTTAAATACCTACTTTTTTATAAATATATACATTAAGAATACATAGAAAACACCTAGACTCAGGATAATCAGCAAAGTTCATCACACAAATGTTTGTCCTGAAGCGGGAATCGAACCCGAAACAATCGGCGTAGCAGTCCAACACACTTGCCACTTTTCCATCCGTGTCATCAAACCTGGCTCAGGGAGTGGCTTCTTCAGGGGTAAATCCCTCGCACTGGTGACAAGGAGGCTCATCTCGTGCCCAGGAGTGATCCCTGGAAGCGCGTACGGTGCGTGGCTTTTTGAGTCTTCAAGTTTGATGGTCGCCATCGAAGGACGCTACGAATGAATGAAACAAGCTTGAATGTTTAAAAAAAATGAAAACCCGACTGCGAAATAATTATACATTCATTGTCAATTCATTGTTCCAAAATAAATTGAATCCCTTAAAATACCTTCATTTTGATACCCTGCTCGATGGGTTTGGTAAACAAAAAATTACTTGTCACTAGTTCCTTCGAACCAGTGTGGTGAAAGGATTTCAAGTGCGCCTTTCGTGCACTTGACACATGTTTTTGAACTTTAGGTGCTACGACATGCCGGTTTCCTCACGATGTTTTCCTTCACCGTTGCGAGAACGTGGGATGCATACATAGATTTTTTCGACCGAAAAAACCCATTTACGCCAAAAATTGACGCATGACTGCCACCGGGATTTGAGCCCGCGACCATCAGATCGCTAGGCAACGGGCCTCATCCACTCGGCCACCACGTCCTCAATAAATGAAAAAACTGAACAGAAACACAAGATGGTAAATCAAAAAGTAAAGAATTTAATGAGAAATTGGTTACTGACAAGTTTTAGGGTGCCTTCAAATTAGAGGCGTGAGGAAGTGCCACTATCGTGACATTGTGGCACGTCTACTACTCGGGCGAATTAACATGAAACCTAGCTGACACGTGGCTTGGAACTTGATGCTTCCCCCGCTGCCCCGCGCGGCGCCCTCCGTGTTTCTTCTTTCTCTAATTGCGAAGCCTTAACATTACCAAGTAGATATTACAGGACCGAGAAGAGGTCCTGTATCAAGATTATGAAGTATTCATTCGAGCCAGGTGTCATGTTAATTCGACCGTTTTATAGATATTGTATGAAAACTAGTAGAAGCACCACAGTGGCGCTTCCTCACGCCTCTGAATTCAAGGCGCCCTTAATGTCTGACTTCAAATAGTTGGTGTATTTTGGCAGGCATAGCGAGGACCAAAAATGTATTGTGGGGTAGGTACTATTTACAAACAAACGCATATTATTAAGGCCTTACCGCACACAACAGTGCCGGTACGTCAGTAACGTATCCATCAGTGTCAGTGAAAAATGATATTGTTGCAACATACATTTTGTACGACGTTATTCGTACTCGTCAGTTCAGAGATGTCAATGCTGCGACGATGCTTATTGGTTGAACGATAGTACGGAACGTGTCGGCACTGTTATGTGCGTATATAGGCTTTTATCCTAGCCAAAACAAACTAAGAGGATGTGCTCTTCGTCCAGAGCTGAAAGTGAAAACGCTAAGAAAGGAATTTTGGTAATTCAGAACGCAAACAAAGTAGCGAGCTTCAGTAAGTATAAAAATTAATGAAAGTTCTTACTCTAGCTGCAATAAGTTCTTTAGCAGCTGGTTTCTTGGTGCTTCTGGATTTGATGGTACTGGCTAAGGTGTCATCATCGTCGTCCCACGAGAAGACTGGAATCTCGGTTGTTATCAGCTTCCAGAAGTCTTCAGGGTCTAAAGGTGAAATACATAAGGAAGGTATATAAGGATAGCTTACACACCAAAAGTTTTTAGTTACCAGATTATCAGAAAAAGATACGTATATTCAGTTGCCGTTACTGTAGGGTACACATTATGAAAAAAAAATTAATTTATTTCAAAATAAATATGTACAAAATTGGAAATTACTTACTATTATTACGTTTTTCTATGGCCTTGCGTCAATCGGTTTTATCGGTAAATTCGGTATTCTTCTTATCGTGTCACTAGTTCTTTCGAACCAGTGTGGTGAAAGCATTATGAATTGTATGATAAAAAGGTACTAGAAGTACTAAATTAACAAACTCTTTTTGGTGTATTTTCAATGTACAACGATGTGATTCTATTAAAATATTTGTATACCTGTATTTACTAGAACCTTATAATTATGAAGCAAGTAAAATCGATAACAATCGATCAATCATGATTTGCATCACGCAATCACGCTCTGATTCACAGACTATACCTCGAACCCGGTACGTCAAGTTCATGCAGCCAGTAAGCGCGTGCATGATGTCAAACTCCTCAAGAAGCTCGTCCTCCACGCTGTCCGTATCTTCATCAGAATTCATATCGGGAGCTGCCAGCTTTAGTAACGCCTGATGGAAATGTAATAGCAATTGAACATAATTGGTAATGTTGTGCTATCTACCTATCATTGAAGGTCTACCGTCTAACTAAAAATCGATATACCATCAACTCGCTTAGAAAAAGAAGTAGGTACATAATTATTGATTGGTTTAGTTATAAAAAATCTAAGTTACTGATTTGAATGGGTTAGTTCGGAGTTGGGATTTGCCACTGCACTGAGAAAAAAATATCTTTAGGTATAGTTACTAAAATTCTGTTTAAATTTGTGATAGCGAGAAAAAATTTGTAACGATTACAATATACTTAATATTCTAGCTAACGAAAGTTGTTTAATGGTACAAGAAAATATAGTTGGTAGGAATAGTTTACTATTTAGTCTTGCTATCCCTTTTTTTTTTTTTTGTGTGTTCATTCACCACCGCAAAAAAGGTGTAATACCTAAAGATTTGCCATCGCTGATGGTTTTTGTAATAATAGGAAGAAAAACACGTTTATTGGAATTAAAATAATCTCACAAGTCGAAACATTCTCAAGATAAACGATAGAAAGTAAATTGACAACAAACATAATAGGCCCTAAACTTCAAGTAACATAAATAACTACAAGAATATTTTAGAAAGGGATATATAAATAGCTATTTGTTGCGTTATAAAATACTTGTCAGTTGCGGTTTTATTGTATGCCACAGTAATAGTAGAAGTTGTTATTTTATCTGTGGTAAAAACCTTTATGCCCGGGATACACGAGGCTAGTTTTCCAGACAGGATAGCAAGATAGTGATAGTAAGCCAGCAAACTAGTAAAAAATTGGTTGTCTGTAAAGTTGGTTTTCGGACGATAGTTTAACGTGACAATGTCATCAGCGTAACGGGACAATGAGCGTGACCGGACAATGACGTCAACGTTTTCGTGCATGCAGCCGGCGTTCATCGATTTATAAGACGTACAGACAGCGTCATAGATAAGTATCCCCCTTGCATTAAAATAACCAGCTTCAAATCCTTTTAAAATCACCGTCGCGGCGAATGGAGAAGTTTTGCCTTTAAAAAATAGATTATATATGAATAACCGTATGTAAGCCTAAAAATAATTTTAAGAATTACATTTTTTTGAAACGATTTATATCTGGGTGTCTTGTGCAAGGGGGATACTTATCTGTGACGCTGTCTGTACCTAGTCACGTCAAAAATAAAGTCAAAATAACGGAATTCTATTGGTGGATTCACTCGACGCACCCGTGTTCGCATAGCTGTGGCAGAAAGCCACTACCTTTTAAGTACCTTTGTCGAGATCTGTGGTTGAGTGGAATGCGTAATGAGAAAGTACTTTGCTGAAGCAATCCCTATTAAATAGTTAGATGGACTTGTTCTTGTCATAAATCAGAGCTCGACGACAAACCAGATTAAGATAAGATAAGATAAATGATTATTTTCAACAAGAGACTTATGCCATAAATACAATTTAGTGTTTTAGATCTAGAGTTAGTTAAATAAGATCACGAGTTATAATTTATTTTCTTAAGTAGGTAGGTAGGTAGTAGGTTTTTAAATTATAGGCACACACAAACAGTTACAAAACTTTGCCTTCCGTGCTAGTTAAAAACTGTGTTACGGCAAGGCAAGCTTCACCCCCGTTAATGGTACATAATATTGTTAGTATTATGAACGCTACGTTAAATTTAGTTTCGTAGATTAGTCCGAGTGGTTATACACTAGCGTCTAAAAATCCATGGGTACAAAAGTATAACAATAAAATGAGTTCATAAGTGAGTACATGTGTAACTATTAAGTCTAATATAGGTACTAATACATATAGTACCAAGTACTAGTTAAGTACTAGTTATAGGACATCTTAATATTTAAATTAATACTATGTTAGTGTATGTGAGAAATATCTATATATATATATATATATATATATTATACCCTAACATTTAATTAACCTATCATAAATCTAGCCTTCTTAATTATAAAATTATATTACTAACCTAGCAAAGATGTGTACATACATATACGTATACATATATATATATATATATATATATATATATATAATACCTATTTAACGATTATATAACTAATTAATAACATATCCTGTATAACCCTAACATTTAATTTACCTATCATAAATCTAGCCTTCTTAATTAAAAAACTTTGTTACTAACCTAGCATAGGTGTGTACACACATATACTTATATATATATATATATATATATATATATATATATATGTATACGTATATGTATGTACACATCTTTGCTAGGTTAGTAATATAATTTTATAATTAAGAAGGCTAGATTTATGATAGGTTAATTAAATGTTAGGGTTATACAGGATATGTTATTAATTAGTTATATAATCGTTAAATAGGTATTATATATATGTATACGTATATGTATGTACACATCTATGCTAGGTTAGTAACATAGTTTTATAATTAACTAATCTAGTGTTGATAAGTTTTTCAAGGATTTCGGCCAGAGTTGGCAGAAGAGATATGGGGCGATAGTTAGTCATACTGTCACTGTTCCCCGATTTAAAAATAGGAATTACTATTGATTGTTTCAACAACTTTGGAAAAACACCTGTCGAAAAACAGAGGTTACAAAGATATGCGATTGGAGTAGCAAGAATACCAATGTACTTTTTTTATTAGTATTGCAGACTTGGTCTTTGACTAATCATCAGAAGTCCGCTCTTGGGGTATGCCAACGAGCCATGGAGCGCAGTATCCTAGGAATAAAGCTGTCAGACCGCATGCGGAGCAGCATACTGCGCTCCAAAACACAAATTGCTGATGTTGGTGAGAAAGCCGCCAGCCTCAAGTGGGACTGGGCCGAACACGTTTGTCGCATGTCCAGCGACTTGTGGGCAAAAACCACTACGGAGTGGAGCCCACCAAACGCGAAGTGACGACGTGGAAGGCCCAGAAGGAGATGGCGGGACGAGTTGGACGGATACCTGCCAACATGGACCAGCGACGCCCTTGGCCGCAAGGAGTGGAAGGAGAGGAGGGAGGCCTTTGCCCTGCAGTGGGACACAGATGGCTGAATAATAATAATAATAATTGCAGATATGCCATCCCAACCAGTAGATGATGTGTTTTTTAGAAAGGCAACAACCTTGTTTATCTCAAAAGTATCTGTTTCTAAAAGCACTAGAGAATCTAATTGCGTCTTTCCAGATTTGTACATTTGTACTAACGTGTCTTCATTCTGATTAGATTTTATTAATATATCTGCAGCAAGATTTCCACCCACATTGACAAAAAACTCATTTAGGTTATTAATTGACTCCTGCGGTGTAGCTTCAATTTTTAGGAGTTTATTGGAGGACTCATTTTTAGAAGAGCCATTAATTCCACACACTCGTTTTATGACTTTCCAGGTTTTTTTAATATCATGTTTAGCATTAAGTAGTTAAGATCTATCATAGTTATTTTTAAGATTATGCAAAATATTATTACAGTGATTTCTATAACGCTTATAAGTAGTTTCTAAGTTTATATCTTTAGGGTTTTTACAGTGCCGTCGATGTAATGTGTCTCTGAATCTCATGCACCGTAGCAGCCCTGGTGTGACCCACGGCTGAAGGGTCTGTTTTCTTTTCGATATAACACATAATTCAGAGCACTTTTTCACAATACTGTTTATCGTTTCTATAAATGTTTCTGTTAATTTGTTAGCTTCTCTCACGCCAAAAAAACCATTCCAATCGACCTCAGTCAAAAGCTGTAGTACTTTATCATAGTTTATTTTTGTGTATGTTTTTTGAAGTACATAAGTGGATGAGTTAAGGGAACAGCGAGGTATAAACATCTATGGTCAGTTACGCATGATTTGCAGATGACAGTTATTACTTTGCATTTCGATTTTACAAACCAGTGGTCATAACATTTCTCCAGACGGGTGGGAAAGGTATGGCTAGGTAAGAAGCCATGTATTGCGACATACACCTAATATCAACATTTAAGTCACCAAGCATATAGATGTTGGGGAAATATTTAAGGTTAGTCATTAATTCATCAAGTGAGGATAATACATTTTTGATTGATCTAAAAAAGGGGATCGGTATATACAGATAAATGCATGACTTTTGCCAATTTTTACGACCAAGCAGTCAGCATCTCTAATTTCAGGCTCATAGACGTATACGTCATCAATACTATCGCTGGTATAGATGACTACACCGCTATTCTGATTTAAGTGCTTACACGTATGAGATGTGGAGTATTGATCTAGAGCTGGTATGGAAATACCGCCCTGAAGCCAACACTCAGTTAAGATGATAAAGTCATATTCCAAATTACTTCTTTTCATAAAAACACCAAAATCATCTAGATTCTTATTAACACTGCGAATATTCTGTAATATTACATTAAAATAACGTTTTGTTTTAGGTGTCAAAGTGTAGAAGTCATTAGGATCATTAACTAAGTACGATTCACCAGCATTTATCTCATCCCATTACCTGATTATGTATAAAGTAAAATAAGGCAAACACATAGAAGGTAGGTCGATCTCATCAATGGGGTCGACAGCATTCTTCGCAGTACCATGGCGAACGTGTCATCACTTTATGCACTCAGCAAAGTTCCAGTGGTAATAAACCACCCGTCACTTTAGATGTAATAAAAATGCAATTTTATTGTTCCGTGTAAAACATAAAACATACCTACTCGAAATATAGAGAGACTCGAGGACGTGGTGGCCGAGTGGATGAGGCCCTTGCTTTGCGATCTGATGGTCGCGGGTTCGAATCCCGGTGGCAGTCATGCGTAAATGGGTTTTTTCGGTCGAAAAAATCTATGTATGCATCCCACGTTCTCGCAACGGTGAAGGAAAACATCGTGAGGAAACCGGCATGTCGTAGAACCTAACGTCCGAAAACATGTGTCGAGTGCACGGAAGGAGCCTCTTCGAGGCGCACTTGAAATCCTTTCAACACACTGGTTCAAAGGAACTAGTGTCACGATATTTTTTTATTTTTTTTACGCGAAATATTTAAGATAAATATTATTATTATTATTTATTATATTATTTATTTAATTAATTAGAACGGTTTTACACCACTAATAACATATTATACTTAACAGAACAATTCATTACATATAGTCACACATTAAAATTAAAATCATTTAAAAAATAAAATTTCATGGCAGTAATTATGTGTTAATTAATGTTACTTCCTTCCTCCTCTGCATGAGCTATGTCTTCAGTGACCTTATCTTTACTTGAACATGGGAACAAAATTGCGCTAAAATTACAAAAATCTTATATCTTATTATCCACCAGCATGATTATAGGCAAAGAAATTAAATAGGTAAATTTCTATAAAATACATATCATCAGTAGCGGTAATATATCCTAGTAGACGTTTAATATCGTTTTGTTCAACAGTCTCTGATCCATCCAATGGTTGCCTAGAAGAGATCGCTTTTTAGCCATAAGACCACCCATTATCTAATATTTTTTTGCCATTGTTTTCCATTTTCTGTACATTTTGGTTTATTTTTGTGACGGTGCGCAATAAAGAATAGTATATGTAACTAGCTGGTGCCCAGCTCTTCAATGAAAATCATGGAAGTTCAAAAAGTCGTAGAACATTCGTTGTTCCCGCGGGGGGGCAGAACACCCCCCCTTCGGCATTGTAGGGATATTAACAAACAAATTGTATTATTGTAAAGTTTCATTAAAATCCATTCAGTAGTTTTTACGTGAAAGAGGAACAAACATCCATCTTCAGGACAAACATTTGTGTAATAAACACTGGTGTTTGTCCTTTGCTAAAAAAAAAAAAAATATTCTTCAGTCATCTGGTTCCCATAGTACCTACAAGTTCTGCTTAGTTTTGGGCTAGATGGCATTCTGTGAACTGTCCAAAATATTTATATATTTATGATTTAATTGCAAAATAAATGAAATAAATGTCACATTTGCCGAAAGAAAGCTGGAAGGTGTCATTAGGATTATTGTCCTAGTATAATATTTAGTCACCTTGCAAATCAGCAGCGGCCAGAGATGCACCTCAGTGGCAGTTGCAGTAGCCGGCGCCTGCTTCAGCCCAGGCTTGCTGGTTGGAGGAGCGTGGCTGAGGAGAGGCGAGAACGGCAGGAGGGGAGAGTCCGTCGCATCCACCGGCACTCGGTCACTGACCCACACGCAACGCCAGGCGCCCAGGTAGAAGAGACGGACTAGGTAGCATCCTTGAGGAACAATGAGCTGGATGGTTTTTTTTAGGTTAACGAGTGACGAGATGAGGTAGCAGTCAGCTGTTACACTTTTGAGGTGATTTGGTTATTTTCAGCGTTCTCAGCGCGCGTCAAGGCGTATAGCAGGGGATACACATGCCCGTAGCATGCACACTTGCATGCCAGCTTCTTGCACGTGCCAACTACTTTCATGTGTATACGCTAACTGGCATGCCTGTAACTGGCATACCTGTATCTAGCCTAGCACAACATTTGAATTACTTGCATGCCAGCTGAGGGAGGGGACGCGGAGGGTTGCCAACCTGGCACGTGTGAACAGACGTGACAGCTACGGGCAGCTGACTCGTTGTGGCCGTAGGCGCCAGTGTGGTCAACGTAGGCGATTTATCGCCATTTAGGTTAATCTGGACTAGAATTGGCGATGAACAAATCTGAAAGGCGACTGGTCGCCTATTAGAGTACTTCAGGGAATTTAAATTTAAATTAGTCGAATCGTAAATGAACTGCTTTTATTAAAAATCATAGTTACTCTAAGAAACGCAGAACATGGAAAGCGTTTTGTTATTGTAAAACCAAACCAATAATTTTCTTCGCTGTCAAATTCAATTTACGTAATAAAAAGTACGTAATAGGCCAAGGTATGTAAAAAGTACATACGTACAGGGGACAAATGGTACGTAAATCTGACTTTTCAGTACCTACTGGCAACGCTGGGTACGAGTGTCTCAATTTACCTAAGAAAAGAAAAAAAGAAAAGAAATAATTTTATTGTTAGAAAACTATAAAATAAATGAACAAAAAAGTCAAATTACAACAAAATAGGGTTACAACAGAGTCTTCCATACAATGGGTGCCTACCTCAGCTTTAATGCTGCAGCGTACTGACAGCACGCTGCAGCGCTGGTATTCTGCTAAACCCCAGTGGCGACGACACAGATCGTATATCTATCCAAAAACTTTTTATTTCCTAAAATTAGACTAAAACAATTTTTTAATTTGAGTAATTTTACAGTACACAATTTTTGCCTTACTGGCAACATTACCTATTTATGCAAGATCACCCAATTGGGACATTTGAATTTTTTAGCCATAGACAAGGCTAGAGTGATTATAGCAATCATCCAATGGCATAAATGGCATACTGCAATTCGATGAATCAAGCATCCTATACGGCGCGAATAGGGACTTGATTGCGACGCCATATTGAAAAAAAAAAGAAAGTTGTGGATTTAAAATGTTTGCTTCTGAAACATATGCCATCATGAAATATAGTGTAAAAAATTGCAAGTTAGTGGGAGAATCAAAAATAAGTGGTAGTGCGAGTAGACTAGAAGTCTCAAGCCATGTGTAAGTTACATTTTCTTTACTTTGTTGAACATTACTTGTTTCTGTACTGCGATAAGTTCTTTTTATAGAGTAAATTATGAACGTTTTAACAGCTTTCAGGTTTCGAAGTGGTGGATCCAGACAGTTCCAACACCGAGTGGCTGCATAGCGAAAGGAACCGCGGAACGCAACAATTTTATGACTCGGTGCGCTAAATATGTAAGTACATGCTGTTATAGGGTACTTTATATATACTGTACTTTGATATACAGAACTTCTTCTTATCGTGTCACCAGTTCGTTCAAAACAGGGTGGTAAAAGGATTTTTCACACCACCTGCTCGACAATGTCCAATTACATATCATGCTATCATCAAGGTAAAACAAAGCATTACCTCTCTAGGGAAGTAATGTTGTATGAAACTCCCAAGGGTTGTTATGAGATTTGAATTTGGAACGTTAAATTCGAGTGGAAACTAGTGGAAAACTTAAGACACTGCTTTATCCCCTTAATGCATAATCTACTATTAAGTGCGCCTCAAAGGATCCTTTCGTGCAGAATATGAATGTAGGTAATACTGTCTCACAGGTTGTAAACCTGTCTTAGACTAGGCTACGAAAAGATAAAGCTGATGCCAATAAACTGTATCTACATATATGCATAATCACCATCCGCTTGACTTAACTCACTGCTGGGTATAGGCTTCTCTGCGCTCTCGCTTTTCCTTCCGGTCCTGTGCTATAAGTACACGTCCAGGTACCAAATCCACGACTAATTATTTAGGTTACTAAGCAAATTAGAAGTAGGTTCTCACCATTCTTCGAAAGTCCCGGCCTATGCTGCTGCCCACCTCCAGGTTTCAACCCTGGGGAGTAAATGTGGTACCTCGCCCTCCATCCTTCAGGAATCATACCGAATACGAAGTTCTCCCATTGATGCTCCACCTGGTTGAGGAAAAAAACATATAGGTACCTACATAACTCCCAGTATGCTTTTCAAATAAAATCATGATTCAATTTCCAATTTACCCATGGTCTAAAATTCTGTGAAATGGCAAAGCTGTCCATAAAAGGTTGATGAATCAAATGCATCAAAGCTATTAATTATCCTGTTAGGTTTTCCGAGTTTGTTGCTATCTTCCAATGGTTTCGGTTTTACCATTGACTTGGTTAGTCATGTTCCTTAATGAATCGCAGGATAAATTCCCACACTGAAACGCCGACCACCGTCAAAGTAAATATGGTCTTGCAATGGAGCGGTGAAGGGATGATCATCGCGTTTTAGCTCAAAGAAGGTGGATGAGAAGAGCTGAAGACTGGGCTAAGCGGCGTGCATTGGGAGAGACCTACGTCTAACATTAGACTGTTATAGATCGATGATAATAATGACTTCACTTTATTAGATAGAGTCAGGAAGTAAGGAATCAAGTAATGTCTCATCTGATACATATCTTCACGCTGCTTTTTCTATTCAGTTTAATCATAGCAGTAACTTTCTGTTGGACAAAGACCTTGTATATACTCCTAGGATAAATGAATGGATGTTCTTTGTCCCTTAAAAACACCAAATCTGTTGAACCGATTGAGCTGAATTTCGGTATGGGTATAGTAGCGTGAGCTGGAAAACAGGTTTCTTTTATCATGATACTTCCCAGGTGAACCTAAGCAGCAGATAAGTAGCCTTTCTCAGATTAAAAAAATACATACAACGCTATCTACCCTCAAATTAAGTAGACCTTGTACCTACTATGGAAGCCTATCTGGCTTCCATAGTGACTGATACGATACTTATATATTTTTATAAATAAATACATAGAAATCAACAAATTATATAAATATATTTAGTAATAAATCCGCTTAATTTCTAAACAAAGGTTTTAATTAACTTAACTTTAGTTCAACTAAACCAAAGAGTCAACGAACAGAAAACCAAAGTTTGAAGATACGACACGTGTTTCGCCTCTACACGAGGCATCATCAGGAGGTGTGGACTCGCCGAAGTTCGAAACGAGAGTGAATAAACAACGTTGCCCGGCCCGTATTTATACCCGTTATGGCGATGAGTCAAGATGAGTCGCCTGTCCTATGATCCGACGTCACAAAAATCCTCAACAAAGGAGACCTTGGAATACTCGTATTTAAATCATTCAACAGCGTAATATTTGTTGTATTGTGTTTTAAAATTTCTAAAGACTCCAAAATATTTAACCTAAAACTTTTTTCACATGTATGCAATATTTTAAAAGTATTGTTATCGTTTAAAGAATGACCAGTGTCTATTAAGTGCTTTGCAAAATGTGATTTTTCTGGACAGTTATTTGTATACGCTGAAACATGTTCTTTGTATCTTGTCTGAAAATTACGACCCGTTTGACCTACATAAACAGCATTACAATCATCACAAGTTAATTTATAGACACCAGATTTTTTATGATTCTCTAATTTATCTTTCCCGTTACAAATTGAACGCAATGTATTGTTTGTTTTAAAAGCCACCCTCACCTTATTTTTAAACAATGTTTTTGAAATCTTTTCAGTAATTGTTCCCATATAAGTAAGACTACCTAAATATTTCTCAGACCTATCCGGTGGCAATGCATACAACAATGAACGAACAATGTTTCGACGTTTATTTTTGATTAAATTATCAACCATGTTTTTATTGTACCCGTTATTTTGTGCTGTGTAATAAATTATGTTGAGCTCTTCTTTGAAATCTGCTTCTGATAATGGCAACGACATTAACCTGTGAACAAAACTTCGATAAGCCGCCAATTTGTGTTGTACTGGATGACAAGATGAAGCTGGAATTGTAACATCAGTGTAAGTAGGTTTTCTATAAATTTTAAATTCATGTTTCCTATTGACCCTAGTTATAGTTAAATCCAAAAAGTTGAGAGAATTCTCCGATTCCAACTCTAGTTCGAACCTAATTTTTGGATGAATGTTATTGATTTTTGTCAAAAGAACATCAATTTGACGAAGAGTACCTGTCCAACATACTAATATATCATCTACATATCTATAATAGTAAAGAATATTTGCCTGATTTACTAAGTATTTATTTTCGAAATGATCCATAAAAATGTCTGCCATTAACGGACTAAGAGGCGATCCCATAGCTAACCCTTCTTTTTGCTTAAAATAATTATTGTTAAAGCGAAAATAATTTTGTTCCATGCATACTTTTGTAAGATCAAGCAATTCCTCTACCTCTTCAGGAAGTAAATGTTTCTTCTCAAAGTGTTCCTTGAGAATGTCTAAACATTCCTCATATGGAACATTTGTGAATAGACTCTCAACATCCAAAGACAACAACCTACATCCTGGAGGCAGATCTAAACCCTTGATTTTATTTACTAAATCTAAACTATTTTTCAAACTGTATTTTGGATTGAAACCTGATTTTGACTTAAGAACATTATTGAGATATTTCGACAAGTTGTATGCAGGAGCACCAATATATGAAACAACAGGACGAATAGGAATATTATCTTTATGAATTTTAGGTAGACCATAAAGCATAGGTGCTCTTGAATTCATTGGAATGAGGTATTTTAACGAGTCTGGAGAAAGAAATTTAATATTTTTAACTTCATTTTTTAGTTGTGTAATGAAACCTTTAGTTGGATCAGACTGCAATTGTTCAAAATCATTACCCTGAATAACTTCCTCTACTTTCTGTGTATAATCAATTTTATTTAGTATGACTACAGTGTTGCCTTTGTCCGCTTTTGAAACAATCAAATTATTTTGATCTAATTTACTATTAAGAGATTTTAGAATCTGAAATTCTGAACTGACTGGATTAGATGAATTCAGAGACTGTTTTATTACATTTGCAACCTGATGCGCAACTGAATCATCTTTTTTACTCCTGAAAATAGCTATTTCTGTATCTACTGCTAATGTTTCTAACGTATTTTTACACAATTTTGGTTGTATGTTATATTTTAATCCTTTTTCAAGTAAAGAATTCTCATTTCCTGAAAAAGTTACATTACTTAGATTCTTAACTCGTTGATGAAAAACATGTGAACAAGGAATAAGATCATCCCCTTGAACTCTATTGCTTTGACATAACCTATCAAGTTTTCTTGATTGTGACAGATATTTAGAATGTGCTGCCTCAGAAGCAAACTCTCTTGCTTTATTATCTAACAAATCGAACTCTATATTATGTAATGAAAAAACGAACTCTGTATGTAAGATTTTTAAGTGAGATTTAATATTATCCCTAACTGAGAACCAATGGCGAATTTCATCATTTAGCCAAATTAATTTTGCTTTATGTAATGCTATAGACGAGGATTTGTTTTGTGTTCTGGAATGAATATTGATGTAAGATGGTATTACATTAAGTTGTTTACAACGTTGATTAAACCAAACATTTTGTGCGGCAATGCGATGTGATTTGGTGAGTTTGATGTAGAGTTTTGCCTGTTGAGCTATACTAGCTGATTTAAGATAATTGATTGATTCAGGCGTTACTTTGCGGAAATCCATAAATATCAACAAATTATATAAATATATTTAGTAATAAATCCGCTTAATTTCTAAACAAAGGTTTTAATTAACTTAACTTTAGTTCAACTAAACCAAAGAGTCAACGAACAGAAAACCAAAGTTTGAAGATACGACACGTGTTTCGCCTCTACACGAGGCATCATCAGGAGGTGTGGACTCGCCGAAGTTCGAAACGAGAGTGAATAAACAACGTTGCCCGGCCCGTATTTATACCCGTTATGGCGATGAGTCAAGATGAGTCGCCTGTCCTATGATCCGACGTCACAAAAATCCTCAACAAAGGAGACCTTGGAATACTCGTATTTAAAATTCGCCATTGGTTCTCAGTTAGGGATAATATTAAATCTCACTTAAAAATCTTACATACAGAGTTAGTTTTTTCATTACATAATATAGAGTTCGATTTGTTAGATAATAAAGCAAGAGAGTTTGCTTCTGAGGCAGCACATTCTAAATATCTGTCACAATCAAGAAAACTTGATAGGTTATGTCAAAGCAATAGAGTTCAAGGGGATGATCTTATTCCTTGTTCACATGTTTTTCATCAACGAGTTAAGAATCTAAGTAATGTAACTTTTTCAGGAAATGAGAATTCTTTACTTGAAAAAGGATTAAAATATAACATACAACCAAAATTGTGTAAAAATACGTTAGAAACATTAGCAGTAGATACAGAAATAGCTATTTTCAGGAGTAAAAAAGATGATTCAGTTGCGCATCAGGTTGCAAATGTAATAAAACAGTCTCTGAATTCATCTAATCCAGTCAGTTCAGAATTTCAGATTCTAAAATCTCTTAATAGTAAATTAGATCAAAATAATTTGATTGTTTCAAAAGCGGACAAAGGCAACACTGTAGTCATACTAAATAAAATTGATTATACACAGAAAGTAGAGGAAGTTATTCAGGGTAATGATTTTGAACAATTGCAGTCTGATCCAACTAAAGGTTTCATTACACAACTAAAAAATGAAGTTAAAAATATTAAATTTCTTTCTCCAGACTCGTTAAAATACCTCATTCCAATGAATTCAAGAGCACCTATGCTTTATGGTCTACCTAAAATTCATAAAGATAATATTCCTATTCGTCCTGTTGTTTCATATATTGGTGCTCCTGCATACAACTTGTCGAAATATCTCAATAATGTTCTTAAGTCAAAATCAGGTTTCAATCCAAAATACAGTTTGAAAAATAGTTTAGATTTAGTAAATAAAATCAAGGGTTTAGATCTGCCTCCAGGATGTAGGTTGTTGTCTTTGGATGTTGAGAGTCTATTCACAAATGTTCCATATGAGGAATGTTTAGACATTCTCAAGGAACACTTTGAGAAGAAACATTTACTTCCTGAAGAGGTAGAGGAATTGCTTGATCTTACAAAAGTATGCATGGAACAAAATTATTTTCGCTTTAACAATAATTATTTTAAGCAAAAAGAAGGGTTAGCTATGGGATCGCCTCTTAGTCCGTTAATGGCAGACATTTTTATGGATCATTTCGAAAATAAATACTTAGTAAATCAGGCAAATATTCTTTACTATTATAGATATGTAGATGATATATTAGTATGTTGGACAGGTACTCTTCGTCAAATTGATGTTCTTTTGACAAAAATCAATAACATTCATCCAAAAATTAGGTTCAAACTAGAGTTGGAATCGGAGAATTCTCTCAACTTTTTGGATTTAACTATAACTAGGGTCAATAGGAAACATGAATTTAAAATTTATAGAAAACCTACTTACACTGATGTTACAATTCCAGCTTCATCTTGTCATCCAGTACAACACAAATTGGCGGCTTATCGAAGTTTTGTTCACAGGTTAATGTCGTTGCCATTATCAGAAGCAGATTTCAAAGAAGAGCTCAACATAATTTATTACACAGCACAAAATAACGGGTACAATAAAAACATGGTTGATAATTTAATCAAAAATAAACGTCGAAACATTGTTCGTTCATTGTTGTATGCATTGCCACCGGATAGGTCTGAGAAATATTTAGGTAGTCTTACTTATATGGGAACAATTACTGAAAAGATTTCAAAAACATTGTTTAAAAATAAGGTGAGGGTGGCTTTTAAAACAAACAATACATTGCGTTCAATTTGTAACGGGAAAGATAAATTAGAGAATCATAAAAAATCTGGTGTCTATAAATTAACTTGTGATGATTGTAATGCTGTTTATGTAGGTCAAACGGGTCGTAATTTTCAGACAAGATACAAAGAACATGTTTCAGCGTATACAAATAACTGTCCAGAAAAATCACATTTTGCAAAGCACTTAATAGACACTGGTCATTCTTTAAACGATAACAATACTTTTAAAATATTGCATACATGTGAAAAAAGTTTTAGGTTAAATATTTTGGAGTCTTTAGAAATTTTAAAACACAATACAACAAATATTACGCTGTTGAATGATTTAAATACGAGTATTCCAAGGTCTCCTTTGTTGAGGATTTTTGTGACGTCGGATCATAGGACAGGCGACTCATCTTGACTCATCGCCATAACGGGTATAAATACGGGCCGGGCAACGTTGTTTATTCACTCTCGTTTCGAACTTCGGCGAGTCCACACCTCCTGATGATGCCTCGTGTAGAGGCGAAACACGTGTCGTATCTTCAAACTTTGGTTTTCTGTTCGTTGACTCTTTGGTTTAGTTGAACTAAAGTTAAGTTAATTAAAACCTTTGTTTAGAAATTAAGCGGATTTATTACTAAATATATTTATATAATTTGTTGATATTTATGGATTTCCGCAAAGTAACGCCTGAATCAATCAATTATCTTAAATACATAGAATACATAGAAAACACCCAGACTCAGGACAAACACCGATGTTCATCACAAAAATGTTTGTCCTGAAGCGGGAATCGAACCCGCGACACCAGCGTGGCCATCCAATACACCTTCGATTCGACCATCCGTGTCGTCAGATTGACACACCACCTAACCGGATGACGACAAAGCTGACCTTTGACCTTCTAAGCATTTCAAATGTTTACTGACCACAATTCCTTCAACTCGCTCCAGTATGAAGCAAGCAGAGAGTACTCTTCTGCAGAAGGAAGACCTCATCAGCACCTGTGCGTGGCTTAGCTGAATGTCCATAACTGACATTCTACCTCCGCCACCGTTGTTCTCCTAAAACACTCAACACTGATAGGTCCATGGTAGGTATAACCAAAAATGCGTGGTGGCCAAATAAATGAGGCCCTTGCCTTGCGATCTGATGGTCGAGGGTTCGAATCCCGGTGGCAATCATGCGTAAATTAATGCGTTTTTTCGGTCGAAAATACCTATATGCGCATCCCACATTCTCACAACGGTAAAGGAAAACATGCCGGCATATTTTTCTTTCATGTCAAGGAACAGAAAAAAAATATGTTCTGTTGCATGTGACATCCACCAATCCGCATTTCGAGTTCGCGTGGTGGAATAAGACCCGATAAAAGACCCGATTCTTGTAGGTCACCAAGAAAAGTACCTCAAATATGACCACTTCAGCCTCCCACCGGTTCATCGCCAAGTCTTCAGCTCTGATCCATCCGTGCAGGTACTGTCGCACAGACCTGGGTAATGGCTGCGTCTGGTCATCCACCCAGATGTAGTCTGCCGGTGGCTTAGGAGCTGTTTTACTCATCAAGATGGCAGCTCTGCATGCTGCTGGACCCTGGCAGTTGAAGATAAGAGTTTATAGACCTTCGAAAGAAAGTCCAGCAGACGTTGAATGTCTTGGCTTAAAAACTTACTACAGTGGTATAACAAGCGAGTGCTCTCTATTTTGCGCTGTAGGTAGTGTCCAAGGTACAAATAGCCCTATTGATTGCCAACCTCCGATAAGGGACAGCACCGAAAGAAGAACGAGAAACCTTTGAAAGCTAGTGATGTGTTTAATAAGTAAGCTGAAGTAGCATGGGGGGTAGCCATATCTGAAGAAAAACCGGAACGTGTTGGGGTAAACGAGCTCCTGAGCGGAGACTACGAATCGGCAAGCGGTAGTGTAAGTTAAAGCCGGGTGGAGTGATGATTTGCAAAAATCTGTAAGTAGGTAGAAGAGGGTTGCGGCAAACCGAAGACAAGGTGTAATGGTGCACATTGGGAGAGGCCTACGTCCATCAGTGGACCACGTTAGGCTGATGACGAAGAGGAATAAGAAACTGTGAAGTGGTATTTTTTTTGAAGATTTTGTTTAGTTGGTAGATTTATATTAGATTATTTCTAGCGAGGAGATTAACAAACTAGCTAGAAATTAAAACATGTTTATTTTTAAACTGGATTTTGATAACCCAATAATCTCATCGTGGTTAAAACCTGTAGTCAAAACTAGATTTTAATTGATTACCAAATTATTGGCCTCGATCGATAAATATAGTTGCCCGAGACATTTATCCGGTACAAAAAATACTAAAGTTATTGTGACTAATATATATTAGTGCCCCCGCAAACGCATCGCCGCTACGGCAACCGTTATAGGTGTCACCGGAGACAGCCACACGCTACAGCAACAAAACGTCTTATGAAATCTAGCGGACGCCTGCCACCAGTCGCTGTGTTTGGCAATGCATTTGCGGGTGCAACCTATAAATTACTTAACCAATTCAGCTGCTTTCGGTACGAATACAGATGAACACCTTAATACCAGAACAAAATACGCATAATCAGTTGCGTTACTGAACACATATAATTATGGCAAGAAAACTTTTAGGTCCATTTTATTTTCAAAATAAATATGATAAAAATTGGACAACTGTTCCCGTTAGTCGTTTTCCGTTGGCTTTGCATCAATCGGTAACCATCATTGATAATAATTTAAGTTTAATTCATCGTTTGGCAAACCCGGGTACCTAGCTCGAGCAAACTCGCTGCAGCTCGGCTCGGGTGCCGCACTCGCCCCGCTGTCACTCATATATTGCTTACCAGACCCCAGAACTCTGTCGCCAGCTCATTATCTCTGTACTCCCTGAAGGGACATTCCGTCGGGTCCACCTCAAACACCAGCATGCTCTTGGCTGCCTCCACATTTTTCTTTGACATTTTCTCTACTTTTCTATCTAAACCTTTACTTAACTCTCAACTAGAGTTTTTAAGCTTTCTTTTGAATTCCCAAAAGATACAAAACTACTAAATTGAAGATCTTAGGAAATTAGGAAATCAAAAAAATTTTTGAAGTTGACATCGGTTGACATTACATCAAAATGATGGGTCATAGATATGTATTAAAAGCTTTTTGGAAAGTAGATTTTCCAAAAAAGGTCAATTAATAATTTAATTGGCTCTAGAGCTATTTTATTTCAATGTTATTAGTTCAAATGAGTTAATGTTGGAGGCGCTACGTTAGAAATTATCAAAGGATTTGAAGGTGTAAATTAACGATACTGATACAAAGTCAAAAAATAGATTAAATAATTGAATCTTTCAGAATAAATTATAAGATACTTATTGGCAACTAGCAGACTTAGCAACTTCGTTTTCGTTGCTAATATCATCTATACGAATAAATTGGTCTATGCTAATATTAACAAAATTCCTTTCTAACGGACTAGTTATTTTTAAGTACTCCCATAATATGGGTATTAAAGGGAAAAGTTTGTATAAAAGCTTGTTTTTTTAATGTTTAAGTATGTATCTTATTTATCTCCTCATCAATTGTAGTCAAAGCACATGACTGTAGCTAGTAGATTATTTCCAGTGACTCTTATGTTATTTAACAAGTTACAAAACCACCACACCTCGTTGCAACTGGTCAGCTTCAGGTACTTCTGTTTTTTCTCACCGAAGGCTTTCACGGTAAACCGGTGTGTGATTTCCTGTATTAAAATGTCGACCCATATCCGCCTACGTTAGACTGGTAGGGGCCTTTCGTTAGGTATTTATTTGCGGTATTAGCTTTGTTGACTATAGCTATACAGGATGTGTTATTAAAAGTGGATATTCCCTTGCTTGCGGGCGGGGGACATCATTACTGTTCAGAAAAATATAGGTAGTAACTTGGGTTTTTCGAGTCTTTGAACAGTCCAGCAGCATGCATTGCATAGATACGCAGGACTGCTCTAGCAAGAACAAATGGTTGGTGTCGGCAAGTAACTGCCAAGCCGCTATCGTAAATTAGATTCCTGTATCAAGACACATTTGCGTGATAAACATCGGTGTATGTTCTGATTTTGGGTGTTTTCTACATATTTTAACTCAGTTTGTTTTTCCCCAAAAAAAACGGAGTATTCTGAGTTATCTAGTTTTCATAATACAACTTAGTTTTTGGCTCCATGAAAAATGTTCAAATATTAAATCTACGATTTAATTAAGTAATTCAAGTCAAGTCATTGTATTAAATCATCTCTACAAAGTGGAGGAAAGTAGAACTGAGTGTAAATATTTTGTATGAGTCATTGAATGATGAACCACAATTTGAATTATGGAGAAAAGTGCAGTCATAACACGAGATGATTCATGCAATCATCATCAATCAGGTATTTTTTTTAACGTAAACAAGTGTCGAGATCAGCTACACACTCTTTTGATGGTAGAGATCACACCTGCCCATGACCAAAACAGTGCTACACAGGATTTTGATTCACATAAGCCGATAAAACGCCTTATTCCCAGGTCCACGACTCCATTGTTATCAAAAATACTAGGTTCATACTTTGATTACCAACGGGTCCATGGTATTTTAAAATAAATAATATTTTCTTCCCCAACGGGTCCATGGGGTTGCTTGGTACAGTTAGCAATAAAGGCTTCGATATGATAGGACCATAGAAGTATTAAAGTACAGAAACACAATGTAGTACATTGACAATGCGACCAAAAAAGGGAGCCACATTGGCTAACTTCTAGTACATTTTGGTCCGATGCTAATTTTCGAAAAAAAGAAGTACTAGGGCTAAATCACTATTGTATGTTAAAACCACTAGGCTTTTTCATTTTCAATAAAACTACATCGTAAAATGTAACAAACTTATTTGAAAATAGAGATATTTCATTTTCATTGACAGGGTGTCTGAAAATTTTCGGTCCTATATACCGCAACCATTTTGGTTTGGTACTGTCCATCTTGTTCTATAGAAACACCGTTATTCATCTATGGATAGGACGAATATTTTTTTCTTCATGAAATATAAAACAATGAATAGATAAATCAGGACTATTTCTTACTTCGTTTTCTCTTTCGTAGTTGCTCTTTCGTATTTCGTTTGTCTTGCTATTTAGGAAGCTCTAGAACACATATAATAAAGTCCTCTCGCTTGTAGTATGTCGCTACAAGGCAAACTCGTTCAAAATGTCACATTAATCTGGTTCAGATGTAAATAACCTACATCTGTGTAAAAAAATATAAAAAATTCTTCATGTATCGTAAAGAAATATGACAAAGTTTTTTAAATATGTGCGGTTTCAGATTAGCGGATTCGCCGCTCGGGTTTTGTTTCTTACAGCGCGCTTGACAACAAGGCAGCATCGCGAGCCAAATGCTCGGTCTGTGTGGATGTGGCTCGGGGTCGTTGGGGCGTACTTTGCCTCGCCCGAGGGTGCCTTGAAGTCAAGCAATCGGTAAACGGAACGTGCTCAAAGGTGCCTCTGTGTGCGCTGTTAATGTGATGTGGACGATGGTTTCGGCTCACGGCTACATACACATGTGTTGTTTTTTAGTTAGAAACAACACCTTAATTTAGACATAGATCATGAATTTTCAAATTCTTTTTTTGTAATGCGTGTAAAATTATATATGTATGGTTAAAAA
The DNA here is from genome assembly GCA_932526365.1 of Lobophora halterata. Taxonomy (NCBI): domain Eukaryota; kingdom Metazoa; phylum Arthropoda; class Insecta; order Lepidoptera; family Geometridae; genus Lobophora; species Lobophora halterata. The sequence goes on along the minus strand of OW052012.1, from coordinate 10,148,490 downwards.
GCTGCAGCAACAATTACACAACTGTCCATTACGGATACTCGAAGGCTTCTGATGGCTCAGCCTGTCTCGCGCGGCTTGCCTCGGTGTTTTCGGGCAAACTACTGAGGCTGCCTCGGGAGCCCGTGCGTCCGGTGTGGAACCAGCTTTTGAAATTTCGCGAGTACCAATCCACCCGGATGGCACTACGGTGGCAAATCCCTGTATTTAATTTGTATAATTTCGGTGTCTTCAAGGCAAGAGTGAATAGGATTATTCTAGGTAAGCGTGCTACATCGTCGACCACATCGTCACTTACCATCAGGTGAGATGGTGGTCAAACGCAAGCCTATATATAGTAAAAAAAAAAAAAAGTTTTAGGCCAATCCCTACAGTGGTAAATCCAAACTAACCCATTCATTCCATCCCAGTGATATTATTTAAGGTGCCCTTAATACAAAGCAAACGCAGAATCATTGGCAAGTTTAAAAAGATTCTTATATACCTATAGTTAGATAGATTATTCTGTATTGCATACCATCACAAAATAAACAAAAATATATATAAGGAAGAAAATAATGGTAACAATAGTGGACAATGGGCGGTCTTATCGCTAAAAGCGATTTCTTCCAGATAACCTTTGGATGGACAAGATACTGTTGAATAAAACGTGGACGGCGGCATACTAAACTACTAAAAACCTTTGGAACATTTCGGAATGTGTTAGCGAGAGTAATCAAAATTGACTGATTTTTAAAAAAAATCTATTACCACGACCAGGATTTCATTCACCATTAATCTGATTCCTTTTCTGGTCACCACCTTAATGTATTCGATTGCAGCTTAATTGTCCCAATGCACTATTCGCAACAACTTTATAATATTAAGGTCAAATTGCAAAATGAACAGCATAGTGAAAGTAGTTCCTTAGCACCAGTTTTGCTGACCTTCCCCGCCGCTTTGGCTTCATAGATCTTACCATAGTGAATGGGGGATTGTAGAGTCGATCTGGGGTCTTTGTTTTCTGGTGCTTGCAGTCCACTGCGAATAGCTTTGTGTCAAAGAGTCGATAAGGCTTACGTACTTGAGGTCTTTAATCTGTTTATCTGTGAATCGGTCATTTTGACTGTTATGTATGTGTGTACGTTTCGTCATTTTGGGGTCGCAATAACTTGTTCAATAATTACGGAACATCATGTTTTTAATTTGAACGAAAATTATTCTTATATTTCAAGAAAGGATATAATATACTTCCTGATTGGTCCCAAAGAAATTTCATCAATATCAGTTCAGTACTTTGGTTTTGAAATCAAAATAACTGAAAATTGCGTAATTTTAGTAAACGAAATTGAGTATTTTGCTTCCCTGTGACTATTTAGTGGTGTTTACGGTCACCAAAACAGTCCGATTGTAGCTGAGTTTTTGTAAAACCTTGATTATACTACTTCTATATCCTACTAATATTGTGAGCCTCGAAGAAGCTCCTTTCGTGCAGTATAGCATGAAAGGAGTTTCTTCGAGGCGCACTTGAAATCCTTTCAACACCCTGTTTCGAAAGAACTAGTGACACGATAAGAAGAAGAAGACTAATATTGAACGGCAATAGTTTCTGAGGATTGATGAAATAAGGGATCTTTGCTCCTCAATCAAGCCGAAACTACTTAACTAATTTGACTGAAGTTTAGTATAGGTAAGAGCTGAAAAAGAGCATAGGATCCTTTTCAGCCCAAAACCACGGGTATTCCCAAACCAGAAAATAGTCAACAATAAGGAAAAATAAGTATCAATGAAATATATCGCGTGATCAGAGGGCTGGCAGCTATCTGGGCCAAAGAATAAGCCTTGCTATACAAAGAGGCAATGCAGCCAGTATCCTCGGCACGCTGCCATCGGGTATCGAGTTGGAGCAGTTGAGCTACCTATAGATCGTTTGCAACGGTCTATAGGCTATGGGTGGCCCAATTGTTTCCTTTTGTAAATTTTGTAATATACCTATATATGGATTGTAGTAGTTAGCTCAATGAAATTAGAGTTTTCAACAAAACATTTTTCTCATTTACGATTGTGTACATACAAAACCGATTCGTTATCGCGTTATGAATTACTTTCTATTGTTTTTCAACTTTCTACCAAGGTGTTCCGGCTACACCAATTAATATTCAGTTTGACTAATTTAGGTAAGAAAACAAAGTGTCTTAAATAAATTGCTGATTTTTGCTCTACCTAAACGTTTATTGTTGAAGCGCCTGCTAATACTCCATCTCCGAGCGTAGCTACCTACCTACGCTCCTGTGCATAACGATTAAGTTGTTCGGCTCTGTGCTTTGTCACATCAAAATTGTAACTGCATATTATTTTCATTAAAATGTGTTATTTGGTATAAAACATCTATTTATTGCAAAATCCACCAAATAATACCAGTTCTTCAGCTAAAGACGTAACATTTATTACAGTATTGGATAACTAGTCTGATTTCAATAATTAGCCATCTAGATAATATGCAAATTAACCATTGAGTATTGAGTATTAGCAAATTATTTTTGGACTGTAAATTTTTGTGCTCATGTTTAATCTTATGACATACCTAATGGCTATGCTATGCAGCTGCATGCACGAAAACGTTGACGTCATTTTCCGGTAACGCTCATTGTCCTGTTACGCTGGTAGTCACGTTAAACTATCGTCCGTAAACCAACTTTACAGACAACCAATTTTTTTTTTTGAGTTGAGCGGGGCAATAGCGTTCCCTCATAATCTAAATATTTCATCTTTTCATCTAGTAAGAGGTCTTTTTCTTCTTCTTAAAACGTTTCTTGGTCACCAAGTTGTGGTTATGATGCTCCATCTATCTTCTTTTTTTACATGACGTCATACATGCAATTAATTACGTCAACCTATTCAATAAATATCGTCAATCAACACACGTCTACGAAAGTGAAAGCATTTCCGTTACTCCTAGTCTTTGCCAGACCTCCGAAAATGGATTTGATATTATTGTTGATGTAAGTGACATTAAGGATAATATTAGGTCGGGGAATAAGTTCCTTCGCATTTTACATACGAATACAAGACATTTTTTTTTTCCAAGATTTATTTCATTTAATTATAATATATGTGTGCCGTTTTGTTCGATAACTTGTTGCCATTTTGTAGGTAGTGACATAATCTCGTTGCAGTAGAAATTTTGGGACTTCCTGATAAAAAAATGCGACAAGTAGTTTTGACAGTCCTCTCTTGATGTTAACCTTACCCTACCCAAAGAATTTTGAAGAGACCGAAATAGGTGGAAATCTCAGGGTGAAATGTCAGGGCTATAAAGTGGATGCATTAACACTTCCCAAACAAGCTCTCTCAATTTTTGCTGAGTGGCCAAAGATGTGTGTGGTCTGGCGTTATCATGATGAAAGACCATACCCTTTCTGTTGATCAATTCTGGCCGTTTTTTCTCAATTCTTGCTTGAGTCTCATCAGCTGTTGGCAGTATAGATCCGAATCGATGGTTTTGCCCGGTGGTAAAAGCTCATAATGAAGGATGCCCTTCCAATCTCACCATACACACAGCATCACCTTTTTTCGCGTTAATCCGGGTTTCGCTATAGTCTGTGGTGCTTGACTGCCTTTTGACCATGATCGTTTGCACACGTTCTTGCCGTAGATGATCCACTTTTTATCACCAGTGATCAATCTTTTCAAAAACGGTTCGGTTTCGTTACGTTTCAATAGAGAATCGCAAATGCATACACGATTCGTTTGGTTTATTTCAGTGAGCTCGTGTGGCACCCAAATATCGAGTTTTTTGTATACCCAGACTTTTTCAAGTGGGTCAAAACTGTTTTGTGGTCGATCCCCAGTTCTTCAGCTACTTCGTAACTACTAATATGCCGATCTTGCTCCACCTTTTCAGAAATGGCATCAACTTTATCCGTAACAGAGCGACTAGAGCGAGCTGCATCTTGGACATCAAAATTCCTGGACTGAAAACACTTGAACCAACATTGTGCTACTCTTGCAGACACAACAAACACGAATAAAATTTATGGACCTAGGTCCATAAACGTCACAAATTTTATTCGCGGGTTTTGTCGCATTTTTCCCTTGTTAGAAATAAAAATTCAAAATTTATCGAATTTCGTCGTTAGATTCACTTATTTTACCGGTCTAAAAAAAACATTAAAAAATGGCGGAAAATTGTTTTTAATTTTTTAATCCTTTACTTAAATGTTTTAATGTCATAGTTTTAATAGTATCAAAACCAGCTAGATACAAACAGTACAACCAAAGAGATTTTGCTACAACTTCGTACATACAAAATACGAAAAGACTTTTTCCCCGACCTATTAATAATATAATATTAATCATTTTTATTGCAACATCGTACATACTCGTAAATGGTGTTAGAGTAAATTCGCAAATATGACGTTGTTTTTTGATATATGTATGTACATACATATCATTTATAATTTCCTAACACGAGAGAAATCCTAGGTACAACCTATGCCTAACAATTTTTTTCTTCTATTTTCTACTTAGTCGATACCTAATAAACATTCAAATGAAGTTGGTATACCAGTAACTCAACTCAACTCAACTCATATTACCACGTTTTTAGTAAGAACTTTCTTGTTTGTCTGTCTGTTTGTTCTGTCTGTTATTTTGGGAGAAATCTTGCTACTTAAATTTTGAGCACTTACCAATACTTACGCTGTTTTTACGGTTTCCGACCTAACCTTAAAAAAACATAAAAACCTAAATAATCAAGGTTTTACCAATACATACTACAACTGACTTTTGATGACGTTTTAGTGATCGTAAACACCATTGAACAGGGAATTAAAAAAATGAGAAAAAACATTTTTACTCAACTGAGAACCCCCTTTTTTGAAGTAAGTGGAAAATGTAGTTTCATTTTGATTTTTAATCGACATACTATGCTTGTTTACCCGTTGCGTCGACCCAAAGTTGCATGCTTGAGTGAGTAAAGCTAATAGTATCACAGTTGTCTGTGCCAGATCTTCAGCCAAACATGATCCTATAATCTAGTTAGCTCACTGGATTTGTCAGGTTCAATTTGGGCTCGGAGAACCTAAATGCACACCGACCACGAAGCCGACTTATAGAGTCCCTTAGTCACACAGAATCTATAACTACAGTTGGTCGATGAAAATCCTCTTTGTGGAATGGTTCAAATTCTTACTGAGACCGATTGTATGAATCGGTTTCGTATGGCTTTTTATACTATTACTAATAATAATAATAATAGTTTTATTTAGGTTTAATATAGTTTATTCTCAATAAGGTAGGCAACAACATCATTTTCTGGTCCTTTTCCCACTTACGTGGGGTCGGCACAACATGTCTTCTTCTCCCATTTTTCTCTATCAGCCGTCATCTCTGTACTTACACCTGTTTTATTCATATCATCTTCATCATCTCACAGTCCATCCATCTTTTCTTCGGCATTCCTCTACTCTTATATCCATCCACTTCCATATTCAGCACTGTCCTAGTCACATGACATTCTTCCCTTCGCACCACATGTCCATACCAAGCTAGCCTGTTACCTCTTAATTTATCCATTATTGGCGCTACTTTCAGGCTTCCTCTTATATACTTATTCCTTGTTTTACCCATCCTCGTCACTCCACTCATCCACTCTACATACATAATAATAGGCTAATAGATATATACCTTATAACTAATAATTATAATAATTATAATCGCCGGGCTTTTACCACCGCCAATGTGCCAGCCGTTCTTGAGCCGAACGGTCTAAGTCGTGACGATGGTAAGCGGCCTGACGATATGACGCTTATACCATGGAGAATGGGCAGGCCCTTGTTGTGGGACGCTACATGCGTAGACACTTTGGCACCTTCTCATTTGCCAGGGACGCAAGTTAGGGCTGGTGCGGCGGCAAACTCTGCTGAAGATCTCAAGCGGCGTAAATATGTAGGTCTTGATTGGTCGTACACGTTTGAGCCCTTTGGAGTCGAGACCCTAGGTCGATGGGGAATGGGAGCCTTCCGCGTTTTTAAAATTTTGTCAGAGCGTCTGGTCGAAGCGACGCGTGATCAGAGGGCTGGCAGCTATCTGGGCCAAAGAATAAGCCTTGCTATACAAAGAGGCAATGCAGCCAGTATCCTCGGCACGCTGCCATCGGGTATCGAGTTAGAGCAGTTGAGCTACCTATAGATCGTTTGCAACGGTCTATGGGTGGCCCAATTGTTTCCTTTTGTAAATTTTGTAATAAACTTAAATTAATATCAATGATGGGTACATAATGACGCAACAGTTATCCTTATAACTAACATATATATTTATTTAACTTTATTACTAGAGATAGGATTATATCTTGACGTTAATGCCACCCTGTAGCGAGTGAACACGACAGAACACCCCAAGTCAGTGTGCGAGAAACTTCTCCATGTGCTTAGCTGGTACTTCCACCATAAAAGACTTGAATATATTTCAAAATAATTAAAATTGGTTACCAAATTAAGATTAAATATTGCTCTACACGTTGGTCTGACCACGATTCAAGGTTAGCGGAAAAATGCTGAACAAAACACTAAGCGAATTAAGATCATAACATATTTTATAAGAGCTGCCTTATCATAAACAATGATATAAAGTAATATGGTATATATAAATAAGTTTATGAATTGGAAAGAATATACTTTATCAAGGAGTGATAAACGCATGATAAAGACATCTCTACATCGGTACTTAAATCGTAGTGTGGGATGACCTATGCCCAAATGGAGCGATGATTTGCACGCTATGCTCTAGCTGGCAGAAGGTGGATGAGAAGAGCGGACTTATATATTTTTTTGGAAGCAAGAATTGTTTTATCGCATTGTTAAAATATTTAATTTATTCTACTTTCATATTCTTATTTTCATATAGTATTTTCTCAATTATTTTGATTTTGATTAAGCTATAGGAATCCCAAGCTGTGTACATACGACAGGGGTGAAAGGAACCGTACAGATTACTTTACTTTGAGAAAAGCGTGTTATCTGTGGTATAAGAGGTCTTGATACTTAAATATTATTTTTAGGAAATAAACTTGTAATTAATTTTGTTCATTTACCTCGTTTTGTTTAAAAGTTGATTACCACTATAATTTGAAAACTCGTAATACAAGGATTTAATTTGTTACAATAAATTTGAAGATAATAAATCTAATTGTTACATAAACACATCGATATTCAACACGTAATAAGAATCCGGATGCTGAGGTATTTATCTATTTCAAAACCACTGCAACCCATTCACAAGCTTAAAGATAATTAGTAAAATAAATAATCAATTGACCTTTGCCGGCCACTTAATTGCTTATTCATAATGCTATAATAGTTAGCTGCCAGTCACACGTATCAAAAACAAAAAACACTCTCGCTTTTAAATCAAAGTTCAGTCGCAACCGTCAAAACAGTTAGGTCCGCATACTGCGTGTGCGCACCACCAGAATCGTTAACAGCCTAACTTGTCAGTCCACGACTGTCTACCGAACCCGACAGGCGACAGGGCAGCCATTCTTTTAGATTGAGAAATTTTGAAATCAAACAGTATTGTGAGTGTCAAATAAGTATTGTGAGATTTTGTGGCCGAACTTCCGTGTGTGCGAGTTTTGTGCGAAAATAAATTATTTGAAAGTTACACTGTGCCTGGTCAAGGATAACTGTTAAAATGGTAAGTTAAAATTTTATTTACTTATTTAAAAAAATAACAACGCGAATGAACTTTGAATTCTGTTAATTAAAAAAAAAATACGAAATTTACGAGTTCTATCGGTTATGAGCAATTTATTTATGCAGCAAACTTTTAATAAAAATATTAGCAAAAAGTCTTGTATTATAATAAAATAATACAGTCTTAGATGTCACCTCTAACACAATCTATAACCAAGCAAAATGTAAGTTATGTAATTTTATTTGTGTGTCCGAACGTGTCTATTAATATTCTAAAACATGTTTCTGGCCGTATTCATTTTAAGTTACGATTTTTTTATTATTTTCTCAGCAGTATTAACTCGTTCAGAGGTACTAAAAAGTATTATAGTACACAATAATGTTTCGTAGACCGTAAAAGCACGTAGTTTTTGGTCACCTATAGACCCATAGTATAGTAACTGGAGCACGACGTTGATTCAAACTATTCTGATTGTTATTGACCATTGTTTGGCAAACTAGTTTATATTCGACTCTAGATTGGATTTCAATAAATTTTCTCTTAAAAAACTATAAGGGTTTTACGTTTTTCATTAGATTGTAAAACCCTCAAGGTGTTATAATATTTTTATCTATTTTCTGAAGGGTTGTTTTATGTACCTTGCCTATAAAAAATCTTTAATCGTAGTTTACTAAGAAATGTGAAACCGCAATTGCCATATTTATTATATTGATAGGTATCTTTTAAGTTTTTTCCAATTATCGTACCCTTACATGATGTACCTACATATATTTAAGATCTACTGAATACTTTAATCATTTATTGTAAAACATACTATACATTATACAAATCAAATATTGAGTATTAAATATTATATATTTTGTAATTTCCATAATGTTTCTGACACCATTTTTATTTGCTAATATATGCATATTTTTATAATTAAAAATCTATTGAAACACGTTCGAGATCTAAGATCCGCAACGACTGCCGCTACAAAAAGTCGGTTTCTCTGAGTGAAAGTGGCGAACAAACGTCTTGTAGAAATCGGTTCGCGTTCACACAATGCGCTGCTTTGCTTTTTATTTGTCATACGACATGTGAAAACTTATAATGAATTAGTTATTTTAATTCATAAGGGGTATTTATTGCGTTAATTTTATTGAACACCTAAATAAATTGGGTAGTATAGTTTGCGGGACAAGAGTACAGTCACCTATATTCCCTAGCGGTTCGGTTGTTGCAATTCAGTAAACGCAATAACGACCTGTTATAATTAAAAACTTGTGTAGCGGAAGTTACAAAACTATATTTTTTTAAATCGAATTGGCATACTTATCGAAAGTAGGTATTATCCGCCATTTGAAATAAGCAAAACATTATTTTGTATACTCGAGTAAAAGTTTTTTCCAAATCTTATACAGAATATCTCTTAAAGTGTCTCATTTCAGAATAAAAGTGTATTGTAATAATTAAAAATAAATTTGTATGTTATTACTTCATAGCCTAGCCTAGCGTTAACAGTTTTCACTATATGTTAATGATACTTTAGCACACAACGTAAATTGTAAGAAGAAACATACATTTCATTGCTTTGTGCAAATTTTAGTTGCAGCTAATTACAATTTAAAATGAAGTCGTAAAAAATAATTCTGCGTAACTAATTATACGTCATAAAATTAGGTCAAGAACGAACTTTCTTTGCTACGCTCTGTGATTTATTATTGGATGCTTATCACTAACTTTGTTCAAACTTGGCCAAGAAAAATTTCATCTCAAAAGTATCAAATTATGCTGATCACGCTTTTGTTATTCTTCGAAACCGATAGATAATAATCATCTCTTTTTTTCTTTTTAGAAGTCCCGATTTGTTTTTATTCTTTTCTCTGTCTAACCACAAATTTTAACTCTAATTCTTGTTTGGTCTTAAAAATAGTATATTGTACTATTTTTATTTTTTAATATCCGAGATCTTTTCTTCGTAACCGATAGTTTAAAAACACCTTTTTTCTTTTTAGGAGTCCTGATTGTGTTTTTATTATTTTATTTATATTTTTAACGCAGTCCATGTCTAGCCCAAAATGTGTTCTGTAATTCTTGGTTGGTCGTGAAAAGATTATTTATATTGTAATATTTTTTTTACTATCCGAGATCAAAGTCATGCCAGAAATTTGTATGATTACATCAAAATCCCGAAGATCGTGGTTAGAAGTCGTGAGAACTACACATATACGACTAAGACTAAATCTAAGAACATACAGTCTCTCGACATTTATAAAGTCGAGAGACTGCATCATGTTCTACAATGCATTTTCACATCACATCATAGCAATGTGAAGATAGATGTATATTTGTGCCTCAATCACGCATAAACTATCAAACCGATTAAGCTGAAATTTAGTACAGGCATAGTTTTTGAGTTTGAGTTACACTTATGCTACTTTTTATCCCAATACCACGCGGGCGAAGAAGCGAAGAGAGCAATGGCTAGTACTTGATACTTTGAGCTGTGAGTAGCACTTTGATGGGTTACCGTTTTATACGAGTTTGAAATGATGTTGCAAGAAAATCATGAGAAAGATGCACGACAGATCTGACATTTAAAATAACATAGGTACTACATTTTGTTATAAAATACATATATCGTGGGTGAGTTTTCATAAACCTACATGCGTCAAATGAAATGATACGGATTTCGTTTAAAATAAATCGTTTTTCCGAAGTCCGAGTTTTCCGTGGTTTTTTTACTGACAGAAATGTATCTCTTTTTGAAAAATAAAATACCAAATTTGTCATATGTTCTGAATTGATGATGATAGGGATGATATGTACATAGATGATAAATAAATAAAAAAAAACATTTTTATTTTTAAAGGACATCTATACAAGCAGTGTGTATTTGATTCCACTAAGCACTACCACATCTCCATAATACGCAGAGGTTAGCTGGAAGAGAAGGCTAACTAGCATTAAGTTCGCTACTTGTTTTTTACTTCGTGCAATAAAGCATTTTCTATCTATCAATCTACTAGTATCAACTTACTAAGTAAATAAATAAATAAATGTCAATTTTGTACATAATAAATCTTTGATCAGTCGAATAACACGTACGTTACCAACCACAAACCCGGAAACTTGAAACAACCCACAAATTTGTAGTATTGTAAATAATTGTAAATCAGTGGTGGTCCCGTGAATTTCAACACAACCTATTATTTTATCTGTTACGTGGTAATACGGTTTGCCAACTCTGTGGTGTAATCATTTACAATACTTTAGGGATTTCATTTCGGTTAAATTCTAAAGAATCAGCGTAAAATCCAGCATGGTTGCTGGGTACGCGTATTATCCTTTCCGCGAGTTGTTTGTATTGATATGAGGGCATGAAAGGAGCCTCTTCGAGGCGTACTTGAAATCCTTTCAACACACTGGTTCGAAAGGACTAGTGACACAAGAAGAAGAAGAATTGATATGAGTTACTATCGTGGCGGAACATCGTAGGCTGATGAAGTGTGCGTGTGAGTTAGGAGATCTCCTGATTGTAAAAGATCAAGCCTGACTTCTGACGTACTTATTGCATTATGCTTTTATGGTTAAGAGACACAGCCATGAACAAAACAAAACTACGCTTCTAGTTTTTAGATAACAGACTACACAGTGAAAGCTTAGAATTTAAGAAATAAACTTGTTTTATCTATGCTCCAGCTTTATAGAATTTGAATCTTAATAATGTTTGTTTGTGAAATAAGGATCATAGTAGTCTGAAATAAAATATTTATATTTTATTTTATTTATTTTTATTATTTTATTATTAGCTACTGCTTCGCAGATTACTTTCTCTAGCTTATCTCCTCTTTGACCTAAAACTCAACGTTCAAAACGTTCTATTTAAAAAATTAAAACCCTGTAATTGGTTCTGCTATTGGTGTCGGTAGAGCTCTGTTATTGGTATTGGTAGAGTTGTATTGTAATGTGTATGGAAGCCAGTGGTTAGAAGTTTTCACTACATTCACGGTTCGCCAGTCTGTTCGCTGGAGCGTTCGCTTACGACATGTGTTATTAGATAGGACAGATAGCAGAAAAAAAACATAATTAACACGTAGAAAATTTGCCTAAATTCATTTGCGGTGCAAACCAAACAATTTTTTTTATTGCTTGATTAACTCAATTCAATGTGCTATTAGACTAAAAGTTGAATGCACCTGTCTCTTAAAATTAAGACAAGGTTTAAATTAAAGTCACATTTTGATAATCACCAAAAAAGCTCTACCATTGTATGTACCATCTGTATTTCAGTTTTTTTCTAAATTCAATGAAAAAGTATGTTTAACGTTTCTGTGAATAGGGAAATTGAAACTTATGTAGGACTAGTGCTGCCTTCTGGTGGATTATTTTTGTCTTCAGAAGAAAATGGCCAAAGCTATTGAAATTACTGTCAATAAGTTAAAATGCTTATAGTTATATGAATAAATCTATTCTTTTTTATAATTATTTTTTTTGTAATAAACACACACACACACACTTTTTTAAATTTTAAAGTTAAAAAAATGATTTTCTACTTAGTATATATTACAGCTTCTTACAAAAAAATGTAAAGTTGTAGCAGTGCGTTGAAGTCTTTTCCAATGCGTTTGCGCAACTCAATGATCTTGTTAAAGGCTGGTACAAGGTTTCCTCATAAACTTGTCTTGTTTACACAAATTTACAGTCAATGCTTAAACATGATATCCAGCATTTATAAATATAAGCAGCATAAGGTCGAACTTAAGCAGTCAATGTTCAACCGACGAAGTCCGAGTGCATTCGGTTCTATTTTTGTTTAAATTTAGTTCTATAACTTTTTTATTACATGGACGACCTTATTTAAATTTCACAAAGGGCGAACTTAATATTTTAATTTCATAACTTTGTCTTTTTTCAACCGATTTGATTTTAGATATTGAAAAGACATACTTTTAGATTAGCTTTAGATTACAACAAAAAAAAGTTTTTTTAAAAAAAGTTTAATAGTTAGGTTTTTGAATCAAATTAACTGAGAAATATAATTATGTCATCCAAGTCAATAAAATTGAATATTTTTCTTTCTATAGAGTCGGTTTTTTTTTACAATATGACGGCCTTCATACATTTTTAATGTCAATCATTCTCAAATGTTATTAAGATGATTTAATTTAAAATAAATAAATTAAATGGGAATTATTATATAATTAGGTAGCAGTTTATAAACCTCATTTTGATTTTGTAAAATAATAACCAGTTTGTAATTGGTTAGTCGATTAACGGAATAATTTTTGCATGAATACAGACAAATAAACATTGTTTGCCTCGATTTTCAACCGACTTCAAAACAGGAGGAGGTTATCGATTCAGTTATTTTTTTTTAATTTTGTGTTTATAAGCTGATTAAAGAAATATTGAAAGCAGATTAGTCCTATATAGATATAACTACACCAAGCTAGCATAAATATGTGAAATTTCTTGATGTCAATTTACATAATTCGAGAATTCACACATTACAAAATTTACGAAAATCGTAAGTACACTGTGAAGAATCTGACACAATTTGTTCGCAATTCAACTTTACGTAATAAAAATTACAATATTGTTATGCGTAGTTTTGTATTTTTTTTAAATACGTTTGAAGTGGTTTTTGAACGAACTTAATTTAAGTAAGGTTTTGTATTTTTTTCGTTTATTGTTTTATTGTTTTTATGTTGGAGATTGGTATAAACCTAGGTACATTTACCTACAAACAAACTATTAAAATTTAGAAAAAATCAAAATAAAAAAAAGTTTGTCTTTTAGTTGGTTTACGGACGATAGTTTAACGTGACAACGTCATAACCAAACCAGCGTAACGGGACAATGAGCGTTACCGGGCAATGACGTCAACGTTTTCGTGCATGCAGCCGGCGTTCATTGATTTATGAGTCGTAGCCACGTCAAAAAAATATTATTTTCAATATTCACTTATAAGCAATTGTATTGAATTATCATTTATGAAATAGCAGTTTACATAAACCTAAACTGGAGCAAGTTGCGATTCAAGAATATTACTGTCACAATTTGGTCAATGAAGCCGTATAAAAAAATGCAGTATTATCAAAATGTGATTACGTTAAGTGCGGTCAAGAGTCTAGCCGCTTAGGTAATTCGAATTGTTTAAGTAGCAACAAATTATAACAATACTAGCAGTTTGCCCTGCTTTGACCTCACGTGCCTAAAACCTTGGACAAATTGGGCTCAAAACTAAAAAAAAAAATTTGGAGCCACTGGGTTTCATTCTTTCTCGGTAACGGTACAGTTTACAAACTTGATGTTAATACAGCGATTACTTGAGGATATAATCTAAATAAATATAAGACAGAAACACGATTGACGAAACTTTCCTCGATAGATTTATTTTTTGAAATAGGCCCTTTTAAAATCTGATTTACATCCATCCTCCGAATTTAGAGAATATATACGGTTTATTTTTATACTATTGAGTGAGTTACACACACAGAACTTAGATAAATGTAAAAGGATTTTTTTATAAATTCAATACTTTTCAAGCAATACGATTTTTTTCATTTGTCGCTTACGTCTGTTACTTTTGAGCGACAAAAATCTATATCTAACCTCTTCCCTCGGGGTAAGGTGTCTAATTGCGCTATGACTGTCTTACAATTTGGCAGCTGTTATTTCTGACAGTTTCACATTATCCTCTTAACCCACCTGCCAAATTTCATGACGATCAAATGAGAGGTTTGAGTGTTATCATCAAGGGTGCTTTCTTTGTAACCTATCTATGTATTTACAAAAAAAAGTATTTAAGTATTCTATCTTCCATCTGGTTCCCATAGTACAAGCCCTGCTTAGTTTGGGGCTAGATGGCGTTGTGTGAAATGTCCAAAATATATTTTTATTTATTTATCATCGGCCAAACATACATACCTTCATTCATACATATGTACATACACACATGCAAACGCCGATTCACCCTAGTATCTAGACTCTGAGACTTTCACTTCGTACGATTATTTTTTTTCTTATTGCACTATAATTAACACTTAGAGCAATCAAACCAAATAAAAATTCAAAAGTTTTATAGAGCTTCCTGTACCTATATAAATGCTGATTTTTTTAAAAAGTTTTAAGCTTGCATATTAAGTCATTTATTTACACAACTAATTACTAACTTAATGCTAAAACATAATAATCCCATCCCATCCCACTATCCCACTAATATTATAAACGCGAAAGTTTGTAAGTATGGATGGAGCGAGCTACGCCTGGGGCTATGTACCAGATGAATGGACCACAGTCAGGGTCACTTTTATACCTAAAACGGGAAAAAAGGATTACAGCCAGCCAAAATCCTTTAGACCGATAAGCCTCTCTTCATTTTTACTGAAAACAATGGAAAAGGTTTTAGATAGGTATATCAGAGATGTTGCTCTTGCTGCATCTCCCATCCACCATAGTCAGCACGCCTACCGTAAGGGCAGGTCAACAGAAAGCGCCCTTACCAGTCTTATTGACCGAGTAGAGAAAGCTATGGAGGATAAGGAAATTGCGCTATGCGCATTCCTTGATATTGAAGGAGCTTTTGACAACTCATCTACCAAACTGTTGGTGAATGGGCTAACAAACAAAAATGTCGACCCAACTTCCATCAGATGGGTTGAGGCAATGCTCACTCTTAGAGCAGTAAAACTAGCCCTTCATAGCACAGCGATCGTTATGGCCACTGATCGAGGTTGTCCACAAGGTGGCGTCCTATCCCCACTTTTGTGGACACTTGCAGTGGACGAGCTGTTACATAGATTGGCAGAACTTCATATAGATGCTCAAGGATACGCGGATGATCTTGTAATTATCGTCAGAGGTTTCTGTCAATCTACCATCTCTAGCATTATGCAAAGAGGACTTGACATTGTTAGCGAATGGTGTCTCAAAAGCGAGCTATCAGTAAACGCGGACAAAACGGTCATTGTACCCTTTACCAAGAGACGGCAGCTAGATAAACTCATAAAGCCCAAGTTAAATGGTACAAGGATTGACTTTTCCACCGAAGTAAAATATTTGGGCGTTACAATCGACCAAAAACTGACGTGGAATACGCATTTGGCTAACATAATTAAGAAAGCCAAAATGGCTCTTGGAGCTAGCGGTCGACTAATGGGAAGGAACTGGGGTCCAAATCCTAGAATCTCATTGTGGCTTTACACTACTATTGTGCGGCCGATTATAACGTACGCATCGGTGATATGGCACGAGAAAGCGTCCCAGTCCACTGTTATACTCAGGCTTGACAGTTTACAAAGAACGGCCTGCATTATGGCATCTGGAGCTATGTCTACCTGTCCAGGAATGGCGCTCAATGCACTGCTAGGATTACCGCCTCTGCATTTATTTATAAATAAAGAGGCGAAAGCTAGCATGTATAGAGCGCACATACAGGGCAGGGTGAAATGGCTTTCCAAAAAGTTAAAGACATTTCAAGACGTGGCTTTAAAGATGCCTTTACTTTGCATGAATTCAGATGCAATGGTTCCGCGACATGTATTTGAGAAAAATTACATCGTGGAAATACCCTTACGAGAAGACTGGTCAAAAGACAAGCTCTCGTATGAAAGCGGTTGCCTTGTTTGGTATACCGACGGATCTAAAATGGGAGATGATGTAGGCTGTGGTATATATGGAGAGCGGCCTAAATTTAACAACAGTGTATATCTAGGACATTACGCCTCTATTTTCCAAGCAGAGGTTTATGCAATTATAGACTGTGTGCATACTAATCTGCGAAAGCACTACAAACATCATACCATTTATATTAACTCAGATAGCCAAGCAGCTCTCCTGGCGCTGGATTCGAACATTATTACGTCGAAACTAGTTGAAGACTGCATGGAAAAACTTAACCACTTAGGATCCATGAACAAAGTGGTTTTGAGATGGGTACCTGGTCATGCCGGGATCATTGGCAACGAGATTGCTGATGAGCTGGCGAAAGTGGGGGCTAGCGGCTCACAGCATGGGCCTGAACCATTCTGTGGGATATCGAAAAGCCTCGCACAAGGAGCTCTTATGAATGCATGCTTTCAGAGCGCAATTAAGCTTTGGACGAATGCACCGGGCATGAATCACTCTAAGGCCTTAATCAAAGCCTACGAAAAGCCAAGCACTAATCAGGTCTTGGCTCTAAATAGGAAGAACTTGCATAATTGTAAGAGCCTTAACAGGACACTGTTGCTTGAATAAGCACATGTTCAACTTAAGGCTAAGCGAAACGCGCTCCTGCAAGAAATGCAATGAGGCAGATGAAACGCCCCTTCATTTTCTGAAGGAATGTGGACCGCTAATGCATAAGCGCAGTATTTATCTGGGAAAACATATATTAAGCCCTGATGAATTAGTTGAGCTTCCTCACAAAAAACTCCTGCAGTTCATCATAGCGGCAGGGTTTAGTGAGGAACTTTAACCGCATAGATTCAAGTGGCGAACACAATAGACCGACAACGGTCGCAGTGTCACTAAAGCCGCAAATCAATAATAAAAAAAAAAAAAAAAAAAAAGTATGGATGGATGGATGTTTGTTACTATTTCACGTTAAAACTACTGAATGGATTTTAATGAAACTTTACAATAATATAGCTTATGCATCAGAATAACACATAGGCTACAATTTATAAAGATACCTGCGCAGATGAAGTCGCGGGCACCAGCTAGTATAAAATAATAATATATTAAAAAATAAATTGCTTGCAATAATATAAAAGACTTGGACCTGACTTACTGATGATTGACTGACGGACTGACTGACTGACTGAATGACTGACTGACTGACTCGCTAACTGACTGACAGACAACGTAATGGTCAAAGCACACAACACACACAAAACGTGCTACACAAAAACACGCAGTAGAAAATGACAGGCTACACTATTCTAAGTTATGAACAATGAACAGTGAATTTATCTGCATAATGTCACGTAAATTACAACGTAACACGTAATTATTACGTGACAATCAAGTTTGTGGGACATGGGTTGGAGCTTCCTTGTTCGTTATTTGTAATGTTTGAGGAACTTTCAGTAATATTGAAATCTTTTTTTGAAGTTGGTCGAAAGCTGATATTTATATTGACAACTTTTAACCCACGAATAAGAAAGGGTTCTCGATTTGTATACAGTTTTTATGATTATTTTTATCTTGTATATCCACGATAAAAAATAATATCTGGTTGATTTTGTATTATTATTAAAATAAGAATGTATAGCAAAAATAGATTAAATGGAACTTTTGAAACAAGTTAAAATTTTGATAATTCAATTCGAATTGAAGACTGGTTAATCTAAAACTTTTAATTGAATGAATGAATGAGTGAGAACTCTTACCAGTGTACCAAGGAACTTCGAGATACAGATACTAGTTACGGAACATGTACAGTCAGCTGCACAAATATCTAATTATGTATACACTCCCAAGCTTTGACATTGATATTACTCTTAATTTTACAAATAAAAGTGCTCGCAAGTATTTTAAAATTACTATTATCATCTTACTGGTCAGAAAAATAATGTATTTACAATTATTTTTTTTACTATTTATAGGCTTGTGGTTGACCACCATTTCAACTGATAATATAAATGAAAAGCTTGGGAGTGTAAACATCGCATCGGTGCAGCACTGTACAAACGCCTTATCACTGAGCAGCGATCTTTTCCAGGCAACCAGACAAAAAATTACACATTGCAAAGATTTATTCGCTATTCTATTGACAGTTTGCTATTTATACATAATCACAATATGAAAACTATTATGTACCGATGCAAGAGTGCACTGTTGACACAACTTTCGCAAACACTTTCTCATGCGGTTCCATAAGGTGAGCCTTTCTACGTGAAAAACTTCCTGATCAATTACTTAGGAAGTTGTGTTATGTATTCACATTTAATTTTGTGCCTACAAACAAGTAACATAAGTATCAACAAATTATATAAATATATTTAGTAATAAATCCGCTTGATTTCTAAACAAAGGTTTTTAGTTCGAAACGAGCTCGTTTCGAACTTCGGCGAGTCCACACCTCCTGATGATGCCTCGTGTAGAGGCGAAACACGTGTCGTATCTTTGAACTTTGGTTTTCTGTTCGTTGACTCTTTGGTTTATAATATAGTAATATGTACTAAATTTCTAAACTAAAGTTAAGTTAATTAAAACCTTTGTTTAGAAATCAAGCGGATTTATTACTAAATATATTTATATAATTTGTTGATATTTATGGATTTCCGCAAAGTAACGCCTGAATCAATCAATTAACATAAGTAGGTTAGGTACTTAGTGTAGGCACTGCTCACCAAATAATGTATAACAATCCAAATACATTATGTTCTTTAGGAAGGCACTAAAAATGACTACCTTGTGCTTAAAAAAGCATAACTTAAATTACCTAGTATTAAGAAATTGTTAAATGTTGTGTCCCTACAGGGTGTATATTTGAGACATAGGTGTGGTATTGTTAGATTCGTCTCAAAAACCCAAATTATGTCCTTAGATAGAGTTTTTAAAAATAAATGGCGGATTTTTGGAGCTAAATAGTAAGTCGTCAATAATATTTTCGTAACAAATAACTTAATTTTCCAAAAAGTTAAATAACAATATAATGTTTAAATTGTATTTGGAATAATGAATTGGCATTGGAATTTTCACATTCGGGCTTACAGTTTTTATAGAAATAGAAAAAAATTAAATAGAAAAAGAGTTTATTGCTCAATTACTTAAAACTAAGTTATACATAAGGAATGTAACACTAGGTAGCTTAATGAAAATGATCATTTTTAGCTTAATATAATATGAGCCTAATAATCATGATCATCTTTAATGATCTATACATAAGCCTACTGACCAGTGATAAGTAACTACCTGTCTACTATATATCTTGATGTATAGGTATTATCTAAGTACATTATTTGAGCAAAGGGAAAGCACTCGGCATAATACTTACAAACAAATTGCCACAGCTATAAACATTAGCGTGTTGTTTACGGATAAAAATGAAATTGAAAAACTATAATTCACAGCAGTTTTAGGTAGGTAACACTACAGTGTTATTATTTGAATTAAAATAAGATGACAGGAGTTACGCTATTTTTGTTCCATCAAACAGTTTTAGGTAGAGTTATGCTGTTTCTTCCATTTTTTATAACGAAAAATATGTTGGTATTAACAGGTTATGTTATTTTTGATAGAGTCGATTCCTATTTTGATATAGCTATGGCTGATGTGTGGGTTTAGAACTCGTTTTTATTGCATTGATTTAGGATTTTATTACGTCACCACACAAATAAAGCAAAGTTTTGTATTTTTATGCAGTAAAGAACACAGACAAAAAAAACTTAAGATATTTTCGTTTTCCATATACGTTTACTAAGCATACGTTTTCACCACCATTCACCGGTGATTTTGTCACGGGTAATTTTTCATCAGTGACCTTAATATGTGATAATGTTACTAATTCACGCATGATGCGACGTCACGCAATCACTCCCACTCACAGTCAGCACACTACTGACTATATGATAATTGATAATTACGATACGAATGAAATTATGAATGGGGACAAGTATCGTGACATCACAGCGTACAAAATTTCGGTGATTTTGTAACAGACTTGGTAAAACATGACGTGGAAAGTAGCAAGTGTTATGTGATCAAAATACCATGATAAATAACTAAAATGTTAATCGTTATACTTTCCATGCGTACTTAAATATGGAAAGGGTATGGTTTGTGATTTTTACTAATCAAAACAACTCAAATTGAAATTAGTTTTTTCATGAAAAAGTGTAACATTATATAGAAACATTACAATAAAATAATATTGCAAAATATCGTGCGATCATCCATTGGATCAATTTCAAATATGAATGACCGTGACTTTTCATTGTTGTGTATCAAAATGCATGTAAAAGTTGTGCAAGCTTTTGATGAAATAAATATTAAATTTTTCATTTTGTTTTTTCACAATAGAAACATTCGGTTTTTCAAGGTTATTATATTGATAGTTATAAACTTTATATCTTGAAAATACCTCCGTTTTACGCCTAAAATGAATATGAGAAAATCGTGTGCTGCAATTCGTTTTAAGTAATAAAATTATGTATGTTTTATGACCCTACCGCGGACGTATGGAGGCTGGACGAGCTTATGGCAGTTGACATAATTACATAGTCTTGCAATAAAAAAAATATCAAGTCATCATCATGTCACGCCTGCCCATGACCAAAATATTGTTAAACCGGAGTTTTACATAGGCCGGTACAATTCTGCTATAAGCGCTCGTCCACATTCAGTGTCTCGAACGCACAGTAATTTCACTAGTAAGTGCCCTTCAAACCTGAACACAATAACGCTTGCACATTACTGCTTTGCCTCAGAATATCTGACCCTGGTAGCTGATAGTAGAATTTAAAAATTTAAAATGGTCAACTCGGCGCCAAAAATCTCACCAATACCATAAACCCATAAGCTCAATCGGTCACATTCACGGTCGTTTAGAACACTTCGCAACGCCACCATAAGTAGACCTCACGGAGTGACCATTACATTCGAGCTCCATTTTAGACGGGCGGGTCAGTATAATTTTGTTGTTATATCGACCAGTTTATTACGAACTGTATCTCTTTGATGGTAGAGTTTGATTTTCATAGAGTAGGACAGTTCTAATTATACTGGCGTCTGCGTTGGGCAACTAAATGTCGAAAGCTTATGTGTTCGCAAGGCCGACTGGTTGGTAAGGACAAATAGGTACCTATGCTGTCCGTGGTCTATAGATTTATGACAGATAAATGAAGTTGTTGATTAAGGAAACTCGTTTGGAATGGTTTTGAAATTATGTAAAGTATGAATAAGCGTATTTGAAGCAGGTACGAGTGTACGGAAATGACTCTGAAATTATAGATCGGGTACGATTCAAAAATTCTTTAAAATATATTTCATGTATATCATGCAATCTCAAAGTAAAATAAAGCATAACCTCCCTAGGGGAGGTAAAGATGTATGAAACTCCCAAGGGAGTAAAGTGATTTGAATTTGGAACGTCAAATTCGTGTGGAAACTCTTGGCAAACTCTGAATAAAAAGTGCCCATTGTAAAGAGTGGCATTTTGTTAAGAGGTTTGTTCGAAAATGGAACTGTCCCCCATAAGCAGAACTCAAAAGAAAGAAGGCAAGATTTCAAAGAACGTGAAAGAAAAGACGGTGTTTGTTGCTGGAGCACTGGCTTTTTATTGTCTCGCAGAAGGGGTGAAAAGTAGAGTTCTCTCCTTATGTGTCCATTCCTCCGGTCTTTATCTTGAGCAGCTTGAACCCCTCGCTTCACTCAGGACTCTACATAACTGAGTCCCTCTTTAGATGGTAGAGCAATAATTCCAAGACAAGCTGTTTATACTATTCCTCAATTTAGCTTTATTTTACAAATCGACGAAGATAACCTTTATTCTAAAGGTAACTACATATCCGAAACTAATTGATGGTTATCTGAGATATAAGTAATTTTGAATTGTATAGCTATTCAAAAATATTACTTTATTACTATGACTTTATACATAAAAAAGTATATTCTACCACTATATTCAGTACCTACGATATATCGTATATATAGTAGGTACTACATTGAAATAAAATAATTATGTTTGCAAATAACATAAAATGCGTTAATTAGCTAAAAAATTATAATTCCTGGTGTATGTATTTATTTACAAAAAAAAAACATTAATTAAGTATCAGTTATCCTAGTTCTTATAGTACAAGCTCTGTTTAGTTTAGAGCTCGATGACGTTGTGTGAAATCATCATTAACCTACAGCAGTCCACTGCTGGACGTAGGTCTCTCTCAAGGTGCGCCACTCACCTTCGGCTCTTCTCATCCACCTTCTGCCAGCTAAAGCGCGCAGATCATTGCTCCATCTGAAATGTCCAAACAATATTATTAGTCGAGAAGCTGGAGTCTCGCCTTAATGTGGGCTTCGCCTCATTTATGGTGAGAGTGCCGACGGATCGACTCTCAACTTTCATGGACACTGGATTTTGGCCGAAGGGTGTCGTATTCAGGAAGTTCTATGGACGACTGATACGCGACACCGCGCGCACGTCATTGCCCCAGTGTCAGTGACACGCTAATTGATAAGTTTTTATAAATATTTATGTTAGTCTCTAAGGTATATATCATATGGGCCCTAGTTAAAGCAACATTGTACTTTTCTATGTCTGTAATAAAATTATTATATTATTTATTTATAATTTTTTCTCATTAAAATTTATTTTTTACAATAATATTATAAAAAATAATCTAATTAAATAAACAGCAATACTTTTGACGAATATATAATATATATATATAAAAACAAATATTAAATATATATATAAATATTAAATAATACTCATCTCCATCCTAAGGTTGCCTGAAAAAAGAAAACGCTTTTAGCGATAAGGCCGCCCATTGTAACCTCTTTTATTTTTGGTTGTTTAGCATAAGTTTTTGTTTCAATGTGTATGTTTCTCCGGGAGTTATCTATCTATCTAAATATTAAATATATATATATAATTAACATATATATATATACATATATATATATATATATATATATATATATATATATATATTTGTTAATTAATATTATTATCATAATTATTATCACCTAAAGCAATTTTATTTGTTTACAGGTATGTTGTAACGTTTGACCATTGGTGAGTCCTTGACACGAACACCCATTGATGAGTTCGTCCGGAGAATTATAAAGGCACACAGTCCACACATTGCATGAATTGCATCACAGTAACGGACGTTGCGAACGCCCAACGTTGGGAAACTGTGAATTCGTTGCGTTGCGATAATGACAGCGGGTTTGTCTTAGAGGTTTTTTTAAATAATGCCAGCACCCGATGACTCGCGTCGTTGTACATGTGGAGAAAAACATAAATATGATTTACAATCTGTCTATTTAATTACCGCATTGTGATTGTTTTTTCATGCTTCTCGTCAACCCCGCAAAGACCTCTGATATCGTGCTTTTCAAATGCCTCGCCCCGGGACATTCTTTAACCAACCAGTTGTGTGTTAATGTTCTCCGATTATTATTTACTGATAGGTAAACTAGTACCTTAGCAAATGGAGATCACTAACTTCTAACCTGTTTGGGTGAGGGATGACGTGCCCCGTTGGTTTGATTTTTTTTCCATGCTGCAAAAGCAAATGAACCCGCAGGGATGACCGGTCATTCTAAACACATGCTCCCCTCCAACGCGGATCCCTACCTGTCTGTTCAGTAAGAATACCTGAGGCCTACAGCACCAGTGTCGTAGGACAGAATCCCTGATGATTTAGGCCAGTCGGACTCTCCCGACGTTATACCATTAAACCCTCATTCAGAGATGAAGATTTGCTTTGTCAATCAAAACGAAACCTACATTCCAAATGGCGGTCTTATCATCATACAAGTAACGCCATCAAAGATGCCGAGTGATTCCCAAAACATTATATTAAACAAAACAGTGCTTTGTAATAATATTCTTAATTGTGGATGACAAAAGTAAATGATAAGAGATATATACAATCAAAAAAACAATTGCTAATCGATTCCCCGTGCTCTAAAGGATTGGCAGAAAGCTATAGCTCGATGCTCTGGAAATCTGGAACGAAATGACCTAGGGGAAGTAACTACGTGCTAACAAGCCATGCGTGCATTAACCTAGATCATCAGCTTTCTCGTTCAACACCTGTTTCTTAAAGGAATGCAAAAGACAAAACAAGCAGGCAATAATAAATTGGTTAGTATATAATTACGGGCATCAAATATTTTGTAGAAATCTAGAAACTCAGGAATACAAACTCACTGAAATAAAATAAGACAGACGGACGATACGAATCTACTTCTGTTTATCCTAAATTCTAAATTGAATAGTATGCGCGAAGTTAAATTACTCGCTCGCCCCTAATTCTCTAATAAATTACATTACCGAATGAATCAGCATCTCTCGAACTACTGAACACTCGTCGCGACTTTAGATTAGACTATATTTGACTCTATCTTACGTATTACTCTTTTAATCTAATTTTAGTAATTTAATATCAGAAAAATCGAACGCGCACTCCTAAACTTAAACTTTTTAGCCTCGCAATTCTGAATCAAAGACGGGAGATCTTGCGACCCCAACCAAAAATTGTCTACTAACTGATCCCGACTTCCCGTCAACTTTAGTTTTTTTCAGTCCTCTACCCTTCCTGACGGGATACATTTTTTACCAACTCCGGTGTCGTTCTCTACTACTTTACCAATCAGCTCCTTCGAGCTCTTTCTGGGCGTGATTCAATTTCGTTCTCACGACTTACCAAAACTTATGATTTTTTTATATTTTATCCAAATTTATTGCTTGAAATCTTAAGGGCTGATAATAAATATCCTATTTTATTACAAACACCTTTTAACATGAGTGCTAAATTAACATGTCAATGCCCAATTTATTATTCTGAAGTGATTTGGTCGCGAAGTTTATTTACATGAATAGAGCGACCTATTTTAAACCTTAAATTTAATAAGATAGAAATATTATTCTGAATATTAGTTTTCTAGCCAGGTTATAGTTACTTATTAAGTAATATTACAAGTGGGGCCTCTTTCAATAATTTATGAACGTGGGATAAATTTTTAATAATATTATTTTATTTGATTTCTAGATAGAATCGTTACAGTGTTTAGTTATTTATTTTATTTCAAACGAGACAATCGAAATAAAATATTATAGTCGTTCTAAAATAGCCTAGTTGTTCTTGTGCTCTTAATTCTAGACTTAACCTTATTGAATTTATCCATTTTTTTTCTTCTATTCTCGTTGTAATTATTTAGTTTTACTTGATGGAACAATTTATGTACTTTTTATCATCCCATTCTTACAAACTAGGTGACAATCCGCCCTCAACTAGGTGATAAACAATATAATAACATACCAAAAAAAAATATATAGGTATTTAACATTTCGTGCAGTTGTAATGACTCTACCACTCCATTTTTTTTAATTTATACCTACTCAGTCAATTCATATCTTCAAAAATGTACAGAAGTGCGAGCGAGATAGCAACGCGCAGGCTTTTTTTCTTTCCGCAATATAAAAATGAAAGAACAGTTAAAATAAAAGCGATAATATATTAAAATCACAAGACCACACAATGCTTTATGACGCTTTTCCAAATAATGACCTGGTTTACTTTGACTTTCACTGACACACTGGTTTGGACTTTCGCCTTTCTCGAAATTTTTGCATATTTTTTCAGCGCAACTACATCCTATAATACATTTATTATAATGAAAAAATAGAACTCAATAAGTACTAATATCCTTTTTTTGTTTGAGATCAGTATTATTTATTTTATAGTGAAAAATCTAGACACATTGCTGGACGAAATTTTTCTTGTCGTTTTTTCTTGTTATCACATTTTTTACTTACTCTTCTTTAACAGGCACAATACCTTGTAATTAACGTAGACATTGTTAAATTTACTCCAAAAACATTACCCAAAAATGAGTAGCTTTTTAAAAAAATAGCTACTTTCCTCAAAGACAACTCTTTAATTTACTAAAAGGCTACTTTGAATACATTTATAAAAAATATCCAATCGACGGAAGCCTTTATTATCTACTCAGGTTTTCGTTCGATTTTTGTTAATTTAGAAGTCTGTGACAAGATATTCATTATATTCTCGTTTAAAGTTCTAATTTGTTTAACAACTAATGAGCTGACTCTGTCACTTGATTAAAACTGTAATATATTAATAATTACTTAGGGAGTCGAATCTACTGCGTAGATACTTCTTTGTAAAATAAGTTAGTAGGTTAGGCAGGTACTAAGTGTTGTGGGTATTCATGAAGACTAAGAATTTAGGTACTTGTAGTGTAAGCTTGCTGGTCCATAGGAACGTGCACTTTTGTAAACGGATACCAAAATTTTTTTTTTGTTGATTTGTGATAGGTAAATCGCCGAGTATTTTTTAAAACTCGATAAATTTAGGTAACATCCAACAAAAAATAGCAAAAGTTCTAAAAGCACCTAAAGCTTCGATGCCACAGGGCAAGTTTATAAACTACAAGCTAGTGAATTTGCTAGTAGCTTGTAAACACGCCTCGTATTTTTTTATCGGCTTTTTTATAAGCTGCTAGTTAAAAATCCTTCCGGACCGCTAACTCGCTAGCTTTTAATTTTACTGCCTTGTAGCTTGTAAACTAGCCCTGTGTCAACGAGGGTTGAGATAATCCCCTGCGACTCATGTATAATTTTATATTATATTAGTAATAAGTAGTAAAAATAATATTAATAATTCTGATTATACATTTTTGTACCTTTTCATAGAAATCAAAACCAGACCGTAGCAGAGTTGTACACCAATAATGATACCGAGAATGTGCGCTGTACCTTGAAATTTATTCATAACATATCAAAGAGAAGACTCAAAGGGATTTCGTTGGACCCTGTACGGGCTCAGATGTAACGGTGGAAAATATTGACTTGGAATCAAAGGTAGTCGTATTGAAAGAAGGAAAATATTTAAAGGGAATGAGGTTTTAGGTACTTTTGCCCAAGTTGATCAAAGAGCCGTTAATTGCTACAGCCGGTTTTGCGTAAAAGGCAATGTAAACCCGTGTACGCGCGTATGGCTTTTGAAGTCACGCGTGTGGTGTAGCGCCCGTATACGCGCTCAAAAAACGCTATTTGTAACCGCCCTTAATTTCCACCAATTTCACAAAAAGCCACAAAATAAATTAAGAACTCAAATGAACCCTCAAAATTAGAAAACTTTTTGGATAACTGCACTCGATAAAGAAAATCCCTGTTGTTTTAAAGAATTCGACCAAGTTTACTCCATCTTCCCCGAATTCAATTCTCTCGGTTTGAATCGTTAAATTTTAAATCCACACAAAGCCCCATTCAATTTCTTTTCCATCTACATGAAGAGCATAAAAAAACTTATACCTTATGGCCCAGTAGGACTTTTAGACTCTGCGATACGATCTCATTAATATTAAAAATCTCTAAAATGAAAAGCAAGTTTTTTTTTTTTTGAAAAGATAGATTGAAAATATAAATAAATATAAATTAAAACATTCAGATAATTGACTAAAGAGAAATATAAAACTATAGTAAGGTGCAATAAACTTTTTGGGCATAATCTCACCTGCTACGATGAATGACTAGAATCATAGAAAAATACATTAAAAATTGCGGATCGAACTTAGAACAACACTTCTCATTTTTATTTTCGTTGGATAAAAAGTAAAGTCTTCAAGAAATAAGTTAGAATCGTGATGAAAAACATTTTTAAAATAAGTTTTAAGGCAAACCCTTCCATTTAATTGCCATATTATCGAGTTCTGCTTAAAAATAACTAGTTCACCATCTTGGGCAGTCCGCCATATTGGATTTAGAGTGAAATGATTTTAATTTTCGTATTCTTAGCAAACCCTTTCATTTGATACATATAACTAGTCCGCCATCTTGGGTTGTCCGTTATTTTGGATAAATAAACGTCATGGTCAAATCGTTAGGCCTAAAATGCTTTAAGGCTCAAGGGCTCCTTATAACAAGCTTTTATGAAAACATCGGGCAGTTCGTTGACCGCGACCTCTTTGGGCTCTGGATTGATTCCTTTGACTTCTCAGATTGGTTTTCTGTCTGATAATCAGTTTATTCGAAGAGTGGGAGACATTTCATCTCATCTTATTGCTGTACTCTTAATAATATGACAACTTTGGGGACCATCCAATTCTGGGAAAACAGTCATTTTTATGAAACGTTAGCTAGGTTTTGTTTGCTAACAAGTATAGAAATAGTCGAGTGACAGACGAAAAGACAAAGAGACACTTAGGTCACATGTATTCAAAAATAAACTACAAATAAATTATTATATTATTAGGTACTGCTAGAGCACTAAAATCAAATCTAGAAAAAGAAAATCCATTGTTGGTTATCTAAAAGTTCAGTTTTATTGTTTTTTTAAGAAACATTCACACACTCACACCCCTGCACTAGGATTCCCTGTGTCGCAGGTGGCATGGACACATACAACACATCACAACATCCAAGACCCGAGAACAAACATTAGTGTTCGTCACACAATACTCGCCCGGGCCGGGGATCGAACTCGGAACACCGAGCTTCGTATGCAAGGTCACTACCAACTAAGCCGGTGTCGTCAATTTAAATTCTAAGAACTGTCGATTTTATCATAAAAGAGTTATCGTTTGAAAACTTCAAAGCTGTCTTTAAAATCCATTGACAAGACTCATTAAACTGTATTAAAACTGGTGTTATTAATTGTAATTAACTTCCTTTCACACATTTCGTCCTTGCTTATGCCCATACGAACCGTGAAGATAAACGTATCACTTCCGACTCTTGGATACACAGCCCAAATTTAATGAAGCTCTACCATTCCTACTCTATGCAAAATACCTGAGAGATGTAATAAGTATATACCTTTATTTTATGTGTCCTTTTCAGTCTAAACTGCATGTCTCTGCACTCACGCGATTATTCTAAGTAAAGGCATTTATATTGTGGCGATAGATTCTTAAACTGAAAAATCTTCTTCTAGTTTGTGTGATCATTGTGTGAAGTGTCCTTACATTATTCTTATTCTTTCGTGAGCAAGTCATTCAATGGTTTTAAGATAAAAACGGCCTATATATTTATTTTTTTGTATTGCTTATTTTTTATGTGTACAACAAAGAATTATCTATATATCTATCTATCTATACCGATATGTAATTTCGTAGTAAGTACTATGTTATGTCCTATTCTTAAACCATACCCAATTTTACTATTTGATATTCCGCTCAACGGTCGCAGTGTCACTAAAGCCGCAAATCAATCAATACCCAATTTTAACTCAATGAGTTGAAATGGATAAAAATATTTAATTAAAATTATAATAAATATATAAAAAAATACTTTATTGCTTGAAATAAAGCTGAGTTATAAATTATCCCCTAAAATGAAAACAGTCATTCCGATTTCTAAAAATGTACTAGCTGTATTGTATTTGAGCTGCAACTGAACTGTACTGGTCAAATCAGCCTTCACTATTGTTTTAACCGGAAACCAAAATACACTCAAAGATTAGAATGAGCCTTGCTGCAATCAAAATTAGCGTGAAATTCCATCGACACGACTGCATTATCCAAACTGAAAAACGACTCAAGTTGACTCAAGTAAGCCGAAATCAACAAAGTTTTAACTTAATAGAATTGTTATTATGCTATTCTTAGTTAAAATATTTAAGGTAATGTCTAAAAGCGAATGCTTACGAAATTATCACCAAATAGCGACGAAGTCAAAAAATTAACGTATATTTTTAAGTACATATGTATACGAGTAATGGGACGACTAACCTTTACTTAATTTTTGACGTGACTACGTCTAATAAATCGATGAACGCCGGCTGCATGCACGAAAACGTTGACGTCATTGTCCGGTAACGCTGTCATTGTCCCGTTACGCTGGTAGTCACGTTTAACTATCGTCCGTAAACCAACCTTTCAGACAGCCAATTTTTTTAATGGTCCAGTTTTCAAGAAAAAATTAAAAATAATTCAACGTAAATTGTGGTTTACACGGTCAGGTAACTTGTATAAAAGCAAATTAATGGAATTTAATGAGTCAGTTTCACTAATTGCATTCAGGCAGGGAAATTGAAATAGTTGTAAGATTAATCTTAAAGTTTCTAACTAGATTGAGATTCTTAAGAAGCAATCCTCTTCTGTTATAAAGCTCATTGTAAAAAAAATTTGCCTATGAGTTTACTACATTTTATTAAATTAGAACTACCTTTTAATCATTAAAATAAAGTTTTAATGTTTATCTATACTTACTTTAAAGTTTTAAGTTTCAAATATAATTATTAATATTGTCGTTATATATTTAAGATAGCCATTTATCCATATCACAAAAAAATATAATTATATATTACATCAAATCATCAAAATTAATTAATTCAAATTGATGTCATTCATTTTAAATTAAATAAAAATTAAAACCAAAACTAAAAAATATAAATAAAAAATTGTAAATATATTATATTGAATAGTAATTGAATTGAATGTAATAAATCATGTAAAATACTATACTTAAAAGATTTAACTTTATATTCTTAAAAACTATACCTATAAAAAATGTTGGTTCTTTTTTGGTTCTAACATTAATAAGGTCTAGATTTAAGTATCCACCCACAGCTCCAAATAAAGGAATAGAATATTCAATCGAGTCACGATCAAGGTTATAACGCAAATGAGTCAGGATTTTAAAATAAAATATTGTAGATTCGATACCTTAATAAGGCATAATCACGTCGTTATTAAGAATAATCATTAGTAATATATATATAATAATACATAATTGCTTCGTATACTACCTGTTAATAATGCCTCCTCTTAAAAATAGTTATTTGTACACCAAGGGACTGAAGCAACCCATTCTACAATTTACCAGCATGAGAAGTGAAAACTCTTTTTTCAGTCTACTATTAGCGAAAAAAAGCAAGTATTTTTTAATTAGGTACAATATAATATGACTAGAGCTTGCATTTTTCTGTTTCGACCATCGACCAAAATGTAATAGTTAGCTAAATTGTGTAAAACTTTTTTAGCACGGTTTCAATGTATGCACTCCAGTATAATATAATACTTTGATACTTCTATACGTATTGCGTACATCATAAATCATTATGGAGTTTAAAAACAATAAAACCTTTTTATATTTAATTTATAACAAGAATAAAATAAATAATACTTAAATAAATATTTGGGACATTTCACACATGCCATCAAGCCCAAAACCAAGCAGAGCAAAACTAAGTACTATGGGAACCAGATAACTGATACAATACTTATTTATAATTGTTTTTTAAATACTTACATATAATAGGTATCTACATAAAAACACCCCGACTCAGGACAAACACCGATGAACACAGTGACTGTCCTGAAGCGGGAATCGAACCCGCGACACCGGCGTGTCAGTCCAACACACTTGGCACTCAACCATCCGTGTCGTCGAAATAGATTATTATTTTAGTATATAGTAGTAAATCCGCTTAATTTCTAAGGTCTTAATTAACTTAACTCTAGTTTAGAATATTAGTATCTACCAAAGCACCGAAATTTCGGCGCGTTGGTTTAGATCAACTAAAATTCTAAACTAGAGTTAAGTTAATTATTATTTTAATATTTTTGACCGAGATCTCGTTTAAATTATTCATCCTGTCATTTTATTACCTTTACCGGTGACAACATCGTAAAACTGTCAGGGAATCTGCATAATTTCGCAAGATTTAAAATATTTTTAGCCTCGACCGATGGGTCAAAACCAAATTAAATTTATTTTCATATAAATATGTATACATAAAAAAAGAGTCCTGACTGACCGACTGATGACAAGCACAAGCCACCATTGGACGTAGAAGGTATATTCCTCAAGAAGTGGAGGCGCATACTATAATCAAAGTTTTAATAAAACATACAAGTGACTTCAATTGGATTGTTGTAGTGACAGTAAACACCACTAAAATGTACTAGGTTCTAACTAGTTAGTTTTCTAACAATAAAATATTTATTTCTTTCTAAAAAGTCATAATACGCAATTTCGTTTAAATGACGAAATATTTTTTTCAGTTAAACTATTATTGTATAACTAAGTTTTGCGATAACAACAGAATAAATAAACTACCGAATTGAAAACCTCCTCCTATTTTGACGACAGGCTAAGCACAGGCCAAACACTACATACAGTATTCTTCACAGTGCTCTGTGGTTTACTCTCATTAAGAAAATCAAAAATCAAACTCAATTATTACTGTAATAATCACCTGAAGCTAGCTGAAGTAGCGAATCCCTCGTCTCTACTTACAAGTGTTAAGCTTAGTTAGAACGAGGTACTCAAAGATTCTTCTAATTCGGGTCTTTCCAATGAATATTACAAAGTACATATGTATACATACAATAGTCAAAATAGTTTTTCACCTTTAATATAATTTAATTTAGGTATACATTTAGTCTGTTCATTTTATACTTAAAATTGTTACCTGTCTTTGTACGTACTATAAGACCTACAAGAATTAAATGTTTTTATCTTTTATCTTTATCTTATCTTTAAACACTGGACGTAGAGACCTAAAATTTTGAGTGTATGTTTTGATTAATTTTGTCAAGAAATGTAGGCGTATA
Source organism: Lobophora halterata (assembly GCA_932526365.1). Taxonomy (NCBI): domain Eukaryota; kingdom Metazoa; phylum Arthropoda; class Insecta; order Lepidoptera; family Geometridae; genus Lobophora; species Lobophora halterata. The sequence goes on along the minus strand of OW052012.1, from coordinate 10,115,586 downwards.
CCTAAAATAAATTTGGTTAGTTCACAACGCAAACGAAGTTGCTGGTGTCGATTAGTCTTGCCTTCATTGATCAGTTTTAGAACAAACTCGAATACGGAAATGATATTTATGAATATTACTAGCTGTTACACGCGACTTTACGATGGAGTTTTGTTATAATCAAAAAACCTAGTAATTTTAACTTTTCAACCGACTTCAAAAAAAGAGGAGGTTGTCAATTCGATTGAATGTTTTTTTTGTCACTTCAGAAGTTTGTTGTTCATAAATGGTCCCATACTAAATTCATCAAAATCGGTTCAGTAGTTCAGTTTTTATATCAAATAACTGAAAAATATATGTTATCGATTTGCTTCCCTGTAACTTTTCATTGGTGATTACAGTCACTAAATCAGTCCAATTAAAGTCAACCGACTTGTTTTTGTAAAAACTCAATTATAATATTTCTCTAGCCCTATTATTTCTCTTTTTAAAAATTTGCATCGGACCGATAGGTAATAGAAGCTGGCTAAATTAGCCAACATTGACGCGTTTTCAATGTACTAATACGGTATGATTCTATAATAAAATACTTCCATGCGAAAAAGCATTCTACTCCTTCCTAATTTTTACATTTTAAAATAAAAATAACGGATTTTTGGAGCTAAATGGTAAGTCATTAATATTTTTTGTTGACCAAACCCATCGAGTAAGATATCAAAATTAAGGTACCTACTTACAAAAATACATAATTTATATGTTTAAATTTAATTTGGAAAAATGAATTGATAATGAATGTAGATATAATTATTTCGCAGTCGGGTTTTCAGTTTTTTTAAACTTTAAGCTTGTTGTAATTATTAAGATCAAATTGGCGTATGCTGAGTCTGTAAGTCAATTAATCTGATAATCGTTCAATCGGCCAGTCAGACAAAAATGTGTTTTTACAGTTATAGATACATCAAGAAGCCTTGTTAATGTTATATCATTAAATAATGGAAAGCTGGTTATAATACTAAATGTGGCGCCAAATGACTAATTAGAAGTGTTTGTTTAGCGCCCCAGACGATATTTGCATGTAAATTAGTCTGTCGATTTTTAATACATAGTGTTGATAGTTTTATAACGCTTTGTTGCAATGACATATACATGTGTTTGATAAACTAAAAATATATTATATTAGCTATCTGGTTTCCATAGTACAAGCTCTGTTTGGGATTTTATCTTCGAGAATCTAGCAAAAGGAGACGTCAAACATCAGAATCTGCAAACAAAAATTTCTTCCATTTTTCCGGGGGACGAGGTAAACACGCATTGCACACGCGTCTAACAAAATCGTATTCATATACACACACAATAATAATCTCGCACACCATCTTAAAATATGCACACAGTTATCAAATACACGTATAGTTTTATTTAACCTGAATGGCCAAGAAGGTTATATGGCCAACAGAGGGGTACGCCTTGAATGATGGGCTGGATAGCGTTGTGTCAAAAAAAATAAACATTTTAATTTTGAAGGTGTAACTAGAAATACTCTGTAGGTATATTATTTTAGGGGTAGCAATATTAAATTTATCACGAAGTTAATTAATTTTTTTGATGGTAATGCTCAAGTGTAAACAGAATGCAATACCAGTGCTCGACGTGGAGTGGAAGTTGAATTTCGAGCACTGTGATTGGCCAGTTCATAGTCCGCTCCTCTCCAATCCGCCCTGCTCCGCGTTAATGTAAATGTACCCTTAACCCTTTGGCCTCTGAATCCTCTATATTAGAGGCGTCAAACAGGAATTCTCACTGTTCTAAAGCCTTCATGCTGAACCCGTAACCTACATTGCAATGAACCCAGCGAAGCCACAGAACCTACCAACATCAGCCTGTAATCCCAGCATTACGGATACCGTATAAAATGCCCGCATTACGGACCGGTTTACCGGGTTACCGGGATACGATCCCGCTAACATTACCGTTGGGATGGACCGGTTAAGGCTAGTTGGACTAGTTCAGTGTTTCGGCGTCCTGTTTGAGATGGGAGCTTATAGGATTTAGGTATCGATGGGGACTAAATTACCGCTACATAAGTACGTAATTTCACATTATAATAAAGTATTATGCCAAATAGAGGTACCTCTATTCTTGGCATAATACTTTGTTACGTGACGACGACTATAATATAAGTGTTGGTTGTGTGTGGACGTGAACGGCCATATCTGGAAGAAAAGGCAGAACGAAATATGATCTGAAGAGTTCCGAGACCGATTTCAATTGAAACAAGAAATAAATACTTATTTTAGTACTTTTTTATTTTTAAATGAAAAAAATAACCGCAATAATATAAATCAATAAATAAGAAATCAACTAAGTGTCCGAAAAAAATAAAGTAATTTTTTTACAACTTTTATTACATTTAAATGGCAAAAAAACTATTCTTCTTTTATTATTGCGGTATTATAAAGTAGCAGTTGAAAAAGTCGGAATGTGTTGAAATCTAATGATTATAAACGCATATTAATTATAAATTAAATTTATATATATCCTAAAGTTGAAGCTTTAAAACATTAGACAAGAATAATCCTGTGCCAAATTAATTTAAATATTTACTGTAAATTAGGAATAATGATTGCTTTAGTACCAATGTAAGCATAATATATAATATTTATTAATATAAAATTGGTTTTAGGTACTCTATCTAAAACATAGAGTCACCTACCAAATAAATTAAACAGATATTATCAAAATGAGGACATGTTGATATATTTAAGTTCTGTTTTGTATAAGCAAACAGTCTTGAAGTTACAATAAATCTCAAGACACCTCCCTACTTATGTGCTAATCTGTGGGCAGTCGGCCAACTGGTTTGGCAACTAGTCCGGTCTCCAAGTGACATTTACCAGTAGCTTGCGTCAGTCAGTAGCTAATGTAGGGTTTGACTCTGTTCCTTGAGATAATGCAATAACAGACACCGAGTTTCCTTTTACTAATTTTAGGAAAGGGAACACACATTCTTCCAACCTACCAGGTATTTATGTAATAAAAAATAATATGCATGCTTAGTGCGCAACCTTGTAATTAAAAATCTCCCGTGGTCCTACCAGACTGAGCAAGGACCACGGGCAAAAAAAGAATACCCGTGGTACCACCAGTAGGACCATTCGGTAGTACCACGGGTAAGTACCGAACATCTATTGAGAAGTTTTTTGTAAGTACGTTGAGGTTTGCCTGAATGTGGTTTCAGATTAGCGCATCCTCTAACTTTCAGTCAATTTATGGGAGTAATATTGTGAAAATAGGACGAAAGTGTGTAACAAAAGTTTGGCCGTCAGATGGTACCAACCTCTGTAAATTAAAGTAAACTCATTCGAAATTTAAATGCTTCTGATAACCAAGGTGAGATCTATGTCAAATGTTACTTCAAATCTGACTACTGTAAATCTTCAATGACACACGGTTTATTTTACACGCTACAAGCCAGCGAGTTCGCTTGTAGCGTGTAAACTCGCCCAATGAAATCGGCGTCTAAATTGTATTCAAGTTGTTAATATAACCTATCGATATAACCTATCGAATAGGGTATCAAAATGAAGGTATTTAAAAGGAGATTACAAATATATACATAAGTTATATGTTTACATCTCATTTGGGATGAGGAAATGACAATGAATGTATAATTATTTCACAGTCGGGCTTTTTTTTTTTTATTATTGATTTGCGGCTTTAGTGACACTGCGACCGTTGTCGGTCTATTGTGTTCGCCACTTGGATCTATGCGGTTAAAGTTCCTCACTAAACCCTGCCGCTATGATGAACTGCAGGAGTTTTTTGTGAGGAAGCTTAACTAATTCATCAGGGCTTAATATATGTTTTCCCAGATAAATACTGCGCTTATGCATTAGCGGTCCACATTCCTTCAGAAAATGAAGGGGCGTTTCATCTGCCTCATTGCATTTCTTGCAGGAGCGCGTTTCGCTTAGCCTTAAGTTGAACATGTGCTTATTCAGGCAACAGTGTCCTGTTAAGGCTCTTACAATTATGCGCAAGTTCTTCCTATTTAAAGCCAATACCTGATTAGTGCTTGGCTTTTCGTAAGCTTTGATTAAGGCCTTAGAGTGAGTCATGCCCGGTGCATTCGTCCAAAGCTTAATTGCACTCTGAAAGCATGCATTCATAAGAGCTCCTTGTGCGAGGCTTTTCGATATCCCACAGAATGGTTCAGGCCCATGCTGTGAGCCGCTAGCCCCCACTTTCGCCAGCTCATCAGCAATCTCGTTGCCAATGATCCCAGCATGACCAGGTACCCATCTCAAAACCACTTTGTTCATGGATCCTAAGTGGTTAAGTTTTTCCACGCAGTCTTCAACTAGTTTCGACGTAATAATGTTCGAATCCAGCGCCAGGAGAGCTGCTTGGCTATCTGAGTTAATATAAATGGTATGATGGTTGTAGTGCTTTCGCAGATTAGTATGCACACAGTCTATAATTGCATAAACCTCTGCTTGGAAAATAGAGGCGTAATGTCCTAGATATACACTGTTGTTAAATTTAGGCCGCTCTCCATATATACCACAGCCTACATCATCTCCCATTTTAGATCCGTCGGTATACCAAACCAGGCAACCGCTTTCATACGAGAGCTTGTCTTTTGACCAGTCTTCTCGTAAGGGTATTTCCACGATGTAATTTTTCTCAAATACATGTCGCGGAACCATTGCATCTGAATTCATGCAAAGTAAAGGCATTTTTAAAGTCACGTCTTGAAAAGTCTTTAACTTTTTGGAAAGCCATTTCACCCTGCCCTGTATGTGCGCTCTATACATGCTAGCTTTCGCCTCTTTATTTATAAATAAATGCAGAGGCGGTAATCCTAGCAGTGCATTGAGCGCCATTCCTGGACAGGTAGACATAGCTCCAGATGCCATAATGCAGGCCGTTCTTTGTAAACTGTCAAGCCTGAGTATAACAGTCGACTGGGACGCTTTCTCGTGCCATACCACCGATGCGTACGTTATAATCGGCCGCACAATAGCAGTATATAGCCACAATGAGATTCTAGGATTTGGACCCCAGTTCCTTCCCATTAGTCGACCGCTAGCTCCTAGAGCCATTTTGGCTTTCTTAATTATGTTAGCCAAATGCGTGTTCCACGTCAGTTTTTGGTCGATTGTAACGCCCAAATATTTTACTTCGGTGGAAAAGTCAATCCTTGTACCATTTAACTTGGGCTTTATGAGTTTATCTAGCTGTCGTCTCTTGGTAAAGGGTACAATGACCGTTTTGTCCGCGTTTACTGATAGCTCGCTTTTGAGACACCATTCGCTAACAGTGTCAAGTCCTCTTTGCATAATGCTAGAGATAGTAGATTGACAGAAACCTCTGACGATAATTACAAGATCATCCGCGTATCCTTGTGCATCTATATGAAGTTCTGCCAATCTATGTAACAGCTCGTCCACTGCAAGTGTCCACAAAAGTGGGGATAGGACGCCACCTTGTGGACAACCTCGATCAGTGGCCATTACGATCGCTGTGCTATGAAGGGCTAGTTTTACTGCTCTGTGAGTGAGCATTGCCTCAACCCATCTGATGGTAGTTGGGTCGACATTTTTGTTTGTTAGCCCATTCACCAACAGTTTGGTAGATGAGTTGTCAAAAGCTCCTTCAATATCAAGGAATGCGCATAGCGCAATTTCCTTATCCTCCATAGCTTTCTCTACTCGGTCAATAAGACTGGTAAGGGCGCTTTCTGTTGACCTGCCCTTTCGGTAGGCGTGCTGACTATGGTGGATGGGAGATGCAGCAAGAGCAACATCTCTGATATACCTATCTAACACCTTTTCCATTGTTTTCAGTAAAAATGAAGAGAGGCTTATCGGTCTAAAGGATTTTGGCTGGCTGTAATCCTTTTTTCCCGTTTTAGGTATAAAAGTGACCCTGACTGTGGTCCATCCATCTGGTACATAGCCCCAGGCGTAGCTCGCTCTGAAGATTTTGATCAGATAAGGCGTGAGGATATTCACTCCCTGTTGTAACAAAACTGGGAGTATTCCATCCTCCCCACATGCTTTGTGTGGTTTGAAAGAGCTAACGGCCCACTTTACCTTATTTGGTCTGATGATTCTAGCAGCTCTGCTCCAGTCCTCATTACGAGGCCTATATCGGCAGTCTGCCCGCAACTGTAACAAAGAATCTCTATTCATTGACCCAGGGAAGTGGGTCGTGGCCAGCAGCTCTAAAGTCTCCTTTTCATTAGTCGTGAAAGAGCCATCTCCTTTTTTAAGGAATCCTATTTGGTTAGTCTTAGCTTTTGAGAGCAATTTATGGAGCCTTGCTGCTTGTGGGAGGCTTTTGATCTCCTCACAGAGTCTTCTCCATGATGCCCTTTTTGCTTTCCTAATCCCTTTGCTGTATTTTGTTAAGGCTGTTGAGTATTCTTCCCATTTGCGGGTACTTTTAGCCTTGTTGAATAAAGACCTAGTTTTCCTTCTAAGTTTTTCAAGCTTAGCGTTCCACCATGGTACTTTTCTGGTTGATGTCCTAATTTTTAATGGACAGCTCTCCTCAAAGGCCTTACGAATGCCTCCTGTAAGAGCTGTTACCGCTATCTCAAGACTATCAACTGATTTGATGTGTTTAGGCACTACCTCTAGATTTTGCCTTAGCCTATCCCTATATTCTTCCCAGGCAGTTAATCTAGGGTCTCTGTAAGTTGAGATTTGTGTGCTTATCGCGGCCCTTATCTCAAAAGTTATGTGTCTGTGATCTGACATTGAATTTTCGCTACTAACTCGCCAGTCCGTTATGTGCCTAGCTAAATTGTTAGTAGCAAATGTAATATCTAAGACTTCCTGCCTAGCCCGTGTAACGAAGGTCGGTTCACGTCCTATGTTCAGCGTGGTAAGGTGATTTGTGAGAAGGAAGTCAAAGAGTAACTCACCCCTCTTGTTGACATCAGTGCTGCCCCACGAGGTGTGATGTGCGTTGGCGTCGCATCCAATCAGAAGCTCGGCGTTGTGGCGAGTCGCGTATTCTACTACCTTCACCAAGTCTTCCGTAGGGTTGTCCGTCTCTCCAGGTAGATAAGCAGAGCACACAATTACTCTTCTTCCATTCCACCCTTTGAGGTTGACAAAAGCTGCCACTACATCGTCGTCTGTTACTTCTGAAATTGGCAAGAATTCTACAGAATTATTAAAAATTATACATGCCCTGGGCCTGGTGCCCGAGTGGTTTACAAGTATCTTACCAGCGGCATCAAGACCCAGAACCTTCAAGTTGGCTACCCAAGGTTCTTGGATGAGGGCGAGACTTGCTTTGCCTTCAACAAGACAACACTCCATTACTGCAGACGCCGCAGCAGCATGGTGGAGGTTGGCCTGGAGGAATCTCGCCGTTCCCGCCTGGGTAGCCTCTCCTAGTTTCCCTTAGGTGCATGCTTAGACCGTACCAGTTTAGGGCGCGCACGCCCCCTGGTTACGGTCTGCCACGCATCGCCAGCTCCTCGGGAAACTGGAGGGTTTTCGGCAGCACGTCCTTGGCTTCGTGGCAATGGTTTCTTTGCCCACTTGGTAGCGGCATGCCGCGACCCAGGCCCAGGTCTCATGTGGGATTGCCACGAAGCTCCTCTTCCATCAGATGTGGACGGCTGCGGGTCTGACGTCTCTTCACTCCGAGGCATTGGTCCGGGTATTGTCTTAGGCACGGCAAGCCGCAACCCAGATGTACCCATTCCTTGCCTTCCAGAGCCTACTCTCCCATCAGACGTTGACGGTTGTGGTTCCGCTCGCTCCTTGTCTCTTTGTGGCACTGGTACTCGTGGCGCTTCGGGCACGACTGGCCGAGAACCTAGCGCTACTTTCCCCTGCCTCGCTGAGTTCATCCCAGAGGACGTTGGAGGTTGCGGTTCCGTGCGCTCACTGGTTCTTTGAAGCAGTGGTACCGATGATGTTTCGGGCACGGCAGGCCGCGACCCTGGCACCACCTTCCCTTGCCTCTCCGAACTCATCCCAGCGGACTTGGAGGTCTGTTGGACCTCTGCCGCTATCGGAGCGGTGGATGAGGGGTTAACATCCGAGACACCCTTAATTTTAAAATATACTTTTTTACAATTAAGGATGACCTCGAAGTTCGATGCTCGGAGTGTTTCGACAGAGGCCTCGTCGAGGTAGTACGACACAACGTGTCCATCTCCCTCTGGCCTCGAGTGCGCGACCCTCCAGAGCCCCGTGTTGAGCCCCCTGTTCTGTATCCACAGCATTCGGGTCGCTTCTTCTAGAGACTCGAACCCGATGCTGGGGATAAGGACTGTTCCAACTATAGGTTTCGGCAGCTCGCTTTCAGGAACAACCGAGAGCGATGCGCCTGGCCATGGTTTGAACTTTGGAACTTCGTCCATTAGCCATTGTTGGCTAGCCCGGTTCTCACAATTGATAATTATGAGCCCTGGCCTATGAACGAAGCCTGTGAACCTTGGACCCATTCCTCCGGCGTTAATTTTCAGCATCGCCACGGTCAGGGCCCGATGCACCAGCTTCATCTGGTCTTCGCTCATGGGTTTTCGATCCTTGATCCCCACTCGCGATGCCTCCACGACCTGACTGAAGCTGGGTTGTTCAACAGGTGCTTCGTACCTTGGTGTTTTCCTAGGATGGTCTCTGGGCGACTCTTCCTCTGATCTAGCTCTTTTGTTAGGCTTTGGATCAGGAGGAACATCCGTGATTGGGATCGGAATTTCATCCCAAGGCTTTAGCGCCATTGCTCTTGCCTCCTTAGAGTCAACATTGGCCGCCAGTAGCCTGCGGAATCTTTTCCGAGCAGCTCCGTTTAGTTTGATGGGCCTTGCTCGGGGCTTTTTCGGCTTTGCGGCGTCAGAGGCATTGCTGCCTTCTGCCACAGGCCTGTCAGCTCCCTCATTGGGCCCAGACAAAATGGGAGTTGGAGAGGCCAGTAAGACCTCTTCCATCCTCTCAATGGTCTCCCCCAGAAGGGGGGAGAAAGGTTCTCCAATTGGAGAAGAAGAAAGATTATCTGATTCTATATTTTTATTTTTATTTTCCATATTTAATCCCACGAGTAGCTAGGGAACTATATATACTCAAACTACAGAGCCCCGCTTGTAGCCGAGTGGGCAAAATACTGCTCGATTCGCCCCGGTTTCGAGCAGCCACCGCTTACGACTGAGCACCCCCTCAGCCACGCATCCCTCGGCACGGTTCGGATGACACCTTGGATTGGGGTTAAAATACATAGACATACATATATACTACGATATTTAACATACACAAATACTTTCGTTATTTAAATACATGAACATGCATACACATAATAGCCCCATAATGACTTTAGGATTAAAAATAAAATAGACTTACATCATGTACATAGATTTAATAAGTGAAAATAGTACCATTCCTACCCACCGCCGCGGGGCGGCGCCTGGCGATTTCAGTTGCGTCTATTTCCAAGTGAGGGAACTAGACCAATAACAGGGCGGCAACCGCGTGAAGGTTTACCACCAGACTTGCATAGGGGGGCGGCTTCGCAACATACCCCCCGATACCTCACCTCCCTACTCATATCCGGATGAGTAGAGGGGGCCTGCATTTGTTAATGAAGATGAATTTACTTTAAGGTTAAATACTACATGATGAAAATGGCAAACAATGAAAAGCAAGCAAAAGAAAGACTAAAGCAAACACAAGCCCCGCCCCCGTCGGGCTTACAGTATTTTATACTTTAAGGTTGTTAATTTGTCAATGATAATACCTAGCTCATTATATGACAGTCATTACACCATTCCCACATCATACCACCTCGACAATCAATCCGGACAGTAAGTTACGTAATGGTGGTAGGTAATGGTAGTGCGAGTGCGTACCACTTTTACTTTTGCAATGAACTACAGGTTGGATAACTGTACTATTTGTTAGACGAGTACGGTTGTGAAAAGACCTGTTTTTCTAATACTGAAGGTATTCGATTCTGATTTAAGTGGAAAATAGAATATGAATTTTATTTAGAAGATTATTAAAAAACATGTTGATACGTTTTCTAAAAAGAAGCTAGCTAAGTTTACAAAAACATAAATTTGATTTAAGAAAGAATTTAAGAAAAAAGATATTTATGATATAAGATCATCATATTGGATTTTTTTTAAGTACCTACTTAATTTAGTTTGACTAAAGTCGACCAATAAGAATATTTTATTCCTTATTTATCAAAATTGTTTCAGTAACATTGATAATTCGTGATGGTTGCTTCCTATAAAATGGATTTTTGCTGTTTAATGAATCCTAACTTATGTCACACCCAGAGGAATCCAATACGAACACCAACATTGTCAAAGCCCTGCAGATTAAATTTTCAAGGCGTTAAATTCTCTTCTTTATTCCTTCTTCGCAGTCGGTTCAAAACCTGATTTAGTTAAAGTAATTTCTTAGTACGATCTCTGTAACGTGTTATCATACAATTACAGTTATGATGACTTCACAAAAACATTGTGGGAATTTATAGCATCATGATATCGAAACGAGTTCAGATGTTTTTCTCAGGGAAGTTTAAATGTAGAGCTACGCTTTTTATGAACATCAAAGAAAGTTAGATCTTTTCAACCGACTTCAAAAAAGGAGGATGTTATCAATTCGGTTTAATGTTGTTTTTTAATGTAAGTTACCTCAGAACTTTGTTGTTTATAAACCGATTTTAGATTTGAGAGGGTATAATTTCAGATTTGTTCCCATATAATACAAAATTCATCAAAATTTGTAGTAGTAGTTAAGTTTTTAAATCAAAATAACTGAAAAAAATATGGCGTTGAAGCGTATTTTGCTTCCCTGTGACTTGTAAGTGGTGCCTACGGTCACTTGAACCGTCCGATTGAAGTCGGTTGTTGGATATTTTTGTAAAACTTTGTTGCAGAGGTTATTATAGAACCATATAACGAATGTTTTTTTTTATTGTAAAATCAAAGTCAAATTTAAACTTTTTATTCAAAAAGTGGTTACAAACATAGGTCATGGTTGAAGTTAATGAAAATTATGTAGGTACTTGTCTATTCTACGTTATATCAGAACATATTTCATTTACAATGTATCGAATAGGTAAACATCCTAACTCATAATAGCCAAGCAAAAGCTGATAGAAAGTAAAGCTAAAACGTCTATTTTGGAAAGAAAAACCGAATCTCTGGCACTGCTAATAACTTGAGCTAAACGACCTTTTTCGAGTAATGGAATTGTATCTGTGGGTTTGGGGAATCCAGAGAGCTTTCAGAGACATCTGCATCATAAACAATGGGGAATAGCTCCCTTGGGAGAGCGATAGAGTAAATGGCTAGATTGACTTGATAAGGTGAAGAAATTGTGGTAAAATCATAATTTGATAAATAAAGTGACTGCCATTTTCAACTGAGTTCAAAAAAGTTTTTTTTGAATGTTTTTTTAATGTTTGTTACCTCAGATTTTTATTGTTTATAAACCGATTTGAAAAAATATTTTTTGTTTGATAGAACTTACTTTCAGTTAGTTCCCATAGACATTTCATCAAGATCGATTCTTTATTGTTCACAAAAACTCGATATAGTATAACATATAATAGAAAAGACACGTACAAAGGCGAGCTTAACCCTAACAAGAGTTTTCTTCTAGCAAACCTTTGTCGCTAGACAGTGGGTATGGTAAATGTGACAGCTTATTTTCATATTATTATCATAGCCACTCATCACTCGATAGCACTTTAGAATATTTGCCAATTCACAAAAGAAGAAAAAAATCTGAAAAGCGATACAAATCTAATAACGTTTTCATTCAAGTCGCGTTTTCATTCAGCACACGCTGGGAAAAGTGAAGAAAAAAGAAAATGGGCCAGATGGAAATAAATGTGTATTCTCTTGCACACAGTCAACTTAACTTAATGGGCCCACTCGATAGCCTAGCTTGGTGCAAGTCATAAGAAATGAAAGAAAAGTAGTATGATTTTTTATAATTTTATAAATAAATATTTTAAATGAATGAATGAATCTTCTTATCGTGGTGAAAGGATGTCTAGTGCGCCTCGAAGAGGCTCCTTTCGTGCACTAAATACAAATTTCGTGCAATGAATGAATAAAAAGTTTATTGCTAAGATATTATATTTACATTATTAATATTCTTTGCACTAGTTTTAGTTTTAGTTGAAGACACGAGGGAGTTGTTTTAAACTGCTATTGTAACGTAAACGTTCAAGTCATAAATAGTTATTGTACACCAAGGGCCTGAAAGAAGCCATTTTATACAAGACTTTTGAAGATAATATTTAAATCGAGGATAAAAATGGACTTCAGGAAGGAGGTATACACATATAATTTATATAACACCGAAGTTCAAAATTTAAAAAAGTTCTCAACTTTCTGCATGGTAACCATAATTTGAAACTCTAATAATTGAAAGTAGCTGATACATTTGCACAGATTTTTGATACATTTGCACAAATTTCTTCACATTAGCCAAGCTCATATTCGTCTCACACTTTGCACCAAACTCTATAAAGGCGTGCGTGTTGGAATTCTGCGCTCTACTTAGTGCAATTGTAGTAATTGACAATTTCTAAACAAACATTTTAGCTGCTACAAAAACAGGACATAAAATTAAATAGGTTCTTATCCGCATCTGTTGATTATAAAAATACTTCTATGTATAATAAAATAGGAAGATAAACTAATTGCTAGTATTTTATTAAAATTTCTCTACTAAGCCATACTTATAAGATCTATGTGTTTAAAATAGCTGTTGTATTTCCAAAATGAGGACGTGGTGGCTGAGTGGATGAGGCCCTTGCCTTGCGATTCGATGGTCGCAGGTTCAAATCTCGGTGGCAGTCATGCGTAAATGAGTGTTTTCGGTCGAAAAAATCTATGTACGCATGCCACGTTCTCACAACGGTGAAGGAAAACATCGTGAGGAAACCGGCATGTCATAGAACCTAAAAAGTTCGAAAACATGTGTGGAGTGCACGAAAGGAGCCTAGAAATTCTTTCACCAAACATGGAACTAGAAACACGATAAGAAGAAGATTTCCAAAATTTGGCTTGTGATGTATACATTTTTGGTTTGCAGTGCCTACACTTAGTGTGATACCTGTGTTGTAGGCACTGCTTGACCTTCGGGAATGTTGCCATTATGCAAATAAAGCTACACATAAAAAAATTGGTTGTCTGTAAAGTTGGTTTACGGACGATAGTTTAAGTTACTACCAGCGTAACGGGACTATACGCGTTACCGGACAATGAGCGTTACCGGAGAATGCACGTTACCGGACAATGACGTCAACGTTTTCGTGCATGCAGCCGGCACGGCGACGTCCATTGATTTATTAGACGTAGTCACGTCAAAAATAAAATAAAAAGCTACTCATAAAGTTACACATAAATCGTACAAAAATTATGCTATTCATGGGTGGAAGTCGAGATCTTGACCAAGATACTGCACTACTTAGCTAAGGTCACTAGACATAGCTCATTATGTCGAGTAACTTGAGATTGTCAATCTTCGATAATGTAGCCAAAGGAGTTTTTTTTTAGTTTCGAAGAATTTAACTTAAGTTCTTCTGTTTTGGCTCCACATCGCAAGGTATATTAGCCAGTGTCAAGTAATTGGAGAGATCATTTTTTCAAACAGTCAAGAGTCGCTAGTGAAGTCATGCCCCTGTAAAGTAGTGGTGGTTGCGACTTTACTTGAGGCTTCTATGGAGTTTTGGAGGCAACACGAAGAGTCACGTTTTACAGCATTACACTATTCACCAACACTCATACACGTTCACGAGCACTTATTGGATAAAAACCGACCGTTTTTACAATTGAACACTCAAAGTAATACAAGTTATGTTCGCATATGCGACATTTTATAATCAACCCACCAAAACTCCCAAAGGACATATTATGCAAGGCGTACCCCTCTGTTGACCACATAAACTTCTTGGCCATTCACGTTAATTAAAACTATACGCTGTATTTGATAACTGTGTGCATATTTTAAGTTGGTGTGCGAGATTATTATAGTGTGCGTTTACATGAATAAGATTTTGTTAGGCGCGTGTGCAATGCGTGTTTACCTCGTCCCCCGTAAAAAAATGGCAGAAATTTATGTTTGCAGATTATGACATATAACGTCTCTTTTAGCTAAATTCTGGAAGTTGTCAATATATAAAAGTAGTTTTCTAATTTTGAAGGTAACAATGAGGTATCTCAATGTTTCACACTTATTTTATTCACTTGAACTCGACATTTTGATAAAATAAATCAACAAATAATTTAAGTCTCTACGTTAAGTGGTTAGGCCTGTACGTTATCTGTCAGTCAGTCAGTCAGTCAGAACCATGATAAATTTAGCTTCGAAATAATACCTGAAAAAAAACCAAAATATTTTTTAAAACAAAAGCCCAGGTACACAATGAAGTAAATTGAGCACAGTGCTATCGTTATATGTTCAGTTGATTTAATTAATACCATTTTATCATTTGAACAATGCAGTAAAGGAATATTATTTATACACAGGAATCAATTTGGCTGAAATATAGAAGCTGAAAAAGGTGTTGGGTACACCCCAACTCCTTTTTCAGCTCCTACACAACCCATATTCAGCAAACGACTTAGGCAAAAAGACTGACGAATAATTTGGTTCCATAATAACACCATATTTTATATGGTACAGTCAGCATCAAAAGTCGAACACCACATTCAGATGTTCAAAATCACTTTACGCCATTTATTATTCTAAATCGCTCAATATGAAAAGCGTAAGTAGTATTTAATGATCATCATTTAAGTTCAAAATTAACTGTACTCCATATTCTCAAAATAAAATAATGGTGTATAGCGATTTTGAAAATCTGAATGTTGTCATCGACTTTTGATGCTGACCGTACCTACTCTCAGAGAGGGGATGGCGTGAGGCTTAATTCAAAATCTTCTAGATATAAGCTGAGTGACGGTGGGACATATAAGTATTAAAGTATAGAATCACAATGTAGTACATTGAAAATGCGCCACGAAAACGGGGGCCAAATTGGCTAACTTCTAGTACATTTTGGTCTGATGCTAATTTTTGGAACAGAAAAGGAACAGCGCTTCTATAATATTATAGTTAAGAATTACTAGCTTTTTTCATCGTTAATCAAAATCCATCGTTAAAAGTAACAAAAAATATTTGAAAATAGAGTTATTTCATTTTTATTCACGAGGCGTCTGAAATTTTTTGGTCCCGTCTTGCGACTCCATCTTGATTTGATACTGTCTATCTTTTTGTTATATAGGAACACCATTATTCATCTATGCGGTAGGATATTATTTACTTTTGCGTCCACACGCGATCGAAACGAGCGTGCACATGCAAAACTCTATGACATTTTTTTTACCTTTTTTTTTGTCCTATTTGTGATACTGTGACTTTTTGCTTTCCAAGAAATTAACAAACCCAGAGCCCATTAGTGAACTATAAAGTTTCAGTCTGATACAACCCTGAAATAGAGCCATTAGGTCACTCCGTTAATATTTTATTCGAAGCAGGCCAGCTAATTTCGAATTACCTACACTGCAGTGCCTTTGGCCAAACGTGTCGTCAACTAGGGAAGGGGTGGTGTCGATGACTTATTCTGTCATTATCGATAAATAATGTTATAATTGGCATGACCCATCTGCTAGCAAATAAATCTAATTGCATCTGCTTCCATTTTCATTTCGGTAATATTATTCCTAATAGTCTTATAACACTTCATATTATTTTCATGCCTCGTATGGTATCCATGTTTGTTTGAAATAAATCTTGGGTAACTTTTACTAACAAACATGCAATAAATCACCTATTGCACTAACTAATTACACACTTGAAATTCCCAGGCATGTATGTATAACCTTCAATAACGACCAATAAAACTACAGACTGGTTTTACTTGTAATCGTAATTGCCAGTTGTCACATTTGCACAAAGATTAGCAATTATGGAATTAAAGTAAGTGATAAAAAATCTTCAAAAAGTTCAAAGTTCAAAGTTAATTTATTGCATGAAATATATGTTTTTACAGATCTTAAATATTTATATCTTACAGCAACAATTTTAAAATAGCTAGCATATTAGGTTAGTGAAATTAATGTATGTATAAGTTTGACGTTACATCATAATTATGATGTAAAAATGATTGCAAGGCTATTACTTTGATTGCAGACTAAATGCATTTATTTCTTTCTGTCGATTCTATAATGCATCGACTTTTCTAGATAAAAAAATGCAAAGAATTGTATTTATATGTATGTGTTGCAAATATTCAGGTAGTTAGTTTGCCTGTTAAATAACCATTAACGCCAAATGAAGGCCGACCGCATCAAAATTTAAGTTAACGAACCCGAGTATTTCGTAATAACGCTTTTGTAAGGTAGATATATTATCTTTGATTTATTTCATGGACATGCATATTATTGATTTAAGATTGAATGAATTATAGTAATTTTTATCATCGAACATTCTAGTATTCTATGTTTTTAAAATAATAAATTATGTCATATTAATATCAGTTTACAAAATGATCTTCCCAGGCGTGCTTATTTACTTTACCTATAGATAATATTTTTTATCGATAAAACAATGTCAATATTACACCCATCCCACAGTTTCGAACGTGGGGTTGCATCCGACGAAAAAAGGTCGGACTCATTGAAAATTTATCTTCTGGCCTAATGTTGTTTTTGCACTTTGCATTCAGCGCCAGTTCTGTGTTCTGTCCTGTTTAGTCTGTGGCACAGTTCACTAATGAAAATTGAACGAGCTGTGAGATTAAGCGTATTTGTGGTCTCTATTGTGTAGTTAATAGAGTTGAAATTGTGAAATGTTGGTTATAGTTTGTTAGGACTTTTTTGATTAAGTACTGTATTGGATAACTGAATTTTTGATGATGCTTTTCCGGAGCGAGGGATTAAAATTGTCCATTTGTTTTGTGGAAATTTTACAATTACCTAGGTACCGAATATAATGCGATTTTGCTTTTGTTATAAACAAATAAAATGAGATGCAAAAATTGATCACTGCATCTATTTTAGTGTTGGGTAGGAAGGCAAAAATGGGCTACATCCCATTTGGACAACGTTTCATTTCGTAACCCTTGTTGAGTACCTATCCAAAAGTTGAATTTCGTAATCTCTTTATTTTTCATTCATTTTGTAGCACTTGGACAATTTTTTTGCACAAATTTAATTTAATAAAAAATAAAAACGAGCCTTCCAGTAGTCGCTTAGGATATGCAAAATCTGAAATCTCATTTAAATTATGAAGAAATTCTATTTACTTCATTTTTCTGATGTTGGTACCATATGACGGCTAATTTCTTGTTACACACTTCCGTTTCATTTCACGAAATCACTGCCACAAATTGTCAGAAAGCGAGAGGATGTTACACATCAAAAACTTTGTATTTAATCAGTCATAATTTTCGTATATTATTTTTAAAGCACTTATATTATTCTGAAAACCTTGGGCGTAACCTCACGTTTAAAATAAGGTCAAAACAATAATGCATTGTTTTTGACTCAAAATGCCTGGCTTTATGAGAAATATTGCGTGACATGGATCGTTAAAATAATGTTATTTTGCTTAGTTTTATTTTACTTTATTTATTTATACTCGATAGTGTAGTGGTGACCTTATTGTTCGATCATTTGTAGAGTAATGCAAAACAGAGATTACCAATATGATTTAAGAATTGATCCACCCTAACTTATTTTTCTCTCGGCATATTGCCATCGGGTATCGAGTTGGAGCAGTTGAGCTACTTAGAGATAGTTTGCAACGGTCTATGGATGGCCCAATTGTTTCCTTAAGTACATTTTGTAATATATTATGTACAATGTGGTAATAAGCTTAAAATGCTATAATAAAGTACTATTTTTAATTTACTTTCCAAATAAATTGTTATTTTTTTATGTTGCAGTGTGAAAACTATAGAAAATGAGCTATTTATTTTATGATTTATAAAAAATTAGAGACCACTAGATCTAATTATAAAGCCTCCTGTTTGCATTTAAACATAAATTCAGTCAAGTAATGTTATTAGTTTACGATTCACCTTAAGTTTCATTTATTTTAACCTTTATACGAAATATCATTAAGAGCTTATCAACATAAAACTAAAGTTACGTCAACATCACTATTTAGCATTTACAAAATATTACAACAAAATATTTTGTTCCTGTAAGTTTCATTAAGCAGTTATCTAATGCTACACCCACGCTAATGCTGACCAGTTTTTGCTGTTATAGCTAAGATGTTGTTTGACTGAAAACGAGCTTTAGCTTTTTTAACCATGATTTAAATAAATACTTTACCTCAAACATATTTATAATTACAATTGCGTTAGATGTTATCTACTACTCGGTCGAATTAACATGACACCTGGCTCTAATAACTTTTGTGCAAAGTACAGCGTGGAATTGGATAATCTTGATAGAGAAGAGGTCCTGTAATACTTGGTAATGATAAGGCTTCGCAATTAGAGGAAGAAGAAACACGGAGGGCGATGCGTGGGGCAGCGGGGGAGGCATCAAGTTCCAAGCCACGTGTCAGCCAGGTGTCATGTTCATTCGCCCGAGTAGTACTAAAGATTTAATTATTTCTATGATTAAATAAGCTACGATTATATAAAATATTTTCGAGTTAAAAAACATCCAATAGTACCTACTCTAAATACTTTATAGTCATCATCATCATCAGCCTATCGCAGTCCACTGCTGGACATAGGCCTCTCCCAATGAGCGCCATCGCGCCCTGTCTTCGGCTTGCCGCATCCATTTTCTGCCTGCAACCTTCCGCAGATCGTCACCCCACCTGGCCGGAGGGTGTCCTACACTACGTTTGCCGATTCGCGGTCTCCACTCAAGAACTCGTTTACCCCAGCGGTTATCGGTTCTCCGGCAGATATGACCAGCCCACTGCCACTTCAGCTTGCTAATTCTCTGAGCTATGTCGGTAACCTTGGTCCTCTGTCGGATAACCTCATTACGGATCATATCCTTCAGAGACTTTATAGTACTATAGATGAATTACAAGACTTTCACTTTTTCTACCTTAAAAAAAACATCGTCGGTCAAATTACCTACTGTGTTTTTCTTTTGAAGCAGTAAAATTGACAACACTCAATTAATTGGTTAATTGATGCCTTCTTTCCTTTTCTATTTTATTATTATTGGTCACGCTACCTATAATATTTCTTGCTGTCTCAGTGAAAGCGATGTATTGTTTAATAATAGTTTTATGAGTCAATAAGCAAATTTGTGTGAGTGATGGTTTATGCAATTTTATAAACGTGACTTAACTGTGATTAAGAAATTGGAAGTTTACAACTTAGTCAAAACCGAATCAAAATTAACAATCTATAACTACAATATTAAGTAATATATAATTTACATTTTAAAGAAATTGCCCTCATCGGGTAAGTACCTGTTGAAATAAAAATACATGTGAGATAAGAAGGTTATTCTTACCTAGAGTAGATATAATTTACTTATAAATATTTTTTTAAGTTAATGACTTGTATCAATATGAGTACCTACATAATATAGGTATGTTTTCATTATATTATGTTTTATACCAACAATAAGCAACAGCTCCACATCGAAACTTGTTAATAGATAATAAAAAAAAAGTTAATCAACCCGATGGATCGATGACATCCGCAATATTGCAGGCAACACCTGGTTAGATCCGCACATCACAGACGAGATTGGTTTTTTATGGAGGAGGCCTATGCCCAGCAGTGGCTTCTCCTGCGTTGGTTCGGGTATTTAATTATTGTTCCCAGAATATTCGCATTGTTTTTATCCGATGTCTCTGTTTGCGGCTACTCTACCAGTTTTTGCCGTCCGCGCCTTTCCTTTCATTCGGCCTTGTATACGTAGAGTACTCAGCTGGCCAGATACTTATCTATACTAATAAAACATGTCCTGACTGACTGATTAACCGACGGGCTAACTGATTCATCATCGCTTAGCTAAAACCACCGAACGGTGAGACTTGACACTTCAAAGGAGACACTTTCATTTAGAATAATATCAGAATTAGTAGAATACAATTTGATAAGGAGATAAATATATAAAATATAAAAAACTGCGGAATTCAAAATCATTTTCAACCGACTTCAAAAAATGAGGAGGATCTCAATTCGGTTGGATGATTTTTTTTGTTTGTTACTTCAGAACTTTGTTGATTACAAAACGATTTTAAAAAATGTTTTTTATTTGTCTTTTTTTATTTATACTTTCATACTTTTATCAAAATCGATTCAGTAGTTTAGTTTATAACTGAAAAAAAAGTCGTTGAAGTGAACAAAATTGCGTATTTTGCTTCCCTGTGACTATTCAATGGTGTTAACGGTCACTAAAACAATCCAATTGAAGTCAGTTGTCCTTTGTTTTTGTAAACCTTGTTTATTCATTTTATATTGTTGTACAGCTTAAAATAAATCACCATTTTCAAAAAATAAACATCATTTTCCACTCGTAGTACCTACACTATCAGCGGGTATGTAAAGGGTCATACCCCATAAATTACAGGCGTTACAGCTCGCTCCTGAAATTCATGCTAATATTTACCTTACGTAGCGACAGCAAAACCAATTTAGATACTAAAAAATCAAAGAATATTGTTAATTATTCGAAAAACTAATACCTACTCGCCATTTAATTTATGTTGAGTGTTCATCTGTTTTTGACGTGACTACGTCTAATAAATCGATGAACGCCACCGCGCCGGCTGCATGCACGAAAACGTTGACGTCATTGTCCGGTAACGCTCATTGTCCCGTTACTGGTAGGCACTTAAAACTATCGTCCGTAAACCAACTTTACAGGCACTAAATTTTTTTTAATAAAATGGCGATAAACGAATATGTGAGCTCGAGAAATTATAATCTAATAACTAAATATGCCAAGCTTTCTCCTCAATAGTCTCCGCAAATAGTCACGATTATGAAACTTAAATAACTCTTAACTAAATACTAAGCTTTGATTGTAAAGTTGTAGTTTGACATATTCAAAAACATGAATTTCGTTTATTTTACACGTACCATAACAGATAAAACAAAAATCACAGCAGTGATACATTGACGCAAAAAAAAAAACAGTATTATTTTAAATTAACTTGATTTAAAATCCTTTTTAAAAAATAAATAGCCAAGGTTAATAAAGTTGCACTGTACTATGAATAACCTAAAAATACGACTAAAAATAACATAAAACGATCTCCTTTTCTTGAAACTTGTAATTATAGCCTAGAGCTACGTAGTTTATTTTAGTTTTTTTTATTATTATTTTTTTGCGAACGGTACCAACGGGTTGGGATAATAGTGATTTTAAATTAAAACTGCCCCTAGCGCTGTCCTTATTCCGGAACGAATCAACACTTTTGTAAATGCCGAGGTTTTTGTACTCAAAATATTTCGAGAAAGGTTATTTTAGACGCTGGATTTATTGTGCTTTTTATGTTCTTTTATGAACATATTCGTTTACATTGCGAATTAGTGCCCTCGACTTTTTTACAATCAGCTTGTTGACAATAATTCCCAAAATCTAACTCGCTCAAACGCTTTGTTTTTAAACTCCTCGACAATCAGCTTGTAAAAAAGCCGTGTGTCATCAACGTTTTACATAAAGGTAACTAAATATGGTATAGAATCACGTAAAAAGGACTGATTTTAGTACTCTGTACTTATAGTGACTTGGCAAGAATGCGTCAAATCTAGGTCTGCGACGCAACGCAATGCAACTGAGCAGTGTGGCATCTCTCTAACGAGAATGGAGTCACCACAGATAGTATCCCTATTTTAGAACACCGAGTACGGCATTTTGTGTACTTATATGAAATAAAATATCGGAAAGTTTGGACCGGGCTACTGGCTAATTAGGGGGAGCAGGGTGTGGAGTTGCAGGGTTGTTCAGCGGAGTTTCCGAGCGACTGTTTATTCGTAGTTTTTCCTTCCTTCCCCGCTTGAAAATTATGTGAAATTTTTAACACTTTATCTTTTGTATACTAACTGATAATAAGAATAGGTACAATAATATTTCTTCTACTTTTATTTGGAAGTAATAATACATACAAGGTAGGTAGGGTTAGGTTATTTGACAATAATTTAAAAATAATCAAGTGTGACACTTTATTCCCATCGAGTAACACCATTTTATTATGTTATTTATTACCGAGGCTCAGTGGCGCACCTTAGGAGAGACCCACGTCTAGCAGTGGATTCTTATTGATTGATGAAATGTTTTAACTGTCACAAAATAATTCTTATTCAAAATAATATAATATTTGTAAAAAAATAAATACAGTCAGCACTCTCCAATTTATAGAATGTGTTCGTCTAACGATGTTTGTCATGAAATTTATATATTCTCGTCATCTGTCTCTTCCATCTAGAGACTTTTTCTTAGTAATAATATTTAGATAAGCTTAGTTTTATAAAGCTATTTTCAAAATAGTTTTTCGTAGACTTTCGCGATTATCACACATAGTTATTTGTCAACCCGTGACCACGGCTGTTGCAATACAGTCGAAACGTCGGGACACAAAAACATACGAGGTGAGCGCGATAAATACCCGTTATAATCAAATAACTATATTTTCAAAATAAAATAAAAATAAAGATCGTATCACAGTGGATTCAGTTCCCATGCACTAGGCCTAAAAATCCTGTACTTTAAAGTAGAGTTAGGAGCTACACTATGTTTATTTTCACGAGGTTGTTAGTTACTTATAGGGCTTATAAATTATACTTACTCTTTTATCAGCCAATCGCAGTGTTGTGTTGGATTTTTAATTTTATAAAAATTATAATAAAAATTTGTTATTGTTACAGTGGCCACCGAGATTACTGCGGTGGACGTTCACGATACTTCTCATAGTTGCTGTCATCGCTCCCACATCAAATTCATCCAGTAAGTCAACTACGGCTCTAACTTTATTTTTTTGACGTGTCTACGTCTAATAATCGATGAAAGCCGGCTGCATGCACGAAAACGTTGACGTCATTGTCCGGTAACATAGTTCATTAAATTGTTTTTTTTTATTTATTTACTTTTTGTAGGTAAATATAAAATTAATAAAAAACTTATTTTTTATAACAACATTTTGGTATCCCGAAATCTCAGGTTTGTGTGGACACAAGTTTCGTATGTCAATATTGATTTATATCTTTTTATATTATTTGATATTTATTTCGAAAAAATTCTGAATAGGCTTACATATAACTCCAAGCCGCCCAAACACTATTCTACACATAATGTAGTTAAAATAAATAAACTTATCATTAACTTCACAAATAAAAATTTTAAAAAATGACGAAATTAATATTAAAGTCAATAAATTATGTAGAAAAACAAAATGTCCAAAAGAATAGTTTACCTTAATCTACATATAAGTGTATTTATTTAAAAAATCTGCCTTATCACTAAAAACAGCAGAAATTGATTGTGCCGTGGTCCGTGGTAGTATGCCACCACTTTTTAAAGCGTTTTTTTTTTCGATTTTTCAGTTGTCTAGTTTTAGTTTTTGATCTAGATTTTTATTTCTTAAACACCCCGTGCTGTAATAGGGCTATAAACTACAGTCAAAGAACATATAATATATGCTACAGTCTCATTTCTATCGAAAAATAACATATACGTGTAGACTAAACCCTGACTACACCTTGCTGGTATAAAATATATTATACCACTATTTCCCAATATGTTCCAAGTAATAAACTTCGTGCACACTCTGAATTCTAAAGCACGTGAGGGAACATAGCCCATGCATGCTAAAATGAACCTCTATAGGGTTTGATAAGGGTTAAATTACATCGTGTGAGGGAAAGGTAAAGAATAATGGGAAACTCGGGTTATAATCGGTTTTCTTCCAGTTTTACCTGGTGAAGTGTTTTTTGGTAGGTTTCCGGGTGGTTTAGATTGTTTACGTGACCAACTGAAACGCCCTTTCAATCTATCATTCTTTGTCAATGAGTGGTAGATTCCAAATTTGTCAAAGTGTAGTGAAATCGCATTAGTGTGAGTACTTTGACAGCGCCAGCTTTCGTTGCGCGACCTATACATACTTAGTGTAAGAATCAAATAAAAGTTCAACTTTGGAATCTTATCAAAGCCGAGTGATTTAGATAAATCTGTATGTAAATGTGCGTTCTTTCATGAATAACATAAATCACAAGCGTCATATTAGTGTGGATTCACTATGGTTTTTGCATTTCTGCTCCTTAGATAGATAGATAGATAGATAGTAACTCTTTATTGTACACCCCGAGGAAATATACATTATAAAAGGAAACAAATAAAAAAACCAAAAATAATAGAGGCTACAATGGGCTTAGTTTGAATTATTGTCAAAATTTATATAAAAGTTGTCTTGTGAGGTTATAGAACATTTGCTTATTATAAATATGTGATTTTAGTAGTGAACTGGTAGAGATGATAAAGAAAAATTAGGTCACAAAGAGGACGATCAATTGTGATTTTGTTGAAGTGAAAACTTATTTCCTTATCTTATTACCTTATATATTTGTGGGTGGTGGGTATGAGACTGAGCTGTCACGCCCGGCTATGTAACGTTCGTTTGGGTAAAGTTGACTCAAGTCACCTTAATGAAGTTATCACTTCTATCATATTGTCTTAAGCACACACGGTTTTTATTATCATAGTTTTAACAATAAATTAACAATAATGAAGGAAGATTAAACAAATTATTAGAAAATGTTTATTTTATAAGCCTCTTAACTAGAGATAGAGACAATATTTACAAGCGGCAATATTTTTTTATGGTTCGTATATCCACACAAATTCAATGGTTACCATTTGCAGTAGGTACAGCATACACGCACGGCTTTGCAAAATAAATTGTCGGATTTGAAGCTATCAATCTCTGTGAATTCGGGCGTATGTGCGCAATGGTGAATGTACTCGTATGGATAAGTCCCATGCAAAATCAACTGTCATCCATAAATCCCATACAAATTTGCTTTTTCCAGTTGCTTCACCCGTATACCATAAAGATACTTCAGCGTTTCCAGTACTCAATTGAACCTTCTGTTTGATTATTTTGTCTGTCTTTTGTCTGTCTGTGGAATCTTGCAACTCGAACTTCGAGCACGGAGTTTTGGCGGGAACATGAAAAATGGCGCATTGGCGGCATTAAATTAATTGACAAAACTTGTATAACTTTGAGTGTTTAAGTGTAAAAACGGTGTTTTTTTATACTTAAGTGCTCGTGAACGTGTATGAGTGTTGGTGAATAGTGTAATGCTGTAAAACGTGACTTTTCATGTTGCCTCCAAAACTCCATAGAAGCCTCTAGTAAAGTCGCAACCACCACTACTTTACAGGGGCATGACTTGACTTATCGACTCTGACTTATGACAAAATAATTTCTCCAATTACTTGACACTGGCTATATACCTTTGATGTGAAGCCAAAACCGAAAAACTTAGGTTCTTCGAAAGAAAAAAAAAAAAAAAACTTCGAGCACTTTCCGATTAGCTAACCGGCTGAAACTTTCAAAGTATCTCACAAATTGATGACAATGCATTCTAAAACTATATAAATCATACATAGCTACTCGTACCTTTATCTTGTAAAAGAAGCGAGATGGAGTAAAAGTATAAAAACGTGTTTTTTAATTATTTTTAATCTACATAATATTATCTTGTTTACGTCATAAAATCTCACAAAGAAGTCATCAATAGGACAATAATAAAATTTAGCCATTGGTATTGCAATAATTAAACATTACACAATATACTTATAATTATGATTTATGAGACATCCTGTGTAATAATTATTGTTTTCCCTTCACAGATGTTCGAAGAAGATTAAGAAAACCGACAAAATCTGTAACCTCATCAGTGTCAACCAGCGTATCCAGATCCACGGATCAGGTGCTATCAGCCAGCGTGAACAGGCCCAAGATACGTGGTCGGCCTAACATCTCCAGTCGGAAATCTTCCGCTGCTCTCGACAACTCGGTCACCACAGAACACCATAAAGATAAAGATGGCTACAAGGTGAGATTTTATTTACAACCATAAAAATCAATATAAATAAAAAATTTACATGCCAACCTTTGGAGAAATCGTAACACATGATGATGAAAAGAAATCGGTACAGAAACCACTTAAAACTTAAGTATTGTTTTAGGTGATTATTTCCAAAAATATAATCATTTATTTAAGTAAGAAGAATTATACTGGAGTGATTAATTACAAGCGTTCACGGAACCTTATCATGTATAATAATTATTTGCAATCAAGTAGGTAGGTACATTAAAATAGATTATTCAATCAAATTATCACATTAGATTATCAAACTATGAAAATTATAAGTGTTGTAACCACCACTGCTACTTAAAAAGGCATTCTTACTTGTGAATATCCCAACTATGTACTTAAGGAAAAGTAGAAGTCGCAATGTTAAACCTTGCGAGACACCGCGTCAAAAATATTTGTTTCCGCAAATAAATCTTCTGAAGACGGATTATCGACCTTGTTACGTTGATATAGATTAGAATATAATCCAAAGAAGTAAAATATATGGTTGAGTATGCACGGCAAGTACAATGCGGACATGAACGAGCTTTTCGAACGCAAAAGTGAAGTTGTTGACCTTCAAAATGAGTGTTTGCTCGGAAACCCCTTTTATTGCACCGTATTAGCTAAGCATTTAAGGCGAAATTACCGTGTCTTTCATGTCTCGTTTGATAAATAAATTATTCCAAGCATCTCTGAACTTTTGTTAAATTTTAAGCGAACGAAGAAAGTTCAAAGTAGAATTGGGAGAATGAAAATGCTCTGTGTTAAATGAGCTGGCATTTTTAAATGTTTAAGTAGCGTGGAGAGCTAATATTGAATAACTGTGAATAAACGCGATGAAAGGGGATTTTATTTAAAGTACGAGCAAAGTTTTCCGTTTATGTAAACTAAACGTGCCACGTAACTTGTATAGAAATGCATTAAAAGATTCGTACGCCACAAATACCTATTGGTCCACCGTGCAAAGAGAGCAACGAATGAAATGATGTAAATAATTTAACTTGCAGCTAAAATACTACAGCATAAAAAAATTAAATATAATAAGCCTTTATTGCTATTTGTTTTACAAGTGTAGGTATCGACAACCGGTTTCTTCTAATCTACAGCTTATGTCTTTCGTTAAAGGTCTCCTCCAAAGATTTTCATTTTGTCCTGTCTTTCGCTACCCGCATCCATTCTGCCCCAGCTACTTCCACGATCTCGTCTTCCCATCGTTTTTTTAATTTTTTCTCCGCTTCTCTTTCCATTCTTTGGGTACCAGTCTATTACTAGTTTATTCCACTTTTCTATGTTTTCTCTTAATACGTGTCCTGTCGATCGCCATTTCAGTTTTCTACAAGTTGTTTGTACGTCTCTAAATTTGGCTTTGCTTTTTATATCCTGTGTGTTATAAAAATCACATGTTAGGTGTGTGTTGATGCCTGAAAATATAATATAGGTCTTATTATAAAATTATTATTGTCCTCAGATCGTCTGCTACTACACCAACTGGTCACAATACCGAGTCAAACTTGGCAAGTTCACCCCTGAAGATATCCAGCCTGATCTCTGCACGCACGTGATCTTCGCGTTCGGCTGGCTCAAGAAAGGGAAGCTCAGCTCCTTCGAATCCAACGACGAAACGAAGGATGGGAAGACGGGGCTGTATGATAGGATCAATGCGCTGAAGAAGGCGAACCCTAAATTGAAGACTCTTTTGGCTATTGGTAAGTTTTATAGATAGTCCACACGAAAGTTCTAAAATGATTATTCTTGAAAATAAAAAAACTTTTTTTTAAACAAGTGGAGAGAATTGCTAGGCGCTTTCATAATGGTAAAAGATTACGCCTGCCCATAACCATAACAGTGCTTCACAGGGCTTTAATTTCCATAGGCCTGGTGCAATACTGCTTTAGCGCTCAGATTTTGATTGTCAGTTTCGAAAGCCCAGTCAGTCACTGGCTACAATGCGCTTCTAACCGGAACACAGTAATGCTAACACAATACTACTTCATTTTACATACTATACCTATGCATATAATGAATAAATGATATCTCCGATGAAACTTTATTAATATTCCAATGAAAATTCACAAATTGAACTCCATACAGTCAAACAACGAACATTATTGTACCGCAACAAAGGATATTAAACTCCTGAAACCCTTGAGCTTGTACCCAATCCTAACTTTCAGTCAGATGTACCCTAAGCGACTGAAAAGTACCCATCCTTGCGGCGCGTTCTCTAAGTTTAACTTTATCTAGCAAAGCTGTTCTCTCATTGGTAGCAAATTTAGTTATGTATTTTAAACTTAAAAATAGATTTATTTAGATTAGTAGTAGACTTTTGGTTTTTGATTATCTTATGTAAGAGTGAGATAAAATAATAGATAGGTAGACAGAAAATGCTTTAGTAGTCAAGTGTGTAGTAGTCAAGTACACAGGCGAACTTAATGCTAGTTAGCATCCTCTTCCAGCCAACCCATACTAGCTAATACACGCCCTATTTGGTACCTTAATCCACTCCAAAGCGTCGATGACACAAAAGTTTTTTTACAAGCCGATTGTTGGCGTTTTTAAACGCTAACGTGTGAGTGTGTTAGCTATTGGGAAGGATTGTCAACAAGCAGATTGTAAAAACGCCGATGAAACTAGGCGACTTTACACGCTACAATCGAAGTCGCTGGGGCGTTGTAGCGTGTAAAAAAGCCGTGTATTTTCGCACTATAAATTACTATATTAGTTTTTCTTGCAATAGCATGTCATCTGCGATTTTCTGGAAGAGATTGCTAGCAATAAGGCAGCTCTTCTTATTTTAGTTTGTTTACTGTTTTTTTTAATTTATGTTAAGTTGATATAATAAAGAATATTCTATCTATCTATCTAAGAGAACATCTTAAGTATTGTACAGGGGGCTGAGAGAAGTTGGCGCTGTGCTACAGAACAGATCCTGCATTATTCATTTACAAACACCCTGTTTAGCAATAGACCTGCCGCGAACAAAGTTCTGAAACCAATACATAGGGATGTGCTAGCATTCAACATTATCGATAAACGAATGAGAACTAAGTTTTTGTTCTATCGATAAAAAACATAACAGGTCAATATTGTACCCACAGAAAAACAGATATAACGTTACAAAAATAGATAAAATCATTATTCTAAGTTGAAATAAGACCACCTAACATAAACATAAACATTTACACACTCACACCCCTGCACTAGGATTCCCTGTGTCGCAGGTGGCATGGACACATACAAGACATCACAACATCCAAGACCCGAGAACAAACATTTGTGTTCGTCACACTAATATTTGCTCCGGCCGGGGATCGAACCCGGAACACCAAGCTTCGTAGGCAGGGTCACAACCAACTAAGCCACGGTGTCCAAATAATAATTCATACAAAAGTTTGTCTATGTCTATGTCTATAAATGTGCAGAGTCCAGTGACGCAGTAACAGCCATCTGCGGCTAACTGCATTTAAAGTCCATCCGAAAAAAAAAGTCTATAATTGTTTATAAAATACCGAAATACCATCAACACACCTGGTTAAAGTAGTTATCTTAATTAGTAGTCTGATTATTGCTTCGCCTATCAAGTCTTAAAATTGCGTTTTTTATGGTTTCTTACCAAATAATGAATGAAATTAAATTTTGATGAAGTTACTCAATCAATCAGCAATGACCATAAACATAAACTAGCAATTTACTCCTTATAAAGTTAATGACATTGAGTATTCGTTGTAATAATATGTTACATGTCACTTCAACTTTCTAATGACAAAATATATATAATTTACTTACGTCGTTAACGTGCGAATAAATTATATGTAATAAGAAAGTGGCTATCGTGACCAGCGTAGTTTAAATTCGTTTCGTTTAATTCTATAACAGAAATAAAATCAAATCCTCTTACAAAAATCATCAAGAAAACAAACACTTTTTGTTTACTAAACGCTTGTGCTCGGTCAGATTACAGATTTCCTCTCTAGTAACAACCTTATAAACACTTTACAGTCGGGTTTTCGAAAGGGGCACAGTACTACTTCTGCTCTACTCAATGAAACCGAAGACATACGTCTGAGGATGGAGGAAGGCAAGGTCACGGTTTTAGTTCTAATAGATTTCAGTAGCGCCTTTGATGCGTTTCCTCGTCTAAATTTTTTTCCGCCGGTGGCTCTCTGCATACCTAAAAAACCGCCGTCAGAGAACGCGTGATAGAGAAGATTTCTCTGAATGGCGGGATATTGAGACTGGCGTCCCACAAGGAGGAATACTGTCTCCGCTGCTTTTCTCCCTATTCATTAACCTTCTCTCTCCTCATCTTCAAAGCCATTATCACATGTACGCAGACGACCTTCAACTATACTATTCTGCCACTGTGGAAAACCTTCATGAAATCATGTAGGTTCTAAACGAGGATCTTAACCGGTTATTTAATTGGTCCAACAGTTTCGGCATCGCGGTCAACCCAAATAAATGTCAGGCTATAGTTATTGGTAGTTCTCAACAGCTCTGCAAAGTGGATCAAAACAACATTCCACCACTACACTACGATGGTAACACAATCCCTTTCTCCCCAGTAATCAAAAATCTTGGGGTCTGGTTTGATACTAACCTTAACTGGGTACCTCATGTCAAGGAAATATCCCGTAAATTCTACACTACCTTACATTCCCTATTACGTCTCAAACACTTTCTACCTATATCCACAAAAACATCTGACTGACGTCTCCTTTATTAATCTCACTGAAAATCTCCTTAACAAATTTGACCATCTTATGAATACGTGTATACGCTTCATTTTCAATCTCCGAAAGTATGACCATATCAGTCATTTTAGCAAACTCAAATGGCTACCTATCCGCGAACGTAGAGATGTGCGTACCCTGTGCCTTTTGTACTCAGTACTTAATGACCCCAATGCGCCGAATTACCTCAAATCTCGCTTCTGTTACATGACGCACCGCCACGACAGACACCTAAGGTCAGCCGACAATCTTCTTCTCTACACTCCTAAACAAACCTCGTTGTTTAGGACCAAATCGTTTTCTGCAGCGGCGGTGCGTCTTTGGAACGGTTTGCCTTTGAATATAAGAAAGGCTGAGACAAAGGATCTGTTTAAATAATCCGTCCGAGAACACTTCCTTAAAGTTTCTCTTGCATCGTGAATACTGTTGTATCTCTTATATTTGTTATTTCCTGATCTTCTTCTTGCTATTCAAGACGACAATTATATTAAAAGTATATTACTACGTATATACCTACCTATTATTTATATATTCTATTATTTTTATATTATACTATTTATATATTATATTGTATTATTTACTAGCTGTACCCGCGTGCGACTTCGTCACCCGTGGATGAATTGTTTATTGTCGATTTTGTTTCTTTCACGGAATAGCAAAGTGTCAGTACTAAGCAAGTCAATCAATACTTGCACATTTTTAATCCCTCTTTTTACCCACTCAAACATTGAGTTTAGTAGATAACTGAAAAAATTGGCGGTACTTATCTTCGGAAATCATAAAAATGCAACATTTAATGAGATATTGTGTATACTTGAGGAGACAGGCTCATTCAACTTCAGGTCCAATAACTCCTTCATTCCGTACTTTCACATCTTTTAACTACAAATTTGAAAATCGATGAAACCCGAATCTTATTATTTGTTTTGAAGAACATAATTCCAAAGTTTGAGATAGATACGCTCATAAAAAAACTGTTTCCATACAAACTTTAAACTTCCATATCTACCCTTTGAAGAGATTTAGCGTAATATTATATAGCCTATAACCATTTCAGGTTTTGTAGCTATGATATCGTAAAGTTTCAGTTAAATCCGTTCGGTAGTTTTTACGTGATGGACGAACACACAAACCCACAAACAAAGTCTTCTAACAAAAAAAAACATTTGGGGCATGTTTATTAATATCGTCTGAACGCGTTTCCGTCAAAAAAAACATATGTACAGAATTTCGGGGTCTTCTGCTTTAGTATATGTATAGATCATTTATAGTATTAAGTACTTTACTTACCTATAGTTATACCGTACCTACACTTTTTTACATTAATAAGTTACCACTTTGATTACTTTTTGCACTCTTTGTTTTTGTAATGTATTAAATGACACGCCACACCATATTTTTTGCACGCCCGGGTTGACTGGTAGAAAATGCTATTATAGCATTAAGTCCTCCCTCACTTATGTAAGTGTTAAATAAATAAAAAATAAAAAGTGAAAACCTGCTTAGTATAAAAAGTGGTTAAAAATATCTAAATAAAAGTTCATTTTACCAAGTAGGTATGTTTTATAAATTATGGACACAGATAACAAAATTTACCTTCAAATAAAAAAAAACAATCGATAATATCCGCTCTAAATCTCACCACATCACTATGTACTCCATTTTTCTCACGCCAAAGCATTTTCACCTATTTTCACGGGCCGCAAAAAGTGCTCCCATTCGTGTGCCAATTGTGTAACCTACGTATCTATCGACATAACTCTTTTTTCCCTTCACTAGTTGAGAAACTACGATACTGAAATTGTCGATCAGAGTATTGTTAGCATTCGTTATAAGGTATATTACAGTTATTCTGATTGTTATGTTTGACGCTGAAGGGTTTGGGATTGAGCTGAGAAAATGTTATTATGAAGGTATTATAGGTATTTTACTCAACCCTCTCTCTCAGGCGTATTATTAAAAAAAATGGTTTTCTTATAACAGTTCTCATACGTAAGGTGAGCTGCACAGACATGCAGACAAAAATTCATTGTAAACACTCCCAAACTTACACATTTATATTACACATAATTTTGCAAAGAAAAGTGCACGCAAGCATTTTCAAATTAATGTATACCCCGATTTATAATTCAAGATTTTTTTTGTAAACAAAGAAGTGTCATTATATGTTACTGTAACAGAGACAAGTCAGGGTTAAAAACGAGTTTATACCACGGATCACTATTACTAGTAATGGCGCGCGGTTTTGCTTGTGTGATAGTTTCCTATTTTACCTGAATAACTCTTAACCAAACATATTCAGGTATTTTAGAACACTGAGAATTTATATTTCTAAGATATTAATCATAATATTATGCAAAGGTGCATAGCAGATTCCTTACAAAAATTCATTTGATACACACAATTGCACACGAGAAGCGAAAAAAGAACGCATTCAACTTCGTAAACGGACAAGAGACGAATAAAATTTACAAACACACGTTTAGGTCAAAATCCAAAAATTGTTTCGAACTTCTGTGATTTACTCCGATGATACCAATGTCTTAAAATATTATTCGCTGATATTTGTTCGTCGAGTTATATCTTTCTGAAAAAAATAATAATATAATAATCAGTACAAAACCATTGCTATTTTCCATTCTATGGATATTGACTAGAAAATAAACCGTACAATAAGTATTTAGGAAAATTGAGTAAACGTCACTTTGATAAGTATTTTTTTAGGGCGGTCACACCTTTGTTTACAAAAAAAATCTTGAATTCTGAATCGGGGTATAGTCATCTTACTTGTCAAAATTCTTGTCAGAAGAAGAATGTCTTTGCAAAATTAAGATTATAATATAAATGTGAAAGCTTGAGAGTACCTATATAAATGTCTGACGCAGCTGACTATTCGTACCTTTATGATTTTTTTTATAAAGACAGTAATTCTCAAAGTGCAAAATTTCATCATATTATTATACATATCTAATAGAAAAGAGTAGTTAAACAACGTCACTATCAATTTATATACATTAATAAGTTTGTGTGTGTTAACTGAATAAAAAAATTTTTTTTGGCCTGTCCTTTGTCTGTCAATCTGTCAGTCACGTCCAAGCCTTTTAAAGAAGAAGATCTGTTCCCTCATGAAAAACTCTTCCTCAGGTGGCTGGTCTTTTGGCACCCAGAAGTTCAAGGAGATGTCTTCAAGTCGCTACGCTCGCCAGACCTTCATCTACTCCGCTATCCCGTACCTCCGAGACAGGAACTTCGACGGCCTTGACATCGACTGGGAGTACCCCAAGGGCGGTGATGATAAGAAGAACTACGTCCTGCTTTTGAAAGGTAAGCTTCATAATCACAAAATTAGCTTTTTTATTACCCGACAGCCAGGGAAGAGTAATGTTTTTCGCGCTATGTATTACTTTGTTACCTCGTATCTTCCAAACGGCTGGATGGATTTTGACGTTAGATTCGTCCCAATAACCCGAGTGTCTTTAGAAGGGTTTAAAAAAAAATGGCGGATTATTAGGTGCTTATTAGTAAGTTGTTAATTAATTTTTATTTACCTATTCTAGCAAGTAGGGTACCAAAATGAAGGAAATTAAAAGGACATTTCAGAAAAATATAAGTCATTTTTTTTTTATTTAATTTGGGTAATTAATTTGAAAACAATTTATAATAATTTCACAGTCGTGTGTTTTTATAAACTCTAAGCTAGATTGAAATAGGCAAACATTTGACCACAACTTCGAGCCAGCTCGCAAAAGCTCTCGCTCGGGCGCCGCACTCGCCCCACTGCCATTCAGTCATTTTGTATAAATCCAAAATTCTGACTGCACAGATACAACGTAGTACCCTTTCTGCATTGCCCATGTAAGTTTTTTTGGTAATTAAAAATTGGTGGTGTACAAATTGATGTTGCTCTAAATAAATATTCTTCTATGTAAAAATGCGCGCACTAGTATAAAAACACTTGATCAGACATCAGCATAAAGACTTAAGTCTTTTAATATTCCAAAGAATAATGGTAAATGAATATAATTATATTGCATTTCACTGAAATTCTGCCTCCTCAGTTCGGATTTGTAATGGAAACAACTCCCCTAAGAGACTCTCAACTTAATAAGAGAGTTCGAAGTGCTATACCAAAGTTCACCTTAAGAATATTAAGTGCTTTTAAGGTCTTGCTTCATTCAACTTAGGGCTTACTAGGCAAGGAAGGTATACCGAGGAACATGTTATTAATCACAGTATAAAACTAATTTACTAATCACTGTTACTTTCTGAGACCTAGTCTGTTATAAAATCACCGATGATATCCGCCCGGCGCGCCTCGGCACCGGCAACCGATTTTGGACGCGGGCAGTCGCTGTGATTGATATATGTCATGATACTTGTCGCCATTCACAATTTCATTCCTATCGTATCGTAACAATAACAGTCAGTCAGTAGTGTGCTGACTATGAGTATGAGTGATTGCGTGACGTCAGGCGTGAATTATTTTATCAAATGAAATGATTTTAGTCACGCCAGGCCACTGATGAAAAATAACAGTGTGTTATAAAATTAACGGTTAGAGAGCTGTTACAAAATGAGAATATCACTATGTGATAAATAAATAGAAGTAGCAATCATTTCCATGCTTAGCTTACCAAGATTCGACGCAAGAACTTAAATTGTGATTTATAAACTATTTCTATCACCAGTTCCCAACAATTTCGAAACAGATTGCAACCACAGAAGTATTAAAGTATAGAATCATAGTATTGTACAATGAAAATGCGCCAAAAAGGGAGCCTAATTGGCTAACTTCTAGTACATTTTGAGCACTTGAAATCCTTTCTACACACGATAGGAAGAAAGTACATTGTGATCCGATGTTAATTTTCGAAAAAGAGAAGTAACATGGCCAGATAAATATTATATGTTAAAACTACTAGTGTTTTTCATTGTTAGTAATACTACATCGTAAAAAGTAACAATAATTATTTTAACATTTTTATTTACAATTTGACTGTCTGAAAATTTTCTGTCCTGTATTCCACGTCCATTTTGATTTGATACTGTCTATCTTGGTGTTCTATAAGAACACCGTTATTCATCTACGATTGCCACACGTTCACACTTCGGTATTGTAACTTAAATCGAAGCTCGTATTTCCACTTTATTTCAAAACCCACGAGTCTTAAAATAACAACAAATTCACAGCAGTACCGTTGAGAGAGCTTCCTGAAAATATTGTAAACCAAGGCACGTAGAATTCTACGACAGATGAAATTTCAGTTGTGGGAATTTTCGGCTAACAAACCTAAAGTTTTTCAATCGCAATTCGAAAATCCTTTTATTATCCATCACCAAAATTTGTGACAATCGCAATTATATCGAATCTGTCACAAAGGGGCTATCAATTTCTATGGTTTTTTTTTTCGAAACATCATACAAACAGCGATACGAATGCGATTGGTAATAGGGCGTTCGAAATACGAAAGTTCTTGAGGATGGCATGTATGATCCTTGATCACATCAAAACTACTGAAATTGAGCATCGAAGATTTTTCGTATTATTTGATATTGAATATTATTTCAATGAGGACAATGTCGATAATAGTTTGACAGTGAAAAATGCTCTACGCTGCGCTCTGTCGTATGTGCAACGGTCTTTATGCCTAGATCATACGTACCGAGTACTCAGCCGAGACAGTAAA
Source organism: Lobophora halterata (assembly GCA_932526365.1). Classification (NCBI taxonomy): domain Eukaryota; kingdom Metazoa; phylum Arthropoda; class Insecta; order Lepidoptera; family Geometridae; genus Lobophora; species Lobophora halterata. The sequence goes on along the minus strand of OW052012.1, from coordinate 10,079,117 downwards.
ATGTTACTCGGCTGAGACAGTGAAAGCTTACATTACTCGCTCAACTTACAGCACTCAGCGCTATGTTGTACGTGTGATCTAGACTTCAGAGTAGAAAATGTAAATTTTACGTTTCTGCCTTCACTAGTTTCATCTGTCAAAAATATACCAACTTATTGGACACCGTAAATTGTGGATTCTAATACTTTTACATGTATAACAAACATAATGCATTTGATATTTATTCTACAACCACAGTTACCTAGTAGGTTTAGTATCTACGTAATATTTCGTTGGGTATTCAACAATACTCATAAAAATTCCAACCGCGGGCCGACTGTTGTGTCCCAGTATTTTTTATACAGAATCTAATATACTGCATAAATTGTATCTTGTTTTGTTCTGGATAATCCCTCAGGCAAATTTTGGGTTTCGTAGAAACATGTTTTGACAATGACAAGTTTAATACAGAGACAATACGAATTTCAAACATAAATCTTCCCAATTCGAACAACAGTTCTATTCAACCGCACTGTTCTAAATTCCAACAAAACTGGAGGAGCGACTGCATTCGGCACATTTCGAATGTAATCTATCGTCCGATATTGCAATATCTGGTACGTCTAAATATTGGCAGCGGACGCCAGGTGCCTGGCCACCATAGACCTTCGAAAAATAGAATCGACTGTTACAAGTAGTTTTTATATTATATACCTTTTTTTATTTATTTTGACGCAAATGGACTCAATTTATTTATAACCGTATTGTAAACACATAATTATGTTCTAGCAAATAACAAGAACTCATTTCATTTCAAATACATAGTCGATTTTTAAGAATTATAAACGAACCAGATAACTTCCTAATAGAATACATATATTCACTTTTTTTTTACCCGACTGCCAAGGAAGGGTTATGTTTTTCGCGCGTATCCTACCTATGTATGTATGTAAATTTCTGGGTTACCTCGTATCTTCTAAACGGCTGGATAGATTATGACAGTAAAGGTTTCTTTAGATTAGTTTTAATAACCCAAGTGTCTTTAGATGGGTTTAATTAATTAAAATATCAGAATGCCGGATTTTTGGAGCTAATTAGTAAGTCGTTTATAATTTTTTGTTGACCAAACCCATCGAGTAGGGTATCAAAATGAAGGTATTTTAAAGGATATTACAAAAATATGTACAAGTTATATGTATGTTTCAATTTAATTTGGAATAATGAATTGACAATTGAATGTATACATATTTCGCAGTCGGGTTTTCAGACTTTTTAAACTTTAAGCTTGTTAATTACATAGGATACATAGAAAACACCCAGACTCAGTACAAACACCGATGTTTATCGCACAAATGTTTGTTCTGAAGCAGAAATCGAACCCGCGATACTCGGCGTAGCAGCCCAGTGCATTTGCTACTCGACGTGTCGTTAGGTCTTGTTAAGTCATAAACTACATATTATATCCATTAAATCCAAACAATATTAATATTGAATTTTAACGAAATCGATTCAATAGTTTTAGCGTGAGCGATAAACATCATTAATTGCCCTATACTAACAATATTAGTATCACAAACAGTGTTGTAAAGCATTTTCAAACGTGACACTTCATTTTCACAACACTATGCTTCGATCTCGCAAACAATATATCTATGTTCTTCCAAATTAAAAGTGGCACTTCTAAGCAGCGTAGTGATGTGCGTTTTGCAAATCGATATTTTTTTTCTTAATCAGTAATTATGCTTTCATTTTGTAATTGCAAAATACCTGTTCTTAAAGTAGTACTTTCTAATCAGATAGTGTTATTCGTAATAAAGTCAATTTGCCGATATCGATGAATCGAATTTTCAAGTAAATGGTATAATCGAATGGAGAAATATCAATAAATCATAGAGATATGACTAAGTAAACTAATCGTCTATTCTGAGCGCTACTAGTGCTGTGCTTTCTATCAAAACAGAATTTATCGGTTGGTATATCGATAGACCGTGGCTGCTGTGCACCTGTCGCCGGGTCGTGCGGTGAACGGAATATTTTGGCGATAAAAATTTAATTGGTTTTGTGAATATAGGGTTGCTCTTTTTTAATTGAATGTTTTTACTATCTTCGAGAATCCAGCAAAAGGAGGGGTTAGACGTCAGAATTTGCTAACATATTTTCTGCCATTTTTAACGGGGGACGCGGTAAACACGCATTGCACACGCGCCTAACAAATCTTATTCGTGTAAACACACTCTTTATTAATCTCGCACACCATCTTAAAATATGCACACAGTTATCAAATTCAGCGTATAGTTTTATTTAACGTGAATGGCCAAGAAGGTTATATATCCGGCAGAGGGGTTCGTCTTACGTTAACCCCTCCTTTTGCTAGATTCTCGAAGTTTACTATAAGTGATTCATTAAATAGTACAGTAGAATATTAAAGTCGATACCAAAAAATTTAAAAAAAGAAGGAAAACTAAAATAATTGGTAGCTGTACAGTAATATAGAATCTTGTGGGATTGTTAGAACGTCACCAAATAATTTGTTTGACGTGACTACGTCTAATAAATCGATAAACGCCGGCTGCATGCACGAAAACGTTGCCGTCATTGGTAACGCTGTCATTGCCCGGTAACGCCTATTGTCCCGTTACGCTGGTAGTCACGTTAAACTATCATCCGTAAACCAACATTACAGAAAACCAATTTTTTGAATAGATTTAGATTTTTGACAAATATTGATTTAATATAAATATAGAAGATTTGTTATCCCACTGTGGAATGTACTTGAATTAAATAAAAATACATCTAAAATTCAATAACGGAAATGTCACAATATAATTATGTGTAAATGTCTGTAGTCCTGTTATTATGATTAACCTTCTGAAGTTGATTATTATTGGGTCAAGGTAATCAAATTAAATGAAGATAGAGCAAAAAATAATATAAGATTTAAATTTGAGCTTCTGCGTGTAAAAATTCAAATTAATTTATTGATTATTATGATGATCGCGGTCTGAATCCATTATCAGACTTTTAAAACTGACATCGATATCACTATTATGTAATCTTAAGTAAAGCTGAAGTTGATAATTAAACGAATTGATCTTATATATTTTCTTTTAATATATTTTCATCTGACAACAATCTTAAATGAAATTTTAAAATTAATATTTATTTAAGGCCCAAAACTACGCGCGCTGTTATCTCGCTCGCACATTCGTACATTTTTGAAGAGATAAAAGGACTGGGTATAGATTTCAAAAAAGTGGTGCGGTGAATTTGTTACTGATATGATGATTTGATATGTTTAACATAAGCAAAGAAGATTGGGAATAACAGTTTTCCCCTATTTCCTTCGCTTTTGTTAAAATAATCAAAACAAGAAATATACTAAAACATTTCGTGAAGTTGTAGTAACAAATTCACCGCTCCACTTTTTTAAATTAATCCACAGGCAATTTATATCTGCAAAAATGTAAAAATGAGCGAGTGAGATAACAGTGCGCGGGATCTTGGCCTTAAAAAGAGCATCATTACAATCATCAATGTTACTCGAAAGTCGTGTCAATTATCAACAATAGTTGAATTATCGATAACTATCGACAACGTTTGAATTATTATCGATAAACAATAACCATCCCTAAGGGCCAATCAGGAGTCGGCGCACGTTTCGACACAACGCGTCACGAGCTTCGTGTTTTAGCGAAAACGGTTTTGCGCAAATTATTGGAACTCCGCAATAAACCGTGATGATACTATGAACAAGCACACGACTTGGCGACGCTGGTGGTCGAGTGGTAAGTGTGTTGGACTGCCATGTCGGTGTCGCCATGGGTTCAATTTCCGAAGAAATCCATTTAGGTGATGAACATCACCGATAAAATCGGGTGGTATCGGGGTATTCGTCCTGAGTTTGGGTGTTTTCTATGTAAATATTTTGTTCATGAATCTGGGTATTTTCTACTTTATTAATATAATTTAGTAGGATTTCTAAGTTTTTTGTAAAACTTATGTACCTATTTAGAAGTTTTTAGAAAATACTTAGAAAACCTACTAAAATTAATACTACGTATTGTCTATTATTTTATATTTGCTAAGATTTTGTGAATGTACTAGCTGGTGCCCGTGACTGCGTCTGCGCAGGTATCTTTATAAATTGTAGCATATAGGTATGTTATTCTGATGTATAAGCTATATTATTGTAAAATTTAATTAAAATCTATTCGTAGTTTTTACGTGAAAGAGTAACAAACATCCATCCATCCATCCATCCATACTTACAAACCTTCGCGTTTATAACATTACCAATATTATAAACTTTAGTAAAATTTTGTAAATTCTGTAATATTACAAAATTTACTAAAGGATACAATTGGGCCACCCATAGGCCGTTGCAAACGATCTATAGGTAGCTCAACTGCTCCAACTCGATACCCGATGGCAGCGTGCCGAGGATACTGGCTGCATTGCCTCTTTGTATTGCAAGGCTTATTCTTTGGCCGAGATAGCTGCCAGCCCTCTGATCACGCGTATTGACATATAGAGTAGAATCTATTACATAATGAATACTGGTCAAATGCTAGTATTTACACACAAAAGGTTGTAGCGAAATTTATATTCCCTAGCCGAAATTTATATTCCCCAAAAGCAACCAAGGAGTCACAGTACCAAAAACTATTGGATTAAAGTAATTATTCTACCAAAATGAATGGATTGTCTCATGCGTTACAAGTCGGTGTGTCGGGTAATAGCGTTCGTTACAGGGGTAGTTGGGTAAGTCGGGGTGTGTCGGGGTAATAGTGTTAGAGGAGTAGTTTGGTGAGTCAGGGTAACCGCACTGTCTTTAATTACGTGAGGTCGTTAGGGCGTTCAAACACTATAATGTTGGGTTTGATTTTTGAAACATATACGATTAAAAATGTCATTTTAAAGGTTGAAGAAGCCCATGTTTTAGACTTGTATTTAAGTATCCGTTTTGTTTAAAAACTTGTGATTTAAAGAGTTATGACTTTTTCTAAGTTTAAAGTAGGCTTTTCTTCAAACTTAGTGCAGTGCTCTATTCTAATCGGTACGTCATCATTTATTGTCATAAATAGTGATTTCCAGTGGTGGTCATTTTTGTCCCTGCGAACATGACCTCTATGATTATTTTATTACTTCAAAAATTTGAAAATTATTTTTTGTTTATTGCCCAGAATCCTGCGCGCCCTAATCTCGCACATGTGTACATTTTTGACGCTATAAAAAGACTGAGTATACATTTTAAAAAAGTGGAGCTGTGAATTTTTTACTACAACCTCACGAAATATATTAGTATATTTTTTGTTTTGATATGTTTAACTGTATTTAACATAGGCGAAGAAGAACCACAAATAAAACAAAATTCCTTTTTCAATAACGTTCCCATCCCTTTTGTTTTCATTTGTTTCTGGGACATCAACAAGATCACAGACGAAGGTGCCAATTTTCCACTTCAAGCGTAAAGAGAATGAGGATACTGAATCGTTTCAATAAGCTAAATTAGGGAACCTAAATTAAACCCAGGTCCAATGAAAATACAGGGATTAATCATAAACCTTTCTCTTGACTACACAAACAGTATCCTTTATTCTTTAGTATTCAATAGATCTGTACTAAATACACACTCATTTATCCGTCTGACCTAGAAAAACCACTGCTTGCTAAAAGTGGATTTAAATAATATTGACCAAGAAAATTTTGTAAAAAGAGGTTTGAATCGCAATCCGCCCTTCATGATTGTTTCATTTTCACGGCGGCATCGGCAGTGCTACAATACAAAAAAGGTCCACGACATTTTTTTTGGTAGGTACTTAGTTTTTAGGAAGTTTCTTACAAAGGTTTTAAACGCTGAATAAGTCAAAAAAACGAAACGCACTAACATTAAATATTGTCAAAATTGATCAACTTGCAATTATTGACGTGACTACGTCTAATAAATCGATTAACGCCGCCGCGCCTGCATGTACGAAAACGTTAACGTCATTGTCCGGTAACGCTCATTGTCTGGTAACGCTCACTGTCCCGTACTCTGGTAGTCACGTTAAACTATCGTCCGTAAACCAACTTTACAGACAACCAATATTTTTTTATTTTGTTAAACCACTTAGTTAAACTTACTAATGTTCCTAGAAAAATTCTGGAAAAAAGAGGTTCACATGCGATTCAACCGATTTTTGAAAAATCTGAATTGTGTCGTTGTTATCACTCTTACCATGTGAAGACAATAAAATTAAATGTATTACGTATTGAGTCGTGGCAGTTCACTTTAGTTATCGGTACTTTCACCACAATGGGAAGACAAACCAATTTAGTTAGCCCAGCCATTCCCTAGAGTTATTGCCTCCCCAAATAGTAGCCTTATCACCAAAAATGTTAACAAGCATATTCGTATTGAATCCGTCACTATAAAGTCACAGCCCACACACAGAGATGACACAGATGGTCTAGTGGACTGCTACGCCGAGTGTCGCAAGAACGATTCCCGCTTCAGCACAAACGTTAGTGCTATGAACGTCAGTGTTTTGTTCCGAGTCTGAATATTTTCTATCTAGGTATCCTATTTTATGTATATACAAAAAAAAAGCATATACGTATAATTTATGTGGTTCCCATAGTACATGCTTGCTCAGTTTGGGGCTAGATATCGTAGTGTGAATTTTAAAAAACCATAAAAAACAACGCAATTGATAACCTCTTCCTTTTCGAAGTCGGTTGAAAGGCTTAATCCTGACTAACACACAAACTTAAATACTAAAATTTCAAGTCTCTACATCCAGTGGTTTGTCTTGTGTGGTTCGTCAGTCAGTCACTGATAAAACCTCTTTTTTCTCCATCTCCTCCTTTTTTAAAGCCGGTTGAACTGTTGGAGAGCTGACCGCCAACTTTCACTAGTTGAAGAGGCACTACCAGAAGAAGAACCCTTCTGTGACAGATTCTATACGAATGTGCCTGTCAAAAATGTTTCTGATACGGCTACAGAGTGAAATTAAGCGCGTGTTCCCCGCTGCTCTATATTACTATTTGTCATGCTGCGTGTGTAATAAGCTGTAACCTACCCGTTAATGAGACCGCGGGTAAGCACAGAAACTGTGAATAATCTGGATGGAACAGGCTATTTGGGAAACTAGCGTTTGCGTGCGGCTTACCTCACTTTGTTTCTTGTTTTTTAAGCGCGATATACACCATGCTTATTACAAAGCGAAGAAAAAACGCGACGCAAAATCGTTATTCCCATCAAATCTGTGGCTTATAATGTGAACTCTGGGCGAGATTTTGTGGACGCGAGTTTTTTACAAACCGAGATTTTCCTGGACCTATAACCCTGGATATGTTCAGTAGAGATAATTAATACTTAGTAGGTAAGTTAGTTACTGAATACAATTTCCAGGAAAATCTCGGTTTATAAAAAACATCGTAGAGCAATCAATCTACTTGTTCTTGTTTCAGTAATACAGTATGTTATAATTAATTCATTTATTACTAGACCTGAGGGGAATCGCTGTGACCTCGCTTTACAGGCTCTCAGTCCTAGTGCGAGGAACAGAGACTAAACTCTGGTACTACATTGTTATTGTTATGTAACCGTTACATTAGGTAACCTACCTACGAGTACATAACTTATTTTATAACACATTTGCTCGTAAAGGGTCTATTATTGCACCAATTTCAATATCGTTTTGTATCTCATTACGCACAAGTGCGGTAATGTAATGTTAAACGCACTAGTGCGGTAATGTAATTAAAAAAGGAAGGTTTATCAAGGTTCTCCGTTTAAAACGTACGATACTTTTTTAAATCTTAGCAAAGAGTTTTTATGTCAGAAAAGTGGTCAACATTTTATGAATAAAATTAACTTTGGGAGATAAATTATAATAAATAAACATTTAATTCCTTAATTTAAATTATATTGACGATAAATTACAACCATTTAAATGTAACAAAACACAAAAATATTAATTTACTTTATTAGTAATACTGGCTGTTTTTGTGCCTTTGCTTGTGCTTTGCCTTAAAAAAAAGCGCTGTTGCGCGCGCTTCGCTAATTTGAGAACATGTAAAAATTATTCCGCGCACTGTTTTTTTTCGCTGTATTGTTTTTATTTGAAAATGTCGTCAAGTAATGATGAATTTATATTTATTTATTTCCTCGCAAATGTGTTATAAAACGTCGTATGACATACGTGCGCTTTGATAATTACAGCCTCTGCTTTCTTGTAGCCCTCACCTACGGCTCGGGCTACCAATATCGCCTCGGCTGTAATTATCAACTTACCGCACTTATATCATAATGTACTATAATGTACCTTGTGCCTAAAACATAAAACTGCATTTTAGGCCCTAGGGAAAAAAGTTATTTGCTTATAAAAACTCTATAACGAAGTTCTGTTTGTAATAGGTTTCATGCCGGAAGACGAGAACTTTTTTAAGTTTCGAACTTCGGTCCTTCATAATATCTATAGATCATGGTATTAATGGGACACCTAAATATTACATAATTTTGAATTTCAAACATCGTTGTTTCATTAGATAGAGCGTTCATTTCACTTTAAATTTATTTATTTTCCTCGCAATTGAAGTGAAAAATCTTGTCTAAACCTTGGTCCTGAAGGCTATTATACTCGACTTAAATATCCGCCCCGCAAGCGGATATTTAAGTCAGAATAAAATTCTTGGGCTGATAAAAGTCTCGTATGAAATATCTTGGTTCAGGCCCTTGGTATTACTATCGTATTTGCGGATGGATGAAGAACAATAGAGAGGACATGCATAAAGTTCTGTGAAAAATAAATATGATAGGTAGGTATCCCTTAGGGTACTCAATTTAGTTTAGATATCCTACTTGTACAATTTGTTTGTTTTTTTATGTGTTGTTTGTTTATACTCTGTATAATATGTAAATAGTAGTAAATCTAATTTTTTACCCTTTAAAACTACCTGCATTGTATTTCGTGTATTACCTATGTATCTTTAATTTTTGTTATAAATTGCTCATTTAACGTATTGGAGGAATCTGTAATGTTAGTATCATCATCATCATCAGCCCACTTTAGTCCACTGCTGGAAGTAGGCCTCTCCCATAACGCGCCACTGAGCCCGGTCTTTGGCTCTCCGCATCCACTTTTTACCGGCTGCTTTTCGTAGGTCGTCGCTCCACCTGGCCGGAGGGCGCCCTACACTACGTTTGCCGATACGCGGTCTCCACTCAAGAACTGTTAGTATAAGTTTGTGATATAAAGAATTGAATTGAATTGGTGGAAAAAATAACTATTGTTTACCAAATCTATCAAAATGAAGGAAATTAAAAGAAAATTACGAAAAATATATATAAGGCAATAAGCCATAAGAATTTCGTAAAACATAAATGAAGTGCCTTTAATATTTTTGCAGTCGGGTTTTAAGTCTATCTATATAAACTTTAAGCTGGTTCGAAAGTACCTACCAATCATGTTTAAATCCGTCAGATCCCAAATAAAAGGAAGTGAATCATACAGCATCCTTGACATTTAGATAAGGTCAAATAGGTAGTAGTCGCTACGTAAGTCCATGCATATGATCTCAGCCGTTTTTACAGCTTTGTCTTAAAATTATTTTTCCAAACCTAGCATGTTCTAATAGCTAATTTCGTGTAATTTTATGCGATTTTGATAATACTTTAAATAATAAATAAATAAATAAAAGTCATTTATTTCAGGCCATTAAAAAACTATAAATTTACAAAGTGCCTAACTAAAATACTTAAGATTAACCTATCTATTTATTTATTTACGGTTCTCACTCTGGTGCACTGAGAGCCAGAACCTGTACATGGGGCTATAGATGTTATCAGTATACACCATAAATTTTAATTACCATAAAAAATGAAATGGGCAATGCAGACGGGGTACTACGTTGTATCTGTGCAGTCAGAATTTTGGATTTCTACAAAATGGCAGAGTGGCAACGGCGCGAGTGCGGCGCCCGAGCTGAGCTTTTGCGAGCTGGCTCGAGCTAGGTACCCGGGGTTTGCCAAACGATGAATAAAACTTAAATTATTATCAATAAAGGGTGCCGCCTGACGCAAATCCATAGGAAAACTACTAACGGTAACAGTTATCCAATTTTAATCGAATTTATTTTGTCAAAAATTCGACTTAATTTTTTCAAGTTTTTTTGCCATATCTGTGTTCAGTAACGGCAATTGACTACGTGTATTTTTTTTATGGTGATTAAAAATTGACCGTGTATAGTCACTTTAAGGCGCAAACGTCAAATAGAAAGTTTTGTTTTTTTATTGTACATAATATGTACAGACAGCGTCAGAGATAAGTATCCCCCTTGCACAAGACACCCAGCTATAAATCCTTTCAAAAAATTGTAATACTTAAAATTATTTTTAGGCTTAAAATATGGTTATACAAATATTATCTATTTTTTAAAGGCAAAACTTCTCCATTCGCCGCGACGGTGATTTTAAAAGGATTTGAAGCTGGGTATTATAATGCAAGGGAGATACTTATCTATGACGCTGTCTGTACATAATATGTACGTACAGTCTGTTAGATACTTATATATTTCTATGGGCCTATACTATTTATATACTGTTGCATTTCTGTGATTTTATGTTGCCTGAAAAAATAAAAAAATAAAAAATTTAGACATTTCACACAACGCTAACGCCTAAACTAAGCAGAGCTTGTAGGGAACCGGATAACTTCTTCTTCTTATTGTGTCACTAGTTCTTTCAAACCAGTGTGGTGAATGGATTTCAAGTGCACCTCGAATAAAGAATACTTATATCCTTTTTTTAAAATACATACTTACAATACATAGAAACAAACCCAGACTAAGGACAAACACCAATGTTCGTTCTGAAGCGGGAATCGAACTTGCAACACCGGCGTAGCAGTCCAACACACTTGACACAGCCACTCGACCAATCGTGTCGTCAAAATGGTAATTATTATTATTATTATACCTACCTGCATACAATCGGGGTTTTGAGAAATGAATTTTTAAAAATATGCATTTTCATTCAAAATTTCCAACCCCTATTGATATTCCCTCAAAGGTTCAATCAAGGAATTCACTCCAAAACGTTATCCAAACATTGACATAAAATTGGTGTGTTGAGGTGTGGCCCGTCTATAAGCGTATCACTACTATTTATGTATGAAAACATGTGTCAAGTGCACGAAACGAATCTCTTCGAGGCGCACTTCGAAATAAGAAGAAACACCTTTTTTTTCTTTACTAACATGGAACTAAGTTTCGTTTTTATCAGCCCCTTACCAACTAACAACCCATAATTTCCACCTTCTTTCTAAAATTGATTGTTTTATTTTTATTATACAGGGTGAATTGTTCAACTGGGTTTCGATAGCTAAATCTTAAAGTATGGAGAATAGTGGAAAATATGTGTAGGTATTGCAGTTCGAGTGTTCGTCGAAATCGGTCCCAATTTTTTATAATCCCCATTTTGGGATTTAGCAATGTAAGTCCAGTTCAAAAATTTACCCCGTATATGGGAAAACTTTGTTAGAACGGTGTTGGAACTCTGAACTATTTCAATATTCGATTTTTTTAAAAGGAATACGCTTACATTATTGAGAGAAAAATCTGTATCAATATTTTAACTTTGAAAACTTACGTGATTTGCAAATTTCATAAACACAGCTTAAACGGTTATTTAGATATTAACGTTCAAAATCGTCATTTTTATCACTGATTGACTGACATATAGACGTAAAACCTAACCCACTTCCAGATGATCTAGAAAGTTGTTGTTGTTTTTATCGTTTTATATACTTATTTGAATATCAATAATTTAAAAAATATTTTAAGCCCAGATGAACGCAAGCTAGTGGAAATGCAAATTGTCGGAAAACACCTTAATCTCCCGGCACATATGTACTTGTACTTACTACCTACAAAGGCCTACCTACAAAAGGTACCCACACCTTATTTACGCTATTTAGGTAGGTTAGGTACTTAACTTATTGTACTTTTACCTACCTACATACATTAAGAGGTGATGATGATGGTGTGTAAGTAAGGAAAACAAATAGGTAGGTAACTATTATAATTATAGTAGGTACCTAACCTATATACCTTTGAATAGTAATAAATTTATTTACAAAAAGTAATGATATCTGAACAAAACACATATAATATGTGAAAATAGGAGCCACGATCGAGAAGTCGATTTCCCCGAAAAAAGACTTCAGATCTACATATATGGCTAGCCAAGGTCTACGTTATAAATAAATTAATACGTTCTTATAAATAAATTTACGAATGTCTATTATAGTAGACCTTGGCAAGCCATGTATGTAGATCTGAAGTCTTATTTCGGGGAAAACGACTTCTCGATCGTGGCTCCTATTTTCACATATTATATGTGTTTTGTTCAGATTTTATTCTCTAGGTTTCGTGCTTTGAGGTTCCTTCAAGTGGATACTTCTTTGTTTTCAAGATTCTATAGGCGTACAGTTCAAAACTTAGTACGTCACATTCGCAACAACTTTTTTGAAAGAAGGTTAATTTGGTTTCTGATAATAATAGTTCGGTGTAGTCGCTTTTTTTGTATCTCCGACACACTCCTTTTTTATAGTGTGTGCTGTTGTTTTATTTCATGACATATCTGAGACTCTTCTCTTTTTTATTGTAATTAGTATCATTACTAGCTAAGTTAAAAGTTTTTTAGCCCGAGTAACAACTACTTTTAAAGTTTTTTTTTAAAAACTCAAAAATATGTTGTTATTCGAGCTGCACCCTTAGCTTTCACATTGATTGCTTACGAAATGAACTTGGACCCGATGAGATTTGACTCGTATGTTTAGTCTACTCCTAATTCCAACTGCGTTCTGCATTTTCAATTAGGAAATGTATTTATCTGTAGAGTTAGTAATACATTATTTATGTAGGTACTATCTCTTTCTATCGAAAAGATAAGAGAAAAAAGGTTTTGGTAGAAGATAATCAAGGTTTTACAAATACATAGTACAACCGACTTCAGTTGGACTATTCTAGTGACCGTAAACACCACTCAATAGTCACAGTTTAGCAAAATACAAGTTTAGAAATCTAGCGAGTGAGCAAGTTAGCGGTCCGGAAGGATAGTCAACTAACATATTGTAAAAAAGCCGATGACACTGGGCGAATTTACAAGCTACTAGCAAACTCGCTGCTTGTAGCTTGTAAACTAGTCCTGTGTCTTGTAAACTAGCCCTGTATCATCGAGGCTTTATTGTGAAAAACAAAAAAAAAACTTCAGTAATTGCAACGATCAGAGTTACACAAGCTTCCGCGCGGATATCGAACATACGAAGTTGTTAGTGCAGTTCGGACTAGCGTAAAACCGAACGGATCCACCGCTCGTGTATAAAACCCCTAATTAACTCAATATAAGTAATAAAACTAATACTAATTTCTCTTTTTCGTAAGAGCGGTTACAGACTAGTGTATTAAGGGCAATCCTCAAATCCGAATTCCATACAAAATGATTCGGACAAATACTCAAAAAGTAACCGTATTAAAGTAATTTCTTCAAACTATTCGTTTCGTCCATGTTTTTTGATTTCGTCAACAAAAAAGTGAAAGGTTTCATACTTTAATTTAGATTTTCTACGTGTTTTTAAGTAAGTAGGGTTAATTTTAAAACACGGCGTACTTTTTGAGTATTTGCCCGAAACATTTTGAATGGAATTCGGATTTGAGGATTCCCCTTAACCCGAGCGGATTTCCACTCGTAGGTATTTTGTTTATTGCAATAAGAATGAATAAGGGGCAAAGCTGTGAATAAGAGTGCAGCGTAACCCTATTGAGACCTGTCCAAATTATTATCCTTTTAAAAAAGTATAGTGAAATGCATTAGTGTGAGTACTTTGACAGCGCCAGCTTTCGATGATCGACCTGAAAAAATGAAAAAATAAATGTATAATGGCATTATTAGTAGATAAACAAACATTAATAAATATTTAAAACCGTTTATATTTTTATTTACTCTCACTTTCGTTCCGTAAAAGCATAACAAATTGTTGGTAAATAAAGAACGAACAACCTTGACCTGACCTGACTTCCGGTGAGGTTAACAACGTCAATAATCGTGTTCAGAGCAATACGCGTCTAATTGCTAAAGTCACGCCCATCATCACTTTTTTACCTCATTAAATCGGCTTGCACTTATATAAGGTGAAAGAGATAGAGGCGGGTTTCAAGCAGGTAAGTATTAGAATGATTTTGTTGGTAGTACCACAGAGCTAAGGCAGTTCGCGCGAACGTCAATCGTGCGATCACGCGATCAAACGTACTAACGTCAAATAGGCGTCCCAATTGGCATCACGTCGCGTCGCGCGATCGCGCGATTGCCAATCGGGACGCCTATTTGTATTTATTTGTATTTATTTATTTAAAAAGATAGAAGCTTACAGTTCTTAACCAAAACACTTACTACCTTAAACTAAAACTTAAAAAAACTAATAAATTCTGTATAATATTTCTAATTTTATCATTAAATATATCGACATGCTGGTGCTCGTGGATAAATTCATTAATGAGCGCGAGTGCTCTGACCGTAGGTGCGTTGTCCGCGTGGTGGGTCCGCGACACGCAGGTATAGAACAGATCGTGGCGCCGACGGCCGGTACGCAAGTATTTGTTCGGCACATACAGAGACATGCTACCTAATGTGTTCGGATCATTTACTCTATTTTGCAGAATCAGACAGTAATGTATAGCTAGATTCAGTTTCCGCCTTAGCCCTAGTGTATCCATACCTATCATTCCTGACACGAATAAGGATGGGTAAAGGAAAGGATAGTACCCATACCGTTGCTTATAGACATATCTACAGAATTTACGTTGTATCCTCTCTAGCATCATTTGACGTTAGTACGTTAGATCGCGGATTCGCGCGACGGTCGCATCTAGTCTTGGGTAGCACGTCCAAAAAAATTGAGTAGTGTGCGAGCTTACTCTTTCACGCAACGAGTGTCCTCACTGTGGCACCACGATTGAGGCGAGGCGCGAGGCGCGATGAGGCTGAGCGAGGAACTGTGCTGGGACCACAATCGTGCTGGGTTGCGAGGCGCTAGGCGCGAGCGTGCTACCCAACACAATGACGCTGAGCGAGGAACTGTGCTGGGACCACAATCGTGCTGGGTTGCGAGGCGCGAAGTGCGAGCGTGCTACCCAACACAATGAGGCACCTTCCTCGATCGAGGTGAACGTGCGAGGAAAGAGTACAACTGTGGTAGCAACTGTGCGAGCTACCCAAGCTACATTGTATTTTTACTAAAAATACTATATAGGTAGGTAGTAGGTCCTATTGAATGCTTAATTGCATGCAGTATTTGCATATCCAAATCATGTTTTTTTTTGCATTCCCCTCTGTTTAAAGTAGAGAAAGAGAAGGCGAGGGCAAGCAAGAATGATTATGGAAAACAACAACCAAAGAACGAAAATTGACTGTGAACCACCAGCCGCGTTTCTCTTAGATCAAATTTAACTTTTCAACTCAACGACTCATCATAACTTTCGCTACTCAACTAAGAATATGACAGAGATGGTGTAGGTAGGTACCTAACCTACCTACTGATTTGTGTTATGATTAATTATATGGATAAGAATATGTAGGTAGTTGGGTAAATACTTCATTCATTCATACTTAACAAACCCTAATTAAAAATATTTCTTAGTTTTACACTGAATGAATCCATTGAGAAAAAATACTGTAAGTAGGTACTAGCCATAGGATCATAACTAAGTGAAGGCGAGTGAGAGTCAAATAAACAATATTTATTTATCCTATCTAGGTACCTAGTTGTTATTTATTGGTTTATTCTAGTTTGCCTTCAAACTACATAGGTAATACATCGTCATCCATCTTTTGAAGTCGCTAAATTAGCAGCATTTGGAGCACAACCAAAGCAAGAAAGATATATAAGTAGGTACCTACATAGATTCGTTGAATATAAATAGAACAGAAAAGTTGGTTCTAGCGAGCACAAAATGTTTTACATTTTGTGCTCGCTAAAACCAACTTTTAAAAATATATAAATAATACCTACATAATTTATAAGTTAAAGCAACAAGGTTTAATATTACTGTGGCCATACCCAGATGGACGGACAAATAACAAAAATGTACGTCTGAAATATCAACCAATGAACAACGCGAATGACTTTTCTTGCATTTTCTTGTATCCAACCAAAAGCGTCCATCTGAAGGCGACATGAGGGTGGCGCTACAGTAGCAATTCTGTATAACACTTGAAACGACTTAAAGGAAAAAGTTTATTTATCGTAGTACTCCGTGATTTAACTCAATGTTTTAAATCAACCAATTATTTTAAAAAGTTTTTTTTCAATAAACAGTGTAAAGTCAAATCCCAAATTAATTAGATATTCGATTGATTGGTAATCGATTTTTACTATAGCGCCATCTATTTCTTAGACTCACGAATGTACTTTTCATTTTCTCCATGACAATGACATACGGATCGTTTTTAGTTCATTGGTTATGTCAATGTCAAATTCAAAATCGTTCTAGGTACAAAACACGGCAGTAGAGCCGTAACAAACTTGAAGCATGCCGCAACCGTCTGTTGCCTTCTTTTTTCTGTGGTGCAAGTGAGATAGATAGTTAAGCCGGTACGTGTAATGGAATGTTACTGAATATATTTATTTGTTTGGTGGCAGTGTTGCTAGCTTGAATAATAAAAAAACGGTCCAACTAACTATTATAAATTCAAAAATTAACTGGACATTGCGATTAAAAATAAGTTGTAGAATGCCTACATTTTCAATACAGAGTAGTTCTAGTTTTTTATGTTTACTTTCATGTATAGGATAGGACATATCATAAAAATATGTTCATTTAACTGGGATGCTGATCGAATTTCTAGCTAGATTTATCTCTAAAAACTATTAATAGGCTACACTGAATGAATGAATCTTTCTGAAAAAGTAGTCTTTTTATCCTCTGTGCAATTGGCAAAAAATTATATTCTCATTAGAATCATAACTTAGTATTTTAGAAACGCACCAAAAGTTGGTCAATTTAGCCAACTTCTAATAAATTAATTTTGGCCGATGATATATATTTAGAATTTATGTATTTACAAAACATAACATAACAGATGAAATCCAAATTGTTACATTTTTAAACACAAATTAGAGTAACACAAAATCAATACAACAACCGACTTAAAAAAAGGAAGTGGCCACAGATCTATTATGTCTGTGGAAGTGGCATTGTTAGGCTATGGCCCGGATTCTCGCAAAAATTTTGGTTTGAGCTGCTGTTTTGCCATTCTCTACCTACCGATTACAATTGTATGCGCGCGCGGACGACGCAGTTGTAGTGCTTGATGACTTGAATAGATGTTAAACAAATTACTGTTCTCTGAACACAGATTAGTCAGAGTACTACGTATCTGAATAAGACGGTTCAAGCTACTAATCTACAAAACAATGTTACTCTCAATGACGTATTTTTAGTTTTTTTTACCATTTTTTTTTTTGTTTTTGGCCTTTTAATTGATTAATGTATTGTAAGTAAACAAGTGAATAAAATGATAGTAGAAAACAATGATAAAACGACTTCAAACATAATTTTAAATCAAAAATACTTTATCACCGGCGCGCTCAGTTCAATGACCACAAATGCTTCGCTCTACGTAAAATAAACATAATTACGTACTACTGCCATCTAGTGGTAATGTTGTGTATTATTTCAATACTTAGCTATCGGCACGGAGGAAAAAAGTACTATCGGTAAAAGAATCATTGTGAACCGTTGGATCAAAAAATTCCAAAAAATATAAATAGAGTGCGCCCTTTTTAGTTTATCGTTTGAGCGTTTTGAAAAAGTCTATTATGTATAGCGAGACATTTCAGAGGCTACCTAACCTACATAGAACGTTCGAATAAACAAGTTTATAAATAGCTTAGGCTTGTAAGTACCTAGGACACGAGAATAAAGAGAGGTAGGTACCAGCAAAGACGTAGAAATTAGGTAGGTAAGGTTACCTACTTAGGTATTATGCGTGACATGGAACTTGGACTCCGAGCCACGGGAATCTGAATTTTATTGCAATAAAAATAGAGTTCAGGCATACCAGTAATACCAGTGTCCACGTTTCGCCACAATATAGAAATGATTAGTTAAGTGCCTAGGTACCTATAGTTTCGTGATGAAAAACAATTTATTTATGTGTATAAAATGATGATTTTTTTTTACTCTTCGTTAATAGGTACCTACATACATAGATTATGTGCCGCAGCGGAGCACAAACAAATAAGGTCGTGTCTCGCCTGTCCTGTGATCTTGAGTGTAATCGTGAGTAAGTTGTGTGCGTGCTTGCCTCGCACCACAGCCACACTAGCACGATCGAGGCGCAGGACACGATTGAGGAAGACGCTACTCAGTGTGTTGGCCGGCTCGATTGAGTGAGGCGGCGCGTTGAGCCTCGCGTTGAGCTCCCAGCTCAATTGAGGCTTAACGCGAGGCGCGAGGCAGTAGTGTGCTGCCAGCACGATCGAGCCGCGAGGCAGTATTGTGCTGCCAGCACGATCGAGGCGGAAGCGAGCGTGCGAGGGAAGAGTAGTGTGCTGGGCTCGTCAAAACAAAAAGAGCTGGTGCCTCACTTGCTGGCAAAGAGTCACCACAATTGTGGTAGCAACTGTGCGAGCTACCCAACACTAGTCGCATCGCATGCTCGCGCGACGATCGCGTGATCGCGTTCTATTAGGACAACGCCTAAGAGGTGTAACATTGTCTCTATCTATAACAAGTCTCAGTTCAATTCACCCTGAAATTTTGGCATCTATGAATCCATTTGTTTAACCTCAGAATCATTTACCATTGTTATAAAGTAATATAAAGTGATGTGGGCTATTGGCATTATTGGTAGTACTATTTTGGTGACGGAATCCAAGAACAGAAAGAAAAATTTAGTATGTGTAAATAGTATATTTTTTTTTATTAGTTCTGAGTGAATTAAGTAACTGCACGAAAGGAGCCTCTTTGAGGCGCACTTGAAATCCTTTCACCATACTGGTTCAAAGAAACTAGTGACACGATACGAAGAAGAAGTGAATTATATAAATAAAAATTACTTTCATAAAAACCTTCAAATAGTGGCAAAATATGCACCGAATTTAGACACTGTCAGATGAAGTACCTAAGTTCAAAATAACGGCCTTATTGCATATCGATTTTATTATCGACAGAAGATGTTTTTTTTTTTATATTATTACGTTCAGAAAACGGTGTTTACGTAAACAAATCGGTTTTATTAGAGAAAAGAAATGAGTTCTAAACGAGAGACAAATACTTACACTACTAATTTAAAAACACGTATAAAATCTTAATTAAAGTATGAAACCTTACTAATTTTTGTTGACACAATCGGAAAACATAGACTAAACGAATAGTGTGAAGAAATTACTATAATACGGCGTACTTTTTGAGTATTTGTCCGAAATATTTTGTATGGAAATTTGCCTTGAGGATTACCCTTAATGTAAACAGACTATAGATTCTACGATCCACCGTGAACTAAGTCTGATGATAATACGTTGTTGTCCTGAGTAAGGGCATATTTTTTTTTAATAATTTTTCACAATGACCTACTGGCATCTACATACAATGACCAATCGACCTCTCTATGTTTATCTAGTCTGCGTAACTTTACATAATACTGAGGGGTTTAGCTTCCATGTTTTGACGACATAAAAGCGACCATATATATATATTTACTCAATTTTAAAAATAATAGAGCAGTAAATAATATGTATTTCAATTTAGTGGCACAGTTTTCGACCAACAAAAATAAAAAAATGTTTTTTTTATATATTTATACAAATTGATAACTTATCCTGTTATATAAGTATTCTTGGGTAACGTTAAGGAGCTAAAAAAAGGTGCTACACGCAGGTGGCAGCAGGTAATAATTTAATAACCGTATTTTCAATTCACAATTAATATCAATATTCTAGTTCTTTATTAAACGGAGCCTGCACTGTCCTACTGTTGGGCAACAGCATCCCCCTATTTCCTCCATTCTTCCCTATCCTGTGCCAAACTGGTCCATACTGGAAGGAACGTGATGATCCCGCCACCGTCTCCTCGGTCTGTTTCAAAAATAATCATTTTAAATAAGTACTAAGGTAATATTGTTGCGAAAATCCTGTATGTTGAAAATCTGGTACTAGCCCCTCTGTTTACTCTGTTATACAAGCACAGTAACTGAACCCGACCTCGTGTTTGTTTGCATCGCAACGTGTGCGCTACCCACACTTCTCTGTTTGAGTTTATGAAACTCCCAAAATTTTGCATAACCCTCACGAAAAATCATTAAAAAAAGCCTTTTACTAGGTTGACTACTTCGTTCGTGCACACCAAGAATTATTATTTATAGGGCAACTGTCGACCAGTCTTCCAAGTAGGAGTCTATTTCGTCTCCCCGTCTTCTCAGCGGTCTGCCGCGACGTCGCGTCGCGTCGTTTCCTGTCCTTGGACATCCACTCTTTAGTGATTTTTGCTCATGGGTCATCCGAAATCCGTCACTAAGAAAGGAATTAAAAAAAAAACTTCTATTTGGGGCCAAAGTTTTTAAGGAAATGTATTTTTTTTGTCCTTATAATTCTAAGAATTTTCTTTATGTAGAGTCCTCAGATCAAATTGCAAATCAAGATCGAACAAAATCAAAATTTAAGGGTGTAGTTCGAAAGTCG
The DNA here is from genome assembly GCA_932526365.1 of Lobophora halterata. Taxonomy (NCBI): domain Eukaryota; kingdom Metazoa; phylum Arthropoda; class Insecta; order Lepidoptera; family Geometridae; genus Lobophora; species Lobophora halterata. The sequence goes on along the minus strand of OW052012.1, from coordinate 10,058,412 downwards.
GTTCTAGCACCGAGCTATACCTAAGTCCCTACTTTATTAATAAATTACTATATAGTTTTCATGAAGATGCATCACGTCCATTCTAGTGTCCGCTTGAAGGATTTCTGAGCCATGATTGTAAAAGGATCCAAACCAAAAAACAAGCTAACAGCTTATTAAAGAAAATAAGCTTTTGCTTAGTTCATATCAAACAGAAAGCGCGACTTCAAAATAAACACATTATTGCATTTTCGACACTAATATTTAGCCACACATACATATGAGGCTAGATATATTTTTATTTTTTTATAATAAAAGTGGCGAGACTTGATAGGCGCTCTCCTGGTGGTGAGAAATCACGCCTGCCCATAACCATAACAGTGGAGCACAGTGCTTTGATTCCCATAGACCCGTGCAACAGATCTATAGCTAAAGTCAGAATCCAGCCACGAAGCGTAATGGCGGCGGCGCCAAAGAGTGAACATACAACCAAAACGCATTAACTTTACTTCGTAGTAAAATATTCTTGTTCTTCGTGTTCTTCATTACTGGTCCTGCCCGTCTTGAAAGACTTGAGTGGCTCGATTGACAAATCGTTTCCATGCTTGTCTGTCTTCTGCATGTCTCAGGGCGGCAGAGACAGGGAAACCCGTGAGTGTCATGACCTGGTCGGACCAGCGGCTAGGTGATCGGCCGCGTGGTGTTTTACCTTCAACCTTTCCCACTACAACCAGTTTTTCGAGATTGTTGGGTTGTCTTCGGGCTATATGGCCAAAGTAACTAAGGACTCTAACTAAGGAGGATCCTTAGGATTATAAGTAAAATATAGGTAGGTACAAAGCTCTGCGCTAAAATCAAGGCTCGTCTAGGTTTTAGCAAACATGAATTGAGGGAATGCATTTACTGTTTACCTCTGCTTGTTTACCTGCCAGTTCTTTGTGGATTTGGCACGGTTACTTAAACAGGCTCGTGTCACAGTAGGAATCTATGTTTTAACCAGTAAAGATAGATTTTATTTCCATCGCACTTAAGTCCGAAGTTCCTTCCTTAAATTTCTTACCATCGGAAAGACCCCAAGAGTAAGCCTGGAGTCCAAGCTGTGGAAACATTCAAGGCTGATTATGCTATGTTATGTTAATTTAAGCTTTTTTTTCTCACCACCGTGTAAAACTGTGCGCTGCATGTTTAAGTACCTACATTTTAGTTGAAAATTTCGATGAAAGAATTAGGTGACAATTTTAAAGACCGCGATATTATCCCGTGCCATAATTTATAATGTCCAGTCTGTTGTCTGTCTGTAGTCTGTACCTACTGTTTGGTTTAGTGTTTTCTTTATGTGTATACTCTAAGCTTTCAAAGGCTAAAAAGGTAGTGAAATACTTTCTAAAAGCGGAAATAAAAAGGTTTTTGTTTGTCTTTTTCATGCAGCTTAATTTTTTGTTAATTATATTTCATGTGTTTGTTTTCAAGTCTCTGCCAGAATTTAAATTGTGAATTGAGTTATGACTTTGATCATCTAAAAGTATCTGACGTATTTTATTTTTCAAACTTTGTACCAGTAAAACTTTCTGCTTACAACTGAGCTGTAATTTTGGGTATTGTTTGTACCCTGTTACAAACATCCCTATACCCATCCATCTTCACAATCATCCGTCTGTAATATTTCTATTAACCCTTTCGCTTTTTTGCCAAAACACACAGCAAATTACAAAATTAGCTAACTACTTCATACAATATTTATTATAAAATGTAAAAAAGGAAACAATTGGGCCACCCTAGACCTTCGAAAACGATTTATTATAGTATAGGTAACTCAAATGCTCCAACTCGATACCCGATGGCAGCGTACCGAGGATACCTACTGGCTGCATTGCCTTGCTTCTTTGTATAGCAAGGCTTATTCTTTGGGCGAGATAGCTGCCAGCCCTCTGTTCACGCGTTACTTCGACCAGACGCTCTGACAAAATTTTGAAAACGCGGAAGGCTCCTGTTAATAGGATTATATATATTAATAGGATATTCCGAAATACTGGCAGAGACGCATGGAACGTTGCCAGCGTGTTTTCCATTAGAGGGATTATGTAGATGGGATTAGAAGCAGTTAGAAAGCTTAGACGCTTCTACAAGTAGCTTGGATTAGGGGCTTTGAGTTTTCACAGAACGATGAATTGAGTGAAAATGCAGACAAAATTCATTGTTCATGTTTTCAACCGTTGGTGAAGCGAGACACGAAAAAATCTGACAATCGAATTCGTATTGAATCCGTCACAGATAAATCAACAAGTAGAATGAAGTTTTGAAAAAAACAATAAACCCTTACGTGACGGATAAAGCCTCCTCTACACGTCGGCGGACGCATCCGCAGATGACGTCTGCAGATGCATCCGTTGACGTGTAGAGGAGGATTCAAAGAGTGTATTTGTCAGAAATTTTAGAGATGGGCGACAGGAGATCGCGAGCGTTTCATTTAGTAGAGATTTCGAACTATCGGTGTGAGAGATGTTTCGAGTTTGGTCTTTCATAGGATTTTGACACACACACGGCACGAATCTACATAGATAAGACACCAAGACTCTGCAATTACCTACGACAGTTCCGCACAGAATTTTGGTTTTCTACAAAATGGAAAAGTGACAATGGAGCGAGTGCGGCGCCCGAGCCGAGGTTTTGCGAGCTGGCTCGACCCGGGTTTGCCAAACGATGAATAAAACTTAAATTATTATCAGTTAAAGGTACCGCCTGACGCATATCCATAGGAAAACGACTAACGGTAACAGTTATCCAATTTTAATCAAATTTATTTTGACAAAAATTCGACTTCATTTTTTCAAGTTTTTATGCCGTATATGTGATAAGTAACGGCAACTGACTATACGTATTTTTTTTATGGTGATTAAAACTTGACCGTGTATAGCAAGGCTTATTTTTGGGCCAGATGGAATCCACCCCTCTATCTAATACCCCTCTCCTCTAATCACGCTTCCCTTCGACCAGAAAGAAGAAAAAATAGTTATAATTTCCGAACATGGCGCTCAATTCCCAATCCTAAGTTTTAATTTGCATTCTCACTTGTGCAATCGAAATTAGCTCAGCTTAATTTATGCGCCAACTTTAGCATTTGAGAGAGGATTTATGTTCTAGCCAACTGTAAATTAGCTATTGAAGATGACGTAGGTGTAGAATGGATTTGCAGTATAAATTAAAATTGACGCTGATAATTAGTGTAAAATATGCACACTGCTATCGGGTTGGAGCAGTTGAGCTACCTATAGATCGTTTGCAACGGTCTATAGGCGGCCCAAATTGTTTCCTTTGTTTCCTCTTGTAAATTTTGTAATATAGATTGTAATAGTTAGCTTATACTGAAAAAAAAAAACCTTGAAAAATGTAAGATACATAGATAGAAGGTTCAATTAAATAATTCATAATAGAATATTTTATCGAAAAAATAAATTTCGCAAAGGCCACATTGTATATTTTATGTTATTAATTTATTATTAGATTAAATTTGTAATGTATTTGTTATTAATTATAAAATATGTAATATGTTTTTGGCAATACGAACTATGTACACTATTGCATTAGGTTTATCTGTAGGTAATAGCTAAATAGCTGTAAAAAGATTTCAATAAATCAAATGGCTCAATGTACCTATTATACTATCATAACTTTTTCACAGGGCTATCCGATTACTACTGATTTTATCTGTTACCAATTACTAGATTGTTCGAGAATTACTTACTTCACCAATATTGATTAATGTGTAAAATAGTGATGATTGATACATGCCTATATAAATCTCGAGGATGCATAAAACTATGTATAGGTTCATGTAGGTAAAAGTTAATCAGGGGTTTCGACTAAAATAGGGGCATGAAACTTGGATTAAAACTTTAATAAAGTACCGTAAATAAAGCAACAATTTGCGTATATTCTTCTGAAACAAGCAATGCATTACGAGTCTAGTCTAGAGGCAGGAATTTTCGAAAGGATCTGAGGCCTCTCTAAATGTAGCAAGGCCAGTAAGCTTTGTTTGGAGTAACTGCCGAAGAACGTTTGATAGAATGAAGATTATAATCGCGTAACGAAGGTTTCATTGATGTATGGATATTAAAACATAATTTGGTACGACTTTGAAGTGAGGTGACACTTTCAACTCGTCTACTCAAATTTGGACAAATATTTAGAAATATTTATAGATTATTTATTGACGTGACTACGTCTAATAAATCGATGAACGCCGCCGCGCCCGCTGCATGCACGAAAATGTTGACGTCATTGTCCGGTAACGCTCATTGTCCCGTTACGTCCATTGTCCCGTTACGCTGGTAGTCACGTTAAACTATCGTCCGTAAACCAACTTTACAGGCAACCAATTTTTTTTTCAATAAACACATTGTTTACCGCTCATTTTTTGCACAACACAACTTTGTTTGTCTTAAGGGTGCATATCCGCAGACGCGGAGCTGGGCGGAGTGGAGAAGAGCGGACCGTGTATCGGCCAATCACAGTGCTCGAAGTTCACGATGCAGATAACGAGTTTCGGTCCACTCCTCTCTCCACTTCGAGCAATGTAATTAACCAATTTATGGTTCGCTCCTCTCCACTCTGCCCAGCTCCGCATCAGTGGAAATGCACCCTTAGTCCTCGCTTACACTTCTCGCTTGACGAACATGACCCTGGATACAAATATCTCAACAAAAAGATCTCAACCGTCACTAAAAAAGCTTTTGCGTAAAATTTTCATACAAAATGTAAGGGAAAAGTTTTCTGCAATTTGTGACTTTTTGAGTACTCCAACGATGTTTGGTCCCAAAGATTTTTTTATCAGTATTAGAAACAGGATCGATTGGCATCAAAAAATGTTTTTGTGTAAAATGGCTATTTTTTTTTATTTTTATTTAATATTTCTTGCCAGATGTATTTTTTTTTTAAATCTGTGAATGGAGATCAAACTTCCATAAAAAAATTATAGATAGTCTCCTAAGACCATTTTCGTGTAGCTGCAACGGATAAGGTACTTCCCCTTACTGCCCCGCTGAAAGTTTCCACCCTATATACCTTCAATACTTTAGCGCGTACCTTGTCCGTCAGGATAAGCCTTTTGTATTATTGATTTGAAGCATATAACCGAACTTACTTCTACCACCTATTTTTATTACTATTTTATTGTAATAAAAATTGTGTTTTTATTCATTTTTGGAACCTTGCACTATTGTTTGTAGAAAAGTGCTGACTACTCCCACAAAGTTTTATTTTAACTTATGAAGTGGTCAACGCTTCTATTTTGTTATGTACCTACTCCGTTTACGTTCCAAATAAATCTATTAGTTTTTTTTTAATTCTTTTTATTTACTTTCACCTACTTTTTTTCTGGAGGAACTAAAATTGGAAAAAACACAACGTTTGTCGTCGGTCTGTTTGCGCCGTATACTCCAAGACCGAAGGGGACTCACATAGCACGCAGAAATGCCGATAACATTGAAAGACTTATAGTTACGGGCAAAATCGAGGGCAAGCGACCAAGAGGACGAAGTCCAAAGCGATGGTCAGACCAGGTGGCAGAATGTCTCGAAATGCCAGTGAATGTCGCACTCCACAAAGCTGAAGATAGAGGAATGTGGAAAAAGCAATTGAAGGTGTTCTTGCAAAACGTCACGATCCTCAGCAGTGAGGGACCGATCGAGGAGGAGGATTTACTTCCACCACCTATCGACCATCACCACTGATTATGATGATGCAGATGTTCATATGATTGTTTTTTGTTTTAGAACTGCGTGAAGCTTTCGAAGCTGAAGCCCAGGAGGTGAAGAAGCCTCGACTGCTCCTCACTGCTGCTGTGCCGGTCGGTCCTGACAACATCAAGAGTGGATATGATGTCCCTGCTGTTGCCAGGTAAGATTTGACGACACAGATGGTCGCGTGGCAAATGTGTTGGACTGCCCCGGCGGTATCGCGGGTTCGATTACCGCAACATTTGTGTGATTGGTGTTTGTTGTTGTTTGGATGTTTTCTACGTATCTTAAGTATGTTTTTACAAAAGAAAAAGTTTATTAGTATTCTATCAATTATCTAGTTCCCTGGTACAAGCTCTGTTTAGTTAGGGGTAAACTTTTTTATTACAGCATAAGCTAACTACTACAATCTATATATAGGTATATTACAAAATTTACAAAAGGAAACAATTGGGCCACTCATAGACCGTTGCAAACGATCTATAGGTAGCTCAACTGCTCCAACTCGATAATAATATAATAATAATAATAACTCCAACTCGTTAAGGGTTAGATAGCGTTGTGCAAAATGTCTAAATATTATTATTATGTATATACAGGACCGGAACCTGACCAGCCGTCCTATTTTGTCAACAAATTATATAAATATATTTAGTAATAAATCCGCTTAATTTCTAAACAATTTCTAAACGCCGAAGTTTGAAACGAGAGTAAATCTCTCGTTTCAAACTTCGGCGAGTCCGCACCTCCTGATGATGCCACGTGTAGAGGCGAAACACGTGTCGTATCTTTAAACTTTGGTTTTCTGTTCGTTGACTCTTTGGTTTAGTTGAACTAAAGTTAAGTTAATTAAAACCTTTGTTTAGAAATTAAGCGGATTTATTATTACTAAATATATATATATAATTTGTGGATATTTATGGATTTCTGCAAAGTAACGCCTGAATCAATCAATTGTCCTATTTTGTAACTTGAACCTTTTCCTTTACCTCTTCGACCAATCAAAAACACGAATGACCTCAGTTACGTGATTGATCTTGTCTCTCAATAGTTCAATAGTATTTATTGGTAAAATATTCATTATTTGTTGCTTGGTTTTGCCGGTGGTAATCGTCTTCAAGTTACAAAATACCACCGCAGGGTGTTGGATATGTTCTAATGAGTAGAAAACTGAATGAGAAGATCTCATTTACTTACTGAAGATTTGAGCCAGCATAATGGCTTAGCCTGGTCACGGCACTTTCATTTGTTGGCTTATGAAGCCAAACTTCTTGAAGCCTTGAAGTTATCTGGTTAATTTATTTATTTAAATTGTTGAAGTAAGAGACTCTACACTTTTTGGGTTCATTAGTTTGTTTTTCTTTGAACTTGTACGTGTAATTTTTTCGTAAATATTTTAGTGTTCCTCTGTGGTCTAACTGAACCGCTTTACTGTGCCTGAACTTCGTACGTAAAAGCTTATATTTTTTTTCTACAGAATGAGGAAATGGTGGATTAACTCATAAATTAACAATCAAAGCGTTTGCTTTACACAATCTTCAAAAAAAGAATATGCCGAAATGATGAGAGTAAAATAAGATAAACTTATATTTTTAAATAATAAAAAAGCTGAGCAAGCATAAATTATGCTCAAAACGCCATCCCAAGAGATTCATTCACAAAATATGCAATAACTCAGCTTTTGCTAAATCGCCCTCGTAAAATGGCAAAACGAGACAATACAACCACTTTGGTATTTAAATACTGACCTAAATAAATAACTTACGGAGAGACAAAAAATATTGTCGCATGCGAAATTCCCTCCTATTAATATTCCTGCTTTATTGTTCAACCCGCTTCATACATTTCCCACATTCAAATACATTGTACTAGCAACAATCTTACCAGCTTCACCTAACGCTATATTTGCTGTAACAATCTCGCCCTTATTATCTTCGGCCTACGGATTCATTAGAAGATCTGTGAGGTTTCGGAGCTGCATTGTTTTCTTGGTATAAATTCCCTTCTTCATCTGGTGCTTATCAAGTTGTCAGTTGAAATGCGTCTGTATCAAGTTTCCCTACTGTGATACAGCCCTATCGAAGGCATTTAGGCTTTCGCATGTTTGTAATTAATTTAATTTCTTGTGAATGGTGTATTCTCAAGAAGAAGGTTCTAAATATCCAAAGAAATATTAAATTGAAGTCCTAAAATACCTAGCTTTTTGTTATTAATTGTTGCGAATTATCGAAGTTCCTTTCTAATTACGCAATAAAATGACGAACACAATCTCGAAATTTCAAGTCTCTAATTCTAATGACTTTGTCTATGCGTTGTCTGTCAGTCAGGAGTCAGGACTAAGCCTTTAATATATTTGACGTGACTACGTCTAATAAATCGATGAACGCCAGCTGCATGCACGAAAACGTTGACGTCATTGTCCGGTATCGCTCATTGTCCCGTTACGCTGGTAGGTAGTATGCAACCATTTCATCAATGTTTTGTTATGACGTTGTCACGTTAAACTATCGTCCGTAAACTAACTTTACAGACAACCAATGTTTTTTTAATTACTAAGCCTTTAATATTTTTAATTAACCCATATCGTGATAATTTGTTGTGCGTTGATTATTTATTAGTTGATCAGTCAGTCAATAAGCTTTTGAGTATTTTTATATACTTAATTTGATTGAAGGTATAATGATCTGATTATTCATTACCAGCTACTTGGACTTCATCAACCTCATGGCCTACGACTTCCACGGTAAATGGGAAAAGGAGACAGGACACAACGCTCCTCTGTACTCCCCTTCAACTGACTCGGAGTGGAGGAAGCAACTGTCTGTTGACCACGCTGCTCATCTTTGGGTCAAGCTTGGAGCACCTAAAGAAAAGCTTATTATCGGTAAGAAGTAGAAGAAACATGCAATAAACGATATAAAAAAAAAGAAGTTTTACACTCATTTACCGAACAACATATATCAAAGGATTTAGATATTTTATCATGTTGAATCATCATCAGCAACATCAACAGAAAGAAGTAAATTTTGAACGAAAGTTACTAGACATTCTTATTAATAAAAGTTATTATAATATACAAGATTTATAACGACAAATCTGTCATTTAGTACCTGAAAAATAATATTATTAGGTACGTACAATTTGATTACTTACACTGCAATATGTTTGATTCGGTCCGCTCCTGCTCTAATATTGCTATGCCCTAGATAAGAGTTTAATATGTTCTGTGTTAACTTTGTAAACAATTATACCTAAGACTTATTTGCTGCAATAAAAATACTGAATACTGAACACTGAACATCATCCGAAGCCTGACTTGACCCACTGCTGGATACAAGCATCTCTCTATTTTTGCAATTCTGCCCGGTCTTGCGCTAAGCTTCTTGAATAGGTGTCAAAAATCTAAAAGTAGAAAGAAAAAATAAAGATGGTCCAAATAGAGGTCCTTGTTAGACGCCATTTGACATTGAAATTTTTATATTGTTGTAACTTTCTGTGTAATAGATTTGTAGTTCTGTGGTTAGGCTCATCGAATTGTTTCGTAATTTTAGTTATTTTCTATTCAAATACATAGTTACATAGCTTTTACCAAGCTGTAGGTATCATCGCATTATGTATCTTTGACTTGCCTTGCATAACGGTCTATGTTATATTGGTCAAAAATAAATGAAATGAAATGAAATGAAAAATGAAACATTTATTATAAATTAAAAGTAGTTTCCCCTCTACTTTACGTTTACTTCTTTACTTCTTTTCTATCCAATTTAATAGCGAGATTAAATTAATCTAGTCTAGAAGTGAGCTTAATTAGATTTCTACTTTAATTCTAGGAATGCCGACATACGGGCGAACATTTACCCTGTCGAACACCGAGAACTTCAAAGTGAATTCTCCGGCCAGCGGTGGGGGGAAAGCGGGGGAGTATACTAAGGAAGGAGGCTTCCTGGCTTACTACGAGGTGAGTTTATATGTAATTTTAAAAGGATACTGAATATTCAACGCTGAAATTCACGCCAGCACACGTAAAACTTTCATGAGCTACGTTGCGCTTTGGGTGCTGAAAACTTGAAGCTAGATTATATTGTGTGATGGCGAGATTTATTTATTTTCAACTTACTTCAAAAAGGAGGAGGTTATCGATTCGGTTGAATGTTTTTTTTTAATGTTTGTTACCTCAGAACTTTGTTGTTTATTTGACAAAGTCATCGAAGTAAACGAAATTGCGTATTTTGCTTCCCTGTGACTTTTCAGTGGTGTCGGAGTGGGTCACTAAACAGTCGGTTATACAATGTTTTTGTAAAACCTTGATTTGAAAACCCTTGAAACAATAGTTTCAATAAACAATTTGAGAATTATTCATACCTAAATTATAATATTTCGCTGCACTTTGGTAGTAATCACCACTAGATATAAAAGGCTTAGTCCTGACTGACTGAATGACTGACAGACAGCCTACAGGCTAAACCGTGGACGTAGAGACTTGGAACTTGGAGGATTTGTTGGTCAAAAGCTGAAAGTGCGTAGGAATTTTGTTAGTTTGCAACGTAAATGTAGTTGCGGGCTTCAACTAGTAATTAATGTTTCCACTGACTCCACAATGCCGTCTAAAACATATGAAACATAATATTTTATGGACTCTACAAAATAAATTATTTTACAATAACCTAAGTAAGTATTTGTTAGACCCAATCATTCCACCACTATCGACCACAGACCACAACAAGGTTGGCTGATCACAACTTACAATATAGAAATTAATTAAAAAAAATGGTCCTCAATCGTCTACTGCAGTACTTTCTAAAAATATACCTTGACGCGGCGCATTAGTCTTTACAAAGGCTAAATATTGTCTCTTTTTAATACATGCAAGATTTTTTTCTATGGAATTATGAACTTGAATATAATAATTACGATGGTACGTATAACTCGGGCGAATTAACATGACACCTGGCCCGGAAGTCAATGCTTCCTCCGCTGCATCGCGCGACGCCCTCCATGTTTTTTTCTTCCTTTTATTACAAAGCCTTATCATCACCAAGTATGCCACACAATACTTTGCACAAACGTCATTCAAGACAGGTGTCATGTTAATTCACCCGAGTTGTACTTTCATTCAATACTACATTAGACCCACTACTTTACACAACAAGAAAAATGAAAAAGTACAACACTGATTTAAACTTGCAGCATGTATATTATAGTAAAAATCTAACAAAAAACATAGATTTAGAGGCTGATTTACAACAAATAAATTCTCTAAATTACCAGCTATTAATTTTAAGCTGTACCGTGACAACAAGTTTCGAGTACCTTTCTATCCACGGCGCTAATTAACATAGATACGAGCCTGTTTAATTCAACGTCTCGTCTGCGAAAGTCAATTGATAGTGTTTGCTTTGCGAGGCCAAAGCCTTTGTCGTACCTCATCGTATTCAGTAATGAAAACTTACAGAATTAATAAATATTTGTTTGCTCTGTTAGAAAGTAGCCAAATAATAACCATAAAAAGTGGAAACAGAAAAGGTTATAGCAGAGAACCTTGTGAGACCCCGCCATCAATAAGATAGAAAACTATTTGAATGAGGAAACTTATGTATTTTAGCTATTTGATGAATAATAATTTTCATCCAGGTTTGTGAAATTCTGAGGAACGGTGGTGCTTACGTCTGGGATGACGAGATGAAGGTGCCCTACGCTATTCACGGCGACCAATGGATTGGCTTTGATGATGAGAGGTCCACCAGACACAAAATGAGGTAAAACCATAATAATATCATCTATGGCGTAAATTAACCTAATAAATAAATCATCATGAAATTGAGCTGATTCACTTAAGTCTGCTACTGGTCGCAGGCCTCTCTCATTAAGCGTCACTGAGCCCGGTCTCTGGTTCTCCTTATCTACTTTTCTTTTGACGCTTCTCCTACGGGGAGTGGCCATCATTACGATTGCCGATATGCGGTTACAACTCAAGAACTGCCTGTTCAAGCTGATTTCTGCTGTCACAAAATAGACGAATATAAAAAGTTATTTTGTGACATCGAACCGCAGACTTTAAACTCGATTTCTTCCGCAGGTGGATCAAGGACAACGGTTTTGGAGGTGCGATGGTTTGGACCGTAGATATGGACGACTTCAGTGGCTCTATTTGTGGTGGTGATGTGAAATACCCGCTAATTGGTGCTATGCGGTAAAGTTCTTTAAAAATGCCTTAGCATAAAACAAGAATGGGAGACTTTGAACGGCGACGTGGCTAAGTTGGAAGTGACTCTGCCTGTGAAACCTACTCCGGGTTCGATCCCCGACCGAGGCAAACATTTGTGTTTATGTCTTGGCTTGGATGACGTCGTGATCAGATTATAATCGCAGGTATCATAATCATCCATCTGCGATACAGGGAATCCTAGAGTTAACTTTTGTTTGTAACCATAAAGGGTTCTCATTTTAGAATATTTAAATACAATAAAGATATTAAGTTGCATAGAAAGCTTGACTTTAATATACTCACTACCTTTAATACTCACATCTCACTGTTATAATTATTTTAGAGAAGAGCTTCGAGGAATCTCACGTGGGAAAGATGCGAAGGATGTGGATTGGTCTGAAGTAGCCTCTAGCATAGTCATCGAAGACACGGAGAAGCCAGAGCCGATCAAGATCAGCCTGTCCGATGTTCTGCAGCGCGTTAAGAAGCCACACAAGACTAAACACATCATCAAGAACAACAATGCTGCTATTCCTGACAAGAACAGTGAGTATTTTGTCTATGTCCCCAAGAAGATAGATAAGGACGTATATTCCGGATTGTCCCTACCCCCGACATCCCCGCTAGGAAAAATCGGGTTTTTTTTCCCCGATTGTCTCTACTAGGGACAAATAGCTGGAAGATCATCAGAGATCTCAGAAATCACATGAGACCTGACTGACTGACCGTTGAGAATTGCCAAGCGCGTAAAGTAAATGCGTAGGAACTTTGAAAGTTTGGTACCGACTTGCACCATAAGGTGATTAGTATCAATATGATCATCCTTGTGAACCTGAACTGTCCCACTGCAGGGCAAATGCCTCCCTTCCTTCTTTTTTCCACACTTTTCTGTCAAGGGCTACTATCGACTGTAAGTATCAATAGTTGAAATTAAATTGTGTTGGAAAATTGTTTCACAAATGAAGTTAATTCCAACATTTGAGATATAACATTTAAAAACGTTCCGACAGAAGTGGTGTATTCAACAAATGTTTGCAGACGCCATTTTTCTTCTTTGTGAAACCAGTACCTATCTGTGAATTAGTTTGTGTGATAATAAAGTAACTTCAAGTTAGGAACCTAAAATTTAATATTTGCTTATTACTTACATGCGAATAGTACGAAATCCAGCTGCAGGATCACTACGTTCATCAAGTACATACTTAAAACCTTTTTTTAACATTAATTAATGAATAGTAGAATAAACAGGGTAGTTTTTTGAGAAGGGCACTGATGGCCAAGTCCAAAACCACGAGAGTTAGAGAAAAGTCGTGAAAGGAGTCATGCCCTCGATTTATAAGAAAACAATAACTGCATATTTAGTTTTTTTTTACATTTTACTTCTGACGGTAATCGACCTAATGATTTTTCAAAAAAATAGAACCCGTAGAATACACCACACACGTGCCAAAAGTGACAAATAGCAACCTTTACAAGTTTCTGATCTGATAATTTCAAAGTGGTCTTTATATTTAAGATAATATTATCTAAAGTGACTTTTATTTTAGCCCATTTTATAACCTGAATTCGGTCTCCCAAAACTATAAAAGTATGAATGGATCATAAATAAACTTGAAACTGAATTTCGCATGCAGAATAATGAAAACTGGTATTCCCGTCGTACAATGAAAACGTGCTTAAATTCAGCAAAAAATTCAAGTTTTTGCTTTAGTACAGTTGGCATGTCGCGAACAATGAGTTTTACATCTATTCTACGATATTTATCACCAGTTCTTGCTCGAGAGCACGTAAAGCACCTCCTTGTTGAGACTGCCGAGAGACCACGTCATAAAATTGAAAGCATTAAATCAAAAAACCCATTTGCAACACACAACCAACACAACCTGACCCCACATACATCTACACGTGTGAAAAATTCCCTAGTTTTAGAATCTTATATCCCACTCTCTGGGTCATTGTTTTCTGGTCGGTCTGAACACTTGGGCGTAAAAGCGTTCGATGTTTCAAACTTTTAGCAACTATGTTGACTTCCTAAGCCATTCTTGGCAGTTGGGAGGTCTTAAATTGACCCTTGTGGCACTCCGGGGGATGTTTGTCGCTTTTAGTGCCAAATACACTGTTTCTGCTATGAGAGGTGTTAAGTACATCGTCGAGTATGACTTGTACTGAGTGGTAAGCACTTGGCATTGCTTGTAAGTGACTATATTTAGGAGGAACATTATTTTGTGTACTTTGCTATACTAACTTGCACTAAGGCATGAAAAATCCTAGTCGTTTTAAATTTCGTTCTTTAAAGTTTATTTTTGTTTGTAATGAGATTTTTTAATGCCATCTGTTCTTTCAAAATAACAAAGACCAAGTAATTTCAACATAGGTGCTTATTATGCAAAAACTTCTACAAAAGCTCAAACAAGAAAACTTGAGAAGCATCTGTTTAAACATTCTGAGTAACAAGAACCCGACCGAGCCACGTTTCTCATTTAGCTCCTGCAATTAATCAGCTTAATCCACTACTCCTCATTGTTACATTTCTTGAGAATTAAGTGCTTCCACGAAAAGAGACAGAAACTAGAATGGCTATGTTCTTTCAGGCGTCATTATCATACTTTTGAATGCAATACCTAATATATATATTTTTTTAATTTATAAATGATTCTATGCGCGGAACAATAATAATTTCAAATAAATATGTTTTTTTTTTTTTTCTTTCGAAGAACCTAAGTTCTTCGGTTTTGGCTTCACATCAAAGGTATATAGCCAGTGTCAAGTAATTGGAGAGATTATTTTGTCATAAGTCAGAGTCGATAAGTCAAGTCATGCCCCTGTAAAGTAGTGGTGGTTGCGACTTTACTAGAGGCTTCTATGGAGTTTTGGAGGCAACACGAAAAGTCACGTTTTACAGCATTACACTATTCACCAACACTCATACACGTTCACGAGCACATAATAGATAAAAAACCACCGTTTTTACACTTATACACTCAAAGTTATACAAGTTTTGTCAATTAATTTAATGCCGTCTATGCGCCATTTTTCATGTTCCCGCCAAAAAACCAATAAATATGTTTCTTATGCCTACTTACACCAAACTGTCAAAGACCCTAAGCAATGACTTAACTCGCTTGACAGTTCTTAACGTTCAGAATTTGTACTGTTAAGTACTACCAAGCGAGTAAAGTAATTGCTTAGGGACTTTGACAGTTTGGTGCAAGTAGGCATTAGTCTGCC
The DNA here is from genome assembly GCA_932526365.1 of Lobophora halterata. Taxonomy (NCBI): domain Eukaryota; kingdom Metazoa; phylum Arthropoda; class Insecta; order Lepidoptera; family Geometridae; genus Lobophora; species Lobophora halterata. The sequence goes on along the minus strand of OW052012.1, from coordinate 10,043,265 downwards.
ATTTTCTAGCAGGGCCAGATAGCCAATGCATTTTACTGGCTACTGGCCACAAACACTAATGTTTCTGTTAAAAAAAAAAGAAGAGAAAGCGGCTCTTTTAATTGTGCCCACTCGTAGGTTTTTTTAACTACTTAATGTTTTTTTTTTAATAGTGTTCTTCTCATTCATGTTTTCTTAAAATGAAAAGATAAAATATTTTTTTTTTATGTAAAAAAGTTTGTAACACAAAACCTTCTTACATGAACTTTATAATAATTTAAACATTGAATCGAATTTAAACTTGTTTGTCTTCAGAACGTGACCCTCAAGTCCTGTGCTACCTGACCTCCTGGTCTTCAAAGCGCCCGAGCGGTGGCCGTTTCACTCCCGAGAATGTAGACCCTCAACTCTGCACCCACGTGATTTACGCCTTCGCTACCCTGAAGGACCATAAACTGTCTGAAGGAGATGAAAAGGATGCTGATATGTATGACAAGGTTGTTGCACTGAGAGAGAAGAACCCCAACTTGAAGGTATGGTCAAATTAGAAATACCTACAATTTTATTTATTATGAAACACAGGTAATAGACATGAGAATATGGTTTGTCTTAAACCTGGATACGGGTCCGGACATTCTGGATACGGGTCCGAATGACCCTACTAGGTAACTGCAACACACTATCCACCAACCCAGGGTCCTGCTCCGCTATTTTGGGGAGCTGGCTTGGCTGGGGTATAGTTAGTGTAAAAAAGGGGTCAAAGCACAATACACCCCATAGCGGAACGTCAGTGTAGACCATTTGCAACCCCTTACCCAAATTAGAATTAGAATTAGATGGTTTGTCTTAGAGCTCTATGTTTTACCCAAAGAGCTTCTATACTATTAGTAAACAAGTTCTTTGGTTTTACCTAATTGGTGTACAACATATTTAGTCATTTTGTTACCAACACCATATTTAAAAAATCTTTACAAATATCCAGTGCCAGGTATTCTGCCGCAAAGCAGTATGAGTAAGCATTACTTCGTTCCAGTTACGAGACTGACCATCAAAGTTTTGAGTGCTGTAGCAGTGTTTCAATGGCCTTTGTGAATAAAAGTCCTGTGTTTCCTATTCTGGTCATGGGCAGGAGTAATCTCTTAACATCAGGGGAGCGTCTAGTTCGTCACTTGTTAACATATAAGTAAAAAAATAAAACCTTACAGCCCGTACATAGGTCCCTAAGTTTGCTCGTCTCTTTACTTGTTTGCATAAATAAATAAAAATGTGTCTACCTTCAGATTTTGCTTGCCATCGGTGGCTGGGCTTTCGGCTCTACCCCCTTCAAAGAGCTGACTTCCAACGTGTTCCGTATGAACCAGTTCGTGTACGAAGCCATCGAGTTCCTTAGAGACTATCAGTTCAACGGCCTGGACGTCGACTGGGAATATCCAAGGTAATTTAAATAAAAACTCATTATATTTTGGACTATAGACTTTATTTGAAATTAACGGAGCCAGAATTATAATAGCACCAAAAATAAAACGCAATTCAGTTAAGCTAGCTGGTGCAAATAAATCCACTGAGAGATGAAATACATTATATATATTTTTTCTATCATTTTTCGATTCAGAATCTTGCCTGCGCTGGCATTTATTTTTTGGAAAAAAACTTTTTTTGTTCTAAAGGTAATATTTCAGATTGGTTTCATAGAAATTTTAGTTAATCAAATCAAAATATCTGAAAAAAATATGTCGTCGAAATAAAAAGTCAAAGTTTCGTATTTTACTTCCCTGTGACTTTTCAGTGGTGCCTACGGTCACTAGAACAGTCCGATTGAAGTCGGTTGTAGTTATCGTCGGTGTAGATATGTTAAAGTAAAACCTTGATTTATAACAAAAGCGTTGTTACAGAGGTGCAGATGACCGTGCGGCTTTCGTATCCCTGCTCAAAGAACTGCGTACAGCCTTTGAAGGTGAAGCGAAGACATCAGGCCAGCCCCGTCTGCTCCTCACCGCTGCCGTACCGGCATCTTTCGAAGCCATTGCTGCTGGATATGACGTGCCAGAGATTTCAAAATACTTGGTACGTTCATTCATTTATTTAATCTGACATTTAATTTATTTCAGCATAAGCATTACTACTACAATCTATATTACAAATTTAACAAAAGGAAACAATTGGGCCACCCATAGACTGTAATTGCAAACGATCTATAGGTAGCTCAATCGCTCCAACTCGATACCCGATAACAGCGTGCCGAGGATACTGGCTGCATTGCCTTGCCTCTTTGTATTGCTCTCTGTATTCTTTGGCCGAGATAGCTGCCAGCCCAGATAGAGATTTTAAATAATTTTTTTTTATGTTTTCATAATTAAATTAAACATATGCTTGCTATTTTTTTATTTATTTATTAGCACGTTTTTATTGTTACATGTACTATGTTTGTCGTTCTGGGTGTAATCTCGCTACTCAAAACTCTGGCTGAAACTTTCAGGGTCGCTCACAACGCATTCTAAAACCATTTAAACAGCTTTACCTCGTAAATTTGATTAGATCACTTTTTTATTTGTTTGCAAGTTTTCATTTTGTAACTCAAATACGTACATATATGAATCTACATTTCTACGTTTGTTTTCTTTAATTTTATTTAATTCAATTTGTTTCAGGACATGATCAACGTGATGACGTATGACTTCCACGGTCAGTGGGAGCGTCAAGTAGGACACAACAGCCCTCTCTTCCCTCTAGAAAGTGCTACCAGCTATCAGAAGAAATTAACTGTGGTACGTTTTTTATTTTTAATAAAATCTATACATTATAATAAAGTAGTAGACCCCGAATTCCTATAGGTACATATGTGTTTTTTTTCGGAAACTTGTTTAGGCGAGTTTAAATAACATGCCCCAATTTTTTTTTTAAGACTTTGTTTATCCGTTTCTTTGTGTGTGCATTGTGTGTCCAATTATTTATGTGTCCATCACATATAAACCACAAAACGGATTTAACTGAAACTTTACATTATCATACATAGTTACTAAGCCTGAATAGGACATATGCTATTATAATATTACGCTACATCTCTTCAGAGTGGTAGTAAGTATTGATTGACTAGCTTATTTCTTCCGCAAGTGGAAGAAACAAAATCGGCAATTAAAATTTATTCAATAGATGACGAAGTCGCATGCATTAATCGTTTTGACAGCTAGAATAATAAGGCGTTTTATGATACACATTTTGTGCATTTTAGGATTATTCAGCTCGAGAATGGGTGCGCCAAGGAGCTCCGAAAGAGAAGCTCATGATTGGTATGCCAACTTACGGCAGGTCATTCACTCTGATCAATGACACACAGTTCGACATCGGCGCGCCTGCTTCAGGTGGTGGTAAGTACATACTTTTACTACTTTTCTTCCTCTTCTTTCACTAATGGCTCTTTCAATTTAGACGTTTCGTGTCGGACCGCTCTGCAGTACGGAAGTGGTGCGTTTGTCGTGAGGCGCACAGACGGTCATTTGTTTTTGTACAAAGCGCACGGTGCGGCAACAGTGTGGCGTCGTTCAATCGTTCGTACCGACGTCGCACGATGCGCCTCACGACAAACGCACCGCTTCGGCACTGCAGAGCGGTCCGACACGAAACGTCTAAATTGAAAGAGCCCTTAGCCTGGTTTTAACTGGATTTTGATCAGGAGATGGAATGATATTAAGTAGATTTTCACTTGTCATGTCTATTCACTACTTACGTACTGCGTTGAAAATTGTAATAAAACTGACGACGACACCGTGGCTTAGTTGGTAGTGACCCTGCCTGCGAAGCTTGGTGTTCCGGGTTCGATCCCCGGCCGGGGCAAATATTTGTGTAACGAACTCAAATGTTTGTTCTCGGGTCTTGGATGTTGTGATGTCTTGTATGTGTCCATGCCACCTGCGACACAGGGAATCCTAGTGCTAGTGTGTGAGTGTGTGAATGTTTAATGTTAATGTAATGTAATGTTAATTACGCGTTGGGTTGTCTTTTAGTTAGACCACCACATTTACAATAAAGACCAAGTAGATTATTCTTATCGTGTCACTAGTTCCTTCGAACCAGTGTGGTGAAAGGATTTCATGTGCGCCTCGAAGAGGCTCCTTTCATGCACTCGACACATGTTTTCGAACTTTTAGGTTCTACGACATGCCGGTTTCCTCAGGATGTTTTCCTTCGCCGTTGCGAAAACGTGTGATGCACACACCGATTTTTTCGACCGAAAAAACCCATTTACGCATGACTGCCACCGGGATTCGAACCCGGGCCGCGACCATCAGATCGCAACGCAAAATCCTCGTCCACTCGGCCACCACGTCCTCCAAGTAGATTATTGTCACCTAGATCTCTTTGCCCTTTATCAATGGTTTCAATTTCCCAGGCTCAGCGGGTCGCTTCACTAACGAGGCTGGCTTTATGTCCTACTACGAGGTCTGCGAGTTCCTCCGTGAAGACAACACCACTTTGGTTTGGGATAACGAGCAAATGGTGCCTTTTGCATACAGAGAAGACCAGTGGGTCGGGTTCGATGATGAGAGGTCACTGAAAACTAAGGTTAGCAAGTCAAATACCAGCCTTCTCATTTTATTATCTTTTAAATTTTTCACAGGTTTTATTATCTTTATTCAATTACAAATACTCACTTTATTTAGTGTTTGCTATCGCCGCCGGGTTGCCTGGAAGAGATTGCTCACAGCGATTAGGCCGCCCTTATACTACCTATCTTAAGGCCTTTGTATTCTTCTTCTATTGTTTTACTCTGTTTTGTTCTTGTTGGTGTACAATAAAGTGTTCATCTATCTATCTATCTATCGTTATATTGATTTGCAAATTGGCTTGAACTCTACAAATGAATGCTTACAGTTTTCAGTAGATCTGTAAGGACTATCTGTAGCCGATATCAGGAGCTTGAGTTTTCACTTGAGTGTTTTCTTTTTAATATTTTTTTAACCAGAATGTTTCTTTATTCAGATGGCTTGGCTGAAAGAAGAAGGTTTTGGTGGAATTATGGTCTGGTCCGTCGACATGGATGATTTCAGAGGATCATGTGGAACTGGAAAATATCCTTTGATCACAGCTATGAAGCAAGAGCTCGGTGACTACAAAGTAGTCCTGGAGTACGACGGACCATTCGAATCTTATCAGCCCAATGGAAAATACACTACAAAGAATCGTGAGTATTATTTACTGAAACTAGCTTAAGGCTAATCTTCAAATCCGAATTCCATACCAAATGTTTCGGACGAATACTCAAAAAGTACGCCGTATTATAGTAATTTCTTCACGCTATTCGTTTTATCCATGTTTTTTGATTTCGTCTACAAAAAAGTGAAAGGTTCCATACTTTAATTTAGATTTTATACGTGTTTTTAAGTTAGTAGGGTTAATTTTAAATTAATTTTAATAGTGTGAAGAAATTACTATAATACGGCGTACTTTTTGAGTATTTGTCCGAAACATTTTGTATGGAAATTTGCCTTGAGGATTCCGCTTAAGGTCTTATTGTATTTGATTTTTTTATTGTTAGATGCTTACATTAAAAATGTAGAAAACCTGACACTCATTGTGTTAATAAGGCGTCATAAAACTAAAATATTATACACTGACGATGAAACATAGCTGACACCCGCAACTTCGTTTGCATTACAATTTTTAAAGTTCCTTTCTTATTACGCGCCTGCCCATTTTGACAACCACGCCCTCTATATTTCAAGTCTCTTCGTTCAGTGGTTTGGCCTGTACGTTGTCTGTCAGCCAGTCGGTCAGTTAATAATAATAATAATAAATAATAATAAAAAATCTTTATTGCAGTTAGGTCCAAGTCTTTTATATACCTTCATTTATATTGATGATGATGACTTGATATTAGCCTTCATTCTAAAATCCTTCAGTTTGATAAACAAGTATGTCTTACTTATCGCAAACTTTATTGTTTCAGCCAACGAAGTTACATGTGAAGAGGAAGATGGACACATCTCCTACCACCCTGACAAGGCTGACTGCACCATGTACTACATGTGCGAAGGAGAAAGAAAGCATCACATGCCTTGTCCTCAGAACCTCGTGTTCAACTACAATGAGAATGTATGTGACTGGCCAGAGAATGTAGAAGGATGCACCCACCATACTCAAGCTCCCGCGGCTAAGCGGTAGACATATCGAAAGTCTTGCGGCAAATCGCAATAGAATCATTTTAATCTAATTGCTACTTCAATAATAGTTCTCAAGTGTTTTTTTATTTATTAATTTTATACATGTATTTTGGTTTGTCTAATTTTCTTTTCATTTTTTATGAAACTTTAATTAACAAAATTAAAAATTGTTGATCGTAAGGGGGCGTCCATAAATTACGTGAGGTGTTTAAGGGGGGGAGGGGGTCGAGTCAAATCTCATCTAATCTTACGTTGGAGAGAGGGGGGTTCTCGGCAAATATCACGCAATTTTTGTTTCTGATTGAAACAAAAAAAGACCTACATGCTTGAGATTTAATCTTAAGCGCAATCGTAATACGATTAAGATCATTCACTAATTCGTTCGTACCAAAATAGTTTCATTCATACTTCGACGTTATACAGCAATATTGATTTTTCTTTTTACAATAACAATCCAACGCGTTTACCTACGTTAGAAACCCACATTTTGAAAAATCTCACGTGAGATTGGGCGATGGGGGAGGGGGTTGAATAAAATCTCACGACATCTCACCAGGGGGGGAGGGAGGGACAGAAAATTAAAAAAAACACCTCACGTAATTTATGGACGCCCCCTAAAAAATATGTGAACGATGTTTATATGTATGACATATTTTGAAGACCACTCGGCAAATCTTGGAAGATGCTTTGAGAATAAAGTAATAACTTAGGAAAGGAATGACCACCTGTACATTTAGTACATAAATGAATACGTTTTATAACGTTATGTTATTTGGCTTGATTTGCTCATTCGGTATGGAATAGAAGACGATCGTGTGATATAATGTAAAGTAACTTGTCAATTTTTTTGATAAATTCTTAGTTTTTAGTAATCTTTTTCTAATTTATGATTTCTATTGAGGATAATATACTGGTAGCAAAAAGCGGTACCGTACTTGAGATCTTACCATCGGTTTTTGTTGTGGTGTCAAATTATGTATCGATTCATTATTAAACTACTACCAGTATATTTATACCTTAACTTTGTGCCTCTTATCTCTCCCAAAGGTGCTCAATAATGTTTCTGTAACAATATAATTCAGATTAATTAATTTGTATTGTGTATTTTTGGGATTGAGTCATCTATTTTTAACTATAAATACATACCTAAAAAAATCATTATAATTATTATTTTATATTTTAATGTAAGAAAATACTCAACTCGCTAATTATCACTGCCTTCACACTGCCAACAACAACGGTTTTGTTAGAATAATTATTATGACATTTTTTTATTAAATTGTATTAATTATATGATAATTTTTAAGGTAATAAAAATAAGATTGTAAATATTGTATTTAGAAGATACGAAAGATGTAAATTTAAGTATTATTAAAGATTTTTAAAACAACATTTTTTATACCTACCCCTTTCTACACATTACCAAAAAGGAAGAAAGAAAAAAAATATTTGTGAATACATGTAGACACACACAATACAATTCAATTAAGATACTAAGTAAAGATAACTAACATGACTAACTAAACTAACGTGCATAATAAAAAGAGTTACGTACTTTACCTTCTATAAATTAATAAAGTCAACACACGACGACACGGACGACGTGACGACACGGATGGTCGAATGGCAACTGTATTGGACTGCCACGCCCGGTGTCGCGGGTTCGATTCCCGCCAAACATTTGTGTGATGAACATCGGTGTTTGTTCTAAATCTGGGGGTTTTTGACAATGTACATAATATTTTGTTAATACATATTATGTATTTAAAAAAAAAGTATTTAAGTATTCTATCAGCCATCTGGTTCCCGTAGTACAAGCTCTGCTTAGTTTGGGGCTAGATGACGTTGTGTGAAACGTCCAAAATACTTATTAATATGACTGTAACTTTATGCAAAACATATCAGTTATTAATTGAGATAGGCACTATCATTTCCCGTCATATTAGCAATAATACAACATAACTTCCTGTCTTTAGTCTTAATTTCTAGCTAACTTCCGGTCTTTCCATTCACCACCAGACAGCAGCCATTTTGTCTCATTGGCGTTTTGTTTCCCGTCGAGTGCGGTTGTCTGAGCCATACGCTCTATCAACCATATAAAAAATATATTTTATTTTACCTACATTTTAAAAAAAGTCGTGTCATACGATTTACTTTAAGGATTTATATCCACAGTGCAATGTTTTATTGCATATCAAAGTAGAAAATGTCTGCAGTAGCTGCTGTACGTAAGTTTTTCATAATCTTTTAATTTATTTATTTTTCAACGTTGTTGAAAATACCTAATGTAGTACTTCGATGTTCTCGTGGTGTTACATTATTACCTACCTACGTAGCAAGGCTGGTTTTTAAAAGCTAGCCAAGCGAATTTACGGGTTCGAGTCCCGCGGTAGATTAAATTTATATCGAGCCAGTTTTTTGTTCGTAAGACAAACCGTTTTTCCACATGGTTAAAACTTACTGGCCAGAGAAATATTTTGATTTATAACGGTTTTTGCCGTTCGATATGTTTTATGTTGGAGATATACTTTCTGTCTATAAAGTGAAACTGTTGTAAAATACGTGATATTAGCTTGTCATGTCCCTTCCTCAAGATTTAGCGATGTTGTGTCGACTTTCTTCTGCATCATAGTGATTCAAGAATAGAAAGTTTCTGCGAAACATAATAACTGCTATGTAAATGAGAAGATAAGATGAAGACATCGTCGGTGAGTACCTACATTTTACCATAAAAATTCCATGTAAATTGCTAAAAGCAAAGTATCCGTTTCAGTGAAATTATTTATTTTATACTAAGATTGATTAATTACTTGTAAAGTTCTTTATCACATGGAATTTTTGGTGAAAATTTTCAGGTTATGATTATTGGATGAGTTCAATAAAGGTATTCTAAAAGTCCTACCTCGCAGGTGGTTGACGCAAACATTCAGACGTTTCTCCTCGCAGGAGTGCGCATATAAGTCCTACCTCGCAGGTAGTAGACGTACATATTCAGACGTGTTTCCTCGCAGGAGCACGCACATCAGTCCTACCCCGCAAGTAGTAGACGAACATTCAGACGTGTCTCATCGTAAGAGTACACACGCACAATAGTCCTACCACACAGGTAGGTTATACATTCAGACGAGTCTCCACGCAGAAGTTCGCACACCAGTCCTACTAGCAGTTAACAGACTAACATTCAGACGTGTCTCATCGTAAGAGTTCACACGCATGATAGTCCTACCTCACAGGTAGTTTACACACATACAGACGTATCTCCTCGTAGGAGTACGCACATGTCCTACTAGCAAGTAACAGACTAACATTCAGACGTGTCTCATCGTAAGAGTTCACACGCACGATAGTCCTACCACACAGGTAGTTAACCCACATTCAGACGTGTCTCCTCGCAGGGGTACGCACATCAGTCCTATTCTCAAGTAGCAAACTAACATTTAGACGTGTTCACCGTAAGAGTTCACACGCACAATAGTCCTAACACACAGGTAGTTTTTCACACAATCAGACATGTCTATTCGCAAGAGTATGCACAGCTAATTCTATCCCACAGAGAGATAAGGAGATATAGGTATGGAAATACGTGGAGCGGAAAGTACACTACAACGTTAAGTATTCAAGAGGTGATAATATCTAAATGATTTGCGTCGCACGCAAACCGGTAACAAAGACTTGCATTTAAGCGAGCTTGGATGTTAAAAATCCAATAAGCCTACCCCACGCAAATATTCGTGGGTAGGTGTACAATCCCTGAGTCTTCTCACAAGTGTGGAAACTTAAGGGAATCTAATTTAAACAAAGATTTGCAGTTGTGAATTTGCCTGCTGGGGGAAAAAATCTATATTGAGGGTAGTTCAAAAAGTTTTGCATCGCTTGTTCTGTGAGTGCACGTAAAACGCCTTGCAAAATATGGGAGCTTGGATGTACAAAATCCAAAGTCTTACTTCACGTAAACATGCGTAGATTGTGAATCATCCTTGAGTCTCCTCATGAATGAAGGAACTTAAAGGAAACAGGAAAGCTATTTCAAAATGTTTTGTGTCAAACTCTCTACGACAAAAGACTTGCTTTTTGCGAGCTGGATAATCAAAATCATATATTCCTGCCTCACGCAACATGCGTAGGTAGTGATTTGTCCTTGAGTCTCCTCACAAACGTAGGAACTTTCAGGAAACAATATAGTAATTTAAACAAAAATACCTATAGTGTCGTACTCACTACGAACAAATACTTGCAGTTGCGAGCTTGGATATTCAAATCCAATATTCCTTCTTAACGAAAATATGCATAGTCATACACGAAATTATGGTAGTTGAGCAGTCGCTAAGTCTTTTCATAAACGTAAAAACTCCAGAGAGCGTGGATAAAATGAGGACATGTCTTTGCAAAAAGTTGCTGAAAAATTTATTGTATTGCGTCGTATACACTTTCAGGTGCACGCACAAAGACTCGCAGGGTGTGAGCTTGGATATTAAAATCCTATAAAATCTACCGCGCGTGGCTTTCGCGGGTAGTTGGGATGAGTCCTCGATTTTAGTTTTTCGAACGTAAATAATACGATATTGGAAGAAGTTATTCTATACAAACAAGAATTGCAGTTATGACCTTATTTCAAGTAATGGTGTAAAGTTGAAAGTTTTTAGGAGTAACCAAGCCCAATACGATATTGGCTGCCGGAGTGCTGGATAACTAGTTCTTGCAAAAGTCTAGTAAGCTTGTTTTTGATTATGAGTTAATCTCTGCCTGCACAGTAAACAGCGAGTTGTATTTCAGAAAATACTAAATTATCCTGTTTATAAAGTGTTATTGATAAGGGTGTCATCGCTGTTGCGTGATTCCCTAGTATCGGCTTGGATAGTGTTTTCGGTATTGCTTACAATCCTGCAGGCGCGGGTCATATCCTAGAGGTACTAGGTTCCTAGAAGGTTACAACGGCCTAATGCGTGTAGATAAAATACTTATTATACCTACCCGATGACAACCGAGTCGGATGTGTTTTTGCCTACTTCATTGTTCAATGAACCCAAAATATTCTTTTGGAATTTTTCGTTTATTCCTTTTTCGGTCATACAACTTAATTAACGAACTATTAGTCCTAAACAAACACAAAAATAAACGACAAAATTTTCATAACGCCTCTTAACGTATTCCGTAAGGGTGTTTCAACGAGTACCTAGCAGTTGTCTAACATACCGAGCGTGTTAATACCACAGCGTTTCGAAAATGAAATAACTGTACAACGTACTTATTCGAAATAAGGCATATTAGTTCATAATTAAGATCCATTGATCTTTTCCATCGATCCTTTTTGTAAAGCCTTTTTAACAGTGCCTACTTATGTGAATTTTCAGCTATTTATTTAGCAAATGTAGATAAATCACGTGGTTCTTAAGTTCATATTTTCTATATGCTCATCATAAATTCATATTTTGAATTTTCTTTCTTGCTCACCGTTACCTACATCGATGCATCAATGTGGACCCAACATTTTTATCATAAAAAGATGTTTGTGTTTTAGGTTGAATAGGTTAAAGCATTACCATCCCTACGAACGGAGTTATACAAATGCTTATAGAATATTGACACACACAGTACAGAGTGAAAACAGAGTGCACCGTGGGGTATACTATTATAACCCTGGTTGTACCTATCTTTTGTTTTTCAGTAATGAAGAAAATCTTCTTTCTTGGTATACAGAATCCATGAGGTGGGCAGGTACATATGAGTATGTACCTACCTATGTAATGTGCAATATCGTCTCTCGAATGAAGTTGTAATGTGGCTGATGGTAGGTAGTCGGTTTTTTACATGGATTTATGTGTTTGTACTTACGTCTCATAGATGTTTACGATGTTTACATAAATCGTTCTGCCAGATATTATGTTCTGCGGATAAGATCGATTCATTGTCTATAGATACATACAATGTTACCGATTTTGGAATTGCAAGTTTTTTGACTTTAACCTGAACGATGTTTAAAAATTTAATTTTAATTTAAGCTATTCAAGGTCAGGACTTAAGTTTCTACCTGTAACAAACATTTGAAAAGAAAGGAACTCCATCTCTTTCAAAACTGGTTAATAAATAAAGCTTCTTATTGTTAAACGTATCGTGCTTCCTTGCTTAAATAATGTTGAAAATTAAACTTGCATCTGTGGTGGTAGCCACGTCCATGACTATCAATTTAGTACTTATTACCTACGCGGAAAATGCGTATTAGTTTGGCTTTCACAGAAGTCTTAGCAGATAAAAATAGTCTAATTTTCCTACCCCTGAGTAGAAACTACAGCCTCAGAGTAACTACAGGTACTTGGCGTGCTGTGAACTTTTATAATACTTGTCTCTACTATGTAACAAGTATTGTGTTTTTTGCGCTATTTAAATTCTTTCTCATGAAAATGCTATTATTATAGGTAGCAAGTATCTAATAGTAAAGGCGAAGAAGAGGTTATTTCTGTTCTGAGTACATTGTATGTACGCTGAGACAGATGAACACGTTTTGTGCTTAATGCCTCAAGGTATTCTTTGTAAGTAAATAATTATTCTACATTTACACGATGAAATAAAGTTTTTTATAAGTTAGTTGGCTGCAATCAATCATGTTCCGCTCTTAGCGCGAAATATAATACGTTATCTTATTAGTTAATAACATCAGGTGATTGTTACTTGTCTGATCCTAAGAAAATAATAAATACAGAATTGCGTTGATTCATAACACTCATTCTGTCCAGTTCATATCTGCTTCTACCAGCAGGTTACCTTCTAAAATTTGTCTCAATTCATACTAAGACAACTTATTAGCCTTAGAACGATTTTACTGTTACTATCGTTCATCAGTTTTTGGATATCTTCTTTGTCCATAAAATATACTTGTTTTTGTTCCATCGGCTTTTTAGCCGTCACATTGGCGTGCGTGTCTCTCCTAACCACCACCAGGCGATAACAAACAAGTCTCAATTAATAACTGATATGTTTTGCATAAAGTTACAGTCATATTAATAGAAACGTTTTACCTACCAATAAAACGTATATTAATATACTTACCTTTATGCAAAACATACACTTTCAGTTCTGCCTAGTGTTCTCAAAACTCAATGACACAAAATGGCTGCTGTCTGGTGGTGAATGGAAAGACCGGAAGTTAGCTAGAAATTAAGACTAAAGACAGGAAGTTATGTTGTATTATTGCTAATATGACGGGAAATGATAGTGCCTATCTCAATTAATAACTGATATGTTTTGCATAAAGGTAAGTATATTAATATACGTTTTATTGGTAGGTAAAACGTTTCTATTATTTATTTATTTAAAGTAGATAAAGTTCTTCAATCAATTTCAATCACCTCAGGTCTAATGCGTCGTCAAATCATTCGTCATCAGACGAGAGGTTCTGCGCCTTATCATCACTTGACAGGGTCACGGGGTCCCGGTCAGATTCGACCGCGGCACTGTGGTTATTGACAGTTTAAGACCGACCCCTCTTGCGCCGCTGTGGGGGACGGGAGATCCCTACTTTCCCTACAGTAAGGGGTTTAGCTTGAGGGCCGTTTTCCCTTAAACGCTCTGCTGGACCACTATCTTACCTACATCAGCTTGTTTTCCTGATCATAAATACTCAGTTAACCGATTAAAATTAGTTTAGCGATTGAAATAAAGAAGAATCCAAATTTCAATCGTGAAGACGGATACAGACTCTCAACGTCATGGAACCCAGTGATTGCAAAGTGCACGCGGAACGCTTTTAAAACACCGCTTAAGTGTCCGGATGTCGTCAGTGTGGTGTGCCGACCGAACATTTTTAACGACCAAAATGAGGGTAGTTCTCTCATTTCACCGCGACGGTAGCTCCAATACGCCAGTCAACCCGTGACCACGGCTGTTGCAATACAGTTGAAACGTCGGGACACAAAAACATACGAGGTTAGCACGATAAATACCCGTTATAATCAAAAAACTATATGTGATAATCGCGAAAGTCTACGAAAAACTCAGTTTACCATCACTATGAATTTTAATGTAGGAATACTATTAATTATTAATGAATCATTTTTATTAGCAATTTATGTAAGAATTATTAACAATTATTTAGCACTAATTTTAAGTATTTGCACGACAAAAGTTGATGAAGTGATTCTAATTTAAAGTAAGACCACAATGTACTTGTATTACGCAAATAAAGATTCATTCATTCATTCACTAATAAACAGTTAATCACTTATACAAACTTTTGTTGTGGCCTCAAATACTTCAAAGTAGTAAAACTATTCAGGGTTTCAGTGGCAGACTTAGGCAGATCCTCTAATGAGTAGGTTTCTAGCTCTCACAATAGTCAATACCTCTAACAAATTAGATCTGAATTGGTTCAGTAGTTTGGTGTGATTGAGGAACAAACATCTTAAAAAAAAATAGGTTTTTCGCAATAATAATATTTATTAGTAACCCAATACTTCGAATAATAATTTCAATTACCTACTTGCAATTTTAATTTAATAGTTAGGTAAGGAAAAGTTTCTGTTTTGGAGAAACAGTATATTGAACAAGACCATAATAATGAAGAAGAACTCTCAAGTCCACCACCATTAGAGTGGGTACTGACCGGTGTTACGAGTAATGTAACATGTTACAAAGCGAGCATTCGTGCAGTCAGTACGTGGAGGGTGTTACTCGTTGGGAAAACAAAATCCGCACGAGTGACACCCTGACTCAGGCTGTTACTCGATGGGAATAAAATCCCATCGAGTAATAGTTTAACTCGATGGGAACTCGAAACGGGCACGAAAACGCGAGCAACGAGCCGCTCGTTTCGAGTGCTCCGCCCACTGTCGGTTTTAAAACAAAACCTTTTGAGTGTTACGCGGTTCAAAGCAAGCATGATATACGGATATAAGCACACGGTGTAACGTGCTTGCTGCGAATGGTACATTACAACCTGTAACACATATACGGATATAAGCACACGGTGTAACGTGCTTGCTGCGAATGGTACATTACAACCTGTAACACCAATCAGTACCCACCTTTAGAGATTATCATTCAGTCACATAAATCAAAGATGCTGTGTGCTGTGTTAAAATGTTTTACACGACGGTGAGATAGGCTCATGCGTGTCGATGCGTTCGTGTTCCGGTTAAGAAATGGGTGCAAGGTATTTTGATACTTGCTATCAAAGGTAAAGCGATCCCAATCGATTCAATTAGAAGTCTTTTATCAATGACATTCAAGAATTGAAGATTGAATGTAATTGATAAATACGAAAATATTTGCTAGATACATACACACAACATCTAATGATATTTGTACTGGGAAAAAGAAGGGAGACATTTCTTTCCAGCAGTGAAATGAACTATAATATGCATAACTTTAATTTAATAACTTACTGTAATAGGTGTAAATATTAAAAAAATGGTAAATTTGGCATCATTTATCCAATCAATTAAGGTGATCAGTGTTGTAGCGAGTAACATACAACCTTATCCTACTCTTATTAAATTCTCTAATTTCTTATGGATTGAATTTTAAAATAATCATATATATTTTAGTTTTACAGATCTTAGTCTCAGTTTTAGATCTTTACACGACAGATGAAATGTAACTAGTAGGCTTTTTTTCTAGGAAATTATTTGTGTATCTTTAAAAGTATCAAAACTAGTCAGCCCAGTCTAAGGCAGCGTTTTCCAATGCTAGTTCACTGCATTGGCAGCGCGTGCGCAAGCTATCAGTCAGTATTATAGGCCATTTCCACTCAAACGCGCGTCTTTTGACTATTTCTAACATACTCGAAACAATGTGCGGAACTTATTTTTACCTGACTGGCAAGGGTTTTGTTTTTTGTGACATTTTCTCTAAATCCAAACTGTGAAAAACACTGGAATTTTGAGCAGGAACAAGTGTATTTATTCCAAATTTAAAGTGTGTAACAAACTTTGAACTGGATTATAAAGTGATAAGTGACAAGTCAAAAGTGAATTTAAAAAAACTATGTTATTCTAACTTTGATAGTGTATTTTGTGGGTACACACTGTGGTTTTTATTTTGTTAAAAGTCTCAAGCCGAGACGCTTCAAACCATAAACTAGAGCGAACATTATTATCAGTAATTAAAAATAGTTTTAATAGTGAAGAAGAAGGTTTGGAATACCTACTTACTAAATGTGATGATGTGATGTGCACTTGTGCATGAATGAATGAATCGCTGTGAAATTTAAAATATAGTGGAGAAGGTAATTGCATTCTATATTGTTTACTTGCGTGATATACACCTATTCACCAATAAAATATTTTCATACAAACTATTTCATGTTGTTTATTTATAACTCAGTCATAAATAAACAGCACGGCATCAGTGTTTCCCAATCACTATAATTTGGTTGTCTTCAAGGCAAGAGTGAATAGGATTATTCTAGGTAAGCGTGCTACATCGTCGACCACATCGTCACTTACCATCTATGCATGGTGAGATGGTGGTCAAATGCAAGCCTATAAATAGTAAAAAAAAAACTTGACAGACATTTACAGATAGTTGCATTTTTGTATATATTAATGTAATTTTAGGAGACCACATCTAAGAATAATAAGACACATTTCAGTCGATACTAATGGTACGGCAATAAAAGGGAAACACCATAAAATGAAAATTTAAACGCAACATTCATATTATAAAAATAAACAGAACACTGCAGAACACACATAACAAAATGAATGAAATATTGTAATCTACTTTAAAGCAATAATTCATCTATCACCGCGATATTCTTTTTATAGTCACAACAAATTGTTATGTCCCGTAATGGCTCAGTGAATTTAGCCCTTGACCTTGCCTTGAAGGTTACTGGTAACGATACCAGTCGTGCATCAATGTTTTTTTCAATTTGGCAAACACCACCAATTCCTGAACAGACAGTCTGAGTGTTAGAATGTTAGTGCAATCTTGTTGAAAACCCGCATAAGTTCCATCATTTTTCTTTTATACAAAAAATAGGCTTCGTTCTGACTGATTTACTGACAGATAACGTATAGGCCAAAACCCTGAACGTAGACACTTGAAATTTGGACAGTACGTTCGTCAAGAAGTATAGGCCTGTAATAAGAAAGGATTTTTTTTGTTCGCAATGTTGCGGGTTGTCAAGTTAGAAAATAAAATAATACACACCCAGTGTATGTCAATATATATATAATTATGTACTTATATCAAAATCTTGGTCCTGACTGACTGACTGACAGGCAACGCACAGGCCAAAACACTGAAGGCAGAGACTTGAAATTTGTAGGATATTCTTCGCAGTAATAATTGGATGTCCACAAAATCTCAATAAATCATCAATCAATCAATATAAAAGGCTTCGTCCTGAATTTTAAGTATATGCCTTCAGTGGTTTCGCCTGTGCGTTGTCTATCAGTCAGGACGAAGACTTATATTGATTGAATGAAAATTTATTGCGATATTGTGGACATCCAATTAATACTGCGCAGTAACGTGATTCGGATAATTAATCATTCGAAGTGGCCGTATCGATCGGTAACAGTAAATAACATATTTTAAAGAACAACGGTCGGTTTGACCTGGAACTGGACAGAATGCTAGTGGGGCAATTAAAAATTCAAATCTATTTTATTTGAATCATACATTGATATCATTATTATAATGATCTGTAAATAGTGCAAGATGACCTTCGGATATGAGTTTGATTCAGACTCTTCCTGTATTCAGATACACTGTTGCAGATTTGCGTCTATAAAGAAGACTTGACTTGTGAATTAAGGGGCATCCTCAAATCTGAATTACATACAAAAATGTTTCGGACAAATATTCCAAAAAATAATAGTACTATTATGTAAAGTACGCCGTATTATAGTAATTTCTACACACTATTGAATACTATATGAAACCTTTCACTTTTTTGTTCACGAAATCAAAAAACATAGAGGAAACGAATAGTGTGTAGAAATTACTATAATACGGCGTACTTTTTGAGTATTTGTCCGAAACATTTTTGTATGGAACTCGGATTTGAGGATTACCCTTAATCAAATCCCTTTAGTACGCGCCTGCACTTCTTGACAAACACACCCTCCTAATGTCAAGTCTCTGCGTTCAGCGGTTTGGTCTTTAGGTTGTCTGTCAGTCAGGTCCAAACCATTTATCGATTTGATATTGATTGATGGAGAATGCGTTATTGTAACAGAGACCTACCTCAAGCCGTATCTACATCAGTTAGGTATTATTTCACTGAATTCCTAACATTGGATTTCAGCCATCATGCACGTTAACAAATTATACCTATAGGTTTAGCTGTAAACTCTAATACTAAAAAAACATGTAATAGGTACATGGGAATGTTTTACACGAAAACTTAAGTTGATTTGTTAACAATGTAACAATTATAGATGTAATGTGCATGACTATTTTGATGATCCAAATACAATTAAGAATACTAGGTGAATAAGCAAGTAAATTTTATTTTTTACTAAGTTTTATAGCTATGTACGTATTTAAACAAAATTAAAGCTTAAAAGCTTTTTGTTGCATCCTTGACCTACTTCTGCACACGAGAAATTTAATGATAAATAGCTATAAGATATCTCTCTAGGTTTTCTAGACAAGTTTCTCAAATCTAGTTTAATTTCTTAGAAAAAGTGGTCAGTCGCTTCACCTTGTTTTGCCCGTCTTGACCAGAATGGACCACGGGGCCAGGTTGACTAACTGTCCACTTATTACACAGTAAAATAAGATTATATACGAGGAAAAACTGGGGCACGCTGTAGCTAATAACTGGGTGTAAAATTGTAGGCTTCAATGAAAATTACTGATATGGCTAAAGATGGCCATTCTAAGTTTAAATTACTGGGCTTTCGAGACTGACCATCAAAATATTTTAAAGTGGACGAGCCTATTTATAGCACTGCTGTATCTAAACTTCTGCTCTGAAAACCAGACATTGGATCACATGAATCAAGACCGGTGAATTTATTTATTTAAAAGTCTTGTGTTGCACTTTTTTGTCATAGATAGGTAATTTAATTTATATGACATAGTTTGTAATCAATTTTTATTTACCTACTAACTAATAAAATTGCACTTAATACGTTTTCAGACTAGCGTATTTTTGCCGCACGTATACGGGCGGATTGGTAAAGTAGGCGACAAACAAATTGTAGCGAACCGCATGACAAACATGCGCAGAACCAATTTGACCTAAGAATTTCGTTCTGCGCATCATTGTCACGTGGTTCGCCAGACGACAATTTGTTTGTCGCTTACTATAGGTACATACCTACATATATGTACATATATGTGGTATAGTACCTACTTGTGAAATTTCAAAAGCCCAACGCCCGTATATCGGCTTTATTTAGCGAGTGTTAGTAGCATGAGGCATCCTCTATCCTCTATCAAAAATGTTGACAAGATACTCGTAACATCGTCACGTTTACTGTACCTAATGTCAAATTGGGAAACCAAACCCATTTATATGAGCTAACGACTTTGACATTTATGATAGGCACATCATCTTGACTGTATTGATTTACTATATTTCGTAACTGCCTTATTATCTTCACCTTACTATGAACAGATTTTTGATCATTTCATATCTATATATTTAAAAAAAAAATAGTACAAACTCTGCTTAGTTTGAAGCTAGCTTTGTTTTTTTGATTGAAAGATAGCTTTGTTTTTTTGATTGAATTGTTCAATATATTCATTTATATTCATATTTTTTCATTGATTTATTTATTTATAATTATAACCTATTTATATTTATATGCGGTCCCACTGTCCGCTTGTGTCACTGTGGTCAACATAATTTGTACAACCTTTTGCGATTTCGCTCGCAAATGATCTAGTCATAACTATGCGCCTAATACGCAAGTCAGACACACGGATGCGTTTGCGCATCTTTTGCGGCGAATTCATCAAGTTTACAACATCTAACGTCATTAGGGTTCAATTCATAGGATATTTGTTAAAATGATGTTTAAGTTATATAATTGTTTAAAAAGTATTTTGTTCTCAATTATGATCATCACCATTATTACCCGGCAATGGTCGTTTGTTTATTCCAAGACGCGCCAATAAGCCCAACTCACTCTCTTCTCATTTATCAAACTACAACTAAGGTAAACAAACTGTCGCTTCATCTTGTTGGTCAGTCGGTGGTCGTTCTACTTTTTGCTTGCGTCAAGAATAGATTACCTACGTTGGTTTGCTTTTAACAACACGTTGTTGTCAGTTCTTTAGTAGATTATAATATTATACCGACTTGCAACTTCCAAGTAAGTAATTACTTTACTCATTTGAAAGATCTTAACGGTCCAGATTCAGACCATCTGAATCTGGACCGTTATCATTTTATTTTGCTTAGGAGCTTCGTAGGTTTGGGGTAAGTCACCAACAATCACTTCAGTACGCTTATACGCTGATCACAATCAACCAAGTAATAATCAAGGTTTTACATATAGACACGGTTATTACAAGGTTTTATATATATTACATCAGATACATGCCTACTACAACTTTTAGTGACCGTTAACACTACTGAATAAGTTGTCACAGGGAAGCAAAGTACGCAATTTCGTTTATTTAACGTGATTTTTGCAGTTATTTTGATTTAAAAACAAACAAATTGAGAACCTTCTCCTTTTTTGAAGTCTGTTGAAAAATAAGTAAATAGAGATCGTCACATACAAAAAATTACCATGGGTAAGTCAAACTTTCTAATAGAAGATGGCATCGCTTCAGCTCTTAACTCTCACCCCGGCCCACTCACTCGTGAAACCGTCACTAGATAAAACGCGCGGAAGGAAATGCACTATAAAAACAGGTAAGTCGTAACCCATTAGTTTTCCATCGATTCCTCCGATGGACTACACACATTCTGATATGTTCTGATTTTTAAGATCAATCTGTTAAAATAATATTAACGAACATTTTTAATTTCGCATCGGATGCTTAAGAATATGATTTCATTACGCGCGTTTTTCACACACACACACAACGGAATCAGAGAACGTGCGTTTTTTTTTTACATAGAGCGGTACACACTGCAATCAGATTACGGCAGAGATATACAAGACTTTTTTTTTTTTTTTTTATATAATAATAGTCAAGCGTTTGACCACCACCTCACCTGATGGAAAGTGACGGTGTGAGACTGCTGATAAATCCGAAATTTTAAGATGTGTGGGGCAAGTTTGGCTGGAATACAAATTTTGAATTCCAGTCTCTGAATTCAGAGGGACATCCCGGCTGTATAAGACCAGCGTGAGTGCGTTCCCACTGGGGGAATTAGAGCGATCATTCGCTCACGCAAACATTTTGACAATTTGATACGCCTAATATTATTCTTATATAATATTATTATAGGTGCTTACACCGAAAAGAGCTAAGAAAAAGCTCTGAAATTTGAAAATTGCTTTTATATACGCTTTTGTACTTGGAATTGGAAATAACATTACGAATTGCGTGTGATATTGATATTTTAGTAAATTGAGATCGGCTTTAATAGTGAAAAACTATATTATTTTAATGGTATAGGTACCTATACCTACCATTAAAATAATCTTACCTTGTAAAAATAATCTAAACTATTACTAAAAAAAATCGAATGGATTAAGTATAATAAAAAAAATATGTAATAAATACCTACTTACTTAATTACTCAGGAGATATTTCATTTTCATCTACACAAATTATTTCTAACTTAATGCCAAAACATAACAAAACTAAAATTACTTAACTAGGTATAAAAATAAAGAATTAAGTACTTAGATCACAACTAAATGGTATTTCCGAAGGATGCATTTCTTTTGAACCTTTCTGGCTAATCTTCTTAGGAATCTAAGTGAAAATGCAGCTGCAATCTCTTTTTCCATTATCTCTAATGGTATTCAAGCACAACCAATGAATCGCTCGGAACGTATAAACGCTGGCAGTGTGCGGTCTTATGTCTAGGTAAATTCAATTCAATTCAAATCTTTTATTTCGGTATTACACCATATTTTGTTAATATAAGGCTTATTCTAAGGTAAAGCAAAATCAATATTGAATTCCATTAAAAAAAAACGATCATATAGCTTACTTGTATTGCAAAAAAAAAACTTCATTTGTACCTACAAGAGGTATACGGTATTTCTAGCACAATACTCACGCATTTGTGGACATGCAAAACAGTCTACATAATCAGTCAACCTTGGAAATGTAATGATATAGTGTAATCGTATGAACATACCTTTGCTTGGTTTCTATTCACTTGAAAATTTAAATTTTACCAATGGCAGGTGTCCCCTGCAGGATGTCTATGCGTACCAAGACAGTGCCAGATATTCTGCCGCAAATGAAATAAAGTATTCTCTATGTTTTTTTTCCACCTGATAAACTTTATTCTTTACGGTTCAATAGTTTTGGTACTTTCGCCCGATTTTTACTTAAATAAAACACTAACTTAAATAACTAAATGCTAAATCATAGTAAAAATAAATCTACAAACTTTAGACATGAAGAATAAATTTATATAAAATTATAAATCGGGTATCGAGTTGGAGCAGTTGAGCTACCTATAAATCGTTTGCAACGGTCTATGAGTGGCCCAATTGTTTCCTTTTGTATTTTATATATATATTGTAGTAGTATGCTGTAATAAAAATTATAAATAATACACAGAATTTAAGTCACTATCCAATTACTTATTTATTTTCCTCGTTGAGTTTTCACGCTAAATCGTTCCTTTCAGAAGTACAAAAAGGTATACTTTCTCTCAAAAAGCGAACATTTACCGATCCCACGAATTTATTCTTTGTGAATTCATTGTTTTTTTTCTCACGAGCGAAGACTAAGCGAAAAACATTTTTAATTAACTTTCCTTATAGCTTTGACCAGCTGCTCACTTCCGCCTTCGTTGGAGGAAGTCGAGTGGTCAGTCGATTATGTGACGCAAATACGTATAACGGCTTGAATACGTTTGTTCGATTCGAGAGCTTCTAGAAGGCATATAATCTTGATGATATACGTATTAATAGGCTTAGTCCTAGCTGACTGACTAACAGATAACTCACTGGCTAAACCCTGGACGTAGAAACTGAAATTTAACAGGGTATTTTCGTCAAGACGTATAGGTGCTCACTAAGAAAGGAGTTTTGCCAATATGACGCCTGGCGGGTGCTTCCGAAAACTAAAGGGAATTGAAGTTCGTAAGTTATACTAAAATAGTTTACACAAATTGATACCCTTGAGAAGTTCAAATAGGTATCCTAGGTACCCTAGGTAACCTAGGCTTATGTTTTAATTTTTTTTTACATAATCTGCGTAAGTTTCCGCTGCCCTACTGGAAAGTATGACTCCTATAGAATTATCTTATTGCGCCTTACTGTTTCCTCTCATTAGTCAAGCATACGAATTGACGAACTAGACTTTCTAACTGGTTAATATTTCCCAGTTTAACTGGCGTGCCTACTTATTGTGTGTATGTATACTGCACTTTCCCGTTTGATATTGATATACATACATATATGCTAACATAAATATAAAGTGATACCATTATATCTTTACTGTAAATGACAAATTATAAGTATATTGGTATCACCGAAGATTAAAGATCTTTGATCATTTTTTGCACTTAGAGAGATAGAGAATTACAATTTCATCTTAACTGACCATCAAAATACGAGTAGGTATCTAATAGTCATATAGCATTGTTCTGAGCATGGTCGGGGCGTGACAATCAAGAGCACCATTTTTTTTACACGGGGATACCCTCATTGATGCCCACCGCCTTTGGGGGTGGGCGGAGGGGTATGATAACCGATTTAAACCCAATGGTGGCCGACCTCTGCGCATTAGATGGACCCCGAGATATCCGAAGAACACATAATGGTGTCCCTCACGCACGTTGCTGTGAGACCCACACCTTTTTTTTTACATGGGGAAATCCTTATGGATGCCCACCACCCTTGGGGTAGGGCGGAGGGGTATGTCGGACTCATAGTGACTAAAACCCCATGGTGGCCGACCTCTGCGCATTAGTGGGACCCCGGGATATCCGAAGAACACGTACCGGTGTCCCTCACGCACGTTGCTGTGAGGCCCATCCCAGGGAAGGCTTGCGCCAACCCTGAGCAACGCTTGCAGTGCATGCCTCCCCGTGCACTGCAGCCATCCCGGGTGAGGCCCACACCTAGCTCGTATCGACAATTGTTATTAACAATAATAATAAGGGTTTTACAAAAAAATACTACAACTTTTTTTTTGTTTGTTACCTCAGAACTTCGTTGTTGAGAGGTTATACTTTCAGATTGGTCCCATGGAAATTTTATGAAAATCAGTTCAATAGTTTAGTTTTTAAATCAAAATAACCGAACAAAAAAAGTCGTTGAAATGAACAAAATTGCGTATTTGCTTCCCTGTGACTTTTCAGTGGTGCTTACGATCACTAGAACAGTCCGATTGAAGTCGGTTGTTGAATTTTTTGGTTAAGCCTTCATTAAATTGGAGTCGGTTGAAAAATACGCTGTATTTAGACCAAAAATACTTATCCCCTAAAGATACTGTTACACTTCTCTCAACAAGCAGCTTCCCTCATAAATAATGTCCACGTTTATTACAATACAAAAGGCGGTACTAAACGCCCCATCCTCCATATTTTTCACAGAAGCTTAAAGTATGATATCCATAACCAGGAGCAGGTGGTGCTAGTTTACGATTACTGCCAGAAAGTGCTTCAGAATCCTCGGGTATAGAAAAATGTTCTTGTTTTGTTATAATCTTCAGTTCTTAGTAGCTACTGCACGAGGATATGCCTGCATGATATCGAAAAAGAAAGATAAACTATTTATTTGTGAATAACATTGGGTATTTTAACTACACTGCAAAAGGTTGACACATAATAGATACAATTAGGGTGACAAGTAACAAAAAAAATAAAAATAAGGTCTTACGTATTAAACCTGCGTTGGTCTTCCGCAGGAGCATTATTAAAGTCACGAAAATCAGCTAAACAAATCTTCGATGATTCAGCAAAAGGAGGGGTTATACGTCAGAATCTGCTAACATAATTTTCTGCCATTTTTGACGGGGGATAAGGTTATCACGCATTGCACACGCGCCTAACAAAACGTATTCATTTACATGAGCACACTATAATAATCTCGCACACCATCTTAAAAAATGCACACAGCTATCAAATTCAGCGTATAGGTTTATTTAACGTGAATGGCCAAGAAGTTTATATGGCCGGCAGAGGGGTTCGCCTTGCATTAACCCCTCCTTTTGCTGGATTCTCGAAAAAACAAATAGATTAATTAATTTAAAAAATAACTGATAATATTTCAGGTATATTCGAAAGCCACAAGTTGAAGATAGAAATGACTTGAACAATGGGCAATGGGCTGAG
This sequence comes from Lobophora halterata, assembly GCA_932526365.1. Classification (NCBI taxonomy): domain Eukaryota; kingdom Metazoa; phylum Arthropoda; class Insecta; order Lepidoptera; family Geometridae; genus Lobophora; species Lobophora halterata. The sequence continues at coordinate 10,017,747 of OW052012.1, read as the reverse complement.
CACCGCCGGACGCCGACGAGGTCGGGAGCCTCCTTCTCATGCAGAGTCGTCGAGGGTCCTGTTCCTCCTGTACCTCATCCACAGGACCTGGAACGTGGTGGTCGAGCATGTCGATACGAAGAGTGCTAGGTATGACTTAGGCCTGCCTTCCTCCTACGCTTTCGTCCGTCGCGTACGGACGTAGCGCGAACCGTCAGCGTCGACGCTGACTGTACAAATGCCACATAGCCGTGTATATTTGTACAGTCAGCTGCATAGACAAGTATACACTCCCAAGCTTCCACATTTTTATTTCTCTTAATTTTGCAAAGAAAAGTGCACGCAAGCATTTTTTTGGGTTAATGTAAGCAGTCATCTTACTTATCAGAATTCTTGTCAGAAGAAGAATGTCTTTGCAAAATAAAGAGTATAATTTTAAAGTGATAGCATGGGAGTGTAGACATGTCTGTGCAGCTGACTGCACGCTCGAACGGTGTCGCGGGTTCGATTCCCGCGACACCATTTTCGAGACAAAAATTTGTGTGATGAATATCGGTGTGAGTCTGTACAATAAAATTATCCAGCAGTGGACTGCTATAGGTTGATAATGATGATGGATAATGAATCTGTAACGGTATTCAATTCCAGATGGCGAGGTTCAAGAACTGCTCCCAGCTCTGGCGAGACGCTGCCGAGGAGGTTCGACTCCGTCAGCCTGGGGGACTCAGACCCTGGCTCCTGCTTCTCAGGATGCAGCTGCAGCTACTGCCGGCTGCGGGAGTGTGCGCAGGACTGTGTCAGGTATGTATTTACTCTTTGGTAAAAAAAGGCCGTGTTGGCCGAGTGGTAGGTGCCTTGACTTTCGATCCGAAGGTCGTGAGTTCAAACCTGGTCGTAAACGACGAACACCAATGATTTTTTCTGTTCAAAAAATCGATGTATGTATTAAAAACGTGCTTAACAATGAAGGGAAACATCGGGAGGAAACCGGCATGTCATAGAACCTAAAAAGTTTGAAAAACATGTGTCGAGTGCACGAAAGGAGCCTTTTCGAGGCGCACTTGAAATCCTTTCATCACACTGCTTCAAAAGAACTAGTGACACAATAAGAAGAAGTAAGATATCACGCTTTCCTATGACCAGGACAGTGCTACTCCGTGAACAGTGAATCGTAATAGCTTTGAATGACTTGATGATACTAATCCGAAATCCGTACGTGAAATCCGTAACGCTCGTCAACTTTGTAAAATAATAAGAATTTCCGGGTCGTATTGTCGAATAAGGATTCAAATTCAAATTCAAAACTATTTATTGCGATTACGGGTGGTTACAAAAAGATCTTATATTTTGTCACCTCGTATCCATCTTTCGTATAATCGAAACATGATAATAGATACTACAATACGTGAATTTCCTTCTACGCTTGATGGTCTACGAAAGCGCAAACGACTAGTCTTTTAAAACACTCTAACAGCATAATTCTAATCTTTCCACTCCATTTTCAATGTCTCACAAAAACTTCTCTCATTTTCAGGTAAGCAGAGTTTTTGGTTTCGGCAAACCAACGCTGTCCGCACCTTGATCGTTGTCGCTGTGACAAATGTGCAAAGTTCACGAGTTCATTTGCACAATATCTAATTTCAGTAATGAAACTTGGATTATGATAATCGTTTTACCGTTGGGAGGTATCCCTTGTAGGATTCCGTCTGATACCAACAGAGTATTATTTATTTTATTAAGAGTAAGTATTCTGCCGCCATTTTGTATTGTTCTGTTTTGAAGGTGCAATATTGTGTTCTAGTTTGTAGGGCACTGTAGCTAGTGAAATTAGGCTTCTTATCGTGTCACTAGTTCTTTGAACCAGTGTGGTGAAAGGATTTCAAATGCGCCTCGAAGAGGCTCCTTTCATGTTTTCGAATTTTTAGGTTATATGACATGCCGGTTTCACACGAAAATCCATTGGTCTACGACCGGGTTCGAACTCACGACCTTCGGATCGAAAGTCGAGGTACCTCCCACTCGGCCAACACTAGTCTAGAAATTAGGCTGAAACTAGTCTTTTGAGACAGATCAAAATGCATATTCATTAAAAATCGTACAAGGGTGAGCAGGAATCACAGTTTTGATATTGTTTAATGGCGCACTCAAACCATTCACTTCTGAGTAGCATAATTCAAAATTTATTAATTTGTCCACTGACTTATTTATTCAATTAGTATTCAATTAGAAAACCACTTATACTAATTATTATTAATATACTAAATAAACTTATAACGATTAATCTTAAAGTTCAAATATAAATTATAATAACTTTGCATTTCATTGTACAGTAAGCGCACTGAACCAATGATTTGGAACGCATTACTTGAGGTTGTCTTCGGAAACACTCTCATTTGGTGCGCGTTGTGAACTGTCCTTACTGTAAAGTTTTACTTTGTGATCAGTTATAACAGATTCCTTTTAAAATTGCTTTTTAAGTAACTTCTTAAAAGCTTGCCAATAGGCGTTTTTTGTTGGAGAGAGATTTAAACTTGGAAAGGGGTAATGATAAAGCACCTCTTTTGAGGGTTCAGGTTACTGATTGGATGGAATTAGGAGGGGCTGTGTTTATTAGAGCATATTTTAATTTAAACGTGACAATATTTCACTAAAGTTTTGGACCGAATTTCACACTGGAATTAACATGGTTTTCTCATTCTTAATGTGTAACATCGTGGACTGATTACGTGGTAGTTAACTGATGAAGTAACTATAATGGCTTAAGAGGCTATGTGAAAATTTAGAGTCGCTGCGTTTCATTCCTACTCGGTAACGGTATAGTTTACAAACTTGATGTTAATACAATGATTACTTGAGGATATAAATAAAAATAAATAAATGTAAGACAGAAACACGATTGGTGAAACTTTTCTCGACAGATTTATTTTTTGTAATAGGCCCTCTTAAAATCTGATTTACATCAATCCTCCGAATTTAGAGAATATTTACGGTTTATTTTTATACTATTGAGCGAGTAATCACAGCACTTAGATAAATGTAAAATGATTTTTTTATAAATTCAATACTTTTCAAGCAATACGATGTTTTATCATTTTTCGCTTACGTCCGTTACATTTGAGCGACAAAAATCTATATCTAACCTTTTCCCTCGGGGTAAGGTGTCTAATTGCGCTATCACTGTCTTACACATTCGGCAGCTGTCATTTCTGACAGTTTCACATATCCTCTTAATATTAGTCCGCATGTCTGTTTGTAACTCATAATTAATCAAAAATGTGAAATTTGATTTTATCCAAGCTTGGCTTCTAATTTCTAATATTAGTCCGCATGTCTGTTTGTAACTCATAATTAATCAAAAATGTGAAATTTGATTTTATCCAAGCTTGGCTTCTAATTTCTGATATTTGAGTAACAGTCCATTGTTAAACAAACGTTGTTTTAAATAACATAGCTAAACAACATTCACACTTTAATCAACGGCCTATGCAATCAATAAAAAGGCAAATTTAAATGGCTCCGAAACATAGTATGATAGTATAATGAGAATGATTCATTAAGGAAGGAACTCCGCATTGTGTATGGCATAACACCAAACTTATTATATTGACCATCACTCTTTCGCTACACTTAACTTACATAACTAATTCTTTACTATCCTATATATTTTTTTATAAGTTAGAGCGTAGGGTCTATCTCACAAATGAAAGGGAAAGAAGCCGATTTCCGTAAGTCGACGAGTTTTCCATTTCTGTCCATGCCACCTCCTCGGTACTCATCCTCTCTGGGACCTCCAATTGGAGCACCGTCATGCCATTCCATGTAACCAGCATGCTCCAGGTTTTGACCTGAAAATTAATAAAAAAGAGTAAAACTAAATATCAGAATAACTACTTTCATTGAAAAGAAGATAACTTGCTTCGATCACAAGATACAAGATCCCAATGGATCTCGGAACGGATAACGACATCAATGCGGCCAAATACTGGGCAAAACATTTGAACCATAGATACGAAGAAGAGAAAAAAGAGAATTTAGGGTAATTTATAAAAAAAAACTATTAAATCTAAATTGTATAGGCTCAGCTGAAATTCATCTTGCTGTAGCAAGGGTTTTATGGTCCTTTGACACAAAATTCGAACCCTCCTTTGCTTAGGTCGTAGTATATGTTTCAGCTCAGTAAAAATAAATCTAGGTACTTACATAAAAAAAAAACATTTCAAGCGTGCTCTATCCTCGACCCACACCGTCGCTTTTCATCAGGTGAGGTGGTAAACTCTTGTCTATGGCTTATAAAAAACAAAGGTTATATCTACCTACCGTGTACAGTCCAGTGTCCACCAGCCACTTTCCAGTAGTAGAAACCGATAGCAACAAAAGTCGTCTTCTCGCAAACACTGACATTGTGGCAGTCTATCTCAGTCTCCGAGTGCCTCCTGAAGATATCGACCAGGACCCCAGCCTCAGCAGCATTGTCTATGACGGCGAGATTCGCCCCTTCTTCCTTACAAATCCTGTACGCATCGTCCCAAAGCTCCACTCGTGTGTGGAACTTGTAGCAGTGTCCTGTTGTGTTTACGAACTCGTATCCTGTTCAAAGTTGCAAAAACATGTTAATGTTGAAAGTATAACGGGACAATTTTATGTTTTACTATTACGAATATGTGCAAATTATGTGTTACGTTATACAAATTCAAATCTTCTTCTAAACATCTAAAACAAAGTTAGGTTAATTACACCATTTATAAAAAACGGTTGAACCGTTTTTCATAATTTTTAATTTTTTGGATTTATTTCCGCTCCAAATAGCAGAATAACTCTTGAAACATTTAATTAAATATGAGAAAAAATAAAGATCCACTGATGGACGAAGTCGCACGCGGGTCAGCTAATTTATTATACTTTTTGATGCAAATCAGCAAGACACACATGCACAAGACAGAGATTACACAAAACTTGGATTATCGTTCTCACCATGTAAGAAATAATAGGATGTGAACGAAGCAAAGAGGACGTGGTGGCCGAGTGGATGAGGCCCTTGCCTTGCGATCTGATGGTCGCGGTTTCGAATCCCGGTGGCAGTCATGCGTAAATGGGTTTTTTCGGTCGAAAAATCTATGTATGCATCCCACGTTCTCGCAACGGTGAAGTAAAACATTGTGAGGAAACCGGCATGTCAAAGGACAGAAAGAGAAAAGTTTTATGGCATAAGACTTCCACCAATCCGCATTGGGTCCGCGTGGTGGATTAAGACCGATTCGCTCTCCTACCGAGAGTAGACCTGAGTCCCAGCAGTGGGAACATTATAGGCTGATTATGCTTATGCTATGAACGAAGCAAACCTTAAAAAAGATGAGCTTTATACCTACAGACCATGCAGGCAGGCAAAGAATATGCCACAGCTCTAGTAGTCCATGCACCAAAATAACTTCAAAATATTTTGCTAGGTTTACCTAAGCTCGCATTGCCACAATCAGACTCCTTAGGTAGTTCTACAACTGCGTAGCAAACAAACGGGTTCCGCGCCTCGCAGTCCACAGCACCAAGAGTTCCATTAGCAAAGAACGCAAAGCAGTACTCCACGCTCTGCAAGAAATTCGGGTCCAGCGAAAGCACGTAACTCCCTAAAAAAATCATCTCTAAAATTATTGAATCATTAACCTTTAGCGAGCTTTATTAGTGTTTTGCCCTATAAGAAGAAATAAAACTGGTATGCCAAGCATTGTTAACCGTAGCTTACATGCGGTAGCTGCGGTTTTAGACTAGTGTATTTTTATCGCGCGTATACGAAGAGATTGGTACTCGCGAAAGCGTGTTCAAAAGCGTGTTTGCGTTATTATTCGCGTTCACGCGTTTTTTCTAGCGAGTGTCACGTCTCTCGTGTCTTGTCGCGTAGTAAGCGTAAAACAAGTTTTCCTCTGGCGAACCACGTGACTAAGATGCGCAGAACGCAATTCTTAGGTCAAATTGGTCGCATATTTTTTATTTTTTTATTTATCATAGAATCAACAGCACTCCATATGTATGTATATACTTATTTAAACTTATCCTATCGCCAGTAACAGATTCTTACTTTTTAAATAAGGTTTTTTAAAATATGTCGCTGAGGTAAATGAATTTTAACAATTTAAAACTTAATATTAGTAAATAGTACCTATGTGTCTAAAAATAACAAAATACTATATTGTGAGTATGAGTGGGTACGCGTAAAGAATGAAGAACGAGTTTAATTGTGGGTGTGGGGTGTGTCTGTGTAGGTGAGGTGAGGGTAGGGGTGTGTGTGTGTATATGAGTAATTAATGATCTATGTTTGTGTTTCAGACAGAGTTATACTAATTTGCTTTTTGAAGGCATTTTTGCTAAGGTGAAATATGTCTGTGCCTGCAAATTGCTTATTGTAACAATTAAGTGTGCGGCAAACAATTGAGTTTTGGGAGTAGTTGGTGTGGCTAAAAGGTACATCAAATAAAGGTGTGTGTCTTGTACGCCTTAAAGGAGTTCTAAAGTTAAGAAATTGATTCTGTGAAATCTTGTTCACGTGGTTTACGTTAGTATACACGAGCTGCAAAAAGCAAAACACTAGCTGCGAATCCGGCCGGTTAATCCGCTAATGTGAAACCGTACTATTCGTACGTTGACAAGCCAGTGGTAGCCAGGAAGGACAGCTGGTCACTGAAGTGAGATAAATCCATACAAAACATCATCTATCTTTTTAAGTTGACTGTCAACTATTTGGGTAGGTACTATCCTGGGATGGCTTTATTTCTTACCATCAAAAAGCGCCTTACTCTTCTCATCACTTTTAAATGAGAGAAAAACATATTATGCCACAAAATTGAAACAACATTCTAAAAAAAATCCGTTCTGTTTTTCCATTTCCAGTTTAAAACATACCATTTTCGAAATATCTGTACATGCCTTCAGCAAAGTTCATTCGTGCTCCAGAATGCAGTACTGATAGCGTTTGGCCTCCAGTCTTCTGAAACCCGTTGATAGCGGTTGTAAACTCCATACTCCACGGTGACGCTAACAATGCATCTGCAATCGAAAATTAAAAAAAATTGCTAAACATTCTTGATAATATTTAAACATTTTTGATTGAATCTAGGTTTTTAAGGTAAATTCAGAGGTCTTCTTCTTATCGTGTCACTAGTTCCTTCGAACCAGTGTGGTGAAAGGATTTCAAGCGCACTTGAAATCCTTTCACCGGAAGCTCCTTTCGAGCACTCGAAACATGTTTTCGAACTTTAGATTCAACGATATGCCGGTTTCCTCACGATGTTTTAAATCACCGTTGCGAGTACGTGGGATGCATACATAGATTTTTTCGTCCGAAAAAACCCATTTCGCGTGACTGCCACCGGGATTCGAACCCGCGACCATCAGATCGCAAGGTAAGGGCCTCATCCACTCGGCCACCACGTCCTCAATTCAGAGGTTAATAGATAATTTCTCGCGTTTATAAAAATAACTGGAGTGCATTCCCATTGGTACATTATTGTAGAGCTGGAATAGCTTACAGTTTTAAATAAATCATATTTTATTGCAGCATCATATTCTCTGCGATATAATCATAAATATGATTTATTTATATTTATAACACATAATTAAATGAAATTAAAATTAATAACGCAGAACCTAAACCTTGGCGGACACATCAATAGTATACAGGGTGGAAAGAATCAATGGGTCCTGGAGGGAAACCCCTTTAAATCCTTAAGATAGATTATTTTACTTATAGGAGACATTACTTTATTTTAAATAAGAAACAAAACTACATTCTCAGATTTCTTGACAATTTTACCTAAACCGGGAATCGAACCAGCTAAAAGTTCAAAATAAAAACTGGCTATTTTATTCTACTAATCGATAGGATTATTTGTTCAGGATAAAATCTCTCTTATAAACACTTAATAAATATAGTAAATATTTTGGGCATCTCACACAACGCCATCTAGCCCCAAACTAAGCAGAGCTTGTACTATGGGAACCAGATAACTGATACAATACTTAAATCCTTTTTTTGTAAATACATACATAGGGTACATAGAAAACACCCAGACTCTTCTTCTCTAAATTATTGGGATAAGAGATATTATGAGTTTACTTTATAGTTTACCTTCATCATGGCATGCTATTCTCGCAGCCTGCCAATCTGCTGGTGATTGGTGCACCTTGAGCCAACCATTCAGAGACGGGAAGTACTGGTAGCCTGGCCATTTTTCTCTTTCACTACCTAAAAAATCTTGATCGTTTTACATCACAAAGACAATAAAGGCTTCGCCAAACAGAACGCGTACTTACGCCGCGTCAGGGCGCTAAGATGCGACGTAATTACGCTTTCTGTTTGGCGAAGCCTTTAGATTATTGATAGTACTTAATACTTCTATCAGCCAACACTAAAATTAGAATCACAAAAATGTACTTAATTAAAAAAAATACCTGCTGTTATCGTAATCAATTTGAAAACTAACAGAAACAACAAAATCGACATTTTAATAAATTATTTTAAAAAATCGTTAGTATTCTTGTGGATCGACCGACCTCAAGTTGAAAGATAAGAGAAGCGAATCAAAGATTCACTTGAGTTTTTATACTCTGGTAGTCTTATCATGTAGAGGTATCATTAAGTAGTTACTTACCAAGTACTTACCCTGGCTTTATGTAGCCGTCACCTTTAGAATTTTAGTTTACTAAATATCCTAGAATATATTGTTCCCTATATTTACAATTATATGTACAATTTGCGCAATTAAGTGCTTTTGAACTTAAATTTAACTCTACCTATGTTTCAACGCATTTGTCAAAAGATTTTGCCAATATTTACCATTTGATGTTTTTGTGGGATTATAATACTTACTACAAAATAAAGTGCGTTTATTGTTAATGCTATGACAGTGAACAAATTTATTCTTGAATTAGCATTTCTACTGCCATGTCAATGTACTCACTGTCAATCTGTGAAAAATAGTTGTATTTCGTATTATTAACTTCGTCTTTGATGAAGTTTTCACTTCTATCGAGTGGTCTTATTCACACAACTTTTTTTATTAGGATAATTAAAGTAACTATTTATTTTCTGCTATATTTTCCTTTCTTTCCTTGTAGTATTTATTTTCTTTTTCTTTCTTTCTCTCCTTGTCCTCCGGTTTAATATCTTATGGTGTATGGATGTAGCCTGCGCTGCAATGGAGTAACGTCCTTATATTATTACTCATTGCCTTTTGTCACCAAACCATGCGAAGTCCTATCATTGAAGCAGTAAGAACAAAAGTGCTGATACTGCACCTATTGTTTGTTTATCAAACAAAGGCGGTAAATTAATTCCGTACAAGTGATTTCTGGGAATTATAATGATATTAATCTGTGTTTGAGACGATGGATATTAAAAATAACAATAATATTGTTTATTACAGCATAAGCTAACTACTACAATCTATATATAGGTATATTATAAAATTTACAAAAGGAAACAATTGGGCCACCCATAGACCGTTGCAAACGATCTATAGGTAGCTCAACTTTTTTTTTTTTTTTTTTACAATGGGAAAATGCAGTTTACGCATCCCCTACGGCCCGGGGAGAGCCGTAGGGGTATGTCGGACTCACCACCAAGTTACTAGCAGAGTGCTAGTAGCTGGTAGCATACCGACTAAAAACCCATTGACATTCCTTCAATCACCTCAGTGCTACTGCGTCGTCAAACCACTCATCAGCGGACGAGAGGTTCGACGGCGCATCATCACTTGACAGGGTCACGGGGTCCCGGTCGGATTCGACCGCGGCCCTGTCGGTGATCGTCCGCCTAAGGCGGACCCCTCTGCCGCCCCTGTGGGGGGGCGGGGGATGTCCCGGAATATTGAGGACATCCCCCAGCGTAGGAGGCCTGTGCAATGCCGGGATGGGGCTCCCCGCACCCAAGCCCGGCTGGTCTCCATCGAGCGGAAAGAGACGGTGGAATACCCGCCGTCTTCTTCCGGTCTTCCGCCGGCGGAGCGAGTCAGCTTGAGGGTCGTTCTCCCTGATTCGCTCCGCTGTCTCCTTCTGCAACATCACCTCCTCGCAGAAGGAGACCATCGATAGGTAGCTCAACTGCTCCAACTCGATACCCGATGGCAGCGTGCCGAGGATACTGGCTGCATTGCCTCTTTGTATAGCAAGGCTTATTCTTTGGCCCAGATAGCTGCCAGCCCTCTGATCACGCGTCGCTTCGACCAGACGCTCTGACAAAATTTTAAAAACGCGGAAGGCTCCCATTCCCCATTTTAAAAATAATATATTGTTGTGTTAATAATTATGTTAAAACTTATTGATTTACTGTTATTCGCGATACATTCGTATAGCATAATAGCACCTGTGGTAGCACAGATATATCTAGTATTACGTACAAACAAAAATAATAGACTAACAAATTAAATGAATAAACCTAGGAGAGATTGATAAATGGATTATATTGTGAAATGGTACACTTATAGAAAAATCTGCAGAAAAATGTTGAAAATAGATTGATAATGCCATCTAGTGGCATCCGTGTAAACTTATTCGAGTTCAACGTATCGGGCGTCGCATTTGGTTCTGTTTATTAGACTTATCTAGCGTTTTACCGGTGGAACATTCACATATATATAGTTCTTTGAAGTTACCATAGATGGCAGGGTTTAAGTTTTTTATGTAAATGAGTGATAACACGAGCATGGCACTCTCCTTATAGTATTCTTATAGTACCTATAGAGATCTATATACTACGCAGGAAAGAATTACAATGGATACCTCTTTTTCTTTTAAAAGTAAGTATTCTTTATTTTTATGGGCATATTACTATTTACATACCTACATGAAGGAAATGGATTAAGTATTACTATTACTTATAATTTTTATTATATTTATAGTGTTAGATTAATTTTATGATTTCTAAGGGGGCTCTCTACCTTTTGCAATGAAACCAAATTTGAATGAAACAAAGAAGAAAAATAAAATTACTTCAATATTGTGGGAACTAAAAATATGGATTTCTTGGTTATAATAATATTACCTACCTTATCAACTATAGCTATTTAAATTGTGAACGCAATGATCATAAAATTGACCAATCACAATCAATGCACAGTTGACAAGCTTATGAGCTTTATATCACCCCTTTCATTGTTGTAAATACCCTAACCAGTTACAGATATTACTGCGTCACGCTCGCTGCGCTCGGAAAAAAATAGACCCCTTTTACATAGGCATAGTCACGCTTGCTTAGTTCGAAAAAATGATTGTTACCCTCGTATACGACGGCATCTTGCATTTTTACTACTTTTTAACCGACTTAAAAAGAAGAGGAGGTTCTTTTTTATGATTGTTATCTCAAATCTTTGTTGTTTAAAGCATTTAAGCAATATATAAATACTACAATCTATATTACAATATTTACAAAATGAAACAATTGGCCACCCAAAGACCGTTGCAAACGATCTATAGGTAGCTTAACTGCTCCAACTCGATACCCGATGGCAGCGTGCCGATGATACTGTTTATAAACTGATTTAAAAAAAAAGATAGGATATACTTCCAGGATGATCCCATAGATCGGTTTATTAGGTACTTTGGTCTTGAAAGCAAAATAATTGAAAAAGTTACGTCATCTAAGTAAACGATATTGCGTATTTGCTACCCTGTTTCTATTCAGTGATGTTTACGGTCACTAAAACAGTCCATTTGAAGTCGGTTAATAATAGGTATAATAGCGAAGAGTCGCGACCAGTACCTAAAGAGGCTCTCGCTTGGTGGCTGGGTCAAGGGCCAGATACAAAAGGTGGTGCTATTAGAGTCGGCTCGCATGGTGAGAAGGTTCCTCACTCTGCAGCCCTAGCCACCAGCCGCTTGGGCTCTGCTCCGCGGCTGGTGGTCCACCGTTTTTATATATTTTTTACAATAATACTGCTATTTTTTTAAATAGTTTATTTTTTAAATATTATTGTTAAAAATAAATTTAAATGAGAGAAAAATATAAATAAATGATAATAATAATAATAGTTACATATATTATTTATTTATGTTTATGTAGGTTTTCTGTACTTATATAATTTAAACACGCCACCGTCATTATCTACTCCCATCATTTCCAGGTCCGTCCAAAGGTTGTCTGGAAAAGATTGCTTTAAGCGATAAGACCGCCCATTGTGCGTCACTTATTTTATATTGTTTGTGTTCCTGTTTATTTTCTTGTTTTGTGGTGTTCAATAAAGAGTTATTTATCTATCTATTAGGTGTAAATTACGTAAAAATACCTCTATCATAAATCCCTCGATTTTTCACGCCAACACATCACGGTTGTCGGATCCAATTTCCATCTGATCGTAAACCAGATCCATTTGGTGTGAGTGGAGATAAACATGCAACGGTACAGCTTGATTGGTGATGCTGCTGGGTTTACTTTCCCCACTACTACGGGTAAAACTCACTTGGATCTCACTTTTGGCTCATAAAACCTTGCGCTTTTTTTTCCGTAAAATTCACTTGGAAAACCAAGCTTTTGGCTGATCAGAATCTTGGTTTACTAGCATCTAACATCTTTGGGTCTCGGTTGTGTTCGACTCTTCAAAATCTACAATTTATATTAGATCTTTTTCTGCTATCGATCTAATAACTTAAAACTATTTGAACAAAAACTTTTGTGATGTGACTTTTACAATAATTTATGGATGTTCAATAAATCATATCGTATGCTGAGCTAGTATTGCTAAGCATAATTAATCTATAATATATGTGCGGTTTTTTTAATAGATCTACTTTATAACGTCGTAAGAGACCAAGTTATTGTAACATACGGGTAAAACCGTGATCTGCAGCTAATAACTCACGCCTTTACTTTATATCAGAGAAGTTCCATAATTTCGCTCAAGTTGGTTAGTTTAGTTACAATCATATCAACAAACAGCTGTTATTATACCTACTCATATTTTTAGATTGACTTATAGTTCGAGTTATAAGTGAGTTCCAAAAGTAGTTCTGAGTCGACGCGCCTATTCGTCGGCAATCAATGGAGACATTTGCAGTGGTATTCCAGTGGCAGGTGACGTTACATCGCTTTTGCATTGCGTTTGGGCAATCGCACCCGTAAGATAGTAATGCCTACTTGCACCAAACTGTCAAAGTACCTAAGCAATTATTTAACTCGCTTGGTAGGTCTTAACAGTCCAGATTCAGACCATTAAGAACTGCCAAGCTAGTAAAGTAATTGCTTAGGAATTTTGAAAGTTTGGTGCAAGTCGTCATAAGGTAGACGCTCTAATTCTTAATTTAAATAAAGTTTTTTAGCCACTCAACTACGCCTGATTTGGCAAATATAAGTAAACAGATTGGGTTAAAGATCTGGAATATGCCATAGATGTTATTAAGCGAGAAGAGCCGTGAACAATGAGTTAATATTACATGTACCTAAATTAAATGACAAGTTTGAAAATTACAATTTAATAAAACAGTAGGAAATTAGGTCACTTTCAGTATTAGATTAGTAAGAGAGTCTTTGTTTTCATTTTTATTTTAAGAATTGTGTCAATGTAAATCAGGTGTGGTGTGCACGTATATTTTTAAAAGCTGGCATGTACAACACATTCACACGTGCACTAGTGTATATGTGAATAAGAGTACGGCGTGACTCACTCACCTATTGTTACCTGTCAAAATTATCACCCTAAACTTGACAAAAGTATAGCGAAGTTGTATTAGAGTTTAGTACTTTGACAGCGTCAGCTCGAATGACAGTAAAATTTCGATTAGGATTGTCATCGTATCAAGTGATAGAAAAACGATCTAAAAGCAATCCAAGTCCAGTCCAGAGAAGGCCGCGAACTTGAAAGCCAAGTTCAGGCATCCAGTCGTACGAGCGTCGCCGCGAGCAACTCCCGCGCAGTGCTAGTGACTAAATAAACCGGTGTTTGTGACTTTCATGTGAATTTTGTGTTTGTTTTTGGACTTGTGGTAAGTTGAATTTATTCTATCCGTCAATCATAATTTTAGTCACGTTTTAAATCATTTATTTTAATAAATAGGCTAATTTTGGAGTATATAAAATGATTTTGATAAGAATTATATTTTCGGTGATTTGTGAAATTACTAGCTATGTAGGCTTAAATATTCTCATTTGTAGTAGGTATATTTTTACTTAAATATCTATCATTATATAAAAAAAAAACGTTATAAGTAAATAAAAAATATTATCAATTAGTATATTAATCGTAGTACAGCCTGCATTGCTGAATTAAAGAGTACCAAGCACTCGTATACTTGGTACTCTTTACTAAAGCTGGATTTAGGTAGAAAATCATAATATATTGCCGTTATTAGTTTTGTTCAGGCCCATCTCGGCGTTATCACAAGCGAAGCTATATAGAAAAGAGTTCAACGCGCTCTGCCAGATTTCTAGAATCTATTTTTTTATCTAAATAAAATAAATAACATAGGTACTTAAAACATCTAAATAAAAATATTTTGTGTGTGTATTATAATGTTACGCTACCATTACAATACTACAAAATAAAGTGTATTGTTGATGCTATAACTGTGAACAAAATGTATTTTTGAATTAGCACTGTGAACGTCATGCTAGGCATTAATCTCTCCTTTGAAGAAGTTTTCACTTATTTAGTGTGTAACTTTTTTTTCATAATTTATTGACAAACGGGTGAAGCAGACAGCAACCAGATGATGAAAAGCTGTATTCCAGGACAAATCCTAGAAATTTCGCATTAATACAGCTTTTCAATTTAATTTTCTATCGCAATATTCATGTCGATATCAATAAAACAAAATAAAGATATGCCATGAATGGAACGTAAAATTACCGAAACTTTATTACCAGTATAAACTATCGCCCATAGTGTTACATTTTTATCTCTTTAGACATGCATGTATTGTGTAAGGGCGATATGCTAATCAAGTTAAAAGTATGTGCTGGTGCCCGCGACTTCGTCTGCGCAGGATTAGTATTTCGAGTAGCGGACAATTCACACAATATCTTTATAAATTGTAGCCCATGTGTTATTCTGATGTATAAGCTATAACTTTTTAGTTAGTGCTTGTTAATACGAACTGTATAGGGAAGAGTAGATTATGCACTAAGGGGATAAAGCAGTGTCTTATGTCGCGGGTGGCATATTGAACCCTGAGCTAACGAGGGACTCTACATAACTCCCTCGCATTGTAAAGTTTTATTAAAATCCATTCCGTAGTTTTTACGTGAAAGAGTAACAAACAACCATCCATCCATACTTAAAAACTTTCGCGTTTTTAATATTAGTAGGAGGACTAGCATCTACTAGTAAAGTTTTACTTACCTTTGGTACTTGCTTAATGTTGTCTACTACTACTGAAACAAGGGTCTTGCTTCTGTTATAAGTGATTAATGAAGATGTTATGGTAAAAAAAAATGTGCGAAAAGACCACACGACAAATATATTTTGATCGCGGTCATACCATCAACAATACAGGCACTTTATTTTAAAGTATTATAATGTATTGTATAACGCTACCAATGATTGATGTCGTTTAGGTAGAAGAAAAGACCGTAGACACATTACCATCTTTATTTAGTATTAATATTATACCAGCTGACTTTACCCAAAGTAGTGTTACATCCGAGCGTTGGAAGCCCAGTAGCTCAGTCCAATTCACTCCCCACGAAATATTTTGCTCAGTGCGCCTGAAGACGTTACCACTTAGAATTAAATATTAGTAAATGAACTAAGCGAATGGTAAACCCACATCAGCGGGATATATTGTTTCATTAAAAGCTTTATACGTAAAGGCATTCCTTAAAAAATATATTTTGTAATACAATATTTCATTTTCAACCGACTTCAACAACTGACGAGGTTATGAACTCGGTTGATTTTTTTTTAAATGTTTGTTACTTTTGAACTATCTTGTTTATGAACCGTTTTAAAATATTCTTCTTATATTTGAAGGCATATAATATATATGTATGTAGGTCTTGATAGGTCGTACATATTTGAGCCCTTTGGGGTCGAGACCTAGGTCCATGGGGAAAGGGAGCCTTCCGCGTTTTTTAAATTTTGTCAGAGCGTCTGGTTGAAGCGACGCGTGATCAGAGGGCTGGCAGCTATCTGGGCCAAAGAATAAGCCTTGCTATACAAAGAGGCAATGCAGCCAGTATCCTCGGCACGCTGCCATCGGGTATCGAGTTGGAGCAGTTGAGCTACCTATAGATCGCTTGCAACGGTCTATGGGTGGCCCAATTGTTTCCTTTTGTAAATTTTGTAATATAGATTGTAGTAGTTAGCTTATGCTGTAATAAATATATGTATATATATATATATATGTACATACATATAAATATACTTTTAGATTGGACTCATATAAATTTCATGAAAATCGGTTCAGTAGTAGGGTTTTATTGGTTTTGAAATCAAAATAACAGAAAAAAAAGTCGTTGAAGTGAACAAAATTACGTATTTTGCTTCCCTTCTCCTTCTATTTTGAAGTCGTATTCTATGTTTTTATAAAACCTTGATTATTTTGGGTCATCATTCATTTAGGTAAGAACTGCGTCTAACAAGCCTCGTCGATCGCATTAGCTAGTATAATAATATCCTTGACTTGACTTTAGAGAGTTAACTAAAGCGTAAAAATATTAAGCTCTGCGTAATGACAGCCATTGAGTTTCGTAATTTATCGGTTATTAGTTTTTGAGCCGTTATAATAATCAAATATAAGTTGCATAACAAATTTAAGAAACTTCTGATATCAAAATAAATTAATAATTTAAATTAAAGTTGCTTGCTATTTCAACCTGACTATTATTATAATTAGTAATAGCTAAAACATTAAACTGTCAGACAAGATACATAAATTAACTAGTAGTAAATATCATAATACTTTATAACATAATAAAAATTAAAGAAGTTGTTTTAAAATGAAAATTATATTTAGTAGTTATTTCTGAAATAAAATAGGAATTTTATTAGAAACGGTTTCATCTACTAACAGTAGGTATTATGTAAAATATTAGATTCTTACGTTCCTATAATTATGCAAAATGAAAGCAAAGTTGATATAGAAAGTGTTCAAAATGCGATGGAAAATTACTATCATCTATAAAATCCAAATAAAGATAACGCTGGCGATGTAGCTTTATTTTGGCTTTTAGAAATAGGTATTTAATTATGATTGAATATTAATATTCCTCTATTTTGATTTTTTTATATGAATTAGTTAGTTTTCTTTTCAACGCAAAAGCAACATTCTCATGGAGATTTTATCGTAATGTCAGTAATATGTTCAATAATACCTACAAAAGTTTATAAATCCTTAGCGCTGCGATTCCACTCTTTCATGTATCACTTGCGGATGTCATTACAAAAAAGTAGTTAATTAGCTTTTTATTTTCCTTAAAACGAATGTTATTTTATTAGTAATCGCCGATATTCGGGTGAGTATGTTGTTATGATGCCGAAGAAAGTAGTTCTTGTACTGTTACAAAAATGTTATGAAGGTACAGCCAGCAAAAAAACTCGTTGTTTTTATTATTATTTTGACAAGTGCATTCGATTCATTGAAATGAAAACTAAATATTGGGTAACAAGTAAATCTGATAAAATGCAGATTAAAAATGTGTTAGAAATACTATAAGTTTCATTTTCATTTAGCAATACAGCACCATTTATGATTTAAAAAATCAATGTAGCACTCTTCTTACCATGTGTTCCACCATCAACGTGTGGTCTCTTATGCGCTATTTATGTAAAATTAGAGCGCTATTTATGTAA